>JAVFKF010000008.1:52300000-53550000 GCA_036926295.1 Pachydiplax longipennis | reverse complement strand
CAGGTTCCCTCTGACCCTTCGCATCCTACGGAAGGATTCTATTGAACCTCACACATTCAAGTAGGAGGTGTAGAACAGTAGGAGGCGAGTTGCAACAACGAGGAGGGATCTCCTCTTCTGTGAAGAGGTACGAGTGGTTAAGTGCAGTATGGCCAATCATAATCCGTGTAAGAATTACCTCCTCTCTCCTGCCTATAAGGGCCCAAAACTGCTGTTTCTAAAAGGCTTAAATAAAAACTGCTAAATGTCCCCTGATATTCCAGCTGGACCCCTGTGATTCATGTTGTCATGATCCCCATACACTTTTGTAAGAATTAAAATCTTCCAGCAGTAAACAGGGCCTTGGGTGCTGCCCGACTAAATTATCGAGGTTTCTCCTCGAGACTGGCCCATTCTGGCAGGTTTAAGTTGCAAAAAACCGTCTTGGGTAATCTTTCGTAATGTATTAGCACTTCTGAAATTCTTTCTCAAAGAGACTTTCGTCCTTTTTAATGCAGGAGTCAGTTATCTTACCAGAGGCTTGTGGCATGGACGTTTTTTCATGCCCGGAAGCTATGAGACAGTTGGAGGAATTCCATTTGGTGGATGTAGACTTTCATTTTCTTTTTCTCATTTAACCACTACGTATTCTCGCAATAGTTCAAGGTTTTCCGCACATCCAATTCAGGGCAGGGTCTTTTTGATGGAGGAGTAGAGAAATCCATATATTATGAAATTATATTCATCCTTCGGGATGGGAATCCTACCACGCAGCCTCTAGGACCACAAACTGACTGCATCACAAGCCGATACGGTCGCCAGAACTACTCAAGGGATCCATCTCCCAAAGGCCGCAGAGCAGGACTTCCGGGCAAGAATTTCCTCCGGTCACTACCTCCCGGTCAGTCCTCTTCGGAAAGCACACCGACATCCCAAGAGTTAACGCAAAACTGGCATACGCTCGAAAGAGAAATTTCTTCATTCTTTTTCATTCTGCCAGACCCCGATTGACCAACGTGTGCTACTTCTCGGCCGCCCGTTTACAAAGAATTCGGGTCCGAAGTGGCGTTTTCTGCCAATTTTGGCAATCAGCCACCAGGTCTCCCATCTTCCCTTATGAGCCTCCACGCACGTCAAACATGTGGGTGGATACTTGGTCTGCTAGCATGACCACTCACAGACACCTGGTCCTCTTCACTGTCCCGGCACAGCCCTGCTGATCGGGGTCTCCCCGGTTAGTCGCTTCTTACAATGGGCAAAGATGCCGCGGGAGTATTTTCCATCTCCCTACCCCCAGAGGTATCATAAACCGCGTTAGCTCAGAATGACATGTTCCCTACAGCATGAATTATGCTCAATGATAAAACGAGTACGTATCTGAGACATGCTGCATCACTAATTAGCCAGTTAAAGATCCTACGCTCTAAGATGATGAAAGTTGAAGAACCCTACGTCGGCGCTGGCCTGCTTCAATTAAAATCACTTAAGATTCATGAAATGCTTTCTCCTTCTTGGGAGCTACGTTCCTCCGTTCATTTTTAAACGGAGCAGTGCAGTAAATCATGTTTTACTGTACCTAGAACAAGGGAAGCACCCTACCCAAACTACAGCAAAAACGAAGAACTAACTCAGTGGCTTCGGATTGAGCTATCTAAAATTTGCTAAACTATGATTACTCGAATCAAATTGAGATTTGTGAGAAATGAAATAAGGATAAAGGATTTCTTCGTGAACTGAAATTAAAATAATTTTCAGTATTTTAAGTGACTGCATCAAAGAGATTTAATCGGTTGATTTGATTCCACATTAGGAAAAGAAGGCAGTTGTAAAGATCTATTGAGTTTTAATACGTTTAAGAAAAGAGAAGCGGAGTGGAAACTTAGCCATAAAGCTTCCTTCTGTTATTATCATTAAATTCTCCACAGACAGGAAGCTTTATTATTTCATTTTACTTCAAAGTTTACTCAAAACAACTTCGATATATTGTTCCTCGCATTTAAATGTGTAACTGTTGCCATAGACTCTCACATGAAGCAATAGCATGGATGAAGAAAATCAGAAAATATAATTTTCAAAAGATGTATTTAATGATGAAACCGATCACTTATGATAATGCATGAAATATCTGTGTATGTATCTAGCGTAAAAGAAGTCTCCTGATGATATAGTTTGCAAACAACAAGAAATAGTTCAATTTATCATTAGCAAGATCCGAAATAACTAGATATAAATCTCTCAGCGATGATAACAGTTTAATATTCATTTAAAATAACTGCTTTATAACTTTTCTAGAAGAACGCAGACTGATTTGTAACGTTTTTACATTCACGAGAGACTTCGCAGCGAATGATGCCACCCATTTTTCTAGGTAGCAAACAGAACGGTGGCTTACGGCATTGTCCCCAATAAATCAATTTCCATCCAGAAATTTCAAATTAATCGCCTTCCTAAGCTGGCGTTAAATGCTTCTCTCTGCAACCCAATGGCTTAAAGGCTGAGAGATTGAGTTTAGATTCATGTTACGCAACTGAAAGGGTTCGAACGACTACGTAAGAGCGGAAAGTGATTTGGAATCTAAGCACGTCCTACCACGTCACCCTATTCTTCACAACCTTTGACTCTCATCAGTGAGTCAACGCCATACGCCTCTCTCGCAAAAATCAAGACTCAATATATCCTTCAATTTAGCGTTACGGAGCAATCGGCGAAGTACTAATGCAGTTCACCGGTTTGACAAGATTAGATACTTGACGGTGCCATCTAAAGATCGGTATCCTTACAGAACGACAAAACTCACTCGGCACAAAATGGCGATATTACGTAAGTACTAATTGCAACTCATTTGTCAGTAACTCTTATGATGGACGTGGGAGCGTCAACATAAAATTGATCATAGCGAGAAGATACACAAGAGTGACTTCTATAAATATAAATTTCGAAATTCTCACTTCATCGCATGGTTTGGCATCACAAGCCCGGATTATCGGTCTAAGAAGTATTCAAGAATTACTTTTAAAAGAAATATCGTCACATTAGGAGTTTCTTTGGGAATAAAAAATGCTGGTTGTTTACCATGAATCTCAGCTATCTTGATGCTTAACCTAAATTCGTTCTTTAGGACGTGACATGAGTTTTCAAAAATATTAACTATGCTAGTCAGTCAAAGAGGAAAAATCTTAACTAAACCTCTTTCGTAAACGAGGATCCATATACAACAAAAGAAAATGAGCTGGGAGCTGCATGTCTTGGGTAGCAATGAATCTCTTTGATAAAAAGAAAGACATCAAGAGGTTTTAGCTATAAGGCTGTTTGGTAGTTAGCTAATGGTAATTAGCTTGTTCCTAAAATCGACGATAAGAAATCCTACATATGGTTGACCATATATATGCCTATTATAACATACTTTTTATAACATAAAGTAACATCTGAAACAATCATTACACATGATCTCTTCTCCTATCATTTACAACATAAAAGTAGAAACAAAAAACTACATGGAAAACTTAAAAAAATCGACTTTTCTTTACATGTAATAATTATCCATATTGCTTAAAATTTTGTCCCACAGCCAGGTGGTCAGAGAAAGCTTCCCGCCATGATCCATGACAAGAGAAAGATGCATAAATCGGATGCATGTGTGCTTCACTACTCTCTGGCTCTGGTAGAGAAAATTTAGATTTACAAAGAAAAAGGAAGCAAGAGTGATATTCCCAAGGATGGCAAAAAAATCAAACTGGAAAAACTCCATAAGTCATCAAATCGTTTAACAAAGATCAATTTATTTCATGGAGAATGTTCAGGAACCAACATCATACCTTGGTAAGACAATATCTGACAAGTTATTTTAAAAGACTAAACCCAAACATCTCTTTTTCAACATAGATTATTATTAACATAGTATTATTCTGCTGCCATTGCTTCACTTAATAGTGTACTATTTTTAACAAGTAGATAGTATCAGCAGAGACTGTTTAAGAGTGGGCTGATTTTTGTGTCTACTAAAGTAACTGCAGACTTTTTAGCATAGAACCACGCGCATTTTAAAACATTCTACAATCGAGAAAGTAAAAAACATTAAAAGAATGAAATATGATATGAAGGTGAAATGATGCACGTTAGGCGATACGCAGATAAACATTTGTAGTTTGAAAATTAATTTAGCTGATAAATTCAACTTCTACCACCAGAACTGCTTTAGCCTGCCTTAAAGAATAGACTTCATAGACATCTAATTATAATAAAACATATTTCTCGGTTTTTTGTGCATTGAATTGACTATATTAGCAAAAACAGTTTTATGGCCAAAATTATTCGTGGATAGGTAACAACAAAAATTATAAACGGGATTTCCCATTCAAAATATCAACAAAAACATTTATTAATAAAAATATAGCTATTGATTGATTAAAATACTCGGAGATAATGCACTCAACACCGAATGAATACAAGAAAGGTCATGATAATTGCGACTTAATCATCAGTTCAACTTCACAGAACTCAAATTCAGGAGAAAATCGAACCTACAATGTAATACGTATATCTTAAGATAAACATACTCTATCATAGATTGGAAAAAATCATGTAAGGGGGTTTAAATTAATGTTCCTATAGTATGTTACAGAATAGTTTCTTTTCATACATAGACGATTCCCTATGACAAATGATTAATATAGGATACATGTTCCCAGAATTGTTTAGAATATCACTGAACTATGGGCGAAGAAACAGGGTTTCATTTTATTGGAGAAATCCATTACTCAAAGATAATGTTAATAAACTTCAAGAGAGATTTGCTGATTTCCGGGCTTTAGATATCTAGCAAATGAGTATATCATATACTATATCATTAACCTTTATATATCGCTGTTAATGCAGAAAATATCACAGTAAGATAGATTTTAAAAAGATACTCTACCCTCAATTATTTTACATGAATTTCGTAAACTTATTAACTTTCAATTTGATGAAAATTATTATAGTAAATATCCTCTTAATCTTAATTAGCGGAAACGAAACCGCAAATCGAGAAAATGCACTCTGGAAAAATGGCACATTTCTTTCTCAGATCGGTTCTCATACCGAAATTCTCGACAAATTTGAGCGCCCCGACTTAGTGGATTGTTGAGTTTTACTTTCAACCGGAAAGTCAGTCGAGCACTGGCTATAATAGCCGATTTATCTCCTAAGCAAGTACACTTGCGGCAGAATGTTTAATCCTTTAAAGTTAGGTTTAAATTTATAGAATTTTCTTTCTTGATTCCTAATAAAAATAGTGATAATAAAGACTTAAATTTAAACAAAAAGGGTCATCAAATGTTTCCTGCCTCATCGGTGACTTAAATTCAGTAATCTGGAACGTTAATTTATTATTAGACCTGCTTTGCTACGAAAGGTAGCAGTTTCAGACGGAAGAATAAAATTTTTATATAAGAAACTCTATGAAAATAGCTAATTTTAACACACTGACTCATAGGATGGTGTTTTGATAAAGGATTCTCTGGTGAGATTAAGTATTGCATGATTTTATTACAAATAGATGATCAATTCAGAAGAAATGCATTCTTTTATATTCCCAGATACCTGCTATGTCCACCTAACATTTCGGTTATCTGGGTTGATGTTCGATCCACTAAATTTCCTCGGAAAATACCAATTGCTTATCCTGAAGTATATGCTTCCGTCGATAGCAAGAAGTTACGGTATACAGAGCGCACACACAGGACTGCAGAATTTCAGCTCATCCTCACTCCCGTCATCTTCCCTACCCGTGATTCCACCAGAATAAGGAGACGGATAGGAGAAAACAACAGCCAAACTGTGGTCTCCTTGAATCCCGGCGGCGAAAGCCGCAATTCCATTATGTTGACGAGTTAACTGAAAGAATTGCTGAGAAGAAATGCGAATGAAACACGCAAGCGAAAAATAGAAATCTATCGCTGCGAATGTTAAAAAAAATGTGCGAACGCATAGATCTACAGTGTCTTCAATCGTAGAATAGTGGGATAAATCACGGTATTGTGCCAAATTACAGTTAACCCTCTTGAAATACACCTTATCTAATATTTTAAACTATCCTTCCGAAATCTGTAAGAACGATCATTCCAAGTTTGAAGTGATGAATTAAATCTCCGCAAGGAAACTGCAATAAAATAGCTCGAATTCTTCCGTACCCCTTAAATCGATAACGTAGAAAACTTTTCTGAAAAAATCTTCCAACGTTTACATACAAAGTTCACGAAAAGTTGGTATCTAAGCGGAAGGTTTCAATCATAGAACTGCGTGAATATGTAAGGAGGTCGGTTTCCATCCTTTAAAACAAAAGACATTCAGGTACATGAAATGATACTAGATGCATAAATAACAGTACGGTATTATGAAGTGATTATAGCTGTCATTAGGATGTATACTCCGCTATGCTATACAATAAAATATCTTGTTAAATGGAAAATATACCTTAAATGCGATTCAATTAAAGATCTAGGTTTAATGAACGCAGAAAAATTGTTTATAAATCCCCTGGAAAATATGAGTACCTGATGTGAATTAATATTTAAAAAGGAAAATAAAGCCGGGGGAGAACTTCACGACAGTATCAATAGAGCACCATCATGTTAACTTATCTTTAGATTAATCTTGCACTTTCAAGTGAACAGCGTGATAATTACTGATACCGGAAAACGTAATGAATCAGAACTGTTTCGCTTCAAAGCTCTAGATTATTGAAGCCAAATGTATAAATATTTCATATTTAAATTGAAAATGTTAAGGATGTTTATATACAGCTGTCATCGTATTACGCAAGTCCCAAAGACACACCTCTTCCGCAGTACGTCACGGCTTCTTCAAGCGAAAACACGATGTTCGACCGTGCCTTTATAAATTCTATGAGGGGCAAAAATTAAACCCATTTATCTCAAAGCGAGAAAAGTTTAAATTCGATTTTGTCAAACAGTATTGCAAAAGATATACCGGAGTAATAGAATAAACAAAACAGCCGATAACGTTCTGGGATCAAAACACGGGACAAGCAGGTGACGTCAGGAAGAGAAAGGCAATCGTCAAAATAGCGACGCGAAGTGTAACAACCTCGCTCTTTCATATAGCTACAACCTTAATTTATTCTGCACAATACTTTCCCTTAAATATAAGAAATTTAATCTGGTGGGCGGTAAATAAGGCGCCATCTTAATATAGCAGCGAATTACCTTGGCTACTTGAAAGTGTTCACTCCGAAGTGTTTCCACAATCTCTTGATCAACCCTTGGCTGTTGGCTGACAGATGATCTGAAGCCGTCTAAAACACCTTTAAAGGTGAACTTCTTCATTTTCCAAACACAAAACCAACGATCTCCATTTACCTATCACAGCATCGCGATGCCCCGTCACCACATTCTAAATCCCGAACCTCGTCTGCTTAAAACAGACACCACTGCAGCAATGCATTGTGGGTAAACACGGGGGTGTGTCACATGGAATTGAAAATCGTGATAAAAATGGACTTCATTGAAAACAAGAATATAATCAGATAAAATTGCGTATATTAAAGTTAATTTATTTATTTTAAATGCGAAAAATACTCTACTTAATATAAGCTTAGTGGCAACATAATAAGTCATTGATTTTTTCCATCTCCCCGAACAAATGACGTACTCACATGCGCGTCCCGGTCCTGACGTGAGGATGCTGCTATATTGTGCTACGTGACCTCTGAGGGATATCTTTGATCGGTCTAATTTTACTTCATGTCATACTCTGAAATTTAGAGAAACCTGATATTTCATTCATATAACGAAAAATAAAGCAGTCTGAAGTACGCCGAGCTCTTCTGACTTTTCAAAATGTTTTCTAAAACTGGAAATGTTATCCTCAAATCTTTCAAGACCTTGGGAACTATTAGTATTTACCACCATTCTTTCAAGAGAACAAAAATCCGGTAAATATCTTTCACAAAAGAAGCACATTGTCATTAGTAAACCTGTACTAACATATAGTTTTTTTCAGGCGAGTAAGTGGTTTTCTTTTAGCTTGTGGAATTGCTACTTATAAAGGACAAGAATATAAGGCAAAAATGGCAGGATCACTGGCAAATATTTCTAAATTTATGGCTGAACCTGTGACAGATATTGAGACACTTGAAAAAGACTCGGATAAAATGAAAACTAGGATGGAATTAATGATAATGGAAATACAGGTAGGCCTATCAGGTGACACTCGCGAAGCCTGCGATAGAAGTTGTTTAAATGTTAAGCTAAGTGATAACTGATGATATTTTATTTCACCCGCCCAAATTCATGATTCTATCTCTAGTCTTTTACATCATTCTCCTTGTAATGTTATGACTTCATTCAGGATGTTTTCCGCAGGCTGAATTTTGCAGAGCGTTGGAAGCCGAAGAAGAGCATGGAGCTGTATTTAAAGTCGATCGTTGGAAACGTGCTGAAGGAGGTGGTGGAGTGACCTGTGTTCTTCAAGATGGAGCGGTCTTTGAAAAAGCCGGTGTTAACATATCCGTAGTGTCAGGGACCCTTCCTCCGGCAGCAATTGCACAGATGAGAGCCAGGTTAGTCTTATGATCTTAGGAATCTTAATTCCTCTGACAATTTTCCACCTTTAATTTACAATGTGTTGCTGATAATTAGAATTGCCATCATTGATCGTAGTAAATCACAATGAATGTAATATTCTCACTTGAGACTCCAATGAGAAAATTGATACAATCGGTAATATTTTGTCATAGGGGTAAGAAATTTAGAGAAGGATCCCAACTACCTTTTGTTGCTGCTGGCGTGAGTGCAGTAATCCACCCTAGAAATCCAATGGTCCCCACAATTCACTTCAATTATAGATATTTTGAAGTGGTGGATCCTGAAGATAATTCTGTGCAGGTAATTAATATCTCACAGCATTTGAAATTCTCTATCTTTTGGCCAAAGATTAACTGTATTGGTAATGTATAGTGAAATGTAGATTCCATTGAATTCTTCCCTTGCTAATAAGCCTATTTTCCCCTCAGTGGTGGTTTGGCGGTGGGACTGATTTGACTCCATATTATCTAAATGAAGACGACTGCAGGCATTTCCATCAGACTCTCAAGAACGCCTGTGATAAACACAATAAAACATACTATCCTAAGTACAAGGAATGGTGTGACAATTATTTTTTTGTTAAGCACAGAGGTAATTATGATGATTATTTCATCAGTAAGTTAGTTCATGAATTATGTTATCATATGTGCCTCCTTGTGAATGAAGCCTTATTATTTTTAACTTCTTTAATTGCTATCATCGTGATCATAAATTATTAGTTGTTAATGGTTTCCTTTCCATGCTTTATCAAGAAAATTTTAGCATAAAGTTGTTAAATGCAACAAGTGTTTGTGTTCCCGTCATTAAATCGAAGAGAGTTTTTAAACATAAGCTATCTGGAAGATTTTAAATTGAGAAGGCATGTATCTTGTTGTTTTCTTTCTAAGTAACAATAGAATTCTTATCAAAATGTTTCATCAAATGACATGTTGTTGGTTTTATTTTGTTTGTTTACTGCTTGTTAAAGCTAGGGTATGGTATGTATTTAATTTGAAAAAAGACAGTTGGGGATATTTACAGTTGTCTCATTAAAGTACAAATTTCAAATGATATTTGAATAAAAGGTATCATTGATAGCAAGCAAATTGAAGATTATAAGAAAAAAAATTAAGATTAATTTAATTGGGTAAACAGAAAAAAATATTAGACCTCTTTTTAACCATTCCAACTATATCTGTTTCTTGTGTGCGGAGAGTATTATGTTTGGGATTGTATGATCTCAGAGTATATCCCTCTCAAAGTTTAGCTGTTGAATTACTAATTAACAATGATTTCAGGTGAAAGAAGAGGAGTGGGCGGAATTTTCTTTGATGATCTTGATACTCCTTCTCAAGAGGAAGCCTTTGCATATGTCACAGAGTGTGCTAAAGCTGTGATACCATCTTATCTACCTTTAGGTAAGAAATGAATTGTTTTAAACTGACATGTTAGTGAGTAAATAATCTCTGAAATTTTGTCAGTAATTGCTTAAAAATTATAGTTGCATTGATTTGCATACATTGGTTGCTGTTGATATCTGGAGAGCTAAAATGATGAAACATGACAATTTACCAAATTTTGCAATAGCTCTTTTCCCATGTAACTCAGATAGTTGTTTTTAAGCAGACATGCAAGATAATTTCAATAATTTTTCATTGATCAAGTATCAATTCAATATAGATCAAACGTAAAATCACCTCACTATTTAATATTCTGAGTAAATGCTGCAATGACTTTCAGCCCTGCAGAAGGTTTTTATGAAATTTTTGTTCCATTTTGCAACTGCAATAAAAAAATCATGAAAGCCTTCAGCCATTCATTCAAAGGTTTTAAGGAAATTTGATCACTCAAATCTGTAACTAATCATCTATCTCCATTCCAAGTTTAATTATTAATAATATAAAGTAGATACTACTACATTTCTACACTGTAATGAATAATTGCCTTGAATTCTTAAATGATACATTTGAGATAACCTATGATTTTATTTACTCCCATGGACATGTTAACAGAATTTGAGTATTTGGAATGGCAGATTGATTTTTGTTGAAGTTTATAATCTATAGGAGATAGTATAGATATAAACATGTATGGTGAGTAAGGTACAGTTTAGAAATTTATTTTCAGTTGATTAACCTATTTTGATATTTGACAGTAAAAAAACACAAAAACGATGGATATGGGTATGCAGAGAGGCAGTGGCAACTCCTGAGACGTGGCCGCTATGTGGAATTCAATCTCATTTATGACAGAGGGACAAAATTTGGATTATACACTCCTGGAGCGAGATATGAGAGCATACTCATGTCTTTGCCTCTGACTGCTGTGAGTTTGGATGCTAATTTATAGTTTCTTTGTGTAATCTTTCTTTGCTTCATGTGGTATTATTGTTAATCTCTCTACTTACAGAAATGGGAGTATATGCATTCACCTCAACCTGGCTCCAAGGAAGCACAGTTGATGGATGTGTTGAAAAATCCTAAGGATTGGGTTTGAATTTATGGTTAAAATGTTAATATATCGGTATTGTATCTTGGGTGAACAAGTTGCTTAAATGTTTTGTGTATGTTTTTTACTTTGTGAAAGTTTGTTTCCTTAAGCACTGGGAGTAGTTTTTTGATACAGCATCACTCTAGGTAAGGTTTCAATCAATTTTGCCTCGCCTATGATCATGAAATTTTATCCAATTGCCTGTGGCAGTTGCAGTATTAATTGAAGTCCTGAGAAGACGTCATGACTATAGAATGAACAAAGGAAATTTTGCTACCAAAAAATCTTATGCTACCTCAAGAATTAATCTTTTGCTAGTATAATCAGTCTGTAAATGATTCCACCTCCGGATTTTTTTGGTGCAAATTCAATTTTTATGTATTTCTACACTTTTTCATAGATGGCATGGCATCAAAATATTATGTCATCAGATTGTGATGAGCACGAAGAACAAATAAATAAATAGCATTTATAGTTTTTATAAAAGATGTATATTTGAAAAATAAACTTTTGGAAACCAATTTCGCTTGATTGCTACTTACTATATTAAGTGTATCTTTCAGTCAATTATTGAATGACAAAAAGTAATTTTGTAAAGACTTTTGTACAAAATACAGTATAAAATGTAATTACTTAAGCTGATCAAAAATTATAATTCACTTTCATTTCAGATATTTAACATATATCACTTGTGAAAAATAACATTTAATTTCATAATTAAAGTTTAACTCTCAGTAAGAAAATGAAAGTCATTCATTTTCAAGGCAGTACACTCTAAGAATATCACAGGTACAATTTGTACAGTTGCTACAGTATTTACAAAATAAATAATTGCCATGATATGAGTGGGAAGAGCTTATGAACTAAGACCCGCATTTTTATTTTTGGCAACTCTTATCTTTCTCCAAGTCAATGTCTTGTGATTCACTTGACGATGTACTGGGTCCACTCATTTTTCTGAAGAGGCTCATAAGCTTATGAAATCTGCTGGCAATCTGAAATTTATGAAATAATGATATCAGTGACATATGAAAGGAAATGAAGTGGGCATTACGCAATTTCTAAAACAAATAAAGACTTAATATTCATTCTCAATTGGCTGGAATATTTTGTTCCAATTCACCATCTGTACCAAATATATAAAATATACTGTAAATGAAATTCTTAAGTCAACTTTTCTTAATTTGCTCTCTAGGAGTATTCACTAGAATAGGCATGCAAACTTTTGTGGTAAAAGTGTCATGCTTGGTAAACAAAAAGTACTTTGATGAATTTGGTGCCAAACCAAGCAATTTTCTGATATTATTTTTATTATGCTAATGATGGGATGAAGACATTGATCTAAATAAATATCAATTATTTTTACGCATGCCCAAAGTGGGTATCAAAGAAAAGTTGCATGTAGTTACAAATATATTTAATTAGTGCATTTCTTTGGCAACATACTGCATTTATCCTACTCTGCTGGCAAAGCAGAAAAAAGTTACACTGTTTACAAATATTGAAACTACTTTTATAACAAAAAAATACAGTTTGTAAAGGGTACAGAAAGACCTGCCAATTGGTATTCATGTCAAAATATGATTGGAAACCACTTCTTCAACTAAATTTTCAAAGTTCTATTATATTTATGAATCAATCGTGGGCAAGAGATCACAAATAAAATATTAAGGATAACAGCTCAACTTTCACACCATAAATCAATCGCTTTCTAAATTATATTCAGCATCTTCAGCAATAACTTGGCAAAGAGAAATTCCCAGGATCATCACAATCCTGAACCCACCAAATAAGAAACATTTTTTAAAATGGGAACTAATATAACCCAGAGGTCAAAACACTGAACCAAGTATCAATATCATGACCATAAAAGAACTTATTTTTGTAGAGTAAAATAGTACCATGATTTTATGATGCATGGAGATGCCAAGGAACTCAAATTGAATATAATCAAGGAAAGAGTTAAGAAAGATTACAATAGAAAAGAAGTATAGCAACCTTAAATGGATGTTGGCAACCTGGTTACAGTACCAGCGATTTTTTCAATCTCACTCACACCTTAAATATTATAAAATGACTGAGCTTACATAAAATAAAACAATAACAAGTGAGAAAATGAGTATAAAAAATTGACATTTACAACTCTTCTGCTAGAAAGAAGCAGAAGATAAATCTTAAGTTTGTATTCTGAGTGAACTATAACAATAAGCTGAGGATAAATTTCTGTTATGTGCTTTCCCAAAATAACTTGTTGTTAGTCACTTCAGAGCAAAATAAATAGTTCCCTAGATAATTTTATTCAATCCATTTTCATTGATTACTCACAAAATGAATGCTGTTGTTTCTTTTTATGACCTTTCTATATCAATATATGCCATTAATTCAACAAAGATAAGTTTCACCAAGGCCTGTTCCAACAATACAATAGAAATATATTTCTTACCTCTGTAACACTCCTTTCAGGCAGTTTCTGCTTAATTTTGACTAAAGTATCACTCTTTCCCCCTTCCATTTGAAATGTCTGCAATATAATCCTATCTTCCTCCCTAGTCCAAGGTATTTCCCCACTACTTCCATTTTCACTGCCACAGTTGCTCTGATCACTTTTATTCATTGACTCTTCAGCAGATATCGTGGAACACTGCTGGACTTCCATATTTCCTTGCTAAAAGGGTTGACATGTATGTTAATAAAGAGGAACATCACCAGCATTTACATTAAGCATGAAAGATTGGGCAATTTTCTGGCAAATTTTTTCTTAAATTAGAGCAATTTACATGTGTATGCCAGGGATAGATTAATGAAGAAATAGATCTCTAGTAACCATTACAAGTTTTTAAATGTATTAAATTTCTGGCATATGTATGTACAAGCAAAATTAATGTTTAGCTGAAATAAAAATCGTATAAACTCAATTATCTCAGGCTTTGCCTCTTGGAATATCATGTTTAAAAGAATATTATTTTTATTCACAAATACTTTTACACTTGCACCAAATTTAAAAAACAATGTGTTGCCAGTTTCAACTCATTTGGCCATCCTCAGGTGCATATACAGGTAACAGAGCGAGCAAATATATTTAGGCAGCAAAGGAGGGAAAGAGGTTTAAAATTAGAGAGGGCAATGGAAGGGAGACGAACATTATTAGTTTACCAGAAAGTTTGTTTTATCAGAAAGATGGTGAAGAAGTATTTGACTCGTTTCAAGGAATGTCACTTTCTCTACTTTGCTGAGAAGGATGAGTGGTTCAAAGGACGATGAATGTTTATGAGTTTTAATAGAACAATTTCTTATGTTCACTCACTCGGACTGAAAAATTGCTGCCCATTCGACCAAAGTATACTGTATCACAATTCTTACACCTAAGCTTATATATCCCAGAACACATTAAATGGATAAATTTATTCTGGGCACATGGAATAAATAGATGCTGGAGAGGAAAGCTGTACTTAGGAGAAAATGTGGCATTTACATATTAAATTTCTGAAAACTGAATTTCACTTAAAAATTTGAGATGAGAATTTATTAATTGATGCATTAAACTGAGAAGTTAAAAATGTTAGAAATAATTACTATATGGTGGACTGTATCTGATTTGGTGTATTTTTACTGGTGATACATAAATAAGAGTTGTTCAAGTTGAAACCTTACCATTTCTGTGTTGCAATATGAAGCCCTTACATGTTACGCATAAGAAAATTGGAGAAATGATTTCAAGGGCTTGAAACAAAAGTTACCATGGTTACTTACTAAAATTGACTTACCTCATCATGGCTACTGGGAGATTCAGATTTTTCTGTACATTTTTCATTTGAAGATTGAACATTGTCACTTTTCACAGAAGCTGTTGTTTCTTGATCAGATGAGCAAAGACTTGATGAGATGAGATCCTTCCCTATGTTAGCAAATGGTCTTTCACATTCCATTACTGAAGACATTCCATCACTACCATTATCTGGCTTAGCTGATGCAGCTGTCCTTTCGACTAGATTAACATTTTCACTTATGATAGATTTCTGGCATGCGGGGTTTGGTTTTGAATCTTTTCCCTTGGATGTTGGAGTCTTTGATCCTTTCCCTGAAGATCGAGACTGTGATCTTGGAGAAGCAGTCAGTTCAGGCAATTTAAGAGCACCTGTATCCTCTTCAGATTCGACACCCTGCATTGCACGTACTTTAGGAGGTGGTGAAGTAGCATCATCTTTGCCTTCATTAGCCTTGTTCTTCTTTCTCGCTCGCCCCTTGCCTGGACGGGTTGGTGGTACAACAGTGTCTTTCGCAACAAGTCTTTGAAAGTCAGCTGGGCTGCTGAAACTAACTCTAGCAGGTCGGATTCCTTTTGCTGTCTGCAAAACCACCCTTCCATTCACAAACTGTAGCATAAGAAAAATAAATTACTCATAAAATTTAAAAAAAACATGGCAAATCTTTACTGTTATGTTACATAAAATAACATCTTAAAAGACAAAAATATAGTAAACAGATGAAGATAGAATAATATAACAATGTCAAAGTTCCACAGGAAAACTTTAATTGGCTATTTTCAAGTACCCCTAGCTATCATCAAGCCAATAGTACAAAAATGGACTCCCCAATTTCACCTTTGTAAGCCAAAAACTTAAGGAATGACCTCAGCTGTCGAAGCACTTTTCACAATACTACTACTACTAACCCTCTGTTGTGTTACTCACTGATGTAGAAACAATATTTTGATACCCATAGCTAATCTTCAACCCAAAATGGATAGATAAATTGATATATAAGATAGATATAAATAAACATAATCAACATTTTATGTAAAAAATCATACATCGGCCAATAAAACAGGAACAAGGTATAAAAATAATTTAGCCTTAAATAATTACGTAATTGTGATAGACAGTAATGCAAAGGAAATAAACAGTGTCCCCTAGTTTTCCAAAAGTACACAAAACAAAAAACAAAAATTTGCTCAGTTACTATACATCACAATGTTTTCAAATTTCTGCAAAAGTTTTCAAACTTGAAAATACCACATTCACATCATTGTTTGCAAGGAATGTGTTAAACTATCAACTGATGTAAGCAATATAGATTTTTAAGCAATATACATAAAATAGTAAGACTTACCTTCAGGCTACATCGAACGCAATGAGAACGACATGAATCCTTTTCATTTTGAGGAGAACTGGATGATGTAGGGGAGTGGCAAGAGCACACACAGCTTTCTCCTCCTAAACGATCCTCAGGCTCTCTTTCAGGTAGTCGAATGGTTTCAACAGGCTCCTCCTCAGGTACATGATCTCCATCTTCCCAGAACTCTAGCTCCTCAAAATCTGTCATTAAACTTTATAGGATGCAAAAAGGGTATTAAATTCATCATCCCATTAAACAAATCACTGGGAAGATTTAATTTAAAAGACTTAAATGAAAGTATACCTGTCGGGGGGACGCTCATGAGGTAGCAGTCTTAAAAAATGGTTTATCAAAATAGTGTTTCCTTTAAGGAGAGGTAATATTTCATCTTTGATGTCCTCATAGGTGACATTTGGTTTTGAGTTTAAATCTGACAGAAGAGAAACTATCTTGTTGACATGGCTTGGCTGCTTTGCAAAGTAGACCTTGAAAAAATATGACATTCAGAAATAATAATACATCTTTTATTTTTAAAATGTGATTATACTAAAGAGTAAATATGTAATAATAATAACAGCCAACACCTTACAAGAATGCAAACACTAAAATTAATGATAATAATGCAAACTATAAAAAATCTTGAAAGTAATTTTAGTTAAACTATCTTTAGTTAAACTATCAACAGCCACGACCTTACAAGAACTCAAACAGTAAAATTAATGATAATAATGTAAACTATAAAAAATCTTGAAAGTAATTTTATTTAAACTATTAAAACGGTTAACTTCTCAAATTGGCCTCACCTCAAGCTTATGCATAAAGTCACGCATTTGTACTGCAGAAAGGTAGCTGCCAAAGCATCCATACCGCAAAGCCTGTTTAGAATTAAGGAATACTGGAAACTCTTCTACTAGATCACGATGAGGAGCCAAAATTTCCAACAAACGTCCAAGGACAGCCTCTACTTCATCACTGCCCTTATCATCACTAACACTAGACCTTTTCTCTCCAAGCAAGTACAAATTGTGAACAAAGGCCTCAAAGGATCTGGAGCAATCTGAACTACTCAACAATCTTTCACGCACCTTCCTGAAAAATGCTTGAGAAAAACCTTGAAAGAAAAGCAAAAAATAAGCAGTTACTAAAATGGAGCTAACAAAGTTATGAGCAGGGGTATTTGTTATTAGAATAGCTGAAACATGCCACTTTTAAGACTTGATAATATTAAAACATTTCACTCTTGAACTACAATAATGCAGAAGCTAATCAAATGCTGAGGCATCAATTCAAATATATATTTAGATACTCTTTCAATACATGAATATTTCTAACAGGTTATTTCTGAATTTACGGGAAAAAAAGCTTAGGTAACAGATGCAGGCATATTAAAATAAAAATTGCAATCCATCCAGTTGGTATAAATCTTATTAAATTATTTCACTGCAATGAATAGTCATGTTTGACTCATCATCCAACTCAGAGAGGGGTTCTAGATGCCTGCATCACTATTTCTGACATGTAATCATGGACCTCAAAGCTGTTTTTTGAGTTTCAGAAAGGGGCAGTATGATGAATCCTTCTTTCACCTCTGGTGACTATCTGGCTAACAAATGTTTAAGCAGATAATAAGACTAAAATATTTTATAGCATGATACAAGTCCCAAGAGAAACCCTGATTATGCACTGGATTAAACCAGTGCAAAATTGGATCAAATGTCAATATAATCTATACAGGAAGACAATAACTGACAATTTCATTATTGATCAAATTGCATCATAAATGATAATTGTCAATATTCTAATTCCATTTCTAGACTAGAACAAACATTAAGAACTAAAACTCACAGGAATCCTTTTCTTCCATAGCAGAACCTTTTTCAGGAGATAATAGAGCTAAATTTGCATCTGTATCTCTCTGTTGCTTAGATTTTCTCTTTCTTTCCAGGTTTGATCCAGGTACACGAATGGTAGAGCTAGCAAGCATAAGGGCAGCGAGTTCATCTTCATTATCCTTGAATAAGCCAAATTTCACACATAAGCAAACCCTGATAACATAACAACACCTTCACTCTATACAAAGTCAATGTAAGCATAATGCACGTGTGGAGTTAGGTAAGCAAAGGCCCAAAGCCCAAAGATCAGATCAAGGTCCTCATTAGGAATCAGAGTCACATATTATTTTGCCCATTTATATCAAAAATACTTAAAAAGTACATGTAAGAGGATTTAGTGAATTACTCATAGCAAGGATAAATAAGATTTTATGGTGATTTAATTATTAAATATAATCCACAAAAATACAATTGAATAACCCAAAATTAATTAATATCTTCCTTGAGGAAGAAAACAAGAGCCTGTAAATGTGCCATACCTCAATAAAAATTTGCTCAAGTACATTTTTAAGAGTTCCAAAGCATAAAATTATTAAGGCTCTCAGCTTGCACATAGTGCACCTAATTACAAAACTGCATAAAGTATATTCCCAACTGTAGTTGAGGAGACAAATAAATTAAAACCTTTTCAGCATCTTGACTGCTTTTAATCCAAGTAAAAGGCACTTTTGATCTAGAAGTATGACTTGAGATTGTTTCCTCTTTCAGGTGTTTTGCATCTGTGAAAGATAGTATTTCATCACTTTTTACATACTCGAAGTGTAGATGGTTCAATGTTATTATTCCTTACTTAGCATCAATGATATCTGATATCAATACTGCACAGATATTGAAATCACTGCAAAATTAACATCCTAGAGGCTATATATGCTCATGAATAATCCTTCTAATATAAATTCAAGTACATTCTTGCTACATGGTGTGCTAATTTTTTCAAAATAAATTTATTCTTGTGTAATTCAAAGAGGAGACAAGTATTTCTTGTAAACTAATAACTATTACAACTAGCCTTGAGTTATCTCAACATCAACGTTTTCTGGCAAGATATCATACAAATGTCCATCTTTTGCAAAAATATTGGATATATTCTTTTCTAGTGTTTTCCTCAGCTAATCATAAATGAACTTAAAGACGAACACTTTCTGTTCACATTTGGTAGAGATTTTCATTCTATTTCCCATCTTTCATCAGGGCAACTTTGCATGCCGTACAGCATTTTTCTTGGCTAATATTCGCTGTCACTAATCTCAATTCTCTCCAATTAGTATAGCTAACAAACACTTTACTTTTAGTATGTTTACATCACACTTGCTGTTTTAGAAGCTTTACGGATAGCTGACGAATAGCTACAAACACAAAGTGAAACCAGCATTCAATTATGAAATCACAGGAAAACTGAAAATTATACTGGGCAGAAGGGAATTTATGTATATAATTTTTAATTTAGAAAATTCACCTTTTTATCATTCCCTCTTTCCGGGCACTCAGGGGTTTGAGGTGTTTGTGGTGCACTTTCACCGGATTCAGAAGTAATTTCAGGCATGTGAGGGACATGGTCTTCCACCCTGCTGAGAAAGTTGTTACCTTTATAAATTGTGAACATCAGATATAAGACAATATAGAATATTTCTAACCATAGGAGGTGAAATGACAACATTTAACACTGATCATTTATAAAGTAAATAATTTCAGAGCATGATCTGGAAATCAAGCAATGAAGAAAGTGATTTACACAACAGATATTATACATTAGTGGGTGTTCAAAAGATACATACAGTGAAACATGTCTTAAGCAGAACTTGTGGAAAGCAGAAAACTTATCTGGAAAAGAATTGCGTTCACAATGGATTTCACTAAAAACAGATTTCACAGTATGTTTATTTAACAATAAAACAAAAATAAATACTTTTTATGGAATAGTATTTAAATGACACAAGAAATTATTTTAAAATATTGATTAAATTAAAAATTAAAGCTTCAAATATATTTTCCTAGTTATATTAATGCTAATATTTTTGGTTCAAAAACTGAAATATAGTCTCATCTGCATGGAAGTAAAAGAAAGAAGCTATTGACTCGATGATATTTTAATATTCAGCTGAGCAATAAGAACTAAGACATAACATAATATTAATGATATGTATAGAAGGTACTAGAAAGAAAATTATGGATGTTGTAGAAGGGATGCTGTGCACTTTAATTTTTACCATCTGTATTAGCAAAGACGCAAGTTGGATATAGAAGTTGGATAGCCAAAAAACTTAGGTTAACCCAATTTCTTCTAAATCCCAAATCTTCTATTTTATATTACATAAATTTACAGTACACTCATAAATCATAGAAGTATTAAATATTAATATGAAATAGTAGTAGTGATTCCACATCTTCAGACCTCTTCCAGTAAATAAAATGCTTTATAACAGAAGTTTCTAACATAACAGCAGTGAGCCCCATTAACTCCTGAGAAGACTTAGCAGACCTCAGCTATATATAGCAGTTATTAAAAGGACAGCATCTTTAACAGGAGCATTTCAAATGGTTCTTTAAATGTCACTAGCTATTGAGCACCAATCAGTCGATGATCAGGGTACATGAGGTTTAGTGACCACAGGTTGGAAAACCCTGCATTAGAAGGTGCAGAATAGATAACTTAGATATTTGAAGAGATTGGTACATGAATTTTGGGTAGAACGGTGAAAACCAATTTCTACACCACATTTTGGAGTAAACAAAGGGAATACTTCATGAAGATATATAAAGGATTATTTTAATAAATAAGAATCGCAAAGGAGGATAGATATTTATCTTTGGATTTGATAGATATTAACAATAATGCTGCAAGTCAAATGAGAGATATAGACCTAATGTAATGATATAAGGTATTTATGACCAAATACTGGCATTGCTTGAGCAGTTGTTCACATAAAAGCAATTATGCACCTTGGATTTATAATGAATTTTATTTATCAATTTAGATTTTATGTACCATGTAAGATAATGCCAAGTAAAATGTCAAACTACTCCTTACTGATTACAGCATCTAAGTTTACTAGCTCCAGTTTTTTTCTTTTGCTTAGCGAATTTAGGTAAAAGTAATGCAAATTTTCCATTCAGTTTCATATATCTTCCAACAAATAAACCATGAAAATCCATTTAGCTTGCCCTCAGAATAAATATTTCTTTCCTTTCTTTTTTGGTTTCCATACAGTTTCTTGCCATATGGCAATATGGATACTTCAACATCCAAATATAAGGGCAGAAAACTTTAGTTTTGGTTAAGTTCTACAATTTATGATTTTGTCCACACTCCACAAAATTTAATCTTTTTATTTTGGCTTCTACAGTTAAATGTTTTGTGCACACACAAAATTCCACCCTTATCAACAAAAGAACTACAGTTACTAATCTTAAATATTTTGGGTTCGAAATAATAGTTAAAATATACAGATACTTCATATCTGTCATTACCAACCCTGGATAAGTCTCCAGCAGAAGAGAAGAAACATTGGTTATACCAATAATTTGTTACGCTAGTTTAACCCAAAAGATTTTAGATTAGTAACATATGATGGACTGAAAAAGCCTGAACCAATTCACAGAGAACTAATGAAACACAAAATTCTATGCCTAAAGTATATGCTTATAAAAGAAAATCAAATAGGTTACTTACCCATGAATTTTGATAACATTATTTGAAGATGGTGATGCATTTGCCTGTACATTAGTATCTTCAGGTGGTACTATTACCACGACAGCATTGGGAGCTATAGTTCTAGGTGATGGTTTATCCTTGAATAAAGGAATGTCAACATTATTTGAGAACAATAAAAATTATGCAATAATCAGATTTATTATAGAAGAGAAAACAAGGCCTTTGTTTTGATATTGCAAAAGTTTTATTGAACACAGGTATATGCATTTGCTATTAATTTATTTTTCAGTATTAAATTTAAAGTAACATTTATCTACTGCCTTTACTATTACTAGGGAGTTATATTATTTATCAATATTAGCATACCAAGTTAATGATAAGGGTTGATGAAGGGCCTCAATAAAGGAATCAGGAAAATATTAGTGAAATCCTTGGTATGGAGTGTAATGTTGTACGGGTGTGAAACCTGGACTTTAAGAAGAGAGGATATTAAAAGATTAGACGCTTTTGAGATGTGGGTATGGCACAGAATGAAGAAAGTAAGCTGGGTCAATAGAAAAACAAACAAAGAGGTGCTAGAAATGATTGGGGAGAAGTGGGTGTTATTCAAAGTAATTAAAAATCGACAAAAGAAATGGGTGGTCAAATGGTCAAATATTGAAGGGAGAGGGATTGCTGAGGAAAGCGATCGAGGGAAGAATGTTAGGGAAAAGAAAGAAGGGAAGACAAAAATATAAGTTGTTAGACAAATTAAGAGATGGGATGAGTAACTGGGAATTGAAGGAGAGGGAATTAAATAGGGAATGTGGGAGCATATGAACCTACCTAAAGGTAGAACATTACTCATAATAAAGTCAGAGAAACAATACTAAAACATGTGTTAATTATGGGGCAAATATCTATGATTCTAAATATGGAGGAAATATAATAACCGAAATATTTGTAAAATGAATAAAAGTTCAATTAATATGCTAATAAATAAAAAGCATGAAGCCCTCATAACTCTAAACAAAATAGTGAAACATTAACATTTTAGTAGATTAAGGTTACTGTTGGTGTACAATTCAACATAAAGTGCATTGATGAAAAGTGTATCAATTATAATAATTAATCTAAACAAAATTGGTAATTCTGTATTTCTGCATTCTAAATTACAGTTAATGGAGCCATAGTTTTCTTTTAGCCCTTATACAAATATAACATATAAAATATAAAAATAAAATAATATATATAATCAATGCTGTACCAAATGGTACAGCATAGGACATGATCTAGGATAATTGGTTCAATGTTATCAGCACAGTGATCATCCACTTCAATTAAAAAGAATAAATTTGGGTCATTTCCCTAAAAAAGTTGTCAGATACTAATTATTTCAATAGAGTTCATAGTATCTATGGATTTGCTCATGTAAGTGAATAATTTAATTCATGAAATAATTAAAATAAATAACAAGAGAATTGAACTCACTAAAGACTATATTTTCTCAACAGGAAAATTTTTTCACATTAAATACAGTTGATGTACAATGGGTTACATTTTGAAATGCTGAAAAAGTTCTTCCCTACAGGAATTATATAAGTATGCTTAATTACATACTTCATTGCCACAAAATGAACTAAAAAATCGAATAGCTGAATAACTGCTTCAGACACTCACCTTAACTGGAATACATCCTTTGGCAGGTGTAGGGGATAAACTCTTCATAGGCTTACTTCCTTTGACTTTTCTATGTGAGTTGTACTTCTTTAATACTTGCTTCAGTGGAGATGCTTTCTTGTTGACAGGACTAGCCGTGGCTGATAACGATGGTAATGCCACCAAATTTTGAGGCGATTTGGTTTGTGAAGAATTATCCACAGTCAAAAGGACTTTAGGGAGTTTTGAAGTCAGAGGATTGCAATCTGTTATATCCTTGGATACATTTGTAATTAATGGCATGCTAGGAAGCATTCTGAAATATTTTCCTGAAAAGATCGAGTAGTCAATAGTTCCTTGCGAGAATTCGCGAGCAGTTTTTTCGTCCGGAAATTCTCCGAGTATGATGACAGGCACGGCAAACTTAGACCATTTAGTTATCTTAGGATTTTCTTTTATCCTCGGAGCCTGAAATTTTGAATTCTTGAATTAATGACAAACAATTCACTGATTCGCTTTTGTCATAAATTACAAGTAACATCAAGAGAATTTAATTTCTGATCAACCTCCTATTACTAAAGTACTGGTCTGAAAGGCTTGTTTTTGGGAGCCCAGCTGAAAACTATAAATAAATAAGGATTCACACAAGATCCGTACTTAAGTTCAGATTGTATTAAAGACGCAAAACCAATTCCTCATTTTTGGGAAATTCCCTTATTTCCCAACGAGCCTTTCAAACCAGATTTTCATCAACTTGATACGTCGAGTCTTATCAAACATTATTAAAAAGAACCACAAAGAAAAAGTCATCAAAACCCAGAAATTCAAATTACCCTAAAATGTAACTGTAAATGTTCACAAATTTACTCCCATAAAAATATAAATCGAAATGAAAAAGCGTTTAATAACCGGTAAAATTAATATGCATAGCGCTTCCTCGATTCGTAAACGCTAACTTGAAGCTCAGACATCTTTGACGCTTCCACAATGTAAAAGATATTGAAACAATTCTCATATCCTTTGACGAATGCATCTGGTATGATTTAAAACTTCGAAATAAATAAAGACCCTTACTTGAAGCTTGTTCCCTGAAGCGGACCGACCATAAACAATGCTTTAAACTGTGATTACAAAAAAGCTGGCGGAAGAATAGAAGAACCTTCTTCATCAAAGCATTTGACAAGCTCATGAAACACTTCTCACTATATATTCAAGTTTCACATGATTTTGTGGGTCATAACAATAGGGATTTCGCTCGGTAGCAAGAAGTAAATCCCTTTCAGATCCTAGATTACGCTACGCCGCAAAACGACTTTTCTTTGTTTGTTGTTCATGAGATTCAGAATTTAAGAGATTTATTCTCACCCGATGAAAACATTCAATGTGAATACACTTTCTAAATTAAAACAAAGCCAATCTTTGCAAAAGGCAAAACCGTCAAACACAAATCACAATAGTTTCGTCTCCGACTAAAACTTGAACTGAGCTAATGATAAAAGATCCAGAAGACTTGGTAAGCGCAAAGCTCTCTGCAATAAGCGGCAACAGAACATCAAGAAAATCATTTGTGAGGCTACTATTAGCTCCATGCCTTCTTTAGATCCAGTAAACTAGATTTGCGAGGTGCTCAGAAAATTACGCAATTAAAGTAAAGTTAATAATTAGTGCTTCGCCCAAATATTTTTGCTGTTATATTTAGCTGGAATGACAAAACTAACATTACATAAAAATACTTTCTAATATATCATATAACATTTGCAATTCAGCAATAAAGATAATTAAGGATATAGAAAGCATAATTAAGGATAGAATGATTATTTAATTGAAGTACATCAATAAACATAATGATCATACTATGGATGCTTAGGATCATTAAAACACAAAGGAAATCCAAGTAAGATAATTTTCTATTTTCTCTAAATGGATTTCTCTAGTAAAACCTGACGGAGCTGTACTCTGACAAACTGAAACACATTAATGATTCATATTTCCAATAGTTAATTTCTGTTGACCTACTCTCCAGTTAAATTAACACACAGGCGCAATAGGTTATTTAAATGATAGGTTGCATAAAGCCTCACTGAATGCAAAAATCGTAAGACAATTTTTAACATTATCTCCCAAGATAGTATTTAGTAGGTCAATAGACTTTAAATATTTCAACCTTTCACCTAAGAGATTTGGCTATCCAATTTTGTTCAACTTTTCAATCACGATATATGACAGCACAAAAATTTTATTTCTGCATAATTTAAGACCATATCTTCAACGCCTCAAAAAATTATCCTATGATGAATTTTTGCAAATATTATGGTTAAAACAAAAGAAAACTTACCCTTTCATAATTTTCTGAAATAAATTTTGTCCAAATTTCAGGAAGAAAATCTGATGGTTGAAACCTCGGACACTTAATATCATTCCAATCTATTTGTATAACATGATGCACTGTTTCAGGAGCTTTATTATGTTTAAAATAATACTGCAAAAAATATTATAGGTTAGAAACCAAAATATGACAATCATCACAACTAAGATTAAAATATAAAATGTTCACACCTTAATGGCATTATTCTTCTTTCTCTTAGACTCCAAGATATGCCTCTTTGTCTGAGCACAGTTTTTAGTAGGGAGCATATTTTGATGAATTGAGCCAACAACATCATTTAGAATTTTTTTGAGCTCAACTCTCTCATTCCCTGCGTAATAAGGTACAAATTGCTCTAGTCCCAGTGCAATTAAACTAGAAATAAAATAAATGTTAATTTTGAATAAGTAAATAACATGCAAATCTATATGATACAAGTAAGCTTAACTTACTGCTCTTCAGCCAGGTTGAAGGTGAACTTTCCAAACCTGGAACCACAATCCTGGAATCCTGTTTCAGGCAGTAGCAACGGGTACATAAAAACTTTACTGTTTGCCATAATATGCATTAATTGTTTTGGAAGCTTTTGCTTGTATGAATATTTTCTCCTTTTCATCATTTTCCTTGAATGAAACAAAAAGTTAAAGTTATAAAAATAAATGTAAATTAAGGTATTATAAAGAATCTTTCATAAGGAAATATCTTAAAACATTTTTCACATTCATCTGAGAGATAAAATTGGAAATAATTTTTGTTGTAAGATTTAAAAAATAATAATTTTTTTTAACACTACAAATGGAAAACAAGCCTAAAATCCAAAACTTAAACCTAGGTTACCATCTTTAGAGGGGCAGTATACTTACTTTGTAGATATTTCAGTGAGAAAGAAGCTGAAAGAAAAATGAAGTGCAATTATTAAAAAGAATATTTTTGTTTCAGTTTGCTTGTATGAATTAAATATGTACTATATATGGATAATGTACCACACAATTATAAAATTTTAGCATTATCAATAGAATGGCTTATAATTTGCCTATGTCACTCACTCAGTGTTACATTTTAAATAACAACAAGCAAGAAAAGTAACATGATACCTTTGTTCTATAATGTAAAAAAATCTAATAGGTCCTAATTACATCTTGTAGCAAGAAACTTTCAGGATAGAAAACATCATTAAACACATTTTTAATTTGTGCTTTTGTATGTACTTCCCTCTTAACAAATTATTATAGAATATCAATTTTAGAAACTCATTTCAAATGTTTAAACATTGAAATACAAAAATTAACAGAAAGTTTCAAGGCTTGGTGAATCACAAAAGAATTTAAACCATTTTTTTAATCTTCTAAATTGATATAGAAAAAATTGTTGGGAATAATCTTGCCAAGAGCTGTGATTACATAAAAAGGCATTGGTTATAATTGTTTTATTTTCTATATTTTATACTTCATCCAGTTTGAAAGACAGGATAGCTCCAAAAATTAACAAACTTAAAAATAAACTCATTCTGAATTCTTAGAACTTCATTTTTTATTGAAACGGATGGCTGACCCAATATCACTCAATGCAAATACCAATTGGCTAGGAAATAATTCTATGAACACTTCCTCTCCAAGAATTGATCCATTTTAGTTATTCACTAGAATTTAAAAAAAAAAACTTACTCGCTAATCTCTTCCCTTTCACTGGGGTTATTACTTAGCCTCCTTTCCCAGTACTCCATTAATTCAATGGCCCAATTCAAATTTGGAGCTTCAAAATTGCTGTTAACTTTATTTAGTGAAAGACATTTTAGGTTTACCTGAAAACAGTGATGAGAAATTAGAGCCAAATTTCCACATTCTTTTGATTGTAAGAGATTCAACTTCAACTAACTTACCAACAGAGCTTTGCAGTTTCCAGCATGATGTCCATGAACAGGATTACTGTAAGTCTGCAAAAAGTTTTGAGTTAAGATCTGAACATATTGGCACAGTTGCTGCTTTAAGATGGCCAACTGAGTCTGAGAAAATTTCAGTTCATTAGCAGCACATGGTGAAGGTGGAGGAGAGAGAGGTCCTACATATGGCACACTGATTGGTCCACTTTCTTTAGGGGGTACTGGTTCAGGAGCTTCTACTGTAGCTGAGGTAATGCATCCATTTTCACTAGGTTGAGAATTTTCCCACTGATATTGCACTGATCCTGCATGGGCACTCTTATCAGGGTGCTAAATATTTAGAGTAAATATTTCTCTTTTTAACACAAGAATATCACCTTAAAAACAAATGACAAATTCCTTTTTTGTGAGTCTTAAATATTCTCAAAGAAATCGATTAGCCAACCATATTTTAGTTTTTCGAGCAAAAGTCTAAATTATTAGATGATACTGATTAATATCAGAGGACACAATTCCATAAAATCAATCCAAATTAAATGCACTTTTATTGCTTCAAAATGAAGTTCATTGGAACTGATACAAAGATTACAAAAGAAGTGTAAGAATTCATGCCAAAAATAATTGCCTCATTTTGATGGTTATGAAGTTCTGGATTCTCAAATGCTGGAAAACACTGCTGAAGAGCAAAGTTGTCCTCATCATCACTGAACAAGGGTTCATGAGCTTCAGCCATAAGAACCTTCTTCTCTTTTCGACTTATTTTCACAGCTTTGTCAACTCTCAGTTCCTCTTCATCAACTAAAATAAAGTAAAAGAACAGTCAGCAATTACTAGCAATAGTACAGAACAACACCTTCAATATTGCAACAAAGACAATTTAATTAAACCAAGAATCAGTGGAAAATATCCACGAACTGATGTTTGATAACTCACTATCACCCTTAATTAGTTATCTTGATGTCAATGTGTTATTTTGAAGAATGTCAAGCTATCTAATCAGTTTGCCAGTTAACATCGAAGAATTATATTTCCTTTTTAAAATTCATTTGGGTCTAACCCTTCTAATGTTCCATTATATATACCAAATTAATATTAAGTTGAAAGGAATATATTTGAACAAGCTTCGTAGTTTCCACAAGAAAGATTTCAATATGACAATGTGATCCCTAACGTATCTTCTTCCCTCCATTTCTCCCACAAACATGAACCATTCCACTCCAAGATCCACCACCTTCTTCATATTCCTTTATCCCACCAAAACTTTAAACGTGAAATTAAAACGATCAAATCCCTAGTTATTAATTACGGTATTCCCTCAAAATTATAGACAATAAGCTGGTCAAGAAATTAAGAAGAATAGCTGCCTTCAAAATTTTCCCCTCTCTCTCATCAATAAAGATTCAACCCACAGATAGGTTAAACATCCATTTCCAGGAAATATTTCCTACCCCCTTCAAAATCTTTTACCTGCCAACCTTAAAGCAGGCTTCTACACGCTCTGCACTCACTGAGGTCATTGCTTCCAGTGAAAGACCAATTGGGGGTTTACCAAATTAGTTGTGACGACAGTGGTAAGCATTATATCAGACAATTCAGAAGAAAAATAAAGGTGAGGGTTGATGAACATCAAAGGTGCTACAGATTAGGAACTTCCTGCTCAGTGTTCCTGGAGTGCAGACCTATTTCCTCCACCACTAAGGTCCTTTACCAACAGCCCAAAGGAAGAAAACTTGATATCCTAGAGGTCATTGAGATAGAGGCAGCAGGCTCTTAACTTACCAACAATGTCTCTTTTGACAACCTTTTCCCTCTCCTTAGTCAAAAATTTCCTCTACAAAGGGAAAATGTTTCTGGTTCTATGTGCCTGAAGATGACTTGCAAGAGTTGACACATGTTGATTTAAAATCTTTCTTGAGGAAACTTCAAAGTTTGTTCACATTAATTCCATTATGGCATTCCAACAAGTAAAGCTAGACCATATTAATTTCATTAATTCAAAAATTGTAACAATATATGCTAGATGCTTTGATTATTACAAGAAAATTTCTGCAAGAAAGCTTTTTTATCATATTCTGACAAATAATTTGTTTAAACTTTATCATTCAAAACAAAAGCTACACTCACTGGATTGGACTTCAAAATCAGCTAGAACATTGTATTCAGGATCAGCAATATCGTCATCTTCAACATTTTCATTCTCTTCATTATCTGTAAAAGAATATAACAAGAAATAATTAGCACTTTAGATAGTTTAAAGGGTTACAAAATTAAAATTTATTGAAGTGATAATCAGCTATGATAGTTGCAATCAAATTTAGTTCTGCATTCTTCAACTTTGCTATCAAGTGTATAAATAGATCCAATTAAACATAATGAAATTATCAACAACATTTGGTTGTAGACAAATATTTTTCTTTGAATGAAATCATTTTAATCACAATTTACCCATAATTTTACTCACTTAAAGCAAAATCCTTCAGAAAAGCTTTCCAGTCCTCATCATCACAGTCAGAATCGTACATATCAGTAGTTATATCAGGAGGAATAAATGCACTTTCTATAACTTGTAAAGGTGTATTATTCAGAGGTAGCTTGGAACGAGTACGTTGACCAATATTTTCCTGAAAATATTTACAAAAAGTCCTTTTGATAAAAAATATAAAAGACAGAAATCAATACTAGCAGTGTTAACAGTGACATAATTTATAATTTTATAATTAATAAGAAAAATTCTCCATATTCAATCATTGTTTCATTAATTCATAAGTACTGATTTGAATGGACATAACTGCTACAGTTAAAATACAATTTTTATAATTATTTGAATCAATGATAACTGATTTACATTTAAGCAAAATGATAAGTACAAATTCATGGATATCCTAAGACAAATTATCCTCCATGACTAAATCAAAATTTTGTTGCAAAATTAAATAAAGAAAGAAATTTTAAGTATCTCAGAACATCAAACTTGTGAAAGATAAATAGGCTTTAACTAAGAATATTCTCACAGTTTCAACAACTAAAGAACAAATATTTCACAAAAATAATGATTTAACATCTATTCACATTCTCAAAAAGATGATATTTGATGAACAGACAGAGAGGAAAATATGTGAATACATATAAACCTGCAGAAAACCCACCTCAACTCTTTCAGTAACCTCAGGGCGAGGGTGTGGAATCTTAAATAGCCCATCCTCAGACCAGTAAGTTTGAGTGCCACATTCAACATTAGCCACTGCATCCTCTTCTGAAGCACACTTACTTTCTGGAGATTGTGAAAACACAGGGGTAGAGACTTTCCTCACTGGAGATGATAGGGAATCTGTCACTGAGCTCTTTTCATCTTCACTCTGAAAATGATTCATCATTCAATTTCAAACTGATCAAGATGAATCAGGATAATTATGTTTGATGATGAATATGAAAAATAAAAACACTTATCTCATAGCATCTTTTATTTATTATTTTAGTAAGAATTTTTTATAAAACAACCTGAGGCATAGACGACATTCATAAGGCCTCAGAAATAACTAGAGTTCCTACGCGAAGCATTGGGATGATGTGGAAAGTTCTTTTTGATGTTAAAGCACCTTAAACTATAATCATGATTTTTCCAAAGTTGCAACATCTAATTTAGATGTCTGGTGAAATGACTATTAATTGATCGAAAAAGTTGAATTTCCTTTGCTACATAAGGCAGAAGTATTGTGTCTGAGCATAAATATGAAAACCACTCAGATTCTTTCAGTATTAAAATTATTGAATAAAAAAGATTCATCTCCATCAGGAATTAACTTAAAGATGATAAAATTTAGCACACTTTAACTTCATTTAAAAGAGAGACTATATTTCAGACCACGAGGGTGGTCTGAAAAGTTTCCGACCCCAGATTTTTCAGAAAACATGTCGAGAAATGGCAAAATGTCGGATACTTTTCAGACCACCCATGTATGATTGTTAAATTTAACATGAAGTAGGCTGATGATTTACCATACACAATATTAGCAGAATCTTAGGAGTTTTTGTCTATGATCAACATGTCTCTACTTTTCAATTATCCTCAACTTATCTTTCTCTAAAGTTATGCTTACTGTGGTTACTTCTAATCCATTTTCTTTTTTAGTCTTTAAAAGGATAAAGGTTTTACAAATTTACTATGATGACATTTTTAGATATTTCCTATTGATAACAGAGAATACTTTTGAGTATTGCTTGAGAAATTTTAACATCTATAAATGAATTTTCTCTCAATGCATAGTTTTCTACTTCAAATTATTCCTCATTTTACAAGCTTCTGCTTTATGAACTTACGTTAGAAGCAAACTCATTCATAAAGAGTTGAGCTGAAATTGAACTTTCAAATTTTATTCTACAAAGTTTTTCATATCTTGTACATTTTTACATTACTGTTCACCTTATTTATTCAGTACAATATTTGCAATAAATTAAAACAGAGAAAGACTTTCTCCACCTAATGAATGACTAGGAAATTGATTTCACAAACCTGCTCATCTTCAATTGGCCTGTATTCATCATCACTGGAATCTTCAGAGAGTTCTTTCTCAATTAATAATTGGCATTCAGATTGCTTCTTTTTGGGAGTGTAAATTGGGAGAACATACTCTGACTGTGCTTTCATCAATTCTCTGAAAATATATGATATAATATAAACATCAAAATATTAAATCAAATACTACCCAAGTATCATAAAACATCAATAATAATACACCAAATTTCAGGTACTTGCAACTACAAGACAATATACAATTAAGAAACTTTGCAACAGCGATGATAGTACAGAAAAGTGCAGTTTGAAACCTTCATAGATAATGTACACATTACATATATATAATGCAGATTATTAGGATTTTCTATCATATTCTATTTATCTACATTCAGTTATATTTTTTTCACATCAAAAAATAAACCTATCAGCTTCAACCAACATTAACCCCATGGGATAGAAATTAGCCATCAGAGTAGGAGAGACAAGATAAGGCTTTGAAACAACTTGTTTGAAACTGAAAGAAGAGCGAGGTGGTAAATGAGACAAATTTAAATATCTTTCAACATTTTTGGAAAGATGTTGAAACGCCTCATCCAATCAAATAACAACAGAAAGATCTTTTCATTTTCCCTAAAATAATGAGGTATGTGGAAAGTAATATGTGAGTTATTTGCAATTGAAATAGGCTCCTAAATTTTGCTACAACTTTTGTTCATGATAAAATTATAAAATCAGACTAAAATAGATTATAAACGAATTAAAAATGAGATCCTTTTAATGATGACATTCTTCTGTTGATACTGGTCTTGCTAGTTTTCTTTAGCATATACAAGCTGCAGCAGTTAAATATGGGAATGACCTTATCTTCCAAGTTAATAAAGATGAAGTTCATCATATTCTGAAGCATTTGGAAGCCCAATGCTTATTACATAAATGTTCATTACATAGAAATATGCATCCAACCATATTTATTCCAAAAATATTATCATGAAAAGACATTATATGATGATAAGAATAATGCAAAAACTAGGTAATTTCTTGCCTTATTCTGAAATTGAATTTTACCATAGATATTTAGTCATATTTAACACATATTTTCTATAGAAACATACTTAGCTTTTGCTCGGGTCAGTTTGGGTTCATAAGTCAACCAATTTTCCTCTCCATCTGCTTGCATTGTATGCCGCACCATTGCCATCACATCTTCGTTAGTTATCACACTCTGCAAAAGCGAACTCGTAAATAACTATCTCATGCTATATTCAAATCAATATGAAAAGTTAAGGAAAGCAACCAGGCATGCAACAAACCTTTAAAAGATTTTTAACATTTGTGACTGTCAGTTTCGATTTTGAAGCCTTTGCATCAAGTTGACGCTCAATTTCTTCTTCCATTTCTTGAAACACAATTGGAATTTCATCATCAATACTAATCCTCTTCCTGTAAATATGACTTCAAATTAAAATCGAATTACAAATAACAACAATAAATGACATCGTTTTAGCTCACTTAGAACGTGTGGATGACTGCCGAATCCGAGGCAGAAAAAAACTCATAATAAACATGGATAACATTCGGAGGCTGCGAGAAAAATTCTCAAATAATCTCAACAGATAATAATACAATTAATACAGATAATAATAATAATTGATACAAACCTCTTCTTTTTACGCGCTCCATTTTCGTTGTTTCCTTCATCGTTCGTTGCAATAACTAAATCACTGGAACAGCTGCTTTCACAAAATTCCTTGTCCTCACAAACTTCCAGGTTAAGAGTGAAGGTCTGATTAGAATTACTTGCATTATCATGCCACTGGGACCCCTTAATCTCTCCTTCAAAATCAGAATCTGTCTCATTCTCTTGGTCTATTTCCATTATTTTCCGATTGTAGCTTTACTAATTCATGCATTCACTTATAATAAACCACTGCACTTTAACAGCCAACGTAACATCTCAATATCTTCGTTGGATTGACAGCGACACCGGTTTCATAAAAATACTTGAAAATTCAAAATTTGCATGGAAGAAAAATAAAATATAATTAGTAAATGAGCTGCTTTCCTTAGCAATAAGATGCCATCCAATGATTGAAGCAAAACCATAATAGCATAAATACGCCGAACAGAAGCATTGTTAACCATGAATTTAAAACTAAAATTTTCCTACCATTGAGTATAGCTGTTCATATAGTTGAATAACTACATCTTGAATCGAAACTAAAAAGTAGTAACGAATGTGACACACTAAATCACAATCTTCTGTACACTCAACTTTTGAAACATAAAAACACATGCAACCGAAAGATAGATTTGGCGCATTTAGTTTTAACCTATCGATTGTTATTCTTATAGATGGCAGTAAGCTCGCAAAATGTCTTCTGGTTGACATGGGATAGTAGCAGAAACTTAATCAGTAATTAATTGCATTTTCAAGTGTTAATGAGCTACTAAATCAACATGTCTTCCGTCGGAAATATTAGTTCGTTTAATTCAGGTGATGATGCCTTCGATTATTTATTTAAAATTGTTTTGATTGGAGATTGTGGTACCGGCAAAACCTGGGTTGTCAGACGGTTCAAGTCAGGAACATTCGTAGAAAGCCATGGAAACACAATCGGAGTGGATTTTTCCATGAAAACTGTGATGGTAGATGGAAAAAGAGTAAAAGTAAGTTTTTAAAATTGTATTTCTTCATTTGATGGTGAGTACATAGCTTAATGATGTATGCTTCTTTGTAGCTACAAATATGGGATACAGCTGGTCAGGAGAGGTTTAGAACCATAACACAGAGCTATTATAGATCAGCAAACGGCGTAATAATTGGTAATTGTTCTGCCACTGTCAGATTATGTTGCAACATGAAAGCATTGTCTATATATGACCTTGGCGTTACTTATTCTTTCAGTTTATGACATTACAAATCGGTCGTCATTTTTAAGCCTTCAGAGATGGATTGAAGAAGTTAGAAAATATACAGCGTCTAATGCATTGACAATTTTAATTGGTGAGTGGTATAAAAATATGTGTTGACAGTGATTTAGTATTATAAGTCTTACCAGTTAGCTGATTGTCTTAATGTTAGTCATCAACACTACCATTTTAAATTTTCCTTTATACTTTAAGTTCATTTTCTAAATTTGAAATTTCGACATTTTTTTATTCTTGAATCCACATGAAGGTATTTACATAGTTTAACTAATAATTCACAGGAAACAAATGTGACCTGAAAACCCTTCGAGAAGTTGAATTTGCTGAAGCAGAGGCAATGTGCGAATACATTCCTGAGATAATGGCTGTCATGGAAACATCAGCGAAAGAAAATACTAATATTGATGATGCTTTTATGTGTCTTGCCACTGAATTGAAGGTAATAAGAGTTATTGTTGTTGGAATCATTCCATATTTTCTTTGATCAAATAATATTAATACATACACCAAGTAGTAGTGCTCAAATTTTTTACGCAGAATAATCAACTTTTAGCCTAATTTCATGAACTAAAATTAGTAAATAACCTTAACTACGATAGTAGTGGACAATGTCACATTATGTATTTTATGAAGTACAGATTAAAGCTTTCACTTGACACTGCTGATCATATTAAATAAGTATAATATTTTGAAAATTATATATATTTTAAATATTCAAATTTCATTCAATATATTTATTTCTCAGATATTTGAATCTTTATACTTTTCTATTGCCAATTATTCCACATCATTGATTCTTACTGGAAGGAAAGGCTACATATATTTTTGCCCGCTTACACATATTTTTGCCTCTCTTGAATGAAAGGCTGAAAAGGCCGCATAGATGTGTGTACACAGATAACTGTGAACCTTTTAAGCTAGCATGAAGTATTTTTGTGGTAATAATATTTTTATTTCATGTAGTGTGACACCAAGTTTAAACGAAAACACCAGATGTGAGACTTACAGTATTTTACCTTTAAATACCTAGTGTGACTGTGCACAGGGAAAGCTCCCTACCTAATTTTTCCATAGGGGCATGCTAAGTTTGATATTCTATACAAGTTTTTGCCATAGGATAGTCTAATTCCTAAGAATGTGTGTTATGTTAAAAAGAAAGACAGAACCGACAATTTAAGATACACAAAATTAATTCTGAGTGTTAGACCTTGTTTTTGACAGTTTAAATTAGGGGGTTTAAAGGTTAACATGTATGTAAAATTTATATTTGCATAGTTTGAGTAAAGTGAACCTATCTACTTCTGTAAACATCCTGAGATATTGGAATTTCCAAAATCAGAAATGATTAACTTCTTAGCTAGTGTTCAATTACTTATAAATTTGCATAATATTTCTTACTTTAATTTTTACTTATGGTACTTTTCTTAGGCAATGTAAACTCTTTAAAATTACCACACACACTCTATGAAGCAAAATTTGGTAATATCCAATTCCGTTATTTTTGAAAATTTTTGTGCTCATGTGCAACCTATAAAGTAGAACCAATAATATCAGCTAAATCCTAACTTGCCAGTAGAGTTCATAAAATAGCAAACGAATCTTAGTTGAGTAGAAAATCATAAGCAATGTTGCATCTTTGCTAAGGTTTTGCTTTCATTGTTCTTTCTGATAAATATTTTGGATCCATTCCTATGCAGCGAAGGTATGATGGGAACAACTTGTATAGCTGTCCGTCTGACAGAGATGGCGTGATTAATCTAACAGGAGGTAATCCAGTGGAAAGGTGCTCTTATGGCCGGAGTTGTGCAGGATTCTCAAGAAGATGATCGTATCAGGAATGAATGGAAATTACAATGGAGAATTTGATACAGATCTGAAAAGTATTTGGGGCAGTTAAATTTTATGAATGTTTTTAGTTGCTCCATTGATTGAATCTCTAAAAATTAACTTGAATAATTTACAAAAATCTCTAACGTGAAGAATTTTAAAAATATTTCTTCTTTTATGTGTGATTTCTTGGTGACTGTTATTTACAGGAATCATACACATGTATATATACTCACTTTTATAAATTGATTCAGTGGATAAGTTGAGCTTTCTTTTGTTGAGAAGAATACAAAAAGTTTTGGTGTCTTTTTGCTAAAACTTAAAAAAGATTCTAGATATTTACACTTACATATACTCATCTAGCTTATTAGGCAGATGGTTTAACTTTTTATTTAACTAATGAATAAAATGGCAAATTGGAATATATTTTTATGACTGAGAGAGCATAGTATGCCTTAACAATCTGCCAATGATTGTTGCCAAAAATTTTCATGGTGACAGATAAATTTCTCTCCCGTGGATTACTTTTAGTGTAGCCTGAATATTTAGTATGCTCAATTTTCATTGTTACCTCAGGCACTGGTTCCCAAAGATTATATACAATGTATCCTTTAGGTTAATGCAGAAGTCTTTCATCTCCTATTAGCTCGGGAGTAGCACTTAGAATGTGGTGAGCTGGATAAGTTTTGTATTAAAATTCATTTATAATATTGAGTTGAATAATCCTTCCAATAAATTCAATACAATTTTCCTTGTACTTCACTAAATTCTTTATCTAAGGTTGATTTCCTCTCCAATTACTGTGATTGCCTGGATTGTTTCTGATTATCTCTTAAAAGACCAACCTTTGTTTTAAATTCAAATAGTTAGTTTAGGAATGGGCTCTTGGGTAGCCATGTGAGCAGTGCATTCAAATTTGGTGAAAGTGGTCCCGCATTCAATTCCTCTTGGGGGCATATAAGCGTAAAATGACCTCAGCTGTCAAAGCACTTTCAAAAATACTGCTGCTAGTTTAGGAACACAATTTCCTGTGTTTCACTATTTTAAATTTCTTGCAGTTTGCCATTTTATTTCGTTCTTTCAGTATTATATTAGAAACTAAATTTATTAGTTTGAGTATTTTTCTTCCTGTAAAAGAAATATTAAGTTTAATAAATTTGTATCATTTTCATCAATGATTGTTGACATAGGCAATGAAGCCTTCTGTTGAAAGAGCCAAATTAAAAATGCCATAGAAATTACTCAGTATATTCAAATATTAATTTTCTGTGTAATATTTTGTGTGTGTCATAGAAAACAACTACAGGAAAGTCTAACATGTGTATGACAATATATGCCACAACCATTTAGTTATTAATACTGATACACTCAAAGTGATTAATTTCTTTTTCTGCATGGGAAGGCTAGAATTCTTCTAAAATACTAAGCAAGGATGGAATGTATTTCTTGAGCCTTTGTTAAGGCATGTTTTAAGCAACTGATAATAAGGTGCCTCTAATAAAATATTAGATATATTTTAGTAATTAACCTTTAATTCTTTTTGAATCACTACTATACTTTTTTATTCTTGTTTAGATATATTTATTCCTTAGATGCTAAAAAATTAGGGTAGTACTGTCGAAAAAAAATTGGGAGTAAAATACTCATTATCACAACTTGGAATGAGTATGTAGGATTTTTCATTGATATTTTATTATTATTTATCTTAATCAAAAAATAACATTCTGTTTTTAATTTTTTTTCTCATTGTGAATGTTTGAGCCTTGCACAAATCAAATTTAGTCATTACCATTTTAAGATATAGCTCCTATTCTTGTCTATTCTCAGTGTATTCACTTTTCATGTTTTACGGTAAATAGCTTACATAGGTTGTTTCTGTGTAAAGACAGTTTATATATTCTCTGTGAGCTTTGTGAACGCAAACCCACTGCCCACATAATATCTTCTTTCCTGCAAAGTAATAGTTTATATTTAAACATATTCTTTTCGGTTAACTGTGTAAATCTCCATGACCATGAGTTCAAATTTGGCTGTCATTTATTTACTCATGTGTGGATGATGTATAGAGCAGAAAATTGGTTTTCCTTCATAACATTTTTATATTTAATCCTTTGCTATTTTTCTGCCTGCTCCTAGCATAATTGAAATGCTTTAAGTTTGCCATAAAATGTTTTCTAGCAATCCCAAATTTCACTGCCTTACTGTAAGGGGATTAATTGCACATCTAAATAGAGCCTTTTTGCTTGTCAATATCTGTATTGCATATAGTTTTAACTTTTATCTACCGGACTCATTGAGACCACTAAGTTACAAGCTATGCTAAGGCCACATGTGCAAATCATCTAAATGAGCAAGTTTTATGACAGCTAATACAGTTTTTTACTGTATAATTTTTATCAAGAGTGCCTAAGTACTGACATTCATATACCTTTGAATCTTCCTCTTTGCATTCATAATGCCTCTGATACCACTCAAATTCTTGCCTCTTAAGGTTTGATGATGAAACATCTCTACCAGTGAATAAAGGTCCAAGTAGCTCTATTTTTATGGCAGTGCTATATTGCCTCTTCTAAAATCATAATTGGTACACCACCCTGTCTAAATAGCCTTTTTTAATGCACTAAAAATGCCAAAGTTATAAGTTTATCATTCACGCATTATATGTCAAACTTTGTGAATAATTATTTCTTTCATTGAAATAATTCTAGAAAATAATAGCATAGATATAAAATCAAAATACCTTTCATTTAGGTAGCTTGAATATTTTGTGATTGGCTGCTTCTGGTATTTCTTTATTGTTATAGTTTTATGCTGCATGTCTCTTGATATATTGGCTTGATTTATGTAAAATCGAAAACACTGGTGTGTTTTTCATGATTATAGTACAAATATTTTCTTGTGATGGTAATGCTTTTTCTAATAATTCTGACTAATGATATTAGAAAATACATTAAAATAGTTGTTTTAGGATTGTTTCTCTTGCATTAAAATGAAAGCATAGGGTATAGCTTTCTTTACCAGTTAATTTCATAAGTATGGATCATATCTTGGACTCATGGTTATTTTTTTTTTGTCTCAACTGAAGTTTGTCGTTTATTGAAATATCTCAATGTTATTGTCATTGCTATTTGATTAATCCAAACTAATGATACTGGAGGCCTTGGAAGCTGTTAAATCAAATTAAGACTAATTGTAAGAATTCTATTCCCCTCAAAATACTAACATTTCTTGATATGTATCCAGCCATGTGATACCTCTTTTTTGTAAAGACTTATACATTATAGTAATTCTAGGTTTTTACATGTAAATGATTGAACATATAGCATCAGAACTTGCTTGTAATACCCCATTTTAGATATCTGAAGATTATACAAAAGATTTAAGCTGAAAGTTTCATTTACTTGAAAACTATTATGAATTTTATTGTGCTAAATTGTGAGTACCTAATAGTATTACAATCTTAGAGAGAGAAAAATTAGAGTCAACTTAAATTGACTGGTAATCATAATAGATGACTATGATTTTGGATTATCTTCTATTATGAAAGTTTCTCCGTCCAGAGGATTCCTGTGAGGTGCATGAGTTATAATTTTATAACCAGTCTTGAGAGAAACATATACTTTCAGTAATCATAAGACTTGTAGTGAGAATCAATGGGTAAATTTATCCCATTTAACAATATAGTTTTAATACATTAATGTCAGTATAACAATATTGGATCACATCTCTTTTATCAATAGAAGAAAATGTAAACTTTCTCAGAAAAGATATTTTCATAGAAAGACTTTATTGAGCTCAGGATCTGTCTTGTCTCACAGAGTGTATTTGATAATCATAGTCTAAATTTTTATAATTTATGTAAAATGATGTATTTGAGATTGTTCTATAGACTTGTTAGAGAGTGTCCATATTGCTTTGAATATTCTAAAGAATATTTGTTACCTCTAAAAGTATTGATATATCTCTATATAGGATTATCTTGCTTTTTAATAGCTATATCAGACAAGGAAGGTATTTAGTGTTATTTTAACATTAAAATAATACTTACTACATCATCAAGAATTGTAATTTTACAAAATTATTTATCTTTGTTGTTCTTATTTTGTCAGGGTATTGTTTTATTACTGGTATATATAATTTGCTTTTGCAGTTATAATCTAAAAGGTGAAAAGGTGCTCTGATTACAGAAAGTAGTAACCATCAGGTATTCATCAAAAATCTTGTATATTTGTACTCCTTTGATGCAATATGGAGTGTCTACAATTAATTCTTAGGAAACCTTTAAACTTCCTAGATAAATTTTCATATAAATTTATCTAGGAAGGAATTTACCTATAGCAAGAGATTTGCTATCTCTCTCCTTTCATGTATTATTTTTTGTGCTTCCAAGGTCTTTGTGGAGCTTTCATAATTAATTCATAAAAATTGATTTATTTCTAACTTGTATTATTGTAATACTCTGAAATGTGGCATTAAAAATTATGAAGAGCTTTTAAAGTGCCTTATCCAGAACTAATACTGTATTTTAAATAAAATTGGAGGTTTGCCTCCTACTTGTAGCCCAAGGGCAAAAAATTCTGCATTTTTACCAATATGTTGTTTGTTGATGCCAGAACAATTTTTATTGGAACATTGTGCATTATACATTGTTGTATTGTGTTTATGTCTGAACTATAAAATCATCAATAAAATAAACCTCTACAGTGTATCGATTTCTTTTACCCTTATTTACAAAAATTCAGTTGAATGATTATCAAATTTCATGGCTTTCTGCTTCCCACAGTCAATGTGTTTGGTCGCAAGATTATTTGCAATTGTGAATAGAAAAATTAATTCTCAGTAAAAATTTTACTGAGAATTAATTTTTTAAAAAAGGCTTTACATTACTTACAAACTAAAGCATATATTTTATGAATGAATTGTGTTTTTTATTACCATATACATACCTTTCTATAGAAAATTTCCACTGAAAAAGATTATACATACAGAAAAAACCCGTTTAAGATGCTTTTTGAGTGACCAAGCATAAACCACATTTTAAGTGGAATAGCATTATCACTGGGTTATGATGATTGCATTAAATCATATATTTGAAGAATTGTCTGCTTTTTGCATAAAACTGTATCTCAGGTGGGATAGCATCTTAAACAGGTTTTACTCTATATTATTGTATGAAATAAAATTAGTGATCCTTAAAGTTAGAACTAAGTGAAATCTAATGAAAAACATCTTATTATGTAGTCTAGACAAAATTTTCATACTGCTAGCTTTGACTGTACTTTTTGGAAAAATATAACACATATTTCCATTCAATCCCTACTCTCCAGACATTACAAGATAAATGTCATAACATACATTTGCTAAAGCTCTTTCTTCAGCAATATTTTCTCCAAGAAAAAAGAATAAATAAAATAAAACTATGTTTCAAGAGGAACATATCCTCTACGTTGAGGATATGTGTTTTTTTATTATGTCAGGTGGATATATTCATTTTATATATCATGTACATCTTTTGAAAGTTGAACAAATGAAAATGTTTGAACCTTCTCAATCTTGTTTATAGAATATTATTCTGATGTCAAAGCTTGAAAATCTAATTCAATAATAGTTACATTCATATGGAAAATTTTTCCATGATAAATGTGTTCTGACTTAATGTTCTGGAACACCATCTACAACAACTCAAACAGTGTATTATCGTATGAACCAGAAATTTTATTCAATGCGACCAGTTGTGACCATAATAGTCATCGTCAGGTAAATGTAAAACAGAAATGAGAGAATTTATACAAGTGTGCTCAATTTGATGGCGAGAAGGGTTCGTGGTAAGTCCTACCGTTCGTCAAGTTGTAGTTAAGTTCAATTCCTTTGCAAAGACTCCCCCGTTGGAAGGCCAAGGAAGAAAGCTCTACGCACTGAAGAAAATAAAGATATTTATAATCACAAACTATATAATCCCCCCTCTTTGCTTTTCCAAACTGTTTCCGAAAGTAGTACATTCAAAATAAGACATGACAGTTGTAATTTCAAAAACTTTCGTAAATAATGATTTCAACTTACTGTCAAAAGAACGCTGAAAAAATGGGTTGATGTTACGTGGATAGTAGCCGTTTCGAATAATTTATGATAAACAATCTGTGAATTTAAACAATTCAAGCAATTAACAATCTGATACAGAATATCCGAATATTAACCGAAGAAAAGAAACTCAATGATACTGAATCAATCATGTACTGAATAATAATTACATTTAGAACGTGGACATGTTTGAACTTACCCGCTCACGACTGCATTATGTTTTCCTGAGCATTTTCTTGCAAACAAAAGGCGATCGCAATTCGACAAAAAACATTAGTTAACAAATACGGATGTATCTGTACTGGAATTTGTGCATGTGATGTGAATGCGAGCTTAAAATTTTCTGAATGTGAGTTATTTCAGATATCTTATTAGAACTAAGAAATATTCAAGGGTATTTTTCTTCCCAGCTTTTAAGTTTTTAGTAGTAGACAGTAAGCATCTTGACAGCAGTTTGCAGACCTTCGTTTGCAATTAAACATGTTTTATATTTATTGAAAACATCCTCATTACGTTATTTTTTAAAGCGATAACTAATTAAAGTGAAAATGTCAGATAAATCATCTAGTTTATCAAAAAGCAAACGAAGACGATATGACTCAGGTTCATCATCCGAGAACTCGAAACAGAATCGCGTTTCCAGTGACTCGGAAAATAATCCATCAAGAAACTGTAGAGACAAGGTTGGAAGTAAATATTCCTCAAAAGTAGTGTCGCGATCTCAAAACTCTGATTCTGATCGAGAAATCGAGAGGAGATCTGAGAAAAAGAGGAAGAAGTGTGAAGACCAAAGAAGGAAGGAGAAATATTCAGATTCGGACGACGATTCATCCAATGGCAAACTACGTGAACCAATAAGTAGTGAAAAATATTCATCTAGAAACGGAAAATATGACAACAGGATCGATGACCGGGAAAAGAAACGCAACAAAGACGGTAAATATAAGAAGGAGCAAGAATGGAGAGTATCATCTGAAGGGAAACTATCTGATGATAATTATAGAAAAGAAAGGTAATTAGTGCAAAATTTTCCATTTAAGGTGATCCATGATGAATAGTTTAACAACAGTTATTAATTTTTCAACTTAGATATCGACATGACAGAGAGAGTGAGAATTCTGCTAGAGAAGGTCGTAGCAGGCATACGGACAGGAGAGATGATTCTCCAGAAGCTAGCAGAAGGCCGCAGTATAATGATAGATCTCATGACAGAGGGGAAAATGGCAATGAAAGGAGAAAAAACAATCGACAGGACCATCAAAGGGAAGGAAGGGGAGGGTATCAAAGAAGAGAAGAGAGGAGGAATCGGTATGATCAACTTTTATCGACATTTAGAGAAATGTTATTTAAATTATCTCAATGTTGAAAAAATATCTATTATTTCCTATGCAATACTCTACTCATCCCATTAACCAGTCAAAATTACAGAAGTATTTATGTTTGATCGTTAGAATAAACAAGGGTATCTCCACTTTTTATATATTAACTTATTTCAAAGGAGAGTGTCAGAAAAAGGAAAAATATTTTTAGAATTATTTGGTGTTTAAAATACTTTTTTATTTTCAAGGTGTTGGGTTGTAAAAGTCAAGGTTAGAAACAAGGAAGTATAATAAGAACCAGTCAAGGTTATCATGTTATCAATTTAACTCTGTAAATTAAAAAAAAATCTTGTTATTTTTCATTATCATTTTAATCAAGTGTTTGATTAACTTCTCCATGTGCTGCCAAATCTATTTTTAATTATAATAAATGGTGTATGTACCATTGCTTGAGAAACCTTGGGATGAACCCAATCTGGTAATGATGATTATATTCATGTAGGATGTCCATTGGTCAGAACCAAATAATAGGTTTATTTTCTTGTTTTCCCTATCTTTGCATATTCCAATATATTCTTGAAACTATATTTATCTCTGTATCATCTCATTCACCACATACTACCTGCTTTTTTATTTGTCTTCCTCTTTATTTAGGACCATTCCACTTGTATATAGTTAAAGTCATTCTACTTCCTTTCTATATTTCTAAACAAAGTAAATAATTTTTATACTTGTCACATAACCTTCCAGTCTTTATACATTCATTGTCTAGTTGTAGCTGGTATTACTGACTTTTTTATCTTTTTCCTCACCTGAACAACATATCTGCGATTGAATTATTGTATCATTCTCTGATTTCAACTTGTGATATTTTTGAGTTTGAAATTAAAAATGATAATTAACCTGGAGAGAAGCTTTAATATCTCAATTGCTGCCTTTTGTACCAATGAAAATTATGAGCACCATTAGTAAAATACAGAGGAGAATAATTAAGATTCATTCATTTTAGTAATTTCCTCCATTGCAATTGCAATGTCTAATAGTACTTGAATTAATTTTTCTCTTGAAGTTACCATTTCATTTTCTGTTCATAAGTTATTAATTTTTGTAACAGTTGGTCTGACGGTGATGAACAGTCGAGAGGAGGTCCATCAAGGAGAGAAAGGCATCCTCGTGATGGAGAACAAGAAGGAAGATTTGATCCTTCACGGCCTATAAAAAGAGAGCCTGGGGTAAATGATGATGAAAATGAAAACTATGAATGGGGACGCCAGTCTGCCAGTGGATCTAATGCCAATGTTAAAAAAGGTATGGGTCAGACCAATAAATTTCAGGGTTAAATTATTAGTTTTCATTCTTTCTCAGAATTGCATATAAAACTTCATATTCATTTGTATCTTAAATGGAATCTTTGGAACTGATTCTAGAGATCCTTATTTTGAAAGAATACCTTGCTTTGAATGAAAATTACAGTCTCTGGAATTTTTTTGCATCTCATGGTTTAACTGCATAATCACTGTTGAATGTATCTCTGTAGTAGCATAAGCTAAGTTAAATTGGTATTATTAATTAAGGAAAAGCTTACAGCTTTAATTCCATAAATCACTTCTTATATTCATTATTTATAAATAGCTTACATATAAGAAAGATTTAAGAATCATTGAACACCATCAAAAATCTCTCCATTCACACAGGTTATAGTTTAAAGTAATTTGCTGCTGTAAATGAATGGTTTGATTTTTAGACATCTTGTTCAGCTTTAATAATGAGTACATATCTATTATTGATAGCCGCTTGCAAATAATGCATTGTAAGACATTTTTTGAAATGCCCAGATCCACCAAAAATATTTTCATTAATTTAGTTCTATTACTTGGCCTTTTTCAGAAAATAATGAACCAAAAGAGAAGCCCAATTTTGGTCTCTCTGGAAAGTTAACTGAAGACACAAATACTTTTAATGGGGTAGTTATAAAATATAATGAGCCTCCAGAAGCTCGTAAGCCAAGGAGGAGATGGCGCCTTTATGTTTTTAAAGGAGAAGAAAATTTGCCTACTTTATATTTGCATAGGCAGAGTTGTTTCTTGATTGGGCGTGATAGAAAAGTGGTAGATTTACCTGTTGATCACCCTTCATGCTCTAAGCAACATGCTGCTTTCCAATTTAGGCTAGTGCCCTACCAAAGGCCTAATGGAACCATGGGCAAGAGAGTAAGTTTAATTTATTATATTTTAGATGTTTTTTATTCTCAATACAATCAAATTTCAGTGCTCTGTCCTCAGCTTTTGGATGATAATAGTATTTGTTACTTTTTGATATTTTCATTTCATGACAACATTTCAAATCTTGAAAGGTCTAAAGCTAAGTTTTTCATTCATTTCCATTATTTTCATTCTATGTAAAAGAAAATCAAGGCATTGGTAAAATTCATTGCCTTGAACTGGGTGGAAACCTGATAGAGCTATTTATTTTAAAAGTGAAAATGCTTTTGTTATAATCCTAAAAATAGAATAGTAGGAGAGTCTAACATAGTCAGTGTTAAAAGTTGACTTTTATTTTCCAGGTACGACCATACATAATTGATTTAGAATCTGCAAATGGCACATATGTGAATAACAACCAGATAGAAGCCAGAAAGTACGTGGAACTCTTAGAAAGAGATGTGCTTAAATTTGGGTTTAGTTCACGTGAATACGTTCTTTTACATGAACAGAGTAAAGAAGAAGAAGCAGCGGATGAAGATGTTACGGAAACATGAGATCTTTATCGCAAGTTTTCCACATTTAATTTGTTAGGCTAGTTAATTGAAATTTTCTTGTGTCATCAATGGCCTAATGTGAATTTGCCACATCATGTTGGTCATCTCAACCTCATTTTGATTAATTTTTATGAATTGGTGGTACAAAGACATTTTAATGATTCATCCTTAAACTGTATATGAATTTGTGGAGCTCAATAAGAAACATTGTCACTCCCAGAACCAAATGTAGCTCCAAAAGTGTTCTTATTTATTTTGTAATAGATTTGGGTATGGCTTGCCATTAATTTCAAATTGCATGGTATTAAAAAAAGTAGCCTTACCTGTGAAGTCACATGGAAATTTTGAGAGCCCATTCATATTTCTTAGGGTGATTTCAGTAAATACTGAAAGTCATGCTGTTAAAGAGGATGGTATATTTATTACTGGATTGGTGCTTTCAGTAGCCGATAATCATCTCTAAAATCATATGCAGAGTGATCATTAATAACAGTAATTTTTAGTTTCATGAATTCAATTTTCTAACATAAAAGCAGAAAAATCAGTCGGTTTTCATAATCCAACGGGGTTTATTGATTACTCTTAATTAAAACATTTTTATACTCAAGATACTCAAGTCTTTGAAATTCTCATATAATTTGTAAATTTTGTACTGCTGCTGAATATCAACCACATGTTCAAACAAAAGAATGATGTTCTAAAAGTTATTTTTATTATTATATTGTAATTGACATTGTAGCAAATATATATTGCCATGACCTGTTAACAAGTATGGTTCATTTCATTATTTCAGTGTATGCAACACAGTTATTTATTTTGCAGCTGTAAGTTTTTCCTCTCAAAATGAGAACTATGCCAAAAATTGAGAAAATGGATAAACATGACAGAAAAGATATGGAGAAAGTTTATTATGAACAGATTCAAGGTTAATTAATGTTGAAATATACAGAAATCCTTGGTGAAGATGTTTGTTGGTTACAAAAAGACAGTAAAATATTCACCATAGAAGATCAAATATTTTGATGCCAAAAGGGTTCCCAAGGAAAACCCAAAAGGGTCTCATTAAAATTACATTTCCCAGGAGCCCAAGATGCTTCTAAAGGTATCTGTTTGAATCCTTTTTTATAATCACATTGTCATTTTGGTTAATTTATTTGCTGGAGAGATCCCATTCAAAGTTTCTCAAGATTGTGATCAAAACTGAAAGTGATATTCTTACATGAATGAAAATTTGAACAGTTGTGATTACTTTAAAAATTTTTGGGAAGATAGATTTAATTCCAACAGAGTGGCAGCTATAAATACACAGCAGTACTCCAAACAAAGTAAATAGGAGTCTGACAGAAGAATTGAGACAGACCTTACTGGGAATATTTTACAAAAGATATCTGGAGTCATCTTCAGGATAATATCTTCATTCAAGATCATTTCTGGAAGGCGTTTTTATAGTATCAACTAGTATTAACTGAAATAAAATTACAAAAAATCTGTGAATATTCCTTTTATATTACAATATTTACACAATTGAAATCATATTACAACACATATAAATGATTTTTCCATTGAGCATTATTGAGCTGTAATATCACATTTTCAAATACATAGTTGAGAGTTTCCTTTTATGTGATGAAATTGTTTTCAGGATTTGCTTTTTTCCAAAATAACTTCACTTGATAATTGTTGCTGAATGTCTTCAATTTTGGATTCAGAAATGAAGTAGTTGTTGCTCCCCCGATTGATGCCTTACCTTTCACAGTATTTATTATTTTTTTGAGGTAGATGTATAACTTTATGATTGAATCACTATGATGATATCACATATTTACAACAAAGTTTTTCAATTTAGTTTTGGAAGACATACAATTATTTATACCTTTAAACTGCAATTAAAAGTATTCACTGTTAAGTTTACATTTTTACTCATCAGAAATGATATAATTAGGTATAGGTTCTTAAACACATGAAATTAAAATGCATTAATGATTTAATTAACAAAAATTAAGGGAATATGTTGTCAGCATTGTAAACCAATGGGAAGTGCAGAAAATGAATAATTCTTTAGTGATGATTTCATAAGTTGTGTATGAAGTAATAAAAGCAATTAGGCTTCTTTAGCAACCTTATTCTGAACTGAATATAAACCCTTATGTGATAGTTTAAAAATTTTCATACCATAAAATGAAAATTCTTCAGCTTTGCACAGCAAACCTCACAAAGAATTATTAGCTATTATTTAATCCTCTAAATTTTTTGTTAAATGTTAGGGATCCAAAAGTGAGTTTCCTGAAATAATAAATATGTTAAACATCAAATTAACATTTAACAACATTAATGAATTTTATGATTCTTAATAATGTGATGATGTTCAGCAAATGGAATGAAGCACTTACTTTAGGTGTGGAATAGATTCACTGAAGTACTAAAAAATATTATTTCTCTTTATGTTGTTGGTTTTACTATAAAGCTTCCAGAATTAAACTGAATATCAATAACAGAACATCTTATAATAACTTGCAGTTAATTTTCACTAATCTTCTTTAATGTGAATTTCAAGTTGATTGTGAAATTTTAAATTCTTTCAAAGACATTCTTAGGAATAAATCTTCCCAGTGATCAGAATGACTGGTGATATGTAAAAATTTACGCTTTTTGCTTTACAACTAGTCTCATTAAAATTTAAATAGAAAATATAACAACCATATTGCCTCAACAATCACTCTGAGTATAAAACAGTTTTTACACACATTCATGCAGCAGCAACATCTCATATGCATTGTAATGGAAAAACGAGATGATAATTGTCATACAAACAGTAACATTTGATATTTCACTGAATATCTTTGGTCCCAGTGACAAATCTTATCACACAGCACTCGACAGTGTCTGAATCAAAAATAGCACCACCTTTTGTAGAAGAAGCCTGTCAAAGAGTTACATCCTGCAGGCTCTTTAAGGAATGTAAGAGAGGCCTTCGGTTAGTTACATTGCAGTAGGACCTTTCAAAATTCTCCTCAGTCAATGAATCTCCTTCCTCTGTGTTAACAGAGGTATTAGGTTCACTATCACCCTCTGCTTCTTCAGTCACAGTTTCGTTCTGTGGTAGAAGTTCTTGGGTGCAGGACACTGGAGTTTCACGATCACTCCAAGATGCTCTTTTCTCATTTTCTCCTGGACTCTCCTCTTCTTCCCTGCTTCCCACTCCTCTCATATTTTGATACTGTACATCTGCCAATCGAACCTCACCATCACCACTCATAACAAGTCCTTCCTCACTCACTGTCGATGCAGTGGAAAATGTCCTACTTACTCTTGTTCCACTCTGTTTTTCTTCCTGTGATATAGTTGGTGAAAGTCTATTGTTTTCCTCCAAAACTAAATTTGGATCAAGTCTTGCTGCACGTGGTACTTCGTAACCACAGGTGCTAATACTATCAGCAGTTTCGTTTGCTCTGCCATCTCCCAATGGCTCTTCACCTTCATGAAGGAGCTCTAGGTACTTTGGTATACCACTAGATTGGTTTCGTAGCTCATCCTCCTTAAATCTCTGACCAGCTGGAGAATTGACTCCTGTATGACTCATTTGTTGCATGTAGTGACCGTTTTGCACGGCTCCAATGGTTCCCACCAATATGTTGCTTGCTTGAAGTTCTTCCAGAGCTTCTAAGCAATGCTTAAAAGTTGGACGGGCCTCTGGGGCATAGCTCCAGCATTGGTTCATTAGACTGTGCCTTAAAAAGATATATTTAAGTTTTTTAAGTTTCCCAAAAGATTTAAAGTTTATTCTAAATGTTATATTTTTCAGTGGTCCAGCATAAATGATCTAATATGAAGACAATTCATCTAGGTTGGAGGTGGCAAACATATGGCATGCATGCATAAAGTAGCATAGAAGAGAGTTATTTCGGCAACTCCAATGACCCTATCATTGTAATGTATTCTTAACTTAGAGAAATTAAGCTTTAAAGTAATTTATAGCAAGTTCCATCAATTACTGTTGGGCTATCATCAATAACTACATATTTAGGTTTTCACTGACATAATAACATTGATAATATCAGCATTTATTGTTTAGATAGTTGCAGATAGATTTCATGAAATGGTTTGGTGCCACATCAGCGTTCAATCATTTATTTAATCAAATATGGCACTGATATAATAAACGGTTTGCCACCCCTGATCTAGAAGAAGTTCTGAATTTCTTTTACAATTATGACAATTTATAAATTGAAGATCACAACATTTGAATTAAAGTCAAACACTTATCATAATCTAGAAATAGCCCAAATTGTGAAGGTTTAGAAAATAAATGAAACTTTCTTATGGATGCCACCTTAATCAGAGGATAATTTCTTATAATTCAAATCTTGGGCTAATATTTTTAATGTGTAATCCACTTACAGCGCATCTGGACAATTAGCTGGTCTGGATAATCGTCCACCATTGCGCACAAAATGTAGCACCTCCAGGTTATTTCTTGCTGGATATGGTTGCTGCCCAAGAGTAAGTATTTCCCAGGCTAAGACACCAAATGACCAAACGTCTGATTGGCATGTGAAAACACCATCCACAAGTGATTCTGGAGCCATCCACCTACAATATATAAATGTTTCATGAAGAAAATTTTGATTTTGAAACACTAATATTTCCCAAGGATTAATGGAAGTGAAAATTGTTCTCTGTTTTAGGGATGCTTTAACATTTCTTTGCCAGTGAGCAAGTAATCAGGTCAGAGTACCTGCTTGGAAAGTGGAGGACCTGAATTGATCTCTAGTCTTTTCAATATTTTTCACTTTCATTTATCCTTTAGTCTTAAGGAATGTGCCTTGTCATGCTAATTAACATCTTCACCCTTACATTAGTATTTCATTAATGAATTTTGAACTATTATGTAAATTTCAATAACTTATTTAAACTTAAACCAAAAGCTTTTATGTCAAACATTTTTTCTATGAACCAAAAACTCTTTTAGCCTAAGCTAGGAAAACCAAAAGTATTAAGACAGAAATGAGAATTTATCCATTACTATGAACAATTGTACATTTGAAAGTGACTAGGATAAAGAATGCTGATTGGGATGTAATTCAAATCTACATCTATCCCTTTCATTTCATGACAAAAATGCTACAGTAAATCTGATTTATTTTAAATGAAAAATTTTCTAGTTCTTTCTTTATCTAAAAATCATAATTTTGAATAAGTTTGAGTTTCAAAATCAATTCGGTAATTTTTTTATGCAAACGTTCACTCACCTAACTGGTAGAAGGCCTTCTCCTTCCTTGCGGTAGTAATCACTTTTGTATATGTCTCTGGCTAAACCAAAATCGCCAATCTTTACTAAAAGGCGAGGTCTATAGGAACTATTGTTATGAGACTGTTGATCTAATATATGGGTAGACACTAGGCAGTTTCTTGCAGCTAAGTCACGGTGAACAAAATGCATCTCTTCAAGATAACGGCAGCCTCTTGCAACATCAACACACATGGCCACTAAGTCCAGTAGCGTTAATGCATTGGGTGTGTACTGTTAAGAATTTTTAAAATTTTTAGATTAATTTTTGATTTCACGAAAATAATTAAAATTAATTTAACAACTCATAGCTAAATTCAGTTGCTCTTATAACAATTGTAGTATGTATGTGCTTATATTTATTAAATTTATTAGCTTGATAAATTTCTCCTAATTTACAGAAAATATTATTTACTCTTATTATAAGCCTTTTGTAAGCTAACATAAATGTAAACAGTTTGATTTACAAATTATTACTCTGTTAATTTAAAAGCAAATTAAAAAGTTTTTTATAATTGAATAACTTACAATCAAGGGTCGAGATGAACGTAGATAACTTAATAAGTCCCCACTCTCCATTAATTCCATTATGATGAAATTTGGATCATTATCAAGGCATACACCCAAAAGCTGTAATATGTGCTCATGGCGAAAGTTACTCATCAACTGAGCTTCCTTCAGGAATTCTCCCTTCTCCATTGCTGTTGCTCCTTTCCGTAAGGTCTGCATTTCCAAAGACATAAAGTAAGTTAAAATTCAAGCAGTTCTACTCCTTAAGGAAATAAAATTGCTTTTTGAATTTATACAGTCATTAATCTTTTTAGTAAGAGTTTGAACCATTAATAAGATTAAAATTTTAAAATGGAATGCTTAACAGAAATAAACTTTCCAGAATGCAAATTTTACAAAATTATCAATCACATCGTAATCTTGGTCAATATACTACTACTTTAGTACACTTTACTTTCAGGTTTTTACTTCAAGGTAAAATAAATTCTGAAAATTTTCTATATGATTTCTTTTTAGTGGATTTCAAATTGTCTTTACACTTATTTTCCTCCACTATTTATACTTTCAGTTTGAAATATAAAGTTCTTATGACTGTTTTCATGTATGTTCTTAACGCTGTTTAAGGAAATTGGCTGTGAAATAATATTCATTACCTTGACAGCTACTCTGGTTTCTCCTTGCACCCCTTCATTAGCAGATGTCAATCCTCTAGCTACACCCTCAAATACTTCACCAAATGCTCCACTCCCTAAAAACTTGGTCAACGTAATCTGGTCCCTACGGATGTGTGGCAGTGAAGCTATTTCTCCATCTGCCAGAATATCTGCAGCCACCTCAGGCATAATAGGGACTTGATCCTGAAGAGCCAAAATAGCTGGTATATCTGGTAACTGGGATGGAGAGTACAATGCATTTCTAGCATGAACAAAATTTCCATGCCGAGGTAATTCCCTCAGTGTAGCCAGCTCCACATCTGCTGGTATAGGTGGCAACGTTCCATTCATACCCTGACTTTGGGGACTTGGAGAGTGGTTATGAGGATGCAAATGGGAATGATTTAGATGGGTGTTGTGAGGATGGCTATGTATGTGACTAGGCAGTAGGCCACCATGACTGAGTAGCCCATTTCCATGAAGGGCTTTCTGCTCCTTATCTCTTCTTCTTGATACTGGAAAATAAATTTCCATGCCTTTACAATGCAATCGGAAAAATATAAATACAGAGGAGTGCAAAGTTTCCAAATTTTATTGTAAGAATTAGTAATTCATGTCTGGAATTTAATTTTATCTGACATTGGGGTTCTGTATGAGATAGTTTAAACTGCATTGGAATCCATAATTAACCCTGTAAGAAAAAGGGATGAATTGCAGTTTTTATCCCTTCCCATCATCTGGATACCCTATTGTATCCCTTTAGATATAATAACTGTACAAAATATTATAATGGGTTTGAGGGAAGAGAAAACCAAATTGAGATGTTTTATTACTATTACTGTGTACTTGCTACCCATGATAGAGTAATAGCAAATACCCAAAGCCCATGAAATGTACTGTAATTTTCATTATGAAACTATTTATACAAATGTCATGTCATGAAATTAAAGAAATATTAGGAATAGATAAGTTATTACAAGTGGCTTTGCCAAAGATGAATTATTGAAAGTCAACCAAGTAAGTTATACTTGTTGATAAATTCACTTTGAAAAAGAATGACTAAATAATTAGTTCACAGTTGATTTATATATATACGATTTGAATAGCAGTCACAAATTTTCTTTCCCTATTAAAATACATTTGTCCCTATCCTAAACTTTAGATTTAAACCTTCCTCCCTTCTGAGAATTCCAAAGATAAAATTTCTATTGTGATTCTTACCATAGACATATATAGAAATCGTTGCAACCACTAAAATGACAGCTGCTGGTATCACACTAGATAAGATGAAATATATCCCTTTCTTATGACTTCCACTGTCTACGGCAGGAATTGCAGAAGCTCCCATGGGTCCAGTGTTTCCAATCCCCGAGGACACAAGTCCCCAAGAATCTTCAGGAGGAACAACAAATTCAGCTGATACTGGACTGGGCTCTCCTAAACCATATAGGTTTGAAGCTCTAGAGCGAAACTCAAACTTGGATCCAGGTCCTAAGTCAGTTATGATCCAATAGTTGTCTGGAAAGATGAAATTTTTATAAATGTAAGATATTTATTTCACCGTAGGCATTACAAAATGCATAGTTTCGTCAAAGAACAAAATAAAGCAGGATATGGTAAAAAATACACAAAAAGTCTACATTATAACATAACAAAGATTGAAATTCAATAATTATTTATCTTTACATTAGATAGAATACTCTTCAACTGAATAAAGAGACTTATAAATTAAGAAAATTTTCAATTTATATTTAAATAGAGAAATCAGAGATTTCCTTCATATCTGCTGGGAGTTGATTAAATAACTTAGCACATTTATGATAAGGAACATCACTATATAATTTAGTTACTCTGCTGTGGATATGAATTCTTGTTTGAGAACGAGTATTATGATTATATGCTTATATTGCTTCATAATTTTTATTGGAAATTAGAAAATTTGGAATTGATATTAAGCTATGTGAACGTAAATCATTTCCAGCTTTAGATTACTTTTATTCCAACTATTTTTTTCTCCATTTTCCTGCATTTATAACCAGAAAGTGTGCAGTATCATAATTCTTTCCACTCACCACTGCCATTGTAGAGGGTCATCCATTCTGAGAGACCTGCAGTTCTCACAGCCTTTTTCTCCCCTTGGTCATTTTCTGCCATAGCTGAGGAGGACAAGTTAGCATACTTAGGATTGATGCTATCTTTAGATCGCTTTTGTCTCCCTTCTAGAGTGTAGTACAAGATGGGAGCTCCATTATCTGGTGCCACTTCCCATGATACCTGATATAGGCCTCTACGAACTTGAACAACAGATGGCTTTCCAGGCATTCCTGGTTTATCCCCTATGGATACAAAGTTTTTGATGTTTTAAATATATTTTTAAGAATAAAAATATTTGATGAATTCAAAAACTCAAAAATGTAATGTGCTGTATGAATCAACTTGCTTACACATATTCTGCTTACCTAATGTTTCGAATGTGAATCTTCCATCAGGAGGCCAAATGTAAGGTTCCTTAGAGAGAGGATACTTAAGTAACAACCTAAATGTGTAGCGAGTCTTTGGCTGAAGATTATCCACAGAATAACTTAAATTCCCCTTATGATGATCACCAGGAGTTTTCTCTATGGAAGGGTCTAAATTCATCCACTGTTCTGTACCCATTCGTGTGTATTGAATGAGATGCCTGTAAGATAAGTAAAATATTATGAGGTAATGTTTATTTTAACTTGTTATAATTCCTTTTTAAGTTCATTAAGAGATTAATGTATCACATGAAAAGTATGGGACACTTACGTTGGTATATGAGAGTTTGGATCAGCCGTTGGCTGAATTGGCTTCCAGCTAATTATCAATGTGTTAGATGTAGCTGATAAAAGAGCTAGATTTCCAGGCTCAGGAAATGTGGCTGCTGAGACACTTTCACTCTCACTGTGCTCTTGATGATCCTCTGAATATGCCCTCACCTATTATTTTGAAGAATTTATTTTGAGATAATTAGCAGAGAATATAATTGAAGTTGTATGCACGATAATTCATGGCTCTTATGGTTAAAAACATCATTCCTATACATTAGACTAAGAAATGAGCTATGTTTAGTATTTTTCATTTAACATATTTTAATAATTGCAGCTGTTCCTCTTTATGCTATGATGGAATTACTCAGCTAATTAATATGTTTATATATAATATGATTCGATATGACTTGATGTGATAAAATCTTACCCAAATGAGGTACTTCTGATCAGGCAGCAAATTATGAATGGTAGTCGTCAAAAAATTGTCACTCCCATTATTACTTCGGCCACTATGGATGGCTGCGTGTACCATCTGTTCTCCTTTGTGCCTCACCCCTCCAGAGGATGACTGGACACTCCAATGAATCTCATACTCCAAATGTCGTCCATTTGGTTTAGCTGGTGCCATCCAACGTACTTCTGCAGTTGCTGGTCCATTTACTGCAACACTCACTTCCCTTGGTGGTGAGGGAGCTATTGAATTTAAAACAATGAGAAATGTGAAGTCAATATATTTATTCTTGTAAAAATCTATACAAGAAACTGAACTGTTTAAAGGTAAATATCTATTCTTCCACATAAATCTTCTCACATTACACCATATTCATATATGGAAGAGGAAAAAGTTTTCCTCTAACATTTTCATTTGGAGATTGATAACAAAGTATGACTTATAGTTGCCTAATGGTAGGTATTGGCTTCTGATAGAGAGAACAATAATAATCTGTCAATAATTTTCTTATCTTTAAAGTTTTCATTAAGAAGAATTTTGATAAAATTACCTCCTGGTGAAGTTTCATAGTATTCTGATGAACTCACTATGGGAAGAATTCCTTCCAGCTGCTCATAGTAGTTACTCATTGATACAAAGAATGCATATCTTGAAAATGGTTCAAGGCCTGTTATCTCAATTTTTCTTGAGTAAGTCACCTGAAATTCAATTTACTTTTAAATCTTCTATATTTATATTCAGCATATTTTGCTATGATTGAGGTGAGAATAAACGTTACCAGGTTATTGCATCCAATTAAACTAAGTCCACATTCCTGGTTTTGAGAACCAGAAGAGCCATTTGATTCCATTTCTGATTCCCTTCCACTCAAAGAAATGGAATCAATGTCAATCTTTCCATAGTGTATTGTGTATTGTACAGATGCTAGGCTGACAGAACCACAGCCAGGTGCTTTCTCTGGCTTTGGGAGTTGCAAGGATAGTGAATGGCTTGTTCTTTCCAAAAGTGTCATACTATATTTTGATCCTTGTTCTTTCTTCCTCCATGGAGACAAGCAATGTGGAGCTGTTAATAATAAAACCATACCTTAGACATTTCAGCAGATGAATCTTTTACGAACACTTTTACATAATCCTTACATTACTCAACCATAAAAATGTAAATTACGAATTATTATTTTTTTCTAAAATTGAAAGAACTCATGCTGTAGACATGAGCCTGAAATTCTTGTAAAAACTGAAATAACTCTTTGGATTAAATTTAATGGAAGTATTACTTAAATAGTTTTAATAAGTTTTAAATCTATTTTAATTTCGATAGAAATATATCTGAAATTACAGATACATACAAGTCATGCACTACTTTCCTCCTTTCTTTGGGTATCATTTAACATTGAGTGATTACTTGTTTAACTTCTGAGAATTACTTGAATTTAGGTCTACTTTTAAGAATGTAACTAAAGGTAATTGAAATAAACTATTTTTTCATGGAAATGAAGATGAATAATTTAGTGAATTATATTCATTAATATAAGTAATGATCATAATGAGTAATGAAAAAAGAGTAGCATAGAAGATCATCCTTTCATAGGAGGTATATACTATTCATAGGAAATATGAAATGTCAGAACAGATTTCAGCATATTTTTTGTACATCTCTATTATCTTCTATAGTTAAATTCACTGCTATGATTCAGGGGTAAAGGATGGTATTAAAAATACAAATAGGTTTATTTGGAAATATTCTCACCAGGATATGGTTGCAGATGTGGTCCTAGAGCAATAATTCGTCTTACACCAGATACATCCATGGCAGCTGCCTTCACAAAGACTGGATCTGTTGACTTTTGCTTACTTTGACTATCTTCCCTAAGTCCATGTGAGTCTACTAGCTTTGGTGCTGAATATACTTTTCCTTCAGATGAATTAGACCAATATACATTTCTTCCATCACTCGTGACTGAAGTAGGTGGCAGTCCTGTTATTATGGAAGCAAATAATTAATTTCCTCTCATAACATATTAATGAGATGCATAAATTTTATGAAATTAAATTAGAGAAGTTAAAATACCTTTGTTTGATGTTGCATTAACAATCAGTTGACATCTGCAACCCTCTGAATCTGCCAGGAACACATGACCCAGTACTGCATCTACCCAAAGCACATCAGGACCAACTGTCACCCTTCCTTCTGCTTGATCACTATCATTAGTCCATTGATTGTTAACTGGATCCTTGCACTGATCAACAGTCATCGCTAATCCAACAGAAGGATCTGATGGGCATGAGCATGACTCACTTCTCTGAAGGACATCTCTACTTTGTCTCCTGTGAATGAAAAGAAACTCAAAATATAGCCAATACTTACTATTCACTACAAAGATATCTTTTTGCTCTGATAATGGATTGCAAATCGATAATCTTGAAGGTGCTTGTTTACTAGATCATTATATTAAAGTAATTAGGAAATCACAATTTGCTTTGATAGGTTAAAGATCATAACCATTTGGTGATAATCACAGAATGCAAGATTTTGTGTTCAGCTGAAAAATTGATACTTGAGCTGATTTAGTTTTCTTTACCTTGAATGAACTCTATTGGTCATGAAGAAAGGACGAATGTTGGTTCCATTCATATTACTTTTCATTAGAGTGCCAAAAGTTTTCTTGTTCACTTCAACCCAGATCAACTCACTGAAATCAAAAATAAGATATGTTAATTATCATTGACAAAAAATGTTACTTCTCATTTCCTTCCTTTCCATATATAATCTCATTTATTCATGGGTTGACTCATACAATAGTTCAAATCTTCCGAACTTCATTCTATTATTAAATGTTTTAACATACACAACACCAAGTAACTTACTCTATTCAAATCCAAATTGCAGCTTAAAGATGTAAAAAGAGACTTGTTATTGTCATATATTTAATTTATCATTCATTTATTTGTTTTGGTAGCTAATGACTATTTTTCTAATTTTTAGTGATTCATTTGAACTAATTTCCCACTAAAGGTTTTTAAATTCCTTGAATAAATTTGTTACAGTGCATAAGACTCAATTTATAACTATTTCATAGTTTTTCAAAAATAAGATACTGTAGACAGCATACAGAAAATTTGACCAATATATAAGACAACTTCTTATTCAATATTCTCTAAGAAAGATCATAAAATTTGAAAATCAATTTCTGTTCTTAATTCCCATACCTTGTCAGAGGGGATACATCAATTTTATGGATGATCTTTGATCTCTGCAGTACCAAAAATGGCCTTGCAAATCCTGTATCAGCTTCACTCAGATCAATGCAGTGAATGGAGGATCCTCGGTTCTGCCTCCTGTCTCTGCCAATCCAATCCCAGTTTTCATGCATATTATTGTCCTTCCCAACATCATCATCATAACCTTCATCCATTTCCGACCAATACAAGTGCCTTCCTACCCAATCAACTGCCAAACTCAACCCAGTATTGTTTAGTGTAATTATCTGGAAAGGAAAAGTAAAGTAAAGCAGCCTATTCCAAAATTCATCTGCTGCAAATGTTTAAGACTTAAAGGCTATACAATGTTTATGGCTGAAATTTCTGTAGCTTGCTAATTGGACTGTTGCATTGGATACTGTAGTATTAATTGTAAGGAAAATCAGAAAATAAGTTAAAAGAATAAATATCCAATGAAATAATTACTAAACTTACTTTTGTGCGGTTACTCCCATCGAGCTTTGAGGACATTATGGCTTGTGTCTCACTAAGCCAAAAGATCTTATCTTCATGACTTATGAATGCAACATCTACAGATGGTCCATTCAAACCACCTTTGCTCTTGGTCCCATATAACTCCTCTTCAGTCTGTCTTGATATACCTTTATGGCGATCAAAATCTGCAACCTGAACTGCATTATTTACAGTGGAAAGCAAGAGTTTTGGAACTGGACATTCTTCACCAGTATCAGCTGCAATAGCCACTGTACGAGGTCCACCTCCAATGATGGTGTATGCCCTGACCTTAAAGGAAATTACAGTATTTTCAATATTATTTTCCAAACAAAGGATTGGTGACTTTACACATTAGAGTTGAACATCACAAATACCCAACAATAAACATAGTGAAAAAGTCTGATTTGAACTGGAATCAAACATGCATAGTCCACTTTCTGGATAAGTAGAATGTACAGGTTTATTTTACAGCCACTTCATTCTCTCCCACTATTATTTATTCTTACACACCAATAAATATCTAACTAATATCTTATTTTATATGCTCCTTGCAAAGTTCAGAATTAGCTAAGAGACTATTAGCAATATATCTTTCATTTCTCTGTGATTTACATGCTATGCATCTTATAAGCTAGAAAATACAGTAAGTATGATTTTTGTATGAATTGGGTGCTTACTGAGAAAAAGTATGTTGCATTCCTTCTCAAATTAAAGGCAGTGAACTCAAGTTGTTGAGGATCTATTCTGTGATAATCAGGGTCTGTAGCATTTGCATCACAATAGCGCATAATTTCTTCAGTATCACTGTACAAATATGACTCTTGATTTTCATTCTCCTCAGATGTGATGTCTTCCAGCCAGCATTCAACTCCATAACTAAGGATAACACCATTTGTTGCTGCAGGAGGATCCCATCTGAATGTTGCCACTATTTCCTGTAAAAAGAAAGGAATTAGCATTGGATATTCAGCTCATCCTGCAGTACGGCTAATATTCTAAAATACTAGAGATAGCATTGACTAATATCTCTGCAACAGAGATAACTTACAAATTTGGCAAAAATTTTATTCTGGAAGCAAAATATACATTGATTATGAAAAGGTGATGGTGAAACAGTGCATTAAAGCTTAAGACACTGTTCATTATCAACTGATGAAGGCAGGAAAAATTATGAAATATTTTATCAAATATTGGTCAAAAATTTTTAATGTTAACAAAACATATCTTTAATAATTTATCCCTCCATTGGTACATATCTTAATCTGTAACAGTCTTTATATCTTACTTATTTTTGAAAAGGAAACAAAAAGTGACAGCTGGCAAACATTACTATTATCAAACTTAGGTCAATTTGAAGATAGAAAGAACCATATTATCTGCAGGGAGTCAATATTTAATAATGAACTAAATTTCAAAGATTTGTTTGTGAGTTTTAGGAGAACATAAATGTATACACACACAGTCTAACTTGAAAAACATTACAGAAGCCACCAATGAGAACCTTGGTGAGAACATATATTGATAAATCATTTTATATTGGCTTACTTGCTGTGAAACTCCTCTTAATGGATCTCGAGAAAATGAAATAAAAGCTCTTGGAGACATTGGAGTTGATGGTAAATGTTGTGGGGTTCTCAAAAGAGCTCTGCGGGCTCGTCCACCAGAACCAACACCACTGCTTCCACCCCAATATGTAAATGGACGAACTGAAACTGCTAACCTTGAATAAGGTCTTAGTTTTGGTAGGTGGTGTGGCCATTCAACCCAATTCTGTTCATCAACAACCTGGGGAGAGTGAGAATAAGATTTTCAAACTCCTTAAAATTACAGTACATGTTTATGATGCCTGAATCATAACTTCTTTAACAACGTTAGTTTAATGATATTATAGAGTAAAATCTGTAAGCCTTCTTTGTCTGTTTGGTATCAAGAAATTTCTTTTCCAAATATTTATGTATTTCATTTTTAAGTGAATGATATTTTATTTTGATTGAAATAATTGGTAATTTATTTCAGGTTATTGAGTATAATATGAATATAGCAATTTGTTTAAGAAAAAATTCCTTAATAGTTGATCAATCTTTGCTTACCACTATTTCTCTTCCAGGATATTCGTCCATTTTCACTTCATAAAATACTTTCCCATGATTAACATTAGTAACAGGAGACCAGCTTATTCGAAATTGATCCCACGTACCAGAGATCCTGATAGAATCAATTGGCACAGGACTAGGTATGACCTTCACCTTTGCCTTCTCACCTAAATCTGAAAAAAAAGGTACAAGAGATATAAATTTTAAAAGCTGTGGAATAAAAAGAATCAATTTCAAGGATCAAATAACTTGGTAATCAGCAATTACTTCCTTGCATTTAATGCACACCCTCTTCACTTTAAATTATTTTACACACAAAAATTATAGCTCAAGAATACAACACTTTTATAAAATATAAATATTTGTGTGATTCTGAATAATTAGCATGAACAATAGCCTAATTTACAATGATGAATACCATTAATTTACGTTCATTTATATACCTTTAACCAATTTTTAAAATTCTCCAATGATAATGAGTTACTGAAACAACAAAGCTAGATAAGTGCTTATGCTATAACACAATCAATAAAAAACAATCACCTGGTACTACATGGAGAGCAGGATCAATAACAGCAGCTGTGTGTAAGCCAGTGAGGCTTTCTCCACTAACCAGAGCAGCATTTTGTCCATTCATGTCTCCTATTACAGCTATTCTATCTCCTTGAAGCCAAAGAAGACGATTACTGAAATACACAAGAGGACCTGAAAAGAAAAATAACTTCATTTAAAATGCTTAAGATAGTAAATTGTATACTGACCATTACCTTCATTTCACTTCATAATTTAATAATTGTTCAATAAAATGTTATAATAATATGATGAATGATTCAAATTATGAGGTATTATCTAATGATTAACACGAATTGTCATAAATTAACTGAGGTTTATTAAGCTTTATATGATTATTTAATGTATATTTTATGGAGCACTATTATATATAATCATTGTTATTTGCACTTCATCACTAACACAGTAATTCCAAATGCCTACCTTGAACCATTGATTGCTGAAGGTTTGATACTCTTTCATATTTAATTTCCATCCCTTTAGGAGGCCAATGAGTGTCATCAGCCATGGGTGCTTTGAAGAGAACTGATCCCTCATAACTTCTCACAATCCAATAAGCATCTCTCCGGTCAACATCAAGTGTTAATCCCATAACTATCAATTGCATGGAAAGTTATAATATAAGCATAATCAATCATATCATGTTGGTAAGAAAGTCAATTCTAAAATATATTTCCATTTTCTGAGTGCTTGAAACTAAAATTTCTGTTTGAAATAGCATAAAATCAAAATTACCTTGTTTCCCTGAAAATAATTCAGCTGGATAATAAGTCCTACGATATTCTCCATTCAAACGAGAGCATTCTACAGCATGTCCAGTAGACCAATAGATGAATGCATGAACTGCATCAATGTTCAACTCTTTTGCTACTGTGAGTATCGGTAATGATTCCTGTTGTGTCCCATTAAGGTTTCCTCTATTGATCTTTAAGAAATAGTGCACTTTCACAGTTTAAATACATAAATTTTCATTAAATTCTTAAACCAAAGATTAATAGAAGATGAGGGAAGAACCAAAGATTTATCTAGCAAAATTTAAAATTTAAAAGAGAAAATTTCCTAGGAATTTCAATAGATTATTATTTAATAAAACATAACTTTAACTAGCAAAAATCATCAATCAACTAATGATAACTCACCAGCTGTTGCTTTGGATTAGACCAGTATAGACGTTGACCAATCCAATCAACTGCAACACTTCCTGCATACTGGATGTCCCCCACTGGTCCCCAGGTGTGAGATGTGGTGTTCATCCAATACAAGCGAGTAGTGTTTGCCACCAGAAATAGCAAATCTGAGCCCAGCCATGCCACATCTTGTACATAAAAATTACCTCCATTAGGTGCTGTTTCCTGTGCATAAATCGATAATAACATTAATGAAAAGGACATATATTTTCATGAAAAACTACAAATAAACCATAATATGTCACAATTGTAATAATTCATATATGTAGGTTAACAAATTCAAATATAGAGAAAATCTTATAATTTTAATAAAATATCTGCAAACCTTGAGATTGTCCTTATGAATAAGCATGCTAACTGTGTCTCCAGTTATATCAGAAGCCATCAATCCAGCATCTGCACTCCATAAAACCATTGGAGCTCCACCATCACCAACAGAGCCCTGAGTTTCTCCTTTTTTCCCATTTTCTTCATATTTTTCTTCCTCAAACTTTCTTTCAGGAAGAGACACAGAAGCTCTCCAACTGCTTTGCCTGAGAGTTCGGCCTCTGAATTCTGCAGACCAGGGTCCTCTTCCTCTTGCAGTGTAGGCCCTGGCTTTCAGTACGTAAGAGGTATCTGGTTTCAGACCATGCACAGGGACCGTTGTAGTGGGCATTGAATTAGTTAGGCTTATAACAGATGTTGAAGAGGCTGAGCCTAATGCAGGAGTGATAATATCTTTGTGCAAAACAACAACACCATTGATTTCTTCCTTCACTTGCAGCTCATAAGACCAGTTTTGCCATGCTCCTTTCCCTGTTGAATAATGTTAATAAAGTAGTTAGAAAAATGACATTTTCGACTCATCTCATATATATAATGTTGAATCATCTGGTTGTATGTTAGAAATCATATATGGAATTGATTATATTAATTGAGTAATTCTATCTTTTACTTAATTCTACTTTTACTTCTATTTTAATATCCCGAAAACTTTTTATCATCACATTACCATATTAGAACGCAAATAACTGTAGTTAGTGAACTGAAGTTATTATTTAGAAAATGAACCAACAAATTATGACTATGATGCAAATGTATGATAAACTTAAAATTTGCTAAAATGATATCCATTTCACTAGCATGATTTCAAGTCTCATAAAAGCTGGGGTGAACAATACTTTGAATAGGTAGGCCAACAAAATTAAGCAAAAGATCCAAGAGGGATTTTTTTAAACATAACTATGGCCAGTATTATAGTTCAGAACTGACCAATGGATTGGAGCTCTTTTTCAATCATTTGAAATCCTTACCTTGTACACCTATGAGATGTGGCACTTGCCATGAAACTTTAGCCTTAGTTGCTCCCATGACTGCTTGTAATTGTGTAGGTGGATTTACTGGTACAGGCAGTGGCTGAGCTGATGGAAATGCCAGAGCTACACTGGTGAATGGTTGGTTGCCTAGTAAAGTTGGGTATGTATTATGGAAGTAAGCACGCAGACCTGGGTGATACTCTTCTGTAAGGACATCTTGTCCATCAGTCCAATAGAAAAGACCAGCAGCCCAACTGAGGGAAACAACATGTTTGAACATTGGCTGCTGGGTGTTTCCACGGAGATTTGTTTTCTCCTTCCTGTTTCAATGAAAAGTATTATACGTTACATATCTTATTCTTATTTTAATATATACAAAAAATTTTCACTTAGTTTAATGCAACAATGATGATCATATATATTTTCACATGTAAGACACTTGTTTTTCACAAAATATTTAGGATGGTGCATCTTAAAATAAACATATTGGTTTTTTATGATGTATATTATGATATATCAAGAACACCATCCCAAGAATTTTGCTGCATCTTCTAAGTGAGTGTGTTTTATACTGAAGTACATGAGTTTATTGATAATTAACATCTTATAATGACTTCAATCGTTTCAATTCAATTGAAATGAAATTAAATCTATGAGTATAATTCTTACCAAATAATGCATTTCTGCTCCTACCAAATAGGTGTACCAAGTTTTTAAACATATAAGTTAGGAAAATCAGAATTATTTACTCTACCAGGAGGAGTGTTTCTACTTGTTGACTCAAAGAAATATTTTTGGATGATTTTTCTGTATGTTAGCTTTACAAAATTTAACTTTAGAAATCTTTCTATTTGGTAGAGGAGAACAGCTTTTATCTGTCATCTTAATACTAACCCATCAAGTGAAACTGAATACACAGTATTTTGTATATGGTCAGGAACTAGTAGACGAAAACCAGCATGATCAACAGTAAAAGCTCCCAGATCTGATCCTGCCATGAGTAACATTGGAATAACTTCATGACGAACCCCATTGCTGATATCTGCCAAATCAATCCTATAAAGACCTCCTCCCCGAGCCCAGCTTCCTGGGAGAACCCAGAAAAGGTATCTGCAGATAAGAACATGGCCATATTATAAATTTTGAATCACAGATTATTAATAAAAATAAATGATTGAATGACTGTAAGATAACAAGTGAAATCATCTCATGCATAAACTTTTTTATTTCACTTTAATTGTTTGGCTAAACAAAGTGAATGAATAAGATGATATTAACAATGACAACAGATGACAACAAAGGATGTACACCTGCTGACTTTAAATTTAAGAGGATGTTAATGTGTTAATAGGTGAAATGAATAAAAACTAAGTCATTCTTTTCTCAACTATTCCCAATATTAATTTTTAACAATTACCCTAGTTAGTATGAAGTTTGAGAAGACAAAGTAGTTCATAGTTGTAAACCATGTTATACATCATGTAACATATCCTATGCTAGTAGTAGAAAGAAGGAAATGTTACAAGTATATTACTTGTAAAAATAACTCTTTTGAATAATTTTCAGGGTATAATTCAACTTAACTTCATGGTTCACCTGACGTAAATATTTATATATTTCTATCATTCAAAGGAATCTACCAAATATTTAGTTTCTGAAGATATATTGTAAATCTATATACCTACCCATTGTAAGGATCCACTTCAAAATGCCTAGGTTTAGTGGGAAACCCAGCATAGGCTATTGTCAAACCACTGCCATCAAGACGACATCTAGCAACTTGCCAAGACTGTGGATCCCCTATTATTGATTCTTCTCCTAAATTGACCTCTCCAAGTATATACAGATGATCATTTAGCCAATCCACACTTAAATCCAGAGGGTTGCAGCCCAGCTGAGTAGATGTAATGACAGTAGATGGCATAGGTGATACTCCAAAACCTCCATTTATACCTCTTCGGTTGTTTCCGTTGGTGAAGACTATAGGACTTCCAGAAGTGGGTAGTGATCCTCCAAGAGGCATACACCAAACAACACCAGCATCATCAGAAACAAAGAGTAAGTCTTTTGCAATGTGTAGTCCTACACCTGATCAAGAAAAGCAAAAATGATTATTACTATATTTGGTACCTTGAAATCATACAATGGGGAATTTAGATTTTCTCATGCAGTTTCATTACGTTTTCACTGTGGCATTGTAGAATCAGTGAAAAGTGGATATAGCCTACATTTAAGATCTTAGCACTTTTTTCCTTGTATGAAATGAGAAATTGTCCAGCTACATGCCACAAGGTGGCTTACTGTATATATGGATGTAAAAAATTTGAGACTAAAGGTCTAAAAAAGTGACGTATTGTTAATGAAATAATTAGCTTAAATCTTCTATTATACAAACTTCTAGTGAATCAATAGAAGAACGTAATGTTTAAGAAAGTCCTTTACTCATTATGGTTCTCTATATTTTTAAACTCATTCAATGATTTATAATTGAAGGAATAAAATATCTGATTATTCAGTTGAACCAAAATACCTTAATCACTTCTGTTATCGGGATAAGTCAATAATCATTCAACTATTACTATTAGTAATTAATTTTATGTGATGAACTTACCTTTAATTAAATGGGAAGTGTTGTAAACAAGCACTGGTTCATCTAGCATATCTGCAACTTGTCTTATGACAGAATGATGAGATCCAAGAATAAGAACTGGTTGAAAGTTATCATTTTCTGAAAATGAAATATTTATGGAGTAATGATAAGGGCTATTACACATTATATTTATTTTATATGATCTCAAAAATTGATTTTTACATACCTGTTGGTTCAGCTGGAGTTGATACTGTAGTCAATGCAACTGGACCCTCTCCTACTCCATTTCTCATTCTCACTGATACTGTATAACTTCGATTTGGCAAGAGATTTTGAAACATGTACGAGTTTGTGTTTTCTGAGTCAGGAATATCCTGAAAAAAATCATGTCTAAAAATTAGTATCTTATTTAAATCGAGTAACTCATTTCAATTGATGAATATAATTTGGTTTTGGGTCTAAGGCCAAAATGCTAAAGTAATTTTGCGTAGGTAAATCTAGTTCTTATTAGTTTCTAAGTTTTGGTTAGTGATGAGTTTTCCATATTCATTCTATACACCCATTCAATCACAAAGACAGGATTATTAACATTTGTTGAGTAAAAAACAGTAAAGTAGTTAATTGTTATTTGAAAGCTGCAGATGTATTATTCATAAAAAGAAAAGAAAATACATCATAAGATATTCCTCAGCAATCTGAAAAATATTGTATAATATTAGCAAAGACCTATGAACCATGCCAAAAACCCAAACCCCAGCATTTTAAACATTTCTGTCTCCATTAATCCGCTGAAAATGCAATCTCCTTAAAATAGATAAAGCATGCATAAATAGTAGGTTAATTTAGAAAATTTCCAACCATTGGAAACAACAACAAATACAACAATGACATGATATCATGCTCAGTGCTCAAAGCATAAGAGTTACTTCTAAAATTTGCACCCAGTAAACAAAGTCTAGCTTTCAAAGTGCAAACCTTCACTGCAGAGAAGCCTGGTGGTAGCTCATTGGTTGTATGAAAATTTCCTTCCCTTGGAAGCCAGCTATCTCCATGTTGATGCATTGACAGACTAGAATTCGTTGATTTTGCTATGGTCTCAGAAATTGCCACTACATATGAAAGTACAGGGCCATTTGGGAATGGACCAGGTTCCCATGAAACAGAAACGCGTGTTGGATCAGCAGCTGTGGCTCTCACACTTGCAGGAGGGGAGGATGGAGGACCCTCTCCTAAAGTCCCTACCACTACGCTGGGCTCAGATACTGCCATCACCTCTGGTTCTGCCAACATCCCATTGTTGCTTAAACTCTTTACTCCTGAGCTGAGATCCTTGGAAGGAGGTCCCAAAAGAACAGCAATCCTGAACTGTTGGTAGAAAACATTCACTTACTCCACATTCCTTGTAAATGAATATGTAATTTGATGCCATGCATGAAGTTGAAAATCCTTACTCTATATTTTGTGTATGGCTGAAGATTTTCTATTTTCCTCATTGTTTCAGGTCCCCAACTCATGTTTCGACAATACTGCCATTCGCTCTCAACTCTGCCGTTGCCTTGGCTGGTATGATAAGAGTTAGGTGACTCATATCTCCACTGTACCAAATAAACTGCTCCTGGAAGGTTTGGTACCTTCTCCCACTCCAGACTGAGAGATGTTGGGCCCAATGTATCTGCCACGAGAGCCGGAGCCTTGGGAGTTCCGATTCTCTCTGCACAAGAAGGATGATTGAATAAATAATTTTCATTTCATTGAATTTCACTTTAGATTCATAGGCATTTAAATAAAAAAGAACTGGTATTGTGGTTTTTATACTAATGTAGTATGTAACTACGTATGAAAATGTTTTTTTCCTATGCATAAACCATAGTGGTGAACTTGTCACACTAACATTCAAAACATACAAGTGCAGGAGATGTTTTCTTCAGAAAAGTCAATGAGTCATTGAAAATTTATCATTCAATTTTTTTTCCGATAAATTACACCAATTACTGACATAATATTCAGAGACTCCATCTAATCCTCTATTTGACACCCTAAATCATGGTACTTGGCAATATTTAAAAACAGGAGGACATTTATGAATCTCTATTCCCAAAGATCATAAAGAGGTATTTAAGCATTAAATTGAACTGACAAAAATAATACCTATAGCACTAACTGAGATGGATAGTAATTAAAATCTACTGAGATAATGGAAATGAGAACATTACCTTTGACCTTATGAATGTACTGGCTAACTGCATCATTACATCCCATCACACAATATAGTTCTTTTGGGGCAAGAAATGATTGGGTCCCATTCTGTAAGGAAATAATTTTACATGAGAAAACTATAACATATATATTTATTGCTTAAATTATATCATCATACTAGCTGATACTCACGCAAGCAGCTGGGCAGCTGGAATCTAATGCTCTCTGCCAAGCTTTGCATCCGTGTGAGCACTGTAAGAGAGATTACACTTTTGAATTGAAATGTGTAGCTAAGAGTGTCTTCTTTCGACCAGATCTTTTCCTAAATACTTCATGGATCTATGCTCTATTTATGACATGTCAGGCATGGTATGTGCCTCGCTTGAACTATAATTGAGTGTCATTGAGAGGTAATTATTAATATTCTAGACCCTGTCGTTTCAATTTGGGTTTCATCTATCATAGTCCCAGCATTTAAATGTATTTCCCAAAGAGGATGTTGACCTTTAAAATTGAAATAATCATACCTAAATAAATTTCATCTCGCTGAATATTTTTGAATGTGTTTTCATTTTACTTTAAATCACTGCGTTATATATTAATTTTATTACTTATTTTAATGCAGCAGTAAAAAGAATTGTATTGGAGATTCTGCTATCCTAGAAAGACTGTCTTTAGCTTACACTTTGACAATTTATTTTCAAATAAATGAATTAGTTAATTTTTTTATTTCAATAAACGTTTAAGGTCAAGAAAACTGTAATTTTCAGTTAAAGTCGCAGAATCACAAGTGGAAGACGTACCACTGGACTCCTTTGTTTTTAAAAATCACACAGTTTACTCCGAAGATTGATCGATGCTCTGACAATGATTATATTCTCGTTTTCATCATAGAATTATAAAATATAGTGAACCGCAAGAAAACTTTTGTCGGCGCTATAGAACTATACTATCACGAAAATTTGCAAGTCAAGACGAAACGGACATAGGACTGCGGACAGGAACAGAAATTTTACCCCTGATTGCGGTTCCTGAGAAAGAATGTAAGTACAGTTTCTTAATGACGGAATTTTTAAAAATGTACGTTTTTAATCTAGGCTACTTCTATAAGCAGTACTGGAAATCATTGAAACCAACTCTGTGAAACTTTTTATATTGTCTATCGGTTATCGTTTGGTCCTTTGTATGTATTATACTTACAATTAGAGAATGGGGCACTTGAATTAAAATGCTTTAATCTAGCTTTTAGAGCTAGCGTTAGCTTCTTCATCCCATCAATTTCAGTGGATATGTTTATAAGTCAAATTAGCTAACCACTCGCTGTAAGGTAAATAGAATTAATGAAATTGCTCTATCACCTGATCACTTTCCAGTGTGGCATATAAGTAAATGAAAATATCTCCTGAGCTAATAAAGTTTCTCTGATAACGACTGTGATACACGTAACTACACATATAATTATTTTGAATTTTCTGAACTGAATGGTAAATAAGAACTATTAAACAGTTTGATGCAATATAGTTAAAAACTGAGTACTGTTAAAATGAAAGCTTCCAATTAAATAATGATACGGGAAATTCGCACCTTTACCCTAATAGAATTTATGAATATTGGATTATTTGCTAAATAGTGAGCAGTGTAATTAATCCGATAAAATTTTATCCACAAATTTAGGATTTATATCGATTAGATATCCTTTCAGATTATTTATCATTTAAATGAAGTTGCTAGTTTGCGAAAAAATGGGAAAAACTCATGCTAGCCCATAACGAAGGGCTTCAACGACCCCAGCTACCCACCCTCGATTCACGCCATTTCGCTGTGCACCTCAAACTGATACTCTGCGGGCAAGTGGCAGTGGTCAATCGACAGGCGTTCATCACATCCTCGCGACCAAAATAAAAGGTATCGTCCGCTGTTCGGTCACAGCTCTCGGATGTCCCCTCTCATATACATTTATATATGTATGCATATTAAGTATGCTCGTAAGCGAGTGCTTTGATAAAGACTCGGGAGAGGCGTTTCCTCATGTCACAACCATCACCAGCGGATGGCTTTCTCTCTTATGGCCCTAATTGGCTTGCATCCTGTGCTCTCTCTCTTCAAGCGCGTCCTCTCCTTTTTTATTCTTCCTTATTTTTTATTCACCGTTCTTCCTCTGCCACACGCTCTCTAGCTCACATTAGTGAGAGGAAGTTGGACGAGTTAGAGTCTGACAGGAGCGTTATGGAGCCCTGTGAAAGCGGACGGAGGTATTGGATGGAGGCGTGAACAAGTGGCGGGAGTTTGGCAAGAGGAGGGATCTTCGAACTGCTTCGAGCGCCCTTCGTAAACCGCTGGCTTCTTAACTCTTTGATTTGTAACTCATCTTGGAAAAGTATGCGACAACAAGAGAAACTTCAACCCATTAGGCGCGCTTCCGGGAACGTTCCAGCATGCAGGAAAATCGTTAATTTATAAATGAATGGGCAATAATTCGTTAAATTGCAGAAAAATCTTAATGCATTCAGAAAATAATTTGATATAATTATGCGATTCCTTAAGTTGGAAAAAACTGAGGAAAGATTCTTCCCTCTACGAAATTTGCTAAGAAAAATCGTCTTTTTTAAAAAAGAGTTAAGATATAGCATGTGTAAATCTCCGAAGAAGCGATAGAGGTACAGGAGAAATAGCGTGGACGTGGGGGCAAGTGGGGGTGGACATGGAAACATCATAACTATTCCAAGTATAGGAAGACTCGGAATTGAAACTGATTGGACATTTTTACTTGAAAATTGGAAAATCCAATAAATGAGGATTATTTCGTATTTATCTGAATAGGAGTTTAAAATAGAAGATATAATTTTGAAACGTAAGAGGGGCCACTCATTGGCTTTGATAGAGGGGTTATAACATTCCTTTCTCCCCTCCCAACCTATTGACTACGTTACATTATGAGATGTTTGTGTCAGCCCGGCTAGCTCAGTCGGTAGAGCATGAGACTCTTAATCTCAGGGTCGTGGGTTCGAGCCCCACGTTGGGCGAAATTTTTAAACCGCCTTAGGTGGTGTTGAGGCGTGCTGGCATTGCAATTCAGAGGTTTCGTGTCCGAATCTAACTCGGATATGGATGTTTATGTTCGTATTTTGTAATTATCTTCTTCGTAAAGAGTCGGTGTTGGCTGTCGATGCAGTTGAAAAAGGCAATTTTTACATTCGTCATAAAAATGGTGATACGACTCAATAATTGCCATAAATTTTCTTTAAGAATAATGTGGAACTTTTTGTGGGCACTTTCTTTTGAAAACTCAGAATTCATGAAGCCTATCTACTCACAGATTTGAGAGATATTACCTGCATTTTTAAAATTTGAATATTGTTAAAACAGTTTCATTAAAACGGTTTCATACTAACTATATTTTTCTTTTCCTGAAATTACTTTTATTAGAAGTATCTTCTGAGATCAACTAACGTTGGTATACAGCGTATATGAAGAATCAAAGGTAAAAATCATACATGAGATGGTAAACTGAATCTCTATTCTCATAATTTTAATATTGTCTTTGATTATTCCCTGTCTTGAGCGATTGGATTTGTATGTACTAGGCTTATGAGATCCCGCGTACAAAAGCTCAAACACCATCAAATTAACTGAGCAAAGTCGCTGAGTTTACACAGGTTGAAAAGGGAATACCTTCGGAATGGTTTGTGTACTCCATTTTTTATGGAGGATTTGTGAAGAAATACCTGCCGCGTTGCATCCCAAAAAGTGTGCTCAGCACATATTGACAAAGGGTAAGGATATGCGCATACATCCACGTGCCTTTGTCTTCGTTTCTGGTTTTCCATATAATGGCACGATGCTTTCGTAGAAAGGGCCCGTCTGGGTGGAGTTCCGTTTGTCTCTAATAAGGGTCTGTCTTATGTTAGTCCCTTTTTCAGCTCGCTTTTATTCTGAATACATAGAACGACTTTCTTCTTTGTTGTTTTTTGAGGGAACTTCTCCATTTCTAAGACCACCATCGTTTCATCAAATTATAATTCTGGGGCCCCTGTTGGATTAATATATTCTTGCAAGTCTTGATATCCAGTTGGATATAGCCAACTTCGATTGGTATTCCACCCAAAAATATCATCTTCAGAAGAACTAAGCAATTGTAAAGGGTCAGTAGAAAGATTCGCTGTGTCCGAGGATCGATCATACAAGGGAACGATCGTATCGTATTCGTCAAGTGAAACTGACTTCACGTATTGGTCAACAATAGCTTTAGCTTCTAGTAAGAGCGAAATATCAGCTCCATAAAATATGAAAAAACAGCAAATTGTAAGAATCCAGCCTCTATGATTCGGATATTTGTTATGGCATTACTTTGAGCTTCAAATTTTGATATATTTTTTTACCGTGAATCGATGAATATTATCATGGGTTCGGGTCAAGTTATTCCAACATTTCCATGTTGACTTTTCATGTTCATCAATATACCTTTCATGTTAATCAATATAATTTTGATGAATAATTTCATTAACGAGTAACTAACGCATCGTAAATTCGAAGTAAATTTATAGCATTTGAAAATTGTATAAGTAATTATATTTCGAGGAACAATTTCACGTTTGTAACGATGAATCTTAACAGTCATCATTCTACTGTGTCTAATTGAAACGATTTTTACTTTGAGGTTAAGACTATTTTTATAGCAATTAGTAAACATGTTATTAAAGAACTTTATGGGAGAATAGAACCGTAGTAAAGACGAACTGATATAAAAATATTCGATGTGAAGAAAAACAGTTTATATTGATTTAATTCTTAGAAAAGTTACCGTTACTCAACACTGCGGTATCCATTTTAAGGGTAAAAATCTGAATCATCAACGGAATCCATATTACATTTACTACTATGACTGTAATACTCTCTTATTCTTTACCTTATTTCCTAAGACCATTAGCTTATTCGGTACTCTCAGGTCGTAGAAGTTAAAATTTCTTTTGCGCAACCTTTAATATCCGTTGTTTTCAATTCTGTCGATTTTCAATACTTATAACTGGAAATGTGTTGCTGGTGACTTTCACATGTTAGATGCGTAGAGCATGCTGTGCTGAACATCTGACGTGTCTATCATGAATCGCATTATTAAGAGCATTTCACGCGCAGTTTACGTCTTCATCAACGTAACGTGCAGACTGTTGGACAATATTAATGAGGAGTGATTGAAGATCGATCATCAGCGAGTTCCAGACTCCAATGGCGCAAGATCGGCCATTCAATTGTACTCAAGGCCGCATCATTCTTACTGCGGCTGGCAGCAGTCAACTGCGGCAACGAATTTTCATGGCAGACAGAGGTGCGATCCAAGTCTGATTTTTTTCTCAGAATTCAAAATTAGGCAAATTACTTTATTATCTGTGCGGCGAAGTAAATTTTCCAAATCATCCTCTTCCATTCCAAATGCATTCCTCTCTGAAATCTTTTTTGTTCTCTCATTGAGGCATCTCTCGCTCACTCATCGCTTGTCAATTGTTCCATTTCTTTCATCTCGGACTCTTCCATTGTTATCCTATGAGCGCATGCCGCTGAAAGCGGTCGTTAAGCTCTCCCATCAGAGAGACCTTCTCCCAATTGCGCTCTTCGTGATGGTTAAGGAAAAGAAGTTTTTTTCAGTAGCAGCTGGTTTTTCCATCATTTAGAAAAACGAGAAGCTTGTCTAGTCATAAAAATTTCATCCATTATAGAATGTGGTCGATTGAGCTTGTTTTGCGGCGACCTATGGCTTGAGTTGCTGGTGAATTTCGTTTCGTATGTGATTCATAGCCATTTCAAGCTTCCATATGTTATCACCTCTATTGTAAGAAATATAAATGGTCAATAAGAGCAGAAAACATCATTCTCTCATCGAAAAAGGTCCTTTCTATCAGTGTCTTACGGATGCAACTTCTTGTTCGAAATCAGCGGTATTCAAACAATACTCTCATTAGCTAGTAGAAGGCTTTCAACCGTAAACGTCGGAGACACTTATTATTTAAATCTAAAATAACTCCTTCAATCTTATCTCCAAAGATTACGAGTACTCTCGAAGGAAAAGGGCTAGGGTAACTTTGCACATAACGGCGTGCTTCCAAGAAAAAACGGATTTTGAAAAAAGTCTGATGGGACCGGTAATCGACCCCGGGATCTTCATCTGTCTGGGAGGCTGCTTTATCCAACTAAGCTTACTTGGTTTACGGTCCCAGTCTCGTCAGACTTATTTTAAGTCGTGGTTTCCTTGGGATATGTTGAGGACTTTATGAAGCTAATTTCCATCAAAAGAGAGCGCTCTTACTAATAACTCTTTACAAGTCGGAAACACAAACAATCATACCCTAACAAGGATTCGGGACCTCAGCGCTGCACGCTAGCTACTATACCACTGAGACTGACAAAGATAGTGATCGAGTTAAATAATTTAATTAATTAATAACGCTTTTTTGGTTAGATTAGCTCTTGGAAACACTTCCTTCGTTTAAATACAGTGAGTTAAAATAGGTTTATCTAAGAAAATTTTTTATGTTTAAAATTGTTTCAAGACTTCCCCAGACTTACTGAGTTTTAATCAGTTTTAACGTTTTAATCAACATTAGGAGATTTAAAAATTATTTACAAAACATTCAGTTGGAAATGCGTTAATACTTCACGCCCAGAATAGTTAAAAATTATGTTATTCCTATTTTTAAGACTTGGAATCTCATATAGTTTGGTTCAGTTATTTATGTTCACCGAGCAAAATTTTCGTTCCAAGATTTTTAGATGCGTTTGAACTCTAGGAGATTTTCGCAAAAATTCAAAAGATCAATCAAGACACATTTAACGGAGGAGCACCTTTTCCTAGTTATAAAGAGGCCGAAATAGTCATTTCATGAAATACCTTATGTGAAAGACCTCTTTGATCCCGAAAATTTACATATCCTTCAGTCCAAGAAAGACTTTTAAAATCTGTTGTAAGTTTCGATATCCTTATCTCAAAGGATGTAGTTCTTGAATTCACTGAGCACTTGTGAACACCATCAGCATTAACATCAAAGTAGATTCTGTTTCCACTGCGGTTACAAATCATTTCTAAAAACCGCAGATTCGAGCGTTGCCAAGGCAGGGACGTTTCTGTCCGTCTTCATTTTTCATCATCATCTCTTGAGCGTGAAATGACTTCAGCCGACGATGCAAAATAGAGGCTAAAGTGGTGTAATAAGAACGAAAAATGTTCAGCTTTCTGTGAATTTATAGGATTCAGAAGTTTATGTTTATAATCTGTAATATCTGATAAAAGATAATTTGTTTTTAAAAATGTGCATGAGGGTAGGAAAGCAGTCAATGGGAATAAAGAAGGTATGTTTAAGTCTAAGCGTTTGAGTTAAAATATTATTTTAATTCTCGATATTTTTCGATAAACTTTGAAGAACTTACAAAATAGAACTGAAAATTATCTTTCTAAGCAAAAATAAATAACGAAGAAATGGATTGAGCAATTCAACCTATTTTCTGATGTAAATATAGCTTCAATATGTGTTTACAGTCCGTGTTTTGTTGACCTATAAAGTCATTGGCCTCCGTATTTTACTATCGGTTGTAGGTTACAAAGGACTTCACATAAATCGTTTTACAGCATTGTTATCTCATCAGTCTTTAATAAAACCATAAATCATAATAAGCCGTAATTTCATAATATTCGAAACTTTGTCTTTGAACTTTAGAGCATTTAAGTTTCTTTTCTCACTTTTATGTGTAAAAACATTACAATCGATCCTTTGCATCTTTAGGTATGTAGTTTCAGTGAAAATCGATCCAATTTTCACTATTTTCCAAATTATTTGAATGTTAAACAGTCTTGCAGAAATGGTACCAAAGATTCCGTATTCGTGCCCACGTTTATTGTAATTTCGATTTATATTCTGATCTTAATTATACTTTTCTATTACGCTAAGCCAATCATTGCGGACCTATGCAGGCTATTATTTATCCTAGCTTGGTTAACTAATAAAGTTTAAGGATCAATTTTAGAAATATAGCACTGTAGATATGTTTTTAATATATGTTCTCATAGTGAAGATTACTGTGAGTTATCTTTCCATTAACTAAATATATTTAAAATAGTTATTCACATATCTTTGAATCCCTTCCGTTTAATATATTTCAATAATTTAGTAATAAACATTCAGACTACCTTGTCTAAGATCAAAAATTATCGAAATATGGGACAAATCTGAATCACTTCATGCAAGCTTCGGTTATTGAAGGGTAATTAAATGTTACGAGTCATTCTTTTTAGTTTTCCTTGGTTCCCTTTGGGCCACTTTGATTGACAGAATTTTATCAATAACGAGCTTTAAGTACAGGATAACTCTAAGGCGAATGAAAAGAATGAGGTCCTCAGAAGAACTCAATAGCTTGTCTTAATTCGATCTATTTGGCCTGTATTTTTTCTATACACCAATCCCCCTCTTCTAAGCGTCTTATGTTCTCTAAAATCTTCTTCTCAGTTTAATCCTCGATTTCGTGGTAAGTTTTTTCTCATCGTCGTGCTCCTTAACAGGCAACCCGTGGTCCTCCTCCGCCCACATCCCCCTGCTGGGGTGCGGCGTCACTTAATTCGAATCGTTGCCAATCGAAACCGAGGACGCGAGTGGCAGAAATAGGGAAGAGAGCTCTTTAGATTCTTAGAAACTCGAGGACAGTGGCGATGGCTATGAAGATATGTCATCAGGGAAGCTTACAACATCTTGGGGAGGCTGAGGGTATGGACGCAACGAATCTGAGAGCAATGCCTACAAAGATTTTTGTCAATTGAGCTACTCAGAAAATTTATTTTTTACGTTTAACCTGTTGCTTTCATCAGTTTGAAATCAGAAGACCAAAGCAGAACGAGGTTTGGCCATAATATTGGGCATTTTGCTCACTTAGTGCGATATAATTAGCGGTCTCGGTGGCATAGTATATTGTAAAAATGGTCAACCTTGACTTAAGTACTCCCCCACCAATGAAGACGAAATTATTATTACTATCAAATCCATAACATTGGCTTTCAACGTTTTTTTGAAAAAATATGAATCATTTCGTGTAGTGTTTCAAATACGTTAGGATAATAGATAAAGTCTAAATTTCTCGTAAAAAGTTTGAGAGTCAGTCTATGTTATTTACGAGTATTTCTACTATATTTTCATTTATTGTTGCATGTCAGATAATTAAAGTTAAGTTTCGTATAATCGAAGCTGTTAACGCTCCGCCAGTTTGCCGATATTAAAATTGTAATCTCCGCTTTAAGGTTCTGTGCATCGGTTTAACAGCAAAAAAAATCGACGGTAACTCGCGTAGAATTCGCCAGAAGCAGAGAATTTTCTGTGGGTAGATAAATTAATTTCAGGATGTAGATGTGTTTATTACCTCGGTGCAGATGTTATTTTGGACATTCGGGAGAAATAGGGGACGTTTTGTAGATACTAATTTTATTATTACCAGAGAAAGGACCCCAATTTTCTTCGCAGGCATGGAATAAAGAGTTTAAGGGTTTAATTCTTTCCAAAGACGAAAGAGCACCTTTTTGGGACCTTAAAATTTCCCCACTACTCCAACATTGGATTTTTGCGGAAAGCAACATTAACAGTGCGTATATACTTTATTACGAAAACCTTTAATTGTTTCTTAGATCTCAACGCCTATACAAGATGAACTATTTCAGTTACGTTCGCTGCCGAATATTTCACTTCTTGAGCATAAGTATCATAGTGGTAATACATGTGACGAATTTCGAATAAAAACGGATATGAATCGGTGGTTATCTTGAAGCTATTAACCACTGCAATGTAGACATTCCATCTGTGGTGTAGTCACCTTAAATAGCATAAAAAGAGCGAAATAAATGCATTTTAAAGACCCGAAACGGAGCCTATATTTTTGCAGCACCCCTTTCTAACTTTGTCCTTCGTCAGTCTCACGATGAGAGACGTGACCACGTGGGAGGCAATTGTTTCAGCGACGCAATTTTCCTCGACCGCGATTTCAATTGTTTCGGACGATGCCAGAGACTGATACCGCCCGCGAATCTCACTCATCTCATCTCTTCGTACCTTTCCCCTTATCTCGTTACCTCTTAAATGGTTTCGTGGGGTCAGCCTCCGTGGTCCAGAGCCGAAGACGCAGAAATATCTCGATTAATTTGTGAGGGTTATCGGATCCACGTGAAGTCATCTGATTCCATGAGTTAATGGAGCGCAGCGGCAGTCGCATTCGTCTGGGTACACTCACTGCTATCATCACCGCTCTCTTTCTTTGCCCCGCCCTACTGCACTCAGTTCCATCTTTGAGAGAACGTCACTTCTTTTGTCCCGCATAGCTATCATGCCTGAGAATAATTCTCTATTTATACCAGTTAATTTTCGGTCTCCTTTTACTCTTTTAATTCTTCTAACGCAATAATATAATTTCTTGGAGCCAATCTTATCAGGGCTGTAGTTCGACTCCAACTCCGGCTCCTCTGTTTTCTCACAGTCGATTCCAACTCCGATCCTACTACTCGAATACTAAATTTACGAAGTAGATTTATTTCAGCGAACAATTTTAAACCGCACACAACTATTAATAATAACAAAAAACGCACCCTCATATTCTGTATCAGTGTCTTTTTCGATATACCTCGTTTCTATCGGCAGATGCACATTCAGTAATGAAACTCTGAGGGCAAATTCAACTCTAGTTTAACTCAAATTTTAACTCGAGTTTCTGACCAAATGGTGCCTTTTTCCTTTGTTGGTCTCTTTTTATTCGGAAGCAGGAAACTTTATTTTTAAAACGGTGTGTCATTTATATGTTTTGATGGAGTGTGGAGGGAAAAAAATCGATGAACAGAAAAACTGAAAACGGATGTTTAGAAATAATATACAAGGATTATTTTACTATCTCTCTTTACAATAATCTAAATTATAAGGATGAGGTACTCGGCAAGGAAGGGTTTACAAAGAAAGAGTGATATCTCAGAATTTTCTTCTTGTGAACTAAATACTACGGTTTAATAGGGTATTCATGAGTGATCCTTTTATGACATTCGCTTCTTCATGTTATAGTAGCAATGAAAGAGTTGGCGAAACTGATAAGCAATTAAAGTAGATTATTACTCGGAAATCCCGCAGTTTAGGATTTCATGAGTGTAAAATCCAATATATCAAACTTTCGTTAAATTAATGTATATATTTTCACTGGATAGCAATCTACAGAAGCTTCTCAAGTCCCCCTTTGAAGATTTGATTCGATCTAGGCAGAGAAAATTTTGTGTTGAGAATTACTGCCTGAATAGTAATCAGCCCGTATTCTGGTTGAATCCTAATTTACTGCAATGTAAAACTTTACGCATATTTGCTTATTGCCGACAATATTTAGCGTCATATTAGCTATGCGAAAGTGAAACACTTGCGTGAGAGAATGGTAATCTAATTTAAGGGGGTATCGTTAGCCCACGTGGTTGATGAAAGTTCTAATATGGCTTTTTGACCGAAAAAGTTGGACAAATATACTCTTTTTCTTAAAGACAAAAGGATTAAAGTTTTAACCAAGATGTGGATGCAAGGACAACGAGATTAAAACGTCTTTGGTATCAAAGTTCGATTTAAACCCCCAAGTACGTCAAACTCGTACTTTTAGGACCTCATATTCTCTCATCTTAAAGGCAATTAGCATGTATAGATGCTTATTCCGCTTAAGTGATCGGGAGAATCAAACTGAATATAGAATCATTTCAATTTCCGTGACCCTCGATCTCTGCAGTTTTTCTTCTCATTTCCCGCTTGTCCACTCCCACTTCCCTCAGCAGCAAATCACCGATCTTCCACTATAAGTGTCCCCGACGCGAGCTGCAATTCCTTGCTATCCAGGCGCCGAAGAAAACGCATCATTAAATTCAGTCTTGCTACAAATGATAACGGCCATTAAGATAGATTACACGACTATCGCTGGAAAACAACAACACTGCGGTCAGGATCGGAGAGTGAACCTTTGCTCCAAAACTACTTTTCCCCTAAAGGAAATTCCCCATGTTGTTAAATATTGGATTTACTGAATATCTCTAGAGTAAAACGGAAAATCAAGTCCGAATTTCATTATTCGATGCTTGTCTTTAGAGAGAAGCAATGTTATATAAAAGTACTGTTATTTTTTACCAGAAAGATGCAGTTTAAGAGGGGAAAGAAAAATTACTGTCACAAATCCTTTCTCTTTTTAACCCTGAATTGTTAACACGGATTTTGGTCCGTTCAGTATTACATGATAATCTTGATACTACATTTTCTTAGATAATTTAATTGGTATGTATGCAAAATTTGTCATTTATTTTCATTGTAATTTACTAAAATGTCTAAAATCTTGGGGTCATACTCACATTTATATATGAAAAATTAAACGTGAAGCCTGTATTGCTATATTTTCGCACATGTTCTCAAATATACTGCCAAAAATTGTTTTCATTGAGTATACCCATATTTTAGTATGTCTGTGTAATATAGTTTATAAAAATATCTGGGATTGAATTATGGTGGAAGTTAGTAAAACGTCATCGGAAGTTTTACTATTTGACGCTCTATACATCGTTAAACCATTGATTTTCCCATTATTCAAATAAAAGTAATTAATTCTGGCTTCGGAGCTTTTAATTTTTCATTTCATGACACTCATTAATGTATCAACGCACAGATTCGTTTAAACGACCATAAATTACGAATTAAGTTACCAGCTATCACCAAGTGAAGAGACACTGAATTTCAGGAAGTGATCAATTAAAAGGTAGTAAATACCAGATGGCCATAAGTGTCGACAGTCGCACTAGAGACAGCTTTTTTTTATCTTTCCACCTATAGGACATACTGTTCATGAAGATCCCTTCCCCTCTTTCCTAATTTCCTCCATTGAATCGTAATTGATGCCTCAGATGTTGGAACCCACAATGTATGGTTGCGCTGTTCGCGTAGGACGAACGTTGACATAGGTTAAGGCTCTCTACTCTTCTTCAGTTTTTTTCTCTCCTTTTTCTCCAGCTAAGTCCCTTTTTTAATTCTTAACTTTCCGTTGCCTTGTATTCTTGCGATATTATTTTTAGTGAGTGTCGTCTTAACTTATTATCATAATATTTTCCATTTTCAATATAAAAATTAGCTGACAAATACTGGGAGTTTTTTTAATTTGTTGAGGAAATAAAATGCAGAAATAATATGGGTATCACCAAGTCACCAGGTACTCGCAACTATACGACGAGTATTGATTGGTTCGTTTGTTTAGGCATCATAGATTTTTATACTCGTACATGGGATCGTTGTACTTCTGCGGGCATAAAAATGTTTTCTTTTAAAAACTGTCCAACCCGGTAAAACCTGATTTAATTGAATTTCTATGAAGACTAAAACTTAAATTCTTTCTCTTCAAAATTAACGAACATGATGTTTAGTGTGCCGCTAAGTTCAAATGAATGATTACAAATGCTGCAGACAACAAACATTTGAGAAGAATTGGTTTGCATAATAGGAGAAGCACTTCTTTTGATCATTTCGCAACTACGAATAGAACATATGAGAACGAACGAAATATAAGAAACATAGAACGAATCGGCATGAAGCGATGCTTCTCTTCCCTCATTAATCAATCTTAGGTCAGGTTTACATTTCGTGGTACACCAAACTATTGGAAATTTAAATAGTCAAAATTAAAAATAATAGAGAATACAACTATGCGTTAAATGGAACGAGATCCTGTAATGAGATGAAATATGTTCGTATATGCCAAGTAAAATAACGTGGTTGTAATTCGTAAATTAGATATCGATAGTATTCGTGGTTGGAGTGTACCTCTGTACCGTACCACAGAAGGTAGGCTCTGTCATACAGAAGACATCTCAAAGATAAAATCAATGGGGGCGAAATTAATGGTTCCTTCTGCTACGGAAGATTCATCTTTGTAATTGAGCTCTAATTAAAATAAGATAGGTTACATATGTAAAATTTAGGGGGGAATTTTTTCCATTTTCATGCCCGTTTGTAATTTCTCTAAACGCTCTGTGATTGAGGTATATAGGAATGATATAACTCACTATTCCTCAATAACTCCTCTGCTTGTTCAGCTGCAGGATCGACCATTAAAATGTTAACACTATTATTGATACAAATTAGCTTTTCTCCCCTGATCCTCTAATCAACCCTTATTTTCCTTTGTCTGAGCGATACCCTTATCTTGCCCATGAGGGGCTGTCGAAGTAGCGCTTTGAACCCGCCGTCTGTCCCCTTCTCGCCGTATGCCCATTCATTACACGACCTCTGTTCCGTAGACACCATGTTATTGCCCAAATATCACGTTCCGGGAAATTGCTCCTCGTTAAATGTTCCGAACGACTTTTTTTACGCCTTAGAACTAAAAATGACTCATTTGATGTGTATAGTAATAGGCCCTTATTTATCAGGGCTTCGTTAACTGTTAGCTATGAATATGGGGATCGGAGAGTCGGCTCCCTGCCTACTACGTTTATCGTCCGATAAAAGATGTATTATAAAAACTTGATAAGAAGAAATTTCGAAACACAGAATTTACGTGTAATGAAATTTTACAGAAATTATTCCGATGTTTTCCCAATGAAGGGATCGGTGCGGTTGCTTTCTTGCAATTTCATTATTTCATGAATTACTCTCTCAAACTTTGGACATTAGATTCGATTTGATTTTACAAACAAGTTGTAAGTTACTACTTGAAAAGAACCTTGTGGAACAAAGGAGCTCATATTGAAGAAATTAGTGTTTAGTCAATCATAATCGCTGTAAATAAAAATCTAGAGCAAGCAATGCGTAGTTTTACAAAAATATCTAATGAACTACGTTAAATTTCAATATAAATTTTGATTTAAAATAAAACGTCATCGTCATACAATTTACGCTTATATAGAACAGTTTGTATTAGGATAAGTTGATAATATTGTTTTCTTATTTTAATGATCGTTTAATTGATTGAAGTCATTCAATTAACGTTCATGCTTGACCTAAAGTTTTCTAGATTTTATATTTCAAATTCAACCCTCAAGATGTTTTCAGAAAAATATTAATTTCTAATACATTGACTGTAAATGAAATATTTGCGTACCCGTATTTTCTCAGAGAAATATAGTTCAATAATCACTTTATTATTAAAATAAATAAATTATAAATATACTACATAAATAAGAGAAAATCGATGATATGTAATTCACAATTTAATTTACAATTTCATTTACCTAACATTCATCAATAAAATTAACGAAAGAATGGTAAACTCACAAAATATCTAAGTTCAAAATTTTGGTTATTTTAAAACTTAAAGATATCCATTCAATACGTACAGTCTTGATTTAAGAGGGAAATTTTGTGAAATAAAGGTTATGAAACAATCTGGTCCTTTTCGTATGCGTAACTCTATACAATAATTGCTTCCTTGCCTTTGTAACTATTCAAACACATTCACCGTATTCATTGACTGTAATCCCTTGCTTATAGAAATTTTTATCTAAATTCTCGTATATTTCTGCTTTTGTCCCCTGAACAGTTTCCTCTTAATTGAGAATGCGGAAAGCGATTTGTGTACGTCGCGCGAACTCCAAGATTTGAATTCCTCGGCTTCCTTTTTCTAGTAATAGTGCGGTTGCTCGTATTAAAGTACATACATACGTTCTGTGTTCCGATGGGATTGCAGAAAGTACGAGATGCGTTCATTAAATTCGTCTCTTCCCTCTCGTCTTGACCCCGCCCTCTACGCATCTGCCACATAATCGTCACGCATTCTGCTCGCCAATCTTAAGTAATCCTTGGAAGAGCTGAGCGTAAGATATTTTCTCACTTTATACTCGTTCATCCACTTTCCTTCCGCTACACTTCTGCTAATCACGGAGGAGCCGTCGCAAAATTGGAGCACATTCGCAGCTGTTTCTCCGCCACTTCATCTATTTCTCTCAACAAAATGAAAGCCTTTCTATGAGGAAAGAAAAGCAGCTGAATGACGCGAACTTTTCAAAAAAATACTCGAACTTTATGGATTAAAAGTCTGGAACAAATGAAAGTCGAACTTTTACCAACCACAAATAAGTGGTAATTATAATAATAAGTAATTAAGTATTAATTAATTATAATAAGTAAGTAATTATAATAATATAATAAGTAATTATTTGTGGTTGGTAAAAGTTCGACTTTCATTTGTTCCTGATGGCGACTTACCACGAAGTCACGGCCGAAGCTGTGGATTCGATTAAAAGTCTTTTTCTGCACAATTGGGACAGAGTTTGACGGGTTTAAATACATCTTTTTATTTATTTCTCCGGCCATTTTCTTTTATTAAACACTTATCTTCGATTGCCGCTTAGTTAGGAATTGACAGATTATCACAAAATAAACTAAATAAGGTTCTCCTTATTTTCCAATAAACTTTTATTTAGTATGGCCGGTTTCGATCATAACGGTCATCATCATGTTGATGTTTAGCTTGACTGTTCTTAAGATGGCACCACATTAAGTCAGGCCAAATAATTATAATAATAATAATAATAAACGACTTTATTAGAGGGCGAGATTGAGGCTAGTAAGCCTCTTCTTACATCTAACCCTTATAATATGAAAGAAGTAAAGAGATAGATTATGGGTTTAAACAAAAGGAAATAATAAAGAGATTTGTTTGCGGGTTAAAAAAACCTAAGTTACTACACTTAGGAAAAAATAGAACCCTGCAGGAAAACGCCCACAGGAAGGGGGGCGTGAAAAACCTGCGAAACCTACAGACAGTAGCATCTAAAAATTTTAAAGAAGAGGGGGAATAAGGAAAAGAGAAGTGACTGCAACATTACTGAAAGGAATTTAAAAAAGCATTATAACTGAACAATGATATGATAGAAAAGAATCATTGCAAGATGATAATAGAAGTGAGAAAAACATATTTAGAATGTATAGGCTTATGTATAGAATAATTTAGAATGTATAAGCTTACTGAGGAAGTAACAACATACAAGGATTTGAAAAGAATAGCAATGGAGAGAGATATATGGCTGATGATGAAGCTTTCAATTTTATTCATCTCCAAATATTTGCTTCAGTTAGAAGTTGCGAGGATATTGTTAAAAGTAATTAAAATTTTCTATTTAAGAGCGTTTTCTGGCTATCTTCCCTACTTCATATGGAACAAAGTAAAAAATTTAAGAGCCTGTTCCATTTCGTAGGCCCAGTGAGTATTCCTGTAGCAAGGTCCGAGTACAGATACAGTCCGAGTACAGACTCTTCTGATAATTATCATGCCTAATTCGACTATTTATTGGCATTCTTGCATCGAAGAAAATTGTGTCGATCTAACTATTCTTATTCGGAAGGCCGCATAGGAAACCAACAGGCTACATTTCAGTTGCCTGTATTTAGAGTACCCAGCACCGAAATATTACGTAGGAAAACCATATAAAAACCATATTGCCGTATAAACTGGCAATCCGAAAATATTTTCAATATTTACTCCACGCGATGGAATAACATGGAAATAATTTAAATTTCTGAGTTTTTCTAAATAAATGCAGTGTATCTGAATTAGTGCAGTTTATCAAAATAAGTGCAGCTTGCCTAAATAAGCGCAGTTTGTTCAAATAAAATAGTGCTGAAAAAGTGCTGCATTATACCTGAAGGTATTGGTGTATCCAGAGAGGGGTGAACGCTCCCCACATATGACTTTTCAAATCAATGGATTTACTTAGTGCTCTAACCAAAGACTAATAGAAAAAGTAATTAATTTTACGATAGAGTTTGGTATGCTTCATATCCACGACTGTGGTATTTTAACAGTTTATGGAAAGGGTCTAAGGCAGTAAGATTGTTGAAAATTTAAGACAAGTATTTAAGGTATCAATTTTAAAAACTGGTCAAATATATGTGCATCTCAAATGACCGATAAGATCATGAGACTGAACAAATTGATTCTCGTCCAATTCTGGCGAAAAACATGAATTGCAGCAAAAAACTAATCCTAAAGAAGTGTTATATATATATGTGTCTGACAGTTATATAGTATGCCTGACTAGCTGTGATTCCAAAGTATTTTTGCATTTCGGATTTACTTTCGGATTATCGTTATATTTTTCTGCATGGAATAAAATATATCGCGGAAACCTTTACCGAGTGGAAACCTATCACAATCAAAGTAGAAATAAAATAAGCCTTTCCGTATTTTCCCCACAGAATGACAGTTGAAATACGTAAAGTGGAAAACGTGTGTAAAATATATGTGGAAAACACGTCAAGGTTTATTTTGTTTCTACTTTCCCTAGTTACGGAATAGTTACGGAAATCCACCTTATGGAGAAGGCTATCAGATTAGATGCGATTCTCCAAGCGATTGCATTCCGCAAAGGATCATTCGGAGAGCGGATATTCGAGAAAGCTATAGACGACACAATGAGATTCACACGCTCTCTAGATAACGTCGCTCCTAAAACATCTCGTGTTTACTGTTGTGCAGCGGAGGGGTTCAGACGGCGAGGGGTCGGCACCCTGGAGGAGGAGGGACGCTAATTCCCGACTTCCTCATTAGCGAGCATCCGACCCACGCCATCCAACGGCCCCACCCACGCAACGCCCCGAGCTTGTTTAACCCCAACCGCCCGCCCCTCCCGTCTCCACCTCGCACTCGCGTTTATTTCCTATTTTTTGCGGCGAAATTTCTCCATCCCGCCACGAAAAAGGGGGTAAAAATGTTTTCTTTCTCACGCGGAATAGGTCATGCTTTTGTTTCCCCCCGCGGTTCGGAGAGTCGCGAAGAGATGGCAGCTCTTAGGGGGCCGAAGACTTCGCGATCCGAATGAAGAGCGGGAGTCGGTGGTTTCATTTTTTTAAATCTGCGGTTCGCCTCATCATCCTCCGCCGCCTCCGAAACCTCCATCCATTTGCTTCGTATCCGTGTTCGGAAAGTGATCCCCACTCTTCCACCGTCACTTTCCCGGACACCCACTTGCTTCCACCTCAACGCATCCCTCAAGTCACCCTCAACAGGCAGGGTTCTGAACAATCACGCTCCCTCCCGCGAGAGAAGTAATTCTTTCCGTTTCCTTCCATGATTCCTGTGTAAGTCAGAAGAGGAGGTGTGGAGAGGGGCTGGAATCAAGACTGACAGCTACTAGTGCTTTACACAGATTGGCTTTTTTTCCGGCTGCTTCCTCGAGTCGCCCACCACGTCCAGGAAGAGCCACCGATTAATTTGGGCACTTTTTACTGCTGTCTTCACTCTCTCTCTCTCACTTCAAGGTTGATTTATTTTCCTCGACCAGCTCCGAGTCCCAATATCAATTGGGAAATCCGTTAGAGGGCTATTTTTTATATGTGGTGGTTTCAATTCCCTTTATGACGCAGTTTTTTTCTTGAAATCTATTCTTATAAGGTGTATAAATGACGAAGAAATTGGCCACTGAGAGTACAGTTCCAAAGAGTCGATCGAATCATTGAATTTGTGCTAATGTAGTTTGAAATTGGTAGGGATTTTTCAAGTAAGAAACGCTGGCGAAGCATGGAATTAAGTTACAGATTAGAAAAACTAAATTATTTTGCGCGCGGCGATCATGATGAGAAGTTAAAATTGGAAAAACAAAGGACGGATTCGGCTAAATACCCATTTCTTAATAGGGGAGTTGGGGAATGGACCATGCTATCTGAAGAGGCTTTCAAGCCCTTACCTAAATCAGTTAAAGATTTTAAACTTAGATGTGTTAAAATATTATAAAAATGTATTGAAATGGGATTTGAGATTTTGTTTGTTTTTTAAGATGTTGTTAAATGTATAATGTTTTGTTGTAAAAAAGTGACCTTATCCTGTTTAACAATATAGTGATGTTATATGTAATAACATAAGTGTAAAAGGGTTTGTAATTTAACGATGTTTGTGGCTGCCACCTGACTAATGTCAAACTGTAGCAATATATTAATAAATAAATAAATTAGCTCCAATAGTTTGTATGTGTGTTCCTGCGATTCTATATTGATGTGAAGGATACTTATCATTTATCTTCAGGTATATCTTCCATTTACTTCAGTCACAATCTTGTTAATGTGTGTGATAATATAATTAATTCTTTTGAAGAGTTAGTGGTTCTGAATAGTGGTACTTATCTACATTAGTTCTTATCGCATACTAAGGATACTTTTATTCTTAATAATTACGATAAAACTTCTTTATTTGTACGAGATTGAGTTTAAAAGATTCCTTTTCAATTTTTACCCAGTCTTACGAGTATGGTCACTTTTATGCCCTTACGAAGATATATTCTACGCATAGAGTTCTTTCTTACGAAATCATTTAGTGAAAGCACTTTTTCGCGAAAGAAGGAAAGGCAAAAATCATCTATTATTCTCCATCTTGCCTACTAACCCTCATTCCTTTTCTAGAGCTATTCTAAAGCTAATGACTAAGACGATGAAGATGCAGCCTTCGGGTAGTTGACTCTACAGAGAAGCAGACTGATTGAGTTTCATGAAGAAAATATGATAGAATTGATGAAAGATTCATTCTTCTTTGTTCCTGCATTGACAAGCCAAGTGGTTTATTCAAATTTTTATATAGGAATGAATCCTTGAAAGAGGATGGGAAAGTATCACTTCATCTTTTCCTCGCTGAAGTTGAAAATTCGGCACATTTTCTTGGCAGTGGTTTATAGAAAAGATGATTTATTTTTTCGCTCTTGAAAAGATGCTATGAGACTCGTTGACTAAGTTTATCAATGAACGTTGCCATATGGGCGGATGGAGTAAAAATAACAAATCCTTCATTTTCTATGTAAACGATTCGTGAGACGATAAGGGTCTTTCATTCAAGGAAAGAGAGAACGAAACGATGAAGCAGAGCGAAAGTCAAGATCACGGATGTTTGAAGTATCAAAAAAGACCAGTTTCAAGTTAATATAAAAAAAAAATTTGGAATAACTGGTCGCTCATTGACCAAAAGTTTAAGGAAGAATTCATTCACATCCTCCTTTCTTCAAGGGTATATGTTTCATAAAATACGTAGAGTATAATTTATAAACCTATTCTTCACGTTTCATGAATACAAAAATATTCATTATAACATTATTCTAACTATTTCATTGTGAAACGGTAAATACTCCGCTAGGAAACATGTTAGTCCGCAATATTGGGTGTTTGGGATGTTTTTACATATATTTTAAAAACAATTTCTTCTTTTTACAGAAAGTAAAATGTTCTTTCTGAATATTATTTCATATAGGTATTGCTAGTCTTAGAAAACTAATGTTTGATCTTAGTCAATTTCCTGTCTGTTCAGAAGAAATTTAGAGGCCGTTCTTTGCATGTATGCTTTATGTTCTCGCTATTTAGACGTTTACGTCTATTCCTCAAAAATATTGTTCAAAATAGTATTACAGTAACTTTTTTATAGTAATTTATTAATTAAATCGTCCCAAAGGTGATGTTTTCTTAACTCAACTTATTTGTACTTATGTTTATAAATGAAGAGCCTTTACGGAAAAAGATTGCAAATTACTGCTGAAAACATATCGCTTTAAAACAGTAAAAATCAGCGCCTAGTTTCCGTTAAAATTTACCTTTCATTTACTCAATTACAGTGATATATAATTCATAATTTTTGTAATTTTTATTTCAACCTAACATTTTTGGCATTTACCTCATAACTTCATATATTTTTAATTCTCATCTTTCATATCCTAGTTTCTTTTCCCTACTTATGTATCATTTTTATTTTAATGTCTGCATTCCTCTCCTTCCCGTTTCCTTTGTGAGATATTTTTAGGCCATCAGATTGCAGTCAATCTTTTTTTGCTCATAATAGGTGAAATATCTGTTTCTCAAGGTTTTTGTCGTAAAACAACATGTGGTCATCAGTTTTCAAACTTCTTTGTTTCCTACTTCTTGTACTCTTGTTGGTTATAAACAATCTTAGCCCAATCAACTCGCTTTTACTTGTAATTCCTGTCGTTTAGGATGACTAATAATTTTTAAGAATGGATTACCATCAATAACTGCTTCAGAAAATTCTCACTTATATCCTGATAGACAGTAATCTTTTCTTACATTCTTAGGTTAGTGTTTGTCTTCACATAAGTTCATGTAACTTTCTAAAAGCTTTTTTTCGCCGGGCTAAATTCGATTCAATATCCAACATCATACATATTCTCGATAAATAATGGATCCTGAATGTAAACATGCCACATAACTTTTATTTTTACCTTTCATTGTCCTTTGATATGAAGTCGCTTCACCTGTTCTAATACCCACAAGTATACTGCGTAATCAAACTGGGAAAACATTTTCGTTAATTTCCAGTTGCACCACTTGTTGTTGTGTACTGTCTCGACAGCAATTGTGCTCCATTTGAGAGGGCGACGAAGTTGCATTGTAGGAACCGATAACTTGTTTCCGGTCATTTTTAGAGACGTCATCTGAGGAAGAGCAAAACAAAAAGATAGAGAGCAATATCGCACAAAGAGAGAGGTTCCGTTTCAGGAGATGACGTCTGTGAATAGGCTGACCGGAAGAGGAACCACGCCACCTGCCCTCCTCGCACTTCCTTCCCTCCCACGCAAATCACGGAATATCCAATGATAGAATGTCGGGAATCCTTACACTACCTTGCACTAACTTCGCGCTCCATTACCCTCGATTTTCCCCTTGCGGTGACGCCCTTCCACCAAACCCTTTGGCACTCTTCCGCCTGATCACCTGTAAATTATTTTTAAAGGTAAAGATACTTACATCATGCTATAAAATTGTTAATATTACAACATGAGTCGCATTCGCCATTTTGCTGGCATTGAGAATGTTGGTTGCTGATTTTAGTAAATATTTTGATCCGAAATATCGCTAGGTATGGTTCAAATGGCTCCAAATCATTATTTTAATTTATTGAATAATATTTGAAATGTTTAAAAGGAGAAATTATTTAGTAAACGGAAGATCTTAACCCAACCACAATCTCTGATCAAAATCTCTTCGAATAATTAACCGAGCAGAAGAGTGCTTTTATTGTCACTCTACATTGGAATTTGCATTTAGTTTTTGTTATTTCGCTGTTCTAGTTCAATATATTCGCTCATAATAATTATGTTCATCGAAGAATCAGCAGAACCTATTCTTATACATGCCAATATTAGAATGTAATATTGTTCTACTTTGCTACTGGTGAAAATGGATTTTTTATTCGCTTTGAATTGAAAAAACATTATTCAATAATTAACCCCTAATATTGAAAAAATGATATAGTTGAATCCAAACATTATTTCATCTTTGGTTAGTCTGATTTGCATTTTTAGATTAAGCCTGAATTCTGCCCTTAAGAATCTATAGCAAATTTGTAGAAGACAAATGGAGAAGTATATTCTACAGAAATTAGAGTAAACTGCTCTGAGGGTTGTACCAGTAGATGCGATACGTGGATCTTCAGAAAGAGGTAGAAACTAAACTTAAGGAAGCACAGATTTAGTTCTGGAAGAAGAAAAATCAGTACTAGTTAGAATGATACGGAAACTAATGAAACTAGGAGCTTGAACGAATAGAGGCAAATAAAGAGCTGCTGCAAATGAATAGTAAAGGAAAAATTGAGATCATAAAATCATTTCGACATTATAACTTCCGAACAAACACACATGGAAAGAAAAATTCATGGTAGGAGGGTTATCGGGGACATCTTTTGTCAGTTAAAAGCAATAAACCAAATGAGACTCAGATCGTACAGTGAAATGAGGATGTAAGAGAATCTAACGTTATGCCACCTACGGCGAGGAAACGAATTCTTGAAGTAGATATCGGCATACCTTTATGAAATCACCAATAATCGTAAGCTCCCAAAAAATATGCTCACGACAACGGATCCGGGTTTTATAGATGGAATTGGAAGCCCTGGGTAGAGCTTTTCCTCTTTTCACAGGTAGTCAAGACTATTAGAGCATCCCTCGAAGTTATGAAATGTACTAGTAATTAGCAAGAGTTCATTATTTATGCTGATTATCTGACCACTTTGATAATTGTTATTGGTGTTATCATTATCAACATTAATTACTGTGTATCAGTATTAATTAATTAGTAATTTATATAAATATATTAATGTTTTGTTTTTCATTATATATTCCTCATTGTTTGTTGATTATTTATTCATACTTAAACGTATAAAAACTAAATAATTTTGAGTTTTTAAAGTATAAATTCCTTTCTTTCGAATCCGCCGATGCTTAAAAATAGGTTCCTGTTTACCACGCTGGACGACCTCGGAATTGCTTAGCACAGAATAGTCGCAAACAGCCTCTATGCCATTCATTCTTCCTTCTCATTGCTCGTGCCCCACCAATTGTACTCCGCTGCTCCGGAAGTGGACGAGAGTGGATGAATGAACGGGCGACATACCACGCCAAACCGCCCCTCCCCCTTCTTAAGGGAATACCCCTATCATCTTCTCTTCCGTCCTACTTCCCCTTCTCATCTATTTTGCTGGCAACGAAAGCAAAATAGCTAAGGTTGCGAAATCCACCCACATCTTCGCGACTTAAACTCTTTTTTAAACGTAAATATTTGGCGGGTTGTTTTGAAACGCATTCGTTAATATTTCAACTATGGTTGTGCATATGGGGAGGTGATTCTTTGTATTCTTCGTGTTTAGGAAAGTTCGATTGCAAATATACGGGAATGGTGAATGGAAATAATCTTTCAGTATACAATTCCAATATATTTTACGGTTATCATTATGAAAATCGTGATTACAAATAGGAGATAATTACAATATATCAGCTCCAGATTATTGATAAATCCTGATCGAGATAATCAGTTAAGTTAGAATTATTTCAAGCTTAGTCATATTCGGAAAAGACGTTGGAATATACATTTATTGCTTCGAAATATTTATAGTTAATTTATAGTTAAGTATAAATCATCATAACTGTAAATCCTGAAAGTTCCTTCTGATCTGATATTTTACCTTGAGATTATTTTTTCAATTCTGTAAGTCGGAAGTTAACATTCGATAGAATGTCGCCCCGAAGTTTTTGCATGTAATTTCGAGTTTTGTCTCATATATAAAAATTCGGCTGCGTCATCTATCCAAATATCGATACTTACATTTCCGCATGTTAACGTTGTCATTAATCATTTAAAACTCGATCTCTTTCAGTCGAGAGATAAAATTCACATCGAAGGTTCGCATTACATCGTTAAGTTGTAAACCTTAGTTTTCGATGCGTTTGGCATATAAATAAAGATTCGTTTTCGCATTGTGGTTCTACAAATTCTCAGTCTAAAAAGGCTATACATCTCCTAATCATACATTATGCGTTAAACCGATCAACTGCGTTGCGATAGTTATTTATTTCGATTAAATCCTCCTAGATGGACGATCGATATTATGGTGATCGTACTAGGCCCTTTGAATTGCCATTACATTCAATTGCTTGGTAAATGTGATGTTAACAGCTTGCGGGCATTCTGGGAAGTCATTCAACGCTGAGCCAACCTTTTCCAAGGACTGCAGATTAGGTTCGTTTCATTGATTGCCACTCTGGATTGTATCGCAATGATGAAGCAGCAGCCGCACCATGTGTTATGGCTCTCTCGAAGAACCCGTCTCTCGTCCGAGTTCTTTTGTTCTCCGCTTCACCTAGGTTCCTCTTGATAATGTATCATCAATAAATAACCCGGAATTGTTTCCAATGGGTCTATTTCTCTATTCCATTTTCGAAGATATTGGGCTGCCTGTTGTTAGCATTTGATAAGATCACACTGTCTATTTTGCTTTTATAAGAAATCCGAAATGTTTAATTTCGATGCGTCTAAAATGTTAAAACTTTAGTCTACGTATCTGAACCAAATATTAGAAAAATGTTGAAACTTTTCTTTGCATTTATTTTCGGAGTACATCATGAATAAGTTGGTGAGGACAGGAGATTACCAATACGCGTTTGTGAGTTGTAAACATTTCCTTCTATTTAGAAGAAGTTTTGTTTCATGCATGCCTTGGTTAAAAGAATTTATTCTTTGATTAATTCTGGAGAGAAATTCTGCTCTGAAAGCCATTTTTCGAGAATTTGAGAGATGATATCAAACGGAATACAAGGGAAGAGCGATGCAACAGTGAAGGAAACTTAGATTTCGTTTTTCTCACCTTTCTTTTCGTTTCTTAACGTTTCTGAATAATTCAACTATGTTTGTTGTGTTTCTGAGGTGATAATGCTGGTTAAGAAGTCATGTTTAATTGTTGGTCTATCCATTACGCGAACATTAGGTTAGAAGACTTAATGGAAGAGATGATTGGTTTGGATGGTCTTCTCTTTGTATTATCGGGAGGCAATACATCCCTCGTACTATAGGGTTGGAAATGTTAAGTGTGAAGCTTAGAGATTTTTAGTTTAGTTATATCTACATAAGTTAAATTCTATGTTTCGCACGGTATACTGAGATTCCATATTAGAAATGTTATCCGTGGGAAAATCCTTGCCTCCGTTCATAGCTCCAGTGGAACGGAAAAACAGGAAGAGAGGAACTACTCTCTTATAAATATCGAGGTATGGGTTCTCCGTGCAATGTGAGATAGAGAGATTTGAGTTTCATCGGTTTGTTAAGGGTTTCTGACCGGAAAAAGCAACCGTTTAATGTGGAAACGAAGCCAAGGGAGACCACCGTGGATCCGGTTACTATTGTCTGTGGGATATTTTTTGAACCTTCCGATGCCAAGTGATCTTCTCAAATAAAATTAGCCTTTTGGTCGTCTACTCTTAGCTCCTCTATATTCCTCTATAATAATATATTTATACTGATCAGTCAATCGCATGATGGAATTCTTACAAAAGTAAAGTATATGGTGATGTATTTCGAATTGGATTTTATCTTTGTCGCCTATAAAAATAGGCAATTCTATTGTAATCTTTACTCAATTAATTAGAACTAGATACCCTTATAATCACCACCACCCCTTTCATTTGCTCACTATAAAAGAAAAGCTTTTATATTAAATTTTATATGGAAGTCTTCTATATCCTATGATGGAATGGAAGTCTATTATCCTATGAAATTTTCATTCTTTCCTTAAAAATGTACACAAATAGCAAATTACGATTAATAAAAATTCTCATCGGCAAGTATTGTAATTCATAAACAGTCAACATAATATTTTTAACATAAGTTAATATGATGAATTACCTTCATCGAAAAAATAATTCGATCTTATCGCTGGCTCCTTTTGCTTCTTTAATGAGATCTATCTCGATTTATTTGAAAATTATTGTCAACTATCTCCGCCTCATTAGTGGAATTCGGTCAATATCTGACGCTTTTTTTGGATGAACGACAAAAAGATAGCCTTAAAGATAAGGAACTGCGCAGTAGATATAGTTGAAAATCCGGGAAGACACTACGAGTGCTATAAACTATCGGCGACCTATTTAAGTTCGATAGCCTCTACAACCAAATTCTATTTTAGGCCTTAATTGCTTCTTTTGAAGTTTGAACTTTGAGTAAATACTATTACATCTCACAAGATATTTAAGGAAAGTTCCTTTCCTATTCGGCATCCTCGATTGAAATTCAGGGTGATCGTCTTCTTTTTCTTAAACATATGCCTCGTTTAACAAATTGCCTCGAAATCAAGGACCAAATACGGGTTAAAACAGAAAACTATTTTATTTTATATTTTATCCGATGAAACATAAGTATAATGGGTAAAGTTCAAGCAGTATGTATGCACTTGTTACTTGTTAAGTGTAGTTGTTGTCAAAGGCAACCAATCAACGAAATTTCTTAATTTTCTTAGAACCTTCCGATCTTTATGATCTTTCTAAGATTTAAGTTACATTTATATAATCATAGGGATTAACTCCGTCACTAATAGGACTTACTGTTGATCCAAAGGGGAAAATAGAGCAAGAAATAATATTTATTTTTATAATTTTACTTTCATATCCTATATGATGTTATATTTTTATCGTGTTTAATTTCATCAAAATGTATTAGAAAGGCATACAAAAGTTTTTCATTTTGGTTTTTGTATCTGTATGACTTTTGATTGCTAAGTATACATTTAATCAAGAATAAATCTTAATTTATCATTTTTCCAATTCTGAATTATACAATTTAATTTAATCCGATAAAAGAATGACATCCGGTTATTTGTGGCATGATGCTCCTTTACCCGTCCGCGAGAGCAGTCTTACTCGATTGGTAAGAGGACAGACCTTCGAGGCATTCACATTGATAGAAGCTGTAGGGTAGGAAATCGTTCAACTAATGTCCAGTAACAGATGTCACATTAAATGCAGTACTTTCCCTAACCATATGAGTAGTATATGCGGATCGATTGTCTTCTCTGATGTTTCTTCGGCGACCAACGCTGCCCTCACCTCACCCCTTTTGACCCCAGCAATTATAGTGAACCACGTGCGTAGGGAGAAGAAGAGCGACGTGGGGCACAAATATGCATGGCGGTTTGGATTTTACGACGAAATTTTCCGGTCTACAGAACACATGAGTATTTTTCATTACGAACATACATATCCACTTCTCTTTTTCCATCCGTTCGTGTAACAGTATCAGTATTGAAGAGACAAAGATCTACATTACAGTAATAAATTGGAAAGAAACAATGTCTGCGTCCACAAATTTTAAATTTTAAAAATTAAATAATTTAAAATTTAAAAAAATTGTGGACGCAGACAGATTGTTTCTTTTCAATTTATAATGGAGAAATTTCACCAAGTATCGCCCGAAAGCATTAACTAGAACCACATTACGTTAATGAAGAAATTGATGTGCTGTTCCGATAACAAGAGATGTTGCTTTATTGAAATCTTATGTTGCTTTTAATCGCTAAATTTATATCGCTAAATTTATACTGCTAAATTTTCTATGAGACTAAAAATTTAATTCGTGCATCTAAATCAATGATACTGCAATGATTTTTACGAAGTTTAATCAGTTAAAGAATCGATTCAGATTTGCACCATCATGTACATCAAAATCATATGATACGTTATGATACATACATAAAGTGAGTTAATGTTCATACAGAGATTCTTTGTATCTTTTATAGTACTCTATTTACTATTTGGAATAGAGAAATTCAATCGTTAGTTTTCTGTAAATCATCAGTCCGACTCTCAACAACTCGCCCATTAGTGACTAAAGGTCCTGCTGACGAAATGATGCTTACTTGGCTAAATGAGGTGTGAGGTATTTTTATCTTGCTTTCCTTACAGACAATGAGCTAAAATGATACGAATGGAACAAGTCAACATAATGCCGCTCAAGGACCGCTGGAAGAGCATTTTTCATGGCATTCAATAAGAAGCGGTATTAGCTTATGCCTAGTCAGCATCACTCATACTTCAGTGGTTTCCGATATTTCAGACCGCTTGGCTCACAATTTTGAGTTCCGCGGATTACTAACAGGAAATAATTTAAAATGTACACACAACATTATATAAAATGATAATCATAAAAGCTATATTTTAGAAGGAAAAGAATAATATTATCCTTTCTCTACTATATCCTGCGGTGGTTGTGCGAATATGTGATAAAAAATATAATGAAAGGGTATCTGTAAGTATAAACCAAGGGTGAAATAAAACTTGCAAATAATACCAAATATCTTCCCCATTCCCCTATAGCTTCTCACGGACCATCAGCGATCCTCGGAACGCTGATTTTCTAAAATTTAATTATTAGTTAATCTGCCATAGAAGTAAATCCCAGAGAAAACTTAATTAATCCGAATCTCTTAGAAATGGATTAAGTAAGGCAGCTAATATGAAAGACGGCTCTACATTTGGAACTCCTTCTATTCTTCTCCATGTTCCATACTTCTCGGAATCCCTTACTCCGAAATCACACTGCCAAACGTGATAAGAGCGTGATGCCCTTGGTATTGCTGAATCAAGTTTTAAAAAGGAAGGAGTGTGCTTGGTATGAGATTCCTTGATCTTAGTCATATCCGTTTATTTGTTATAATCCAAATAGGAATGACTTTCAGAATTTTGTAATAGATTGAAGCATAGTAACCTTCACAAGGATAGTTTCATGAAAAAAAATCGAGCTCTATTTGCTTCTAATTAAATATCACCTTGCACGTTGTATTAGCAAATGCAAAGAAATAACCACGCAGTTTTTGTTTTCGTTGTTCATCTTTCTTTTTCTCTTCTTTTTCATTTCTTTTTGTTTTTGGATTTCTTTTTCATAATATTAAATGCTAACTTACGTTCTTACAGAAAAATTTTAAGACTAAGCGAAAGAATCTCATTTGCATCGTTATTTTCACTTATATTTTAAAAATTTCTTGGCCTTACAATTTCCATCGCTGACATAGTATGATCATCGCTGATAATTATGGCTGACTATGAATTAGGTTTGGCATTAATTTCTACGGTGTGATATTCTTTCAAAGAAAATGCACCACAAAAATGCGCAATTTTAACACGGGCGATGCGCTATTGAAGCCAATTGTATTTTCTGCTTATATAATAGTATAATCTGATTTAGATTTTTATGAGATAAAATTATCTTGTCACTAATTTTTATATTATGAAATCTACACTCTGCTGCTAGAAAAATAGTTTATACCTTTCTGAGTAAAAATAATGGATTCCCTTCAATTGAGTAAGATTTCCGTAAACCGTACCTCGCTCCTGGAACTGAAATTATCTCAACGTTTTACGTCGACTTCCTTACTCTTCATCCTTGCTTTGGCGACAGTGCTCCTTAGAAGAAGAAGCTTCATTGAAACCCCTCTCGGTCCCCCTCTTTTTTTATCCTCAACTACATCAATGAAGATTCCATTTACTGACGTCAGCGGCCGCTCTTTGCATGGCCATCAAATTGCACCTGGCGCTTCCTCCCACTGCCCACGCATCAATTTCTACGAGAATCTCTCGACGCCTCTACTTTCCTCCTCCACAACCACAACTCTAATCCACGCAGAACAGAAGGGCGTTATAAGTCCCCCCTTTCGGTCGCCCCACAAAACATCCCCCACCTTCCACTCCAAAGCCTTATTTTTCCAAGACATTATGCTTTAATCAGCCATCGCCTTGCGTCACAGATAACCTGACGTCAAGGTCGATGGGGCCACAAGGCGCTAAGAAATGTATGGGTGAAGTCGGCGAAAGTGAAAGGAAGAAAGGAAAAGAAGAAATGGAGGGTATGAACACTGCTTTTAAGCTGATTATTTGCGAGAAATGTTGATGGTTATTGAAAAACTAGACCTAAATTTTCTTTGAATAGGTTTAGGTAATTTTGCACGAGATGCACACAGTAAAAATCCCAAGGAAGAATTGACTTGAAAAAAGTATAGCGGGATGGCTCAACGGACAGAGCACCCGACCGGCAATTGGGAGACCCTGGTTCGTTTCCCGATTCCGTCGGACTTTCTTGAAGTCTATTCTTCCGTGGGACTAAATCTTCTTCTCTGGTAATCATTCCGAAGATCGGTTGGTAGCTGCTTAGATAACAAGCACTCTCTATTCTTTTCGATTTTCGCCTTCTTTTTCATTTCTTCATAAGTCCTGCATCCCCTTATTAATATACTCTATAAACTGCAGTCTTGGTCTTCCCCTGGGCTATTTCCACCCGTTACCCCTCAGATATGATCATGATTCCCCGATTTCTCAATACATGCCGTATAAGCTGTGCTCTTCTGTTTACGATGTATTTCCTCAAGCATTTTCGCATAACACCACAATTCGTTCATTTTGTTGGGTGCTTCTTCATTAGGAATTCTATCTGTCCTCATAATTTTAAACGTACGTCTACAGCACCACATCTCAAATACGTTCAGTCCTGGACCAACTCGTAAATAGTATTAGTAATGACAACTGAGTTCATTTCGCGCATGAGCTTCCACAGGGAATCGAACCCGAGACCGCTTTCATTAAAGTCGAAAGCGCAACTGTCCGGAGTCCCTCTACTAATATAGTATTAATGTAATAGCTTGAAAGTTGAGGACAGATAAGGAATTAAATATTCTGTGTATGAAGCACAAGTCCAAAGAGACGTCAACAGAACGGCAAAGATAGTGAGAAGTGGGGGTAAGTGAAATAAGCGTAGAAATGAAAGTGAAACAAGGAAAAAAGCAGTACCTGCTTTCGACGAATGGCCGCCCTTTGTCGATATAAATACGGGAAATCTTAATCGTTGAAAGATTTTGTTTCGATTTACGATTTACCGAACATTACTTCGATCATCGTTATTCTTACTCTTGTCAAGAAAACAAAGAAAAATTAAAAGTTCAATTTTTATAGTATTATTATAGTTTTATAGTCGACACAGTTCACGATTTACTACGTTGTTCGGCAGTTGACTTTGGTTCACATGTTTTCTCTCCGAGGTAAGGATTAGGATAGGAGAAATGGAGTATAATAAATGAAGTTTTGCTGAGTGGAAGGTAAGAAACGATGAAGTAAATAGGAAGCGTAGGGAGGAAGGAAGCCTTAAAGATGCGATGCATGTGCGAAAGAGCGGCGGCGTATGGTTTTTAGGGAATTACTCTCCCCTGTCTCTCAGCACTTAAGATGTTGACTTTGGGAGATCCTGCAAACGCTCCATCATCTTCTCATACTCCTGTTTCGTCTGCAATGCTTCAATGTTCCTCCGTTACTCTTTATAAGGAACCGGTGGCGACCACTTGTGAATAAAAGGGACGGCGGCCATGGAAACGGCCCATTTGCCAAACAAACGCCGGGGCGCCCCATTCACGCGGGGAATAAACGCGACGAAAATTGTCCGTAACGACCGCGATGGAGCCTGATGACGAGATCTCTTCGAGAATTCAAGTTTGATCTGCTGAATTAAAGGCGTTGCGACTCAGTTTCAGTTTAAGGCAGAGAGATTGTGTCTCGAGTAGGATTTCTTTTTCCTTCTTTTTGTTAGTTACACGGGAACGGAATACGAACGAAGTTAGAGAAAGTAGAAAGAGAGTTCCGAGAAAGCATCAGAAGGAATAATTAATCTCGAAATATGGTTATTCTGCTGATTCGAATTGGATATATAGTAGATATTGGTGTTTTATTAGTATCCTGACTTTCTAAGATTGCTTTAATTTGCGAAGCTTCGCGACTCGATTCGGAGTCGATATTTGATAATGGAAACAATTGGGAAGTGGGTGAAATTTCACGTATTTTGAATCTGCTTCGAGGCTAATTTATTAATTAAAGAGAAACAGAAATAAAAAAATAGCGGAAGCCGCACAGCTATCAGTGCTTTGTTAACTACCTTTCCCTCATCCTCGCCATTTTGTTTCTTATAGAATCTGAAATGTGTAGAGCTTTCCTTACGTTGTGGCATTCTGGTACGTTTATACCTTTATAAAGGTATAAACGTACCAGGAGTGATGAAGCCGTGAAGCTGAAACCCGTTTTCATAATGAAAATTTTCTGAAATAATCATTTTTAGGAACGGACTTCTTCAACATCTACGCGGCTACCGTTGACGTTTTAAATCAACTCCTAAGTAATTGTCCGTAAAGGTACGAGAAATAATTCAAAAAGTTTTTTACATAAATAAATTTTCATAGAAGAACGAAGGCTATGCGGAACATATTCAAATTTCCGGAACACGAATAAATACGGAATGGAATACCTATATATTGAAGTTTTGCCGCTATTTATACCGTTCATATTTGACCGCAGAAATAACTAAGATTAATTTTTGAAATGATCACTTTAAAATCATTTGAGGACGCTTAAGAATACATGAAACAATCATTGGAAAATAAATCATTTCCTGCTACGAGGAAGTAACTTTAATTTACACTTACCTTAGAGAACAAATCCAACCAACTTGACGTTTTGTTTCATAAAGTGAATCTTTCAACCGTTGGACTGTTTGGCAGCTTTTCCTAACACAATTTTATGAAAGATTTAAATCTTGAATATTTGATCCCAACACTAAACGAACACTGAAAGGACAGCCCCAGACGTGGACGACACGACAAATAAGGTTAGAAAACCCCCACCGAAGTCGCTCCTCATGCACCTCATGCATAATTACATGCGACACCTCGAAAATATCTCATTTATCATAGGTCTTAATACCCCAGTTATTCCTTCCAATCCCTTGGTCACCAAAGATTTGTAATCTTTTTTACATTTCACCAGTTGGAGTGGTCGCGTATGAGAAATGACTGATGAGCCTACCTGTTCCACCCGGCAGTCGCTGCCACAGCCGACATCCAGGGTCAGCTCCTCGGTCTGCTTCTATTGGCAAGAAAGGATAAAGATATTATTAGACACATGTATTTACTCAAAAGATATTTCAAGTTAACAAAGAATATGCGAAATAACAGAGAAAATATTTGGTGCTATAGTTTTTTAAAAGATGTTTCTAAACTGGGAATAATTCCTTCCTACCAAATTCATCACTACCGTTCGGCTCCACTAAAACTCGAGTATTGCTAAAAATTTCATATTTTTAAATATCAAAGTTTATTTAACTAAGTTTAAAAAATTTAAGGGTATAATCAGCACCACGAAAAATTTAAAAAGTACATTATCTGACTCCGTATGAGAGTGACTACTGGAGTAAACATGAAATTTGCGAGATGAAACCCTTCACGAGATGCAGTTTTGTCCGCTGTAATGACGAAACCGATGAGAATTAGACGAGCATACTTTTTCATTCTCATATTATGCAATAAATTCCATGATTAATGAAACTGCACACCTCATAATTCGACAACCTTATCAAAATATGGCAGGTGAAGTACTGATACAGCAGAATCCATATCGTAAGCTTGAGAAGGTTAAGGAGAAGAATTGAGAATTTTGATCTAAAATGAATGCATGGATGCTGAGTATTTTCATTCTTTTCAGGAAATAACCTAAAACCATGTAGATACTATATACCCCATTCTATTCCTGGATTGGAGCGTTTCGCAGCCTGTCCCACGAGCATTGCTGAAATTCCTTTTCAAGTACTGTGCATGGAAGCAATTTTCCTCGTCGCGTCGCATGGACGAGGGAAATTATCTTAGTCATACATTCTGACGCCATGGATCACAGAATCTTTTAGGATCGCTGATTCTACTACGCTTCTCAGTAAAGTGACTACATTAGTGAGTTTATCTTAGGATTAATAAGTTTGGCATGGTCAGTGGTGTATTATCCGATTTTGCCTTCCAAAATTTTAATGAGTAATAAGTTTTTATGTTAGTTATTCCTCATCGGGGATGGCCAACCTATAGTGCATCCGCCAAAAGTGGCTCATTAACATGACTAAAAAGGGTGCATTGAAATTAAAGAAAAATTTAAAATAAATATCACACAATTTATATCGTGTATAAGTACATACAAGAACAGATGGATACATAACCTATGGCTGGATTCTGTAAGGGCGCTTTTATCACAGTTTGTGGCGAATCTAGAATAAGAAATAATTGGCGCATACATGATAAAAGGTTGCCACCCCTGATCTATATTATCGGGTAAAATCCAAACAACTGAAGTTGAAGCTGTTTCTCTGATAGTCTCATGTTGTTATTTTATCACTCTATTACTATCCCATTATATATTGTATATATAATTAGGAAAATATTATAGTATATATCTGTAAACATTATTATTTAACATTTTAATTTCTTCTGCTAGTTAGTTACAATTTCAAGTAATTCTTTCTTAATCAAGGCAGTTATTTGATAGTTTATTAGTATAAGCAGTAATGGGGATTGGTTATTTTTATCGAACCAGTTTCTTAGGAAAAGCATTAATTTTCTTCATTGCGACGCTTTTCAATGAATTCGTGAGAAAATTGTCTGTATATCCGTTGTAATAAAAATTATGATGGTGACTATAAGTATATACATAATCATATATTTATAATCATATCCACTTGCATTATATTCATAACTTTAATCGATGACTATCAATTATTTTGTAAAATATATATTGTTGACTGAAATCCATAGAAGGAATTTAACTGTTTAAGATTATGAAAGCGTTTCTTTTATAATGATTAAATGGAATAGACGTAGTTCTACAGAAGTAGCATTGCATTTTCTACTTTATGTTGCTATTCTCCGTTTTTCTAATGAGGGATATGCATTAAAATATCTCAGGTACAAGAGGCATAAACTTAAGAGATGTATTTCGTAGTATTTCAATCAAATAATTTTTTCTGAAACTGTGGTTTCTTCACGAATTCCATTTCAAAGTATAGTTATCAAGTATGATTATTATTTCAAGTAATAATTAAACAAGTATAATAATGTTTCCAGTATAATTACAATTATCTACCTTTAAATTTAAACGTGGGTTTATACCTACGTTTAATAAATTAAAAGACTGTTGGAAAGGAGGCTAAACATATACGATATTAGCGTTATGAAGCGCGACACTCGTCAACAGTAATCGACGAGAAAAATCTATCCTTGAGAGAGGTGTCCATAAGTCAGAGGTTGCACCGATAACTTGTGATACTGCTACGAAGTCGATTACTAGACTTAATTCGGACATTTCCGTAATATATAGGCGCCAGAGAAGGAAGATTTAGATTCCTTGAAGCGGAAAGATTAGATTAGAAAGACTTTGGAGAATTTTATACTGCAATACTGTCGTCGTGTAACTAAGCGGAGTTGACTTCCCGAAGGAAAACAGAAAGTATTAGGCAGAATTACAGTGCAAGTCCAGTAAAATAATACTTATCTCGTGCTTTACTTAATCGGAGTTTTATTTTGACCATATGAGAGAATTATTGGGATGAAAGGTGAAAAATAGGGCACTCACCACACTTAATAGACTCTTTTTCCTTCAATACTATGCATCAATGATAAGAATAAGGGCAATAGATCGAATACGATCGATATATCGATCTCCGAAAGATATTCGATAAGTCATTAAGATTATTCTACTTCACTAAATGATTGTGATTAATTCTGATACTTAATTCAAAAATAATAATTAATGTCTCAGAATCACAAGTGATTCGCAGTGAATTAGTAAAAATGCGAAAGTTCATATGGAGATGATTTTTATTTTGACAACTTTCTTGTTGATCCCTGTAGGACAGTAAGCATATAAAAGTAGGGAAATATGTCGATCATTTATAGATAAGGGAATATTAACAAGTACAGTTTTTACAGAACTCAAAACATGAAAAGTAAATAATATTTTTAAGGAAATAAAAACAAAAATATTGAACACAGAAAAAAAAATTGAGCTAGAAAAGAGAGAAAAACAATGACCAACGTCATGGTACACGACTTGCTATAAAAGTATTTGCCTTGCTATACTTTGTGATATTAGAATGAAATATCACAGTGAAAATAAAATTAGCGAGACTCCCTTTCAAAATACCTTCAAAAATATACGAAAGTGTCATTTAGAGCTATCCAATGAAAATCAATTCTTTGAAATCATAAGAGGAAATTAATCTCGGTTTCGTTCCGATTTTCAGTAACAGGTTGATTTATCGCTTCGCTTTTAACCAACGATTACATGCGTCGTCATGTGTCGCGTGTCACTTCGAGTGTTCGGAAGCGGACAGGTGTTTGGGGCGGGAAGGGGAGCGGTCGCAATGGGGTGCAGTGAGGCGAGGGCGGCGGAAGTGAAACGCTCTTAATCCGCCGTCCGACCCTTTGACTCGGTAGGAATGCCGGGGGCAAATAATTCGCTCCCGTGACGATAGCGGACTCGAGCAAAATATTTTCAAACGAAATAAAAATTGACGGCTTCATCGCCCGAATTGAATGATAAACGAAAACATTGCTATTACTTTTTCGCCGGATCACACACGTAAAAGAAAACACCAAGCGTCTGGTCCAATATTTGTTTTAGGTCTATCTTTTGAGAATCCAGCATTCTAGTGCTTGGAATACTAGGTCGGAACCTATTCTGGATGTTTATACGGTCCTCGAAAAGGGAAGAATCTCTCTCGATATGGGCGGTGAAGTGATGAGAGAAGGCCCGAACAATTTCTGTTTAGTTTAGCCATATAAAGCGCAATTTAATATGAAATAGAATGATATAAAGGTTCCTTAAGACAACAGCAAGTGATATGAAAACGATTGCGATGATTTTTTATGGTTTTCATTTGTTTTGGATATCTATTCCTTTGGAAAAACATCTTTTGACTCAATTACTCTTTTTCTCCCTTTTTCCATTACTTACCCTTGATTCTTGAGTAAAGTGTCAAAGTTAAACGTGGAAGTAAAAGGGAAAATCAGTGTATCTAGAAGAAATTACTATAATTAGTTACAAATTTTGCATGTACTTTATAATTTTAACAGTCTTTATCGTAAACTAATCTTGTATCCGTGAGATTCACAAAAAATTAATCTAATTAGTTAATTTCATCTTGTACGAGTATATTCATCGCCCTCCTTTTTTGTTTCCAATGTGGATATTAATGTTTTTATTAATGTATTTTATATTATATTAATGTATTTTTCGCCGGCATTTATTCTTATTTTGGCCTTGTGCATGGTCTATTCCAGTATTTTATTCTAGTTATTATTCAATAGGGAGTCATGAGACGAGCTGTGTTTAAGGTATCTTCGGTACAGGCATTTAGCTCATGCGTATATTCATTTTCTTTCGTCATTGTAAATGGAAATTTAAGTAAAGACCCTCGTATTTTTGGGCAGGCAGATGTTTTACCGTTGAGCCACCATGCGAGAGAAATTGACCTTCCGTTTATTATGCATTACGAAGTACGCAATCCGGTTCCGATTACTCTACATGTCTGATATATTCCTTCCTCTTTAGCTTAAGTCTAACACGTAGCACCCTGAAATCTCTGGCAAAGTTATCTTTTTGAGCGTTTTTTCTCCATACACAATCCTCCTAGTATAAACTTACCCACCATTTGGAACTCAAGGATTTGAATGAAAAATTCCCGTGCGAAAGGAAAATGAGACTGTGTAAAATTTGTGAATTATCAGTTAAATCCAAGTATTACTCGTAGCTTAGCGAGTTTCCATTTTCACCTCAAATGATTTTGCTGCTGAAAACTAATATTTTAAAACACGCCTTTGCTGTTTTAGAGTACTCTTCATCATCCGAGGTTCGAATTCAATCCCAAATCTAAACGTATGTAATCTAGCTCTCAGTTTTAGCACGTTTAAGATTTGGTAAACGCCTCTTTTATATAGGAACGATAATATAGATACCGCATTAATTAAGTAAACACGGCCACTCGTTTTTTTTTCTACGGCCGAATGCAAAGATATTCGAAAAACATTCCCCTTTCTCGAATAACACCCTCAAAGGAAAACTTTGCTTAACTTTTTTTAGTATTCGTTTGTTGGTTATTGGGTGTAGCTTCTATTTTTCGTCGATACCACACACCACTTGGAAAGAAATTTTATTTTTTGTATTACCAGTAGGGAATAAATGGTAGAACGAACAGCTCTGAACCTCACTAAAGATGCAAGGAAGTAGCAACTTGGCCACGGAGGACCAAAGCGTAAACATCCCTTATTGATTCAATTTAGGGAACGCTCTCGGAGCTTACTTCACATCCTCGAAGACGCATCCGCGAACTGACCAGTGACTTATGTCCGAATCAGGACGATTCCGTTGGCTATTTGGCAACAGGATGCGAAGGATTCTAGTTTAGGGAGTATCTCATTGGCCGTCCCACAAATCACAATGACTTGCGCGGAAACACAGGAAGTAGTACAAGAGAGGCGTTTAGCAGCCAACCAATCTCGTCGTGCGGGAACTGCGCCAGCAGTGTATATGAGCGGGACACTGCCAACTTCGTATTATCCCTCCCTTTCTCATTTCGGCAGATTGATTTCCTTTGGCGTCGGAAGGCTTTCTTCGGTCGACAGGTGGTGAGCGGCGGTGGATTCTTAAGCGGAAGGAACGGGGGCGGATGGGATCGGCGGGACGCAAATCACAACCGTTTGCAACGGACGAACTACCTGGTGTTTTCACCCGCTGTTCCTTCCGCTCCACGGGAATTTCCTTTTGCCGCCCACGCCGAATTGACATCTCCCCCAACTGACTCCTTCGACCGTTGAAGTTTAGGTTTTTGTCTCCCCATTAACTCATATCCTTTACCTTTCGGGGGAAGACAAAGAGGAGGAAGTGGGGCACGCATTTTCTTGCTCTTTCGTAGCGTTAAAGGTCTACCGTTCCCGATAATTCGAGAATGACCTGATAGTTGTGATCAGTGTTTCGTAAAGTGGTTCATTTTGACCGGAAATAAGGTTTTTTTTATTGTTTGTTAGTGCTTCACTTGATGCGTATGGGTGTTTTGATGAATAGGTATGCTCGCATTGAATGCTCAGGATGTATGGTGAGATGACGATTCTTTGATTTTACATTGAATACATTTCAAAAATTGAAAGGAATAAACGCGTAATTTTCCTATTAGCAAACCCAGTACTATGATTTGAATTCAGCTTCCGCAAACTACGCGAAATACTTTTGAGGACTAGCAATCACTACCTATCGAGAAATAGATTCAAGAAGTTGACAAAGAGAGCATAAATCACGAGCTCATGTTTAAGTGGAAAATGTTATACACACATTTTTAGTAATAGTATTTCTAATTTCATATCATTATGAATTTGAATTTGAAGACGAGTTTCCATTTAATAAGTTTAAATGGTTTTTCTCCCTGGAATAGACGTACGCTGCCTCAAATTTTAGATATAAATGTTTATAGATAATAAGCTTCCAAATAGTCATTTTCCGAAACAAAGACATATATTATTTTTTTCTGTATTTTAAGTTTTTAATATTTCCTTAAACCAATAACTTAGAAAAATTTTTCTAAGCATCATTATAATTAAGAAGTTAATGCAACTTGTGTTCAGTACTTTTGGAGAAGAAACTTATATTTTACCTATACGTAAAATATAAGTTTCCTTACATTACCTAAATATTTTTGGAAGGTTCATTATATTTTTCTAGTCAAATTCTCAACATCTGTGTATGAAAACCGAGCGTAGGAGTTTAAGATCTTAAACTGCAATTATTGCGCTAATTTTTGCAAAAAATTATAAATTGAGAGCGTAGAAAAATATAGTGTGCCATTATTAAGCGAGGGTTCCTTTACTTTAATCAGCTTTTATGTGTTCCGATTTTTTATGTCTTTATAAAAAGTTTCTTCTTTATAAAAAGTCTTTATTTTGATAATTTTTTCCCATATTCACTCCAAAATTATCCCACGACCCCACCCGTCCGTTACCTTTTTCCACGGCAACCCTATCTGCCTCTCTGCATATCGAGGAAATGATCGAGTTGGCGACGAATCTCATTTCCTGTTCAAGTGGGGAAGGAGCAGGAAATATACCGGAAACACGGAGAGGGAAAACGGTCTAGATATTCATAGATAAAAGATCAAAGTGAATGAATATCAATTCGCCATATTAATAAACGTACTAAACGGGAACACGAAGGGTCTGAATAGTGTCAGTGTCAATTATCCCCTGTTTTTACATGTTTTTTATTTTCCCAGTTATCGGTGACAAATATTTCGTCAAAGCGGTGCAATTAATGATTGAGTTCCTACTAGTTATGAGCATTACGAACTGAAACAAACTCGTTCTATCGTCCTCAAATTAAATGGTAATGGCCGATGTACATGTGATTGTTTTTCTCGTCGATCAGGCGCCACCCATGCTCGTCTCCAGTTGTTTTTGTTTTCCCAAACTTTTATTCCAGATCTGACTGGTGAAGGATGTCATCTTGGTAACGTTTATTTTTTGCGCTTTCGAAAGAGTTGGATCCTCCGTCGCTGGAATTTTCTTATAATTTAATTAACGAATTTAATTTGGAATTAGATTTGATCCTTGTAACTACAAATTAATGTCTGATTTTATGAAACGTTTATTTATTCATTGAATTAGAATCAGATATGACAATAACTGCTTTCATTATGCAAGAGAGGAGAGTCATACTCCTTGGGAAAAAGGCAGTTTTAATGTGTAATAAATAAAAACTAAAGGAATGAGAAATTGAAAAAAATAATGAAAATAAAGTTATTATAGACCCCATCAAAATTGACCGTATACGTTTTATAACTTATAGGTTATATAATATTTTACATGAGTTTTTTTCCTGTTCAATCATTATTTTGCTTTTTACAATCTAGACTATTCAAGTTCTTGAAGATCCAAAGAAAGAACCCTTGATTACGTATTTTCATTATTAAATTTCAATTATTAGACACAAAATATTATTTTTATTTATGCAACTTCGTTTATAATTAGATGTGAGCTGACTAGAGTTCATAATCTTGAATTTATTTTAAACATTTTATATAGTATTAGTAAAGATTGGGTGGAAGAGAGACCATCCTGGCGTAACCCCGCCTAAAGTGTCAAATAAATAATGAAATGAAATATCAATCATAAAAAGGGTAAATCTTTATTTGTAAATTGTATGAGATATCCCCCCACGGCGTTGAATTTTAAATTAATAAAATGCCTAAATAAAAAAAACCATTGAAGAAAATTTAGTATTTCGTTGCAATAGTGATTACATACGAATCGAGCGAAAGAGGGAGCCAATTACAGCAAAGTTGCTGATGACAGCGAGTTAACTGAAGATATCGCCTAATGAGATTATAATTTCCGCCACAAATTAAAAATTATGTGGAGAGAGATAAATTCGGTAGTTAAGACAGCGGCAATCAGGGTAACCAAGCATGTTGGCGGGAACAGAACGTTTCATCACTCCCGTATCGCCACTTAATCGCCGCCAGGATATCTTCAAGGCCTCCTTTATGCCGCAACGATTTTTAAGGAATTAAATTATCGATTTAAAGATTGAAACCAATTATTTAAAAATTAAAGCTACTCATTCTTGTTGAACATATGGGATTATTTCTTTCAGCTACATGTAGGGTTATGTCGAGATCCTATAAACATAATCTAGATAATAGGTAGATTGACACCTGATGATATCGTGAACGTGGGGTTAGTTTTAAAACGGGATTACTCTTTAGTTAAATTAGAGGAAGGTAATTTTTAGTTTAAGTATTCTTTGAAAGTATGTACTAATTTTAAAAGTGCTTCGAGAGCTTAAGTAGCTCGCAAGTAGGAATTGAACCCGGGATCGCTTTCATCGAAGTCGAACGTACTACCGACGTGGCTATCCGGAAGCCCACTTCATCCCATTGAACCAAGAGTAGAAGACTTTTTTAAAAGGCCGAATATCTTTGAGTACAACAATGAATCTTTAATCAATTTAATTATCACTGTCTGATAGCAATAACGGTGATTTTACATTCTCTAACAATTTATTTCACCCGTCAATAAATTACTGATGGCCAAAAGGCGCTTAGAAATGTCATGAATTCGACAATAAACTACATACATTTAAAGATAAAATGATAATGCGTAACACACGCGGAAAACAGTCGCTGCATATTGTCCTACACTAGTGAAAGAAAACAGTGGTACCCATAATGCCTCAGACTGATTGGTATAGCTGAAGACTCGATTATTTCGACTCGCTTCATTGTTTTCGTGACAAAAATAGAACGAGTGTATCCAGCCGGAGGGTACGGCATGATCTCCGGGAGGGTGCGGGATGATCTCCGGGAGACAGGATGCCTCCGAGGTAAATGACTACTCAGCAGATTCCCACGGCACTAGCTCAGCCGAGTGTGGTGATCCCTCAGAGTCCTCCCTCAACCTCTCCGCCGCAGGTGAATGAAAAAATAGCCTCAGACGAAAGTCGTCCACTTCCGGAGTTAGTGGGGCATCCTGTCCAAGGCCCCACCTCTGACCGAGTCCCTCGCGGAAATGACTGCTCGCTCATTACTACTCCTTCCTCTCGTATTTATTTTTTTGGAGCATCCTTGGCTGCCACGCGCGGATGTTTCGTGATCGTAAATCACTTTTGAGAGGACGAAATTTTCGACGAGATGTTTCGCCACGTTCTGCTGAATTGGTTGCGCTCATTTGGTGTGGGATCCACGTGCGGGTAGAAACGTTTTTATGAAAGTCGATTTTGAATCTACAGGAGGTCTTCCCGAGAGCATGGTTCCGCTAACTTCCTATGTTACCGCTAGGGTGGATTTGCGTGATCCCTCAAACTTTTCTACAGTTTAAGAAAAGCTTCATCAAAAGAAAATTTACCGTACGAGTTCAATTAATTTCATTGAAGATTATCCGATGTTCACTGGAGAAGATTAAATTCTCAAATGTTTGTTATCTTTAACCCGCAACTATGTTACCTTACTCGATACTATGTAGTATAATAAAGGTTATGTTGTACGATATGCTTTTTAGGATTACCTTAGGAAGAAGCTTGACGCTAGTTCTATAAACCCATCTTTTAATCCTAGCTTTTAAAGTACCAGGAGCAAATATTTTACGTAGTTTATTTCAAGATGAAAATTGTTGCAAAAACTTTATTTTATCTAGTTTTATCGTATTACTATCCGTAACTTGATCGATCGAAATTATTTGAAAGTAAAAAAATATTAGCGGTAACTAAATGAAAATATATTTCATTGATTTCCTTTGCATATTTGTATCATTACGTACGGAAAGAAATTCATTTTTAAGGTTAATGTTTGTTAGAGTGTAGGAATTTTTATTTATTTCCTTTCATATACAAGATCCCAATAATTAATTTATTTTTAATTTTTAGTTTACATACATAACATAAAGTAAAACCGATACAAAAAGTAATGCATTGCACTTCTAGCATCTTAAGTTCCTTAAACCTTTGTAGCATCCTTTCAGATCATGGTCTAACCCTAGGATCTTCGTAGATCATTTTGAGTATCCCTGATTTGTACTTTCTTGCAGAGTCATTTCCACTCTCCCATCATCCATGCCCCAAATTGTTCTTTTTTAGATTTCTGTCTCGGATGAGAGAGAACATGAAGAGGGGCTTTGTGATTTTCATGCAAGAACTCCATTTTAACTTTCGATTAAATTTCAGCCGTAATTGAAACATTTAACCAATTTCCTTCGTGCGAGGCAATAGTGATAAACGTCACCCTTAACGGCGGATGGTTTCGATTCGTTAATTCAAAGACGCGGCGGAAACGTTTAAAATTCCTCCTAACCACCAATTTTAGGTTAGACTGGATGATGCTCCGTTAATAGAACGAATGCTCGAGATTTATATCCCGACAGGAATTTCGAGGATTCTGCTCACTATGATCGAACTTCCAACGACAACTTTCAATCACCTCAGACTCCCGCGCAAACGGTAATATCGCGAGTCATATTTTTAGGAGTGATTCATGGGACGCGTTTTCTTTAAATTAGCGTGGTCGCGGCATCCATCCACCTCCATTGAAACTCGTTGGGAGGGTATTTCGAGGACGGCTCGCTTCCCGAACCGTCTCGCTCCATCACTCACTTCCTCTTCGTCTCCCGCCAATCCTCCACTCCCTTTTACTCCCCTATCTCCATCATCATCCCTCCATCCTCTTCTCTCCGCTCATGTACGTGTGTCGTTTCTTCCATTCCACCCTCTCTACAACCAATGCCTTCTTAAAAAACACTTCACCGGACCCCACTTCGTGGATGTCAATAGTACTAAACCGTTTCATTGTAAGCGTTTACTTAACCGCAAGAAACCTTTCTTGTCTCTGGTATGGAACAGTTTAGAGTTACAATTTTTTGTTATTTTTCTCTGACAATTTGTCTCAAATCTATTTTCCTTATCATTATTGATGTGTAGTTCGAGCTTTTTCACTTCGAATCGAACTTATTAAGTCATTCAAAATATAGAATCTAATTAATTAAATATTCGAGTCGATACGATGCTTTATCCGTTTGTTTCTCGTAAATTCCCAAACTTAGTATAGGTTTTCTAAGTATAATGCTTATTGTGGTCATCCACCGAAATAGCATTGCAAGTTTACAATCTTTTCGATTGGATCTAATTTCATAATTATAACAATTCTCATTAGTTTATTAGTTATATAAAATGCATACTTATATAAAATGTACCACGAAAATTTCACGTAGAAAACTGAAAAGCGAACCAGAAAAAAGTAACGAAAACAATCCTCCTCCCCTTAAATTTGTACTCGATTCTTTTCGAAACGTGTGTCGATCAATGGAAATAATTCGGTTCAAAATTCAGAATATTCTAATTATTATACTCACAGCAGTACCCAGGGCCGTATCTAAGGACATAGGCTTCTCGAAGAAAAGTCATTCGAAAGTGTCCCCTTGTCCATCTTGCTGTACAAATAATAACGGAAAATATAGCCGCCCTATCTCCAGGGCCGGCACAGCCTTTTAGCCGCCCTGACGCGTGACTTTTCTCGCAGACCCCTGCCTCACCAGTTGCAATCGAGGTTCTCACCTTTCTGAATCATAGAAGTTTAAAACTTTCACTAGGCTCTTGTCAATAATAAATTATGGTTTATTCAATGATCTACAAGTATTTTCCTGTTTTAATTACAAACTTTGACGAGTGGTTGATAGAAAGAAATGTCTCTTGTAAAGGCACACGGATTTGTTAACGATGGTTGACAATTCGTACACGTAGCTCAACTCTCTTTCAGATAGCAATGTGAAAACAATAAATTTCATCTGCATATAAGTATATACAGAAAGAAGGAATCCCGCCTGCTTATGTTGATGTGTTGGGAGAGTGACAAGAAGTTTAAAATGTCGTTATGAAATGAAATCAGCCCGAGATAGAGGTTTTATCGTTAATAAATTTCGGAAACATTTCGAAGACAATGGTATACAGTAATTTCGCCTTCCTTTCTTTTATTGAATTAATTTACATCAAAGAAGAATGTAAACTGGAAGGTTTCCCTCCCAGGGAAAATTAAATTCTCCTATGAATGTGCGAATTGAAAGATACAGCCAAAAGATAGTTTGGAAATTCTCTTTACTTCGTGTATTGGTTATATTGTTAGACATAATCTTTTATGGAGATTTTACTCAAAAATTATTTCTGTAAGAGATTTATCGCGTCCCTTGCTAATAAATTCACTGATATTACTTATCTTTTGGTGCTCGGATGGTTTGGATTTTGCCCTCTCCGCTGATGCAGCGTAAAATCGCATTCTTATCAGCTCAAGGAAAGCTAAATCATCATCCGAAATTCAATTGCACTCTCTCACGACAGAAGAATAATCCATACATAATTTCGTTCGTAAAATATGTTCTTCGTTAAATTAATTAGAAGGAGTGACATTTCTCGCTGTTGCTATGAAGTGGAAGTAATGTTTCCAGGGAATTATTGTGATGTATTAATATAGGCGAAACTCATGTCTACCCGAGAATAAAATGCTTCTGTTAGAGGGGATTCGGGACATTTAGAAATTATATCATTACTAATAATGATTCTTACCCATCTTCTTACTTTTTTCTAAGTTTCCCATGAGTAATTGTCTAAATAATTGCGTGATATCTCTTTGAGTTAATACAGATTATCCACTTAATCCAAAACGTCCATTCAAAACGCAACTCCTGTAAACAACGTTAAGTCGAAGCGCCTTTCCAGACCCAGATAATTCTCTATAACCTGCATTATTTATTAATTTTTAATATTTTAAAATAATTCCTAGTTTGAAAGGGTATATTTTGGTCCCAGTATAGTAAAAATTGCATCTGCTTGCCGTTAAAAACTCTCAATCAACGGCAACGAGAGGTAATGTAGTGAACGGCTTGATTTGTCCTCATTTGTTAGCAGAGACTACTTCGATTAAAGTAAGGAATATTTCATATCTCCGACATTCCAGACAAGTATATTAAAATTAATTAGTTATTTTTCATCTATTTTTGTGAATTATTTGATTATATTAAAAGCAGAAAAAAAGCCACAAGTTTACATCCACGAATGTGATCAAAATACGAGGGTGGTCTGAAAAGTTTCCGACCCCAGATTTTTCAGAAATCTTCAGAAAATTTTCAGAAAACATGTCGAGAAATGGCGAAATGTCGGAAACTTTTCAGACCACTCATGTATATTGATTCACCACCGATTTTCTGATATCGTCCCACTTCTTATTTATTTACTCGTAAGCTCTCTATTTAGGTCGGTTAAGGCGCCTGCTTCCTTTTTAATAATATCCCTCTAGGTCGTGAGGGAATCCAACCTTTTTAAACCCTCCGAGACCAACGCGTCTCCTCCTAATGCGAAATCTTCAGGGTATTTTCCTACTCATATTAAGTAGTTGGAATTTTGGTTCTTCTTTCACCATTTTCCTCCGTCTATCTGCCTTTCACTTTCTTCACCCTTTGCCTTCTCACCTTCCCCTTGGCCACCGCAGAACACTCCCCTGCGGCCGAAGAAAAAACATAGCCGAAGCCTTCCAAGTGCCTCTCCCCCCTCCGTTGAGGTGTAGGGTTCTCGGAGTGCGTCGGTGCGTCGCACGAACAACGAGCACCACGGAACGAGAAAAAGTTCTTTTGTGTGTCGCCCTCTGTGCGAGAAAAAACGATTGAGAAGTCCGAAATCCGCTTCCCTTTTGGCTTAGGAAGCCGTGTTCGAGACGAAGAGGAAGTATTTTCGGAAAACACGAAGGGAAATGCTTACGTCAGCTTTCTTAAGTTCAGAAATTTCGGTCGAAAAAGTGTCGAATTTTGGAATCTTATGGGGATAAGTTGTTTGCTTAATTTTGATCTCTTTTTTTTTGTCTTAGAGGCTGTCGTTAAAGTCAATAAAAAGAACGAAACTGATTGATATTGATTGAAAAATCTTATTTTGTCATTAATTGGAGAAAGTTTGGAGAAAGGAAAAATTCCGAAAAGAAGCTTCTAATATTGGGAGTCAATGGCAATACGTTTTGTGGAACATATATAAATATTGCATCCTTATGGAAAATCTAACGCATCTTGCATTTCAAATTATATTCTCAACACTTGCTTTCTCGAAACTCTTGGAATATCGTACGCAGTTTCGGTGCAGGCTTTGGCAGGTAGACTCTCTCACTCCATTCACCTGTTTTATCAAAGTAAACCACCAGAGCATAACGGGGTAGCAAACTTCTTTGCTTTAGTACCAAGTTACGGAGGTAATTCAACCATGCTGTTCATAAAGAGTCACGATTGAAAAAACACTAAGTGAAAAATTTCATATAGAATAACTTATGATTATGATAAAACTTTCTTATATTTCTTCGGGGAAAACTTAAATTTGTATGATATTTTCCAGAATAACTTAAGACGGTTAACTATCTTTCAGCATTATAAAATGACATACTCAGAAAATTAGGTTTCTATGTTATCTTTTAACTAGCCAGGATTTTACTTACCCTTAATATATCAAGCACAAGCTGCAATCTCTCTTTTTGATGAAAGAGATTGTCACAAGAGATCGTTAGATTTCAGCTAAAAACATTTTGACAATTTGAAATTTGACAAATTTTAATATTTCCATAGTTTACAGAATTAATACAACCAGTTTTTTTTTCGATTGTATCGTCATCATTTAGCAACGGAAAAGGTCAAAAAGTACACTATCTAATGGAAGCTTCGTCTGAAGTAATTAAATCTTCTGCAGATAAAATTAATCATTGTTTTTCTCAGCTAATGCTTCTGTTATACGAGTAGTTATACAACGTGAAGTTTATCTCTCTAAATAGTATCTCCGTTTCTGTTTGCGTCAAAGAGAACAGAAGGATGATTCACTCCGAATTCGGACCGTAAATATCTAGCTCATCATTTTCATAATACGTTACGTAAGCAAAATGTGCGTTTACGGCGTGAGTTGGAACGAAGGGTAATCGGCAACACATTTTATCTCATCGTTAACGTGAATCATGGTCAGCACCGCCTATCCGGACCGGGCAGGCGGGGTTTCCGCCCCGGGCGCCGCGCCTCTCGGAACCCCGCGTTTTTAAGCATCAAATCAAAGGAAAGCAAGCAATGAAAGGTTAACGGTGCAAATCAAATTTGATCGGAGCATCACTTTCACCAAACTTTCGCTATTAATTATCTTTCTAAGTAAAAGTAAGATAAATACTAAAATCAGTGTTGGTACTGTTTCTCTTTCTTTTAAATACTGGATGCGGAAAAGTTAAATTACGGTTCTCATCTGTGAGGAAATTGAACCGTAGTATATTTTCTTCTCGATTTATGCTTCGGTCCGAAATGCGATTCGGTCGTAACCGAAATTATGTTCTGTTCCGGTTGCAATCGTTGAACCGGTTTTATCGAATCGGCGATTAAAATATCCAACCTTTCCGTAATTAATTTCATTATATACAGCGTTTTCTAATTACATAAGATTTAATTAAATATTGGAAAATAAATTGCGATATCAAATAATGATCAAAATATCAGATTAGATAAATTTATATGTAAAGCATTAATTTTGTTTGTTGTAAGTTGCTGTTACTGATATTTAGAATAACGTTATCCGTTAACCCTTAATTGAAAATTGTTTGATTGAATCGAAAAACAGAACTGAAATAAGAACTGTTTACGTTTCGGTTTTCACTCCGGCAGCAATAACTATTTTCGCTCCCATTCCGGTTCCATACCCTGCCTGTGACTGAAATATGGATTCATACTCGATGATCGTTATTACATCATCTCATCTTCTATTTCTATTTCAAGAATCCTGCTCATCAAACTGTGTTCACCATCTGCACTTGACGTGAGATTTGGGGAGATCTAAATCCGAATGACTATAGCAAATGCAGAAGCTGGTATTTCTCCTTCCTGAAGACTAAATTTGAAATTTCGAGCAGGCTGGCAATTTTTCTTCGCCCTGAAACTCGATCAATTTTTCTCCGAAGTGCGCCATTAGCAGTTTTGTTTTAATTTCGGAATTCGTGACCCAAGTGTATTTTTAAGAGTTAAGCACATTCTAGGCTCCTAACCATGGTCAATACCATTCGTAGCATTTAAAGTATACCATTTAAGTATCTTATAGCATTAGGTTTACTGCAAATTACAAGTACGTCGTTTTTATTACGATAGAATTACGTCATTAAGTACACGGATGCATACAAAAACGGTATGGTTATCGGATACGTAGCTGGGAATGTCTTAAGAATAAAAGAACCGATTTTAGGCACAAGGTATCCCATATTATTATATTATTTATATTATATTATTTATATTATATTACTTATTACTTATCGATTTAATGATGAATACACGACATCTTGATTTCCATATTCAGACGTAATTTTCGAGGTCAGACGTCATTTCGTCAGACGAGATTTCGCGAGGTTATACTTAGAACGGATAGCTATTACTGATCTCTCTTTACTGACAGTATAAGGTACATAAATCAGATACTTAATTAGGATTTTCGGTATTTTCACACCCCCTGCCATACACCACGATACGACTCGCGGATATTAACGTAAATATATAGGAAGTACATCTATATAAGTGACGTACGATGCTCTTTTTTTAAATTTCCTTGTTAGTAGCTGTAGAAAGGGGAGGTAGAGGAATTCGAGTTGTCATGTGGAAGCGGTGATGTTGATGCATCAATCTTGTGACCTTATCGCCATTAAGCAATGCAGACTAAATTAGTTTCTGAATGTCGCCGCTCAGCCTATCTATCTCTAGTTGAATATCGATCAAATGATACATCGCTTGAAAGATAGTATTATGGTAGATTTACGTAATATTATCGTGAACGAAAAGAATCTTTTTTCGCTCCTTATTAATTCCCTTATACAGAAATATAGAGTCTATTATGATATATTTAAATATTTAAAATAAGGAACGTTGGCTGCAAGGTTATCAAACTCAAATAATGAAAATTTTAAGTTTTTAATACAACTGAAATACGTAGAAATACGAACTAAAACTTTGGATATATTTAGCGCGAGTGTAATAGTTGCTTATCGGTATCTCCCGTCCTCGAACTCAAAAATCTACAACATACATGGTTGCATAACGCGCCCGAAGGAATGAAAAACAGTCTGACTGCCATTAACCATTAATTTTTTTCCCTCTCCATCGGTTATCTGCAACGCATTTCATAAGAAGTTGCAGTAATGCACGCGTAGCCATGATGTGCTTGACTTTCCGATGTTTACGGAATCGAGCGTTGAATTGATTACGAGGAGATAACTTTCGATAGCCCCGATTACATATTTCTGATGAGCGTTGATGGATGTGCGTAGGATATGGCGTCGGCGCTATTTCCTGGTCGACTTAATCTACTATTTAGTCAGCCAGGGACATTCCTAAATGAGGAAGGATGACGCTTGGGAAGATGAATGCTCCGATGGCAGGAAACACTGGATGAGGGGGAGAGAGAGAGATAATAGACTGAATGTAGAAAAGTGTAATAATAATATACCGTATTTTGGGATGGAAGTAGAAATGCGTCTCCTTGTGGTACTGATATAATATCTTCGGAAAATTTGTCTTAATTGTCACTTGAAAGGAATAAAGAATATGGAGAAATGCTACATGATATTGATATTTTAGTAATATTCACAACAAAACTATTATACTGACAAAACTAACGAACGATTTATCATATTTCGCTATAATCGCATTATTTCAATTGCTGTCTTCATTATTCCAATAAATCCATTCACTGATCAAACATTTTTGATCGACTGACATTACTTCATGCTCTCTCTGAGTAATTGAATAGCTTTCTTTCAGGAAAATCCTTACACTAACCTAAATCTATTTTCTTCATATTTTTCTTATTAAAAAAAGAGTCTTATTTATTATCAATACCTTATTAAGGAATACTTTATAATAATTAAATTATTGAATTATGATAAAACAATAAAATTATTCGACGAAACCTACTGGATACCTTATAGTAGCGTCTCCTAATCGGTGGGACGTGTAATACAGAAATTCTGAATTATGATAGAAGCAATTTGCTTAGATCATGAAGGTGATCTCAAATTAATAAGTAATTCCAATGAGTCTCCACTATAATTTATAAGTATTCGGTTTTTCGTAACATTGTAACATTTTTAAACAATTTATTACAGAGAATTAAGACACAAATATTGTCATTTCTTAAAGAAAGGGAAATGAAGAGGTTACTACAAATCTCCTTGGCGAGTTTCTACATGGATCCCTAGTATTCACCGTATATGTATCTGCCCGAAACGTGGAAGATCTTGGTTCCAGTCCCAGAAATTTTTGACTTTTTTTACCTCCGTTTATATCAAAGATATGCGCGGATGACGCTTACGCGTCGAAACATGTCGTGCATTTAAATAATTTGTATTCTGTGGTATCTTGCATAGTTGTTTTTTAAATAAATTAGGAACTAGGTTCATTTTTGAAAAGTGGTTCCTTTTTATTTCTTCCATATTTATATATTTTACTTGATGTGGTACTTCTGCCCCGCATTGCTTTCATAGCGCAAATATTTGGATACAAAATTTCGTCTCTTGCAATGAGCCTAAGTCTCTATGTGTGTAAGTTCTCGTATAAGCACTAAAGGAGTCACGGAATGCATAAGAAACACTTGAGGGTCGCATGCGACCCGCGGGTTGTACAACTCTGGTTTCTATTTTGCGTTTTACATGCCCGCGTGCCCAGTCTTGCTAAGGCTATTTATATCCCTTTCCAAAGACTGTTTCTTATTTTGGGAAATGTACCTCAAATTGTTAATCTTGATTTCTCTCCATATTTTACTTTAGAAAACTTTGTTCTATCTTTTGAGGGATAAATAACTTGTACTATTCCTATTTACTATTTTTCAAGGAGATACGTATAAAAACGACGCACATGCTTGTTTTGCGTTTGTTCGTTTAATGTCGATTTCATTGGATCTGACTTTTGCTCTTTCGAAGGATAATATAATCCCCTTGATAGTGCTCAGCCTTAAGGCTCCGTCCTTGTGTAGTAGAATCCATTTTTTCACCACTACTGCACTTCACCCATTGGGACTCTTCGATTATTATGCCAGCGGTTGTATGGAATAAAAATATTTTGTATTCACAACTGATGTAAGAATTGAGATAAAAGCATTATTGCATCTAGTTTTGCGAATATTGCCTCAGTTGTTATCGAAGGGTTAATTATTACGGCGAGTAATTAAAATAGCTCGTAAAGGCTTTCATTTGCTTTTGTTGCCGGAAATATGGGGTATTTAAAAAAAGTAAACATTTCTATGTGATGTTTCGATGGTGATGAGTTCAGATCGAGGAACACCACTTGGATACGACCCAGAATTACGACTTATTCTTACAAAACGGAGAAAAATACTTAGGATTTCATTAACGTAAATTACATCCTTACTGACTAGAAAAACACACAACTGCATATAGCCGTATAAAATCGAAATGCTTGGGCGTTACTTCGTGGAAAGCCATAGAAAGAGAGAAAAATAAACCTTTATTATTTTTCCACAAGAATCTTTACTATGCGAAATTAAATGCTAATTTAGATCAATGGTAATTATTATTTTAAATTATTAATTTTAATTATTGATGCTTGAATTAATCAGATTAACAATAATTAATTAGATTAATAATAATTAATTTAGATTAACATCTAGTTCCAGAAGATGCTAGTAATTTAGTGAAACCGGTCACAAAATAAAAAATCTTGTGGAAAAATTACAAAGGTTTCTTTTTCTCTACATAGCCGTATGATTTGGACGTGCCAAAAATGTTAGCGTGCTCCATTCGGCACGTATGGCAGAAGTTCTGCATCCCTAGTCTGAACCATCGTATTTTATGCGTCTTCATGCACCAGATTGGCTACAATACAAGCCGAAATTTCCCGCATCAGTATCCCATCATATCGCGGTTTGACTTTTAAAGCACCCAGTACATCAAATTAAGGCCCCTAGAAAAGCGGTCCGATAACCTCGCGGAAGGCTTTCTTGGCGAGAACACGTGACGGCCACTCGCTGCGCATAGAGAAAAACGTACAAAAGATCGTCGAGGATAAGGAATGGAAATATCCTCAAAAACGCTATTTATCGCAGTTCGCGCGTTTTCCCGCCATCCCCACCCCACTCTCTCTAGCGTACGAGACTTTCAACCCCCTCACGACCCTCGTTTTATCGCCTGGCGCCTGCTTTCAGATAGAGTCCGACTTAACCAAGATATTGCAGACACTTAGCATTTTTAAAGCGCTTTTTTTGCTCGCTGTTTTGATCGGTTCGCTATCTCCTCGGATTCGCGTCTCCTGTTTTTGCTTTCTCAACCAATGTCACAGAAATGCTCCGTCTGTTGCCGTGGAGATTCTCTCTCGAGGAAGAGAATCACTCGAAACGTGGGGTTCGCGGTCCACTCTGAGTAACAGAACGTCATGGCAGATGTATGATGAATTCATACGTAATCGTGTAGGGAAGACGAAACTGTTAATGCGCCTATGGAAAGTGACTCAAATGGCTATTCTAAAATCAGGAGTGTCCAAGCTAAGAGTGGGGAATTTGTTTATCGGTCGGATACTCGGACGCATAAGAAACTATTAAGCCGCATGCGAGATCGCAAGGCGGCGCTTGAGAAGAATATCAGACACATAAGCAGTCAATTAGACTTCCAGCGATGATTAATTGGAGTTCAATAGACACCTAAGCCTCACTCCAAAAAGGAATGTCCCCCGTTGCTCTATCCCACAAGGATTTTGTTTCCCGATTCCATAAATTGGTTTTTTATAACTCCATTTCTTATTATGAGTCAATGCCGGTAATTTAGAGCAGGACTTTTAACCAGGGACCACTAAATCAGGATTCGTTCCTTTTTTCCTCAATGGATCCCCATTTACTCTTTCATTTACAAATGCCTGTTTAAATTGGCCACTAGATACTATTGCTACGGCTGTCAGCATATAAATTTTATACTTTTTCCCTAAAGCATTCCGTAACAGTCGAAATAGTTTTTGACTTAAAATAGCAAAATTATTGACCTCTATGTATGGATTAAATAAGGTGCGTAATTGAATTATTTAGCAATTGAAAATGAATAGAATCGGTTAGTCTCCTTATTTTGAAGATATTTTAAGCACTAACGAAATGAACGAGAAAGTAATTTTAAGGTTTTGAGTATTTAATAGACTTCTTAAGAAATAGTAAGGAGTAACTTTGAGGTAATTACAAGTATTACATAAAAGAAATCCATGAAGAATTTTCTAGATAAATTATAGTTTCCCTAATCCCAAATCCGATTCTTCAGCGGTGCCTTATTTATTTCTGGCCAAAATAACTTGCGTTAATTATTTACCTGAATTAATTCAATTCTCATTAGTTTCATTTTATAAATAAACTCTTCATGTCTTTAATACTTCGAGGACATTTCTTCCATACAAAGTAATACATTCATTCTCACAGAAAATTCTATAAGTTCTGGACTATTATAGAATGAGCCAACTTATGCTCACTGCTGACTAGGAAACAATGGCTCCCTTTCAATAGAACATAGTAGTTTCTCAGTTCGCACTAAAATCTTTAAGACTTGCACCACTGCTCTTAAGATGCACTTCACGTGAAACTCCTCTTTTTTATAGAACTTCAAAGGGAACCAGAACCCTTTCATAATGATAAGTTCAAGAAGCAAAGAAATGATTCCCTCAAAAGCTACCGTCGGAAAGTGATATGAGAACTTTCACTAAGAGCGGGGAAAATCCCTAAGTCGTAGTTGCATTCAAATTTAGTGTATCTGGAGGGAGCTTATCGACAAGTCCTTCGCAGACATCTCTTCCATGTCCTCTGGATGGCGTGTAGGGGAAGGAGGGCTGCTGGATGTTTCCCAGAGGGTAGAGTCAATTGGAGAGGCTGTCTCCAGAAAAGGTTTTGGAAGGAGTACGTCATTCATCAAAAGAGCAACAATCCTCTTTCGTTTGGTTGCATTCTGTTCGTTGTTGCCACGACAAGCATGACGTTTAGAGCGTGCCCCTTTCGGTTTATTTACGACAGGTTTAGTTTGTAAGCATGGATTGAGTCTTGAATAAATCTTGTTTTTGGGTCTGGCTTATGGGAAAACAGAGCATTTTAAGAGCTATTTTTCCATCGCACCATCCATTTCTTTCTTTCAGCTACATGAATATTCATGGTATTTTACGTTGGATAGATGGTTATTTCAATAAATATCGGGAGATTGTTTTAGATATATACTTAACGTCATATCCTTATACACTAGTACCTTGGTTAAGGAAGATAATCCATTCCTGGAGGTTAATTCGTTCTAGGATTACCTTCATTAACCAAAGTCGTCCTTATCCAAGTCGCGATTTCCCATAAATAAAGAAGTAGTAGTATTTTTAGAGGTGCTTTGACGGCTGAGGTCATTTCGTACGTGGACTCCCACCGAGAATCTAACTCGGGACCACTTTCTACAAAGTCGAGTTCAAATGGTTTTACTGGTTGTGAAATTACACTTTATAGGCTAAAAATTCTGCGATTAATGCTAACATTTAGCAAGCAGTTTGGTGTAATTTTCTTTTGCTTCTTCAGTCCTTGAATGCATCTATCAAGTGCTTGTATACAATAAATAGAACTTCGACAAATGCATTGTTTTCCCACTATCCGTACGTCAATGATAAGTTATGGATTATATTTCAAATAAAATTATTCCGTTGAATCTTTCATCTATTTTGAAATTCAGTTCCATATGAAAATTATGAATCGTTGATCGAATAAAAATAAAAATATTCTCTCTTCTGTTTCATACGCAAGAAATTTCTTGGCAACAACATCAAAATGTTAGATATGTTTGTTATGTTAAAAAATTCCGATAATCTCTTCTATACCGTAATCAGAGATTTCCCTGAAAATATGCATCTTTTAGGAAAAAAAGACGAAGCACCTCTATACATGAATGTTACCTATATTCAAAACGGTTACTTTTGTTATAGTATTATTAGAAACGGAATTTCCTCAGAAGCGTTACAAATCTACTGGTTTCTCTCCATGTTTAGTAATAAAAATGATTTAATCATCTTAAACAGGAAAAAGCCTCCATTAAAAAAGGTATAATGAAATGATAAATACACAATTAAATGACTATTAACAAGGAAATTGAACAAAACAGATTAAATTACCTATAGTTAGAATTAATTATAAAATTAAATAGATATAAAATATTACCCTGAGTGGTATAATAAAAATAGATAATTTACATTCTCTTTTTCTTTTCTAATTATAACTGAAATTCATTTAATATATTTAATTCCATAATTAAAGTACTTAAATTGGGGTTTAAACACTTATTTGCATTGTTTAGATTACTATAGCATTGATCACCATTTGTAAAATTTACGTTTCGTAACACTGCTTATATGGATACAGAAAGAAGTACATATTTCGAAGGAATTCCATCGATTAATAAAATTTGTTGTGAGTTTTAAACTACCGTATTCCTGGAAATAATTAATGCCATCAGAAGAATGAGAAGATAAACGGCGTCGTGGTTCGCTGAGGCATAATTAAAGCAAAGGAATACAGATCTGATCCCCTTTTTTCCAGCCGCTCTCAAATTCATTCCACTCTAAAATTCTATCCACTGGACTCAATTCCAGCCAATTTCGTCATCCATCCTAATACTATACGTTCGTTTAGCTCTCTTTCGGAACTTCACTTTAATTAAATGGGCGCGAGCTGGCTTGACGGACCATCATTCAGACTTACCCCCTCTCCCAGTTTAATTTCACCCTCAGTTTCCCCGAAATTCTCCCAATTAGTCGACCAAAGAGCACCTTATTTCAAAAACTCCTCTACTCTTTTGCATCCACAAACCCCTCCCGACGCTCTCTTGAGAACGTATTCTCGCCTTCTCCCCCACATATAAACTTTCTGACCTCTAGTGGACAATTTGGAGGGAGAGAGAGCGATAAAAATTTGATATTTAAGGCGCCATCCTAGCAATGGGAGACTGCAGACTCCATCATCTCCCTCTCTCACGTACCTAATCGACATTAATTTCGTTCGTCTTCTGTCATATTTCTCTAATTCCAACAGATTAATCTAAATTTTAGCCCTTCGTTTTTTTCAGATGTAGATTTCTTCTCCGTATGCTTTTCTCATCTAGTAGATCTGGGTTTCACGATCTTTTTGGCCGTAAGATCGCATTTAGAACTTGGTAAACATCGCAGGCTTTCCCGGTTTTCTTAAACTAGGAAGACCCTTACTTCATATCAATCCACCCATTTCTTTTTTTAAGTAAGTAAAGTTTATAACCGGCTATATGTACCAAGGAGTATATGAATAGCTAGGGTGTTCAAAAATTCACCAAAACATTAATCGTTCGCAGATAAAGTGCTACAATCACATCTTAACGTCGCGATTGTGAGCTTACTAAATCGTTAAACGTTTGTTAATCTTGACATTGCCACCCAACAACAACGTTTTGTTTCATTTTTGATTTGAAGAACATGCTTGATTCTAGGAACTTATTGAATCCTCCTATTATACAGTCTACAATGTTCTTAAGTATAGAGTAACAAGCCGTGAGAGAATAATAACATTTTAGTCACAACAGGCATAATTTCAATGAAAGATTTCAAAAATGTTTAATTAGTTTCATCTATATTATTAATAGGTATAAGTTTCTGAGATCGGAATGTGTTTATATAGTAATATTTCGGGAAATTGGCTGGTTGTTTAAAAACGTTCAGAGGTCCATGTTTTGGCCTTGGGACATATTTTGGACAAACGTGGTATAGTTAGGGGTTTATATTAAGGCTTTTTAGTATCCAAAATCTTGGAGTAGAATAATAACATTTTGATTGTAACTTGCCATGAAAGAAGTGAACTGACTGCTCGGTTGGGATATACACATATAGCAATTATGCTGTTACATGTATGGTAACGCTTATGTCCTTTCTATTAACATCATATATCCACATTTATCGGTCTTAGACTACGTTTTATACGTCTGTAGCTTATGTATTTAATTTCGGACAGATACATTTCGACGATTTCGCATTTTAACGATTTTGCATCTTAATTATTCCGTTTCATTGCTCACCAACGAATACAAATACGTAAGGAATATGAGTACTCGTATTTGTTGGTGAGTATTAAGATGAAACAGTTGGTTAAGAAATAAAAGTATTTGATTAATTTCTAGCATTGTAAATATAAAATAGATTTTTTGTGAGGCTCCTCTGCACTAATGTGACCATATGAAGGTAGAAGCTTTGAGAACTTTAACGTTGACAGAGTATTACCAATCCGCTTTATTTGTCAATATTTATTCACTTTGAATTTTAGTGTTATCGCCATCTACACACTCTTGTGCTCGCATGATTTACGCTCTGTTAATTATATGAAGTAAGCTTTTTATTCTTCTAGGTGTCGAAAAATCTTTCCATAACAGAAAACTCTCCAAGTTTTATTTCCATGTCGTTGTCCATATTTTACGTTAAATAGGCTCAACGACAGATTAAATGCGTCAGAAAATTTATCATTTTCAATCTCCCCTTAATAAACACGTCTCTTTCCCTGTCTGCCTCCTGCTTTCTCTGTCGCCTTCTCGTCTCCGTCATTTTCTCCAACATTTATGTTTCTCGTCAATCTCCAAAGGGGAGGGAATGCGAGAGTCCGTTTTTTTCTGGTATTTCGTGCACTTTCCCGCGCCCCACAACACTCCTTCCCTCTCTTTCATATCTTAGGCTCGTTCCCCTCCGCAGGTCTGCCGTCTTTTCTTTGGCCATGTTTCATCTCCAACTTTCCTCGCCTACTTATTCCCTTCCCGTCAACCTTTTCGCCACCTTCTGCTCCCTGATTCTTTCGCGAAAGGTCTCTTCCATGAAAAAAAAGGCCGTGAAGCATGGTCCCCAATAGATGGTTTTAGTCGAACGTTCCCTGCTTATTGAAAGCGAGTCATTACTCGAGAAAGATATACCGCTCGCAGTATTTAATTTAATATTTGATTGTTCGAAGCGCCTATACAATTATTCAGAGAAAGACGTTAGGATTCCATAAAGGAGAAGATGAAGCAGTGATAAAAACGTTTGATTTTCGAAACTTTTCTGAAATAAGTACATTTTGATGAAACGATTCACAGCACCAATTCCACTGTAAAATTACGGTGATAAATGAAAATTCATGAGCTTAATTTTTTACAGTATTAAAATAATTCAAAAGTCTCATTGCAAATTTTTAGGAGAATCTTCTGTATTTTCATTAAAATATGGTGATACTTCGGCTAAAGAGTAATTATAGTTTCAAATTCTCCAACCATACGAAGATTTTGATAAAATCGCCCTTATGTTTGCGTGGTTAAAAATCAAGTATTAACAAAGCGTATTGGATGCTGCTGTTCTTTCTTTTTTTGTAGTGATACCTATACTGTGTTGTTTTTGGGGCCATTTTTGTTTATTTATTTTAAACTCCATGGTAAATACATTTCGGTTAAAGATTCTGGAACAATTTATTTTTGCCAAATCAGATTTTAAGGCATATATCTGTCAATGTACTAGATTTTCATGAACTTTTCTGATTACAGTCATTGTGGTGCACTTATCTTTGAGAAATAATACAAAGGATTATATTCCCTTATTTTCTGTTCCACTTGTATCAATTACTTATTTCAAATGTATATTTTCTTCATTTCGTTAGTTAAATTATTTTAATTGGAGTGGACATAAGCAAATAGACATAGACATATAAGACTGTAATTAATTTGCGATGACCTTACTTCGTGTAACGCCATTTAATAAGTAAAAAGATGAAACTTCGTATACTTCACGAGTTAATTTTTACTAATCGACGGTTTCGGCATACAGCCATCCTCAGGTCATCATTAGCCATGTTGTGTGTAGCTTTATGACGACACCGGCGACTACCAAAAATATCTCTTAGGAAATTTGAAGTTCCATTCTCATTCACTAATATTTAGAACTGTAGTTAAACAAACTTGGGAATGGTTAGTTGACAGATAATTTCCGTCGATCTTGAACAAGATTTACTGACATGGCAGGTATTACTTTGTATTCTTTATTTTACTATCGGTGACGGATAATTATGTATAGTATCAAGGATTGTAAATGTGGTTGGATTGTTTAAATGTATAATATGTTTTCATAAAATGTATATAAATATCTGTTTATATACATATATGTTTTTCCTTAATCATATTTTATAAGTTGCTACCGGACAATTGTCCACTTGTAACTTAATATTGTAGATAAATAAACAAATAAATAACACTGTAATGAACGAGCGAGTCACCCCCGTGATACAAGCATCGTGTAATTAATCACAATGGTGATTTAAACTAATCGCGCCGTGATTACATTAAACAGTGGTCATTGAACTTTTTCGAGGGTTACCGAGAATGCAGGGCACCCTGGATCCCTTAAAATATCCGAGGAATGCACCCCCAAAACGTCACCATGTTTTCCTTTCTCCCCTTCGACTCCTCTTTCAGTTCCTGTCACCCTCACAGATTTGTTTACAGGTTTTTGTCGCCACACAGCATGATAACTACGCGCTTAAAGACTCTAACCTTTCTCCGAGGAAAAAAGTGTTAACACGTTGAGCTGTGACAGAAGCAGGTCTCTTCTGAAGATAAACGGCCGTAAAAGAATGCCGATTGGCCGTTTTGCGAATGCAGTGTCCGGAGTAGAATTCATGAAATTTCTTTAGTCAGTGAAATGATTCGGAAATACAAGCGGAAGAATACTCTTGGCATATTTCCTGATTTTTGTTCATTGTCCGTTGTTGTCTTATGCATTAGTATGGATTGCATTGCATATTCAGCGTCCATTATTTTCACCCGAAATTTGCGGGTTATAGGTTTACATACAATATGCGCCTGTTAAAATTGGACTACACATTATTCAGTGGAACAAATTTAACTCCCTTTCGACAATGTTAATTCATAAAACACCATTAAAACATCAAAAAACTGAAACTAAAACAGAAATAAACATCCCGGAGTTCATGAACCTTTTTCCTAAAGTTAAATCAATGAATTTGACAGTTTGCCTAGTTAAAATTACTTAACCTACAAATGAAATCTTTATATAGCAAAATTGTAATTAAGAAATAAGGACATAAAAACTAAACCTACAAATAGCTAAAAATCCTAAGGATATTTTTGCAATGGGTCAACTTCACTAACAGAGTGGTTGACACAATAAAATAAAAAAGCTGCTTTTTGACGGTTTAACGGTGTTTTCTGAATTATCATTGTGTGCCATCAGTGGTCTCATATATTCTTCCTGTCGACAGTTTGAAATATCAAATCATCTAGCGTAAATGAAGAAAATCTGCTATATAATTTTTTTAAAGGGTTGTATAAACATGAAGAATGAAGTTATTTATAACGGTATTTAATAATAATAAGAATGTTCCACGAAGTTAGTGAAAACATACTAGGAGATAAAGCGAATTAATTCCTCTACCTTTGTTCTTCATATATCACTATGAATTTTATTTGTCTTTCAGTGTATCGATTCAAGATTTCCTATATTTCGCTTGTCATTTCATTGCTATTTATCGGCGAAAGAAATGAACCGCGAAAGAGTTCGATTCCGAAGCATCGAGATAGGAGAATAAACGTATCATTCCTCGAAAATAAGTTCGTAAAATTTAAACCTTACGTCAGCGAGGCGTTTCCCTTGTTTTTATCTTCGCTCAAGGTAAATAAACAGCCTACGATGGTTATGTTCTTCAGCACGACGTCTAACTGCCGAATAAACTCCTCGGTATCTTTCAAAGAATGCGAAAATGCCGATCCTTGTGTTAGCCTCAAAAACGAAGATCTACTTCTGTGAACTTTTATACTGACGTGAAAGTTTCATTTTTCTATCGGTTCCGATATCAAAAAGTGTATCTTTAATTAACTTCAGCATTAGTGTTTGAGAGTTCAGTTAGTGTTAGAGAACGTTTGTGATGATTTTCAAATTGCTGAAATAGTAATGAAACTAATACATGGATTAATTCTGGTCATGGCAATTTTCATGTCATATTTCATGGCAACTGTATTAAATTAGACCGTTTCTTTTCACTTGCATGGACTTCTTCCATTCATAACATACAGGATCAGAGAGGAAAGCAAAAGTGAACTATTTCACTCCTCATCTTGTCTGGCAAGCCTCATTCCTTTTCAAAAGCTCAAGATGGGTAGCATATTATTTTAATGGTATATGAGTAAAGGATCCTACCATCTCTTCGTCTGATTCCTGTACAGACACAGTAATTTTCTGGAAAATTTCTGTTTCTATTAAAATAAATCCTCTTAATAGAGTTAATGAGGTAACGGTGGAAGTGGCTAAGAAATAATGATGGAGAGAATGAGGTACAAATCTACATTTGAGCTGAAGAATTCACAGACAGCCGTTACTATACTTCCAGTTTTCATCCCATCCTAACGCTTTCCAGAAACGAGAATCGAAGGCGACTTTCCCTCTCTTTGTTCCCCATCATTCAGCAAAAGACACTTTCTCGCGATTCCTCCCACAAGTGGTTACAAGCAGATGGGCATTGCTCTCACATGCTAAGACTCACTCGCTACATCCCCCCCTCTGCCCCCCCATGGTTTCCCTCACACACTGCTACCGAAACACGGACACGTTTGTTGTCTCCGAAGAAGCATTTGGTGCCTTCCTCAAGCCTACTCTTTCTCTTCCATTCACTCCAGACGCGCTTCCATCCAGTTAGTTTATCACATTTTGCTTATTTTCCCTTCGGCCAAACATGTTTCGCCAAAGAATCGCCGTTTCAACTCAAAACCCGGTTTCATTCATCGCTTAGTAGCGAACCTCACCTAAACAAAGATGCATTCGCATCTGTTTCCGATCCTCTGGGAGATTTTTGACCCACATTGCGTGCATTAATGGTCTTTTCTTTCAACGTTCCAAATGGTATTTACTGCGTAGAGTTTATGTCTTTTTTATTGTCATGCCAAAAGGATGCCGATTTCAGAAACTGTGATTAAAGTATTTCAATTGTTCGCCCTTGTTTCCCCATGGAGTCCTATCTGTGGAAAAGCTCCTTTTGAAAGTAGAGAAATGGTAAAAACAACACTGATCGCAGTACTCAATATGGAGTGACCAAAGTGAACGTCATTATTCATACCTCAATATCTCTCACATGATTCCAACCATAAGAAGATCGAAACAAAGTAAATAACTGATACGTTTCCCTATCCTGCACCGAAAGAAAAAACGTAACACATTTTATTCATCACAACATAGCAGTATATTATGAAAATTTTCATGGAGAAGAGTTGAGGGCTGGCTCCCTGATAGTTAAGTGGGAAGCGGGCTCCACTTAGGTGAAAGAGGTTTTAGGTTCGATTCCTGGTGGGGCCCACGCGCGAGATGTCCCTCGCTGTCGAGGCACGTTTAATTAATACTGCTACTATTAATGAGTAAAATTTGAAATTAGTTTTGGATGGTCTTTATTATGGAAGATCATGTATTTTTCGGAATAGAGTAGGCATGGATTTATATTTTTCATAAACTCAGCTAAGTATGGAGTTCTAAAAATGAAAATCATTTCTTCTGAAGTCACGAGTGTAGCTTTTGAAAAATTTCTACTATGCATACGATTACTTCTCTTAAAGTTGAGTACTATAATCATAATCCATGAGAGATATATCTGTGATGCTTTCGTTCGAGATAATGGAATACCATGAAAATGCTACCTTGTGCACGTGGGTGTTCTAGCAGTCCAATATTATTTATCACTGAGAAAAATTGTAATGTCTGATATTGTTATTATTCTGAATGTTGGTTGTGAGCATCAAAGAATAAGAGAAGTGAAGAAAAATGTCACGAATATGTACACCAGAATAAGAATAATCATTATTTTTCCCCGTTAAGGAATTTTAATACCTTAACGTGATCAAACAAGGTAATTCACTTATCATTTTATTTGGATGAGAGTAAAACCCAATGGTACGATGGAACAGAAAGTATTGATAGTAAGTAAAAACAAAGAAAAAGAAATATTTAGCTTCTCACTGCTATTTATTTGAAGCGCTGAAATGAGAAGGGCAAGAAGCCTTTCAACTAAAGAGATTTGGGGTTCTTGTGAAAGTAAGGATCCAAAATATTTCTCATTTTTCAAGTCATCGTCTTTCGAATAATACGATGTTCTTTTGTTTTACTTGCGGAATTCGCATGAACAAAGTTCAAATATTTCATTATTACAATCGCGCGAAAATATTTCATTTCTCTGGTTTGCCACAATCTGTGGAAAATTCGGTTCACCGCTCTGACCTTTCCTCGCGGATACAAGATGCTTTTTAATTTGGGGATTTTTAAATGAAACTAAAGAAGTCATAATTGAAGTCCAAGTGGACTCCAATTATAATTTCCAAAAGTCCAAAAGTCTCTTACACTGGTTTCGAAAGGACTCATAATGCGTCCCGTTTACATCGGGACTGTTTTGTCCCGGAAAACATTCAAATGCATTTTGGCCCGTTTTAAGGCTCACGCTGCTATTATTCAGGTTTCCCAACTTAATAAAAATATGAACGAAATAGTTTTAACACACCACAGTTCCTTAGAGGGGCCTCCGGATGGCCAAGTGGGCAGTGCGTCCGACACCGTGAAAGGGATACCGGGTTCGATTCCTGGTGGGAACCAGCGTGGAAAATGACCCAAGCACTTTTAACATTATTGCTATTTATTCTTCAGAGAATCTGTTAATCTAAGAAAGTGACTAGGCGTTGAAATCTCACCGAATAGGAAAAATGGTTATGATTAAAATACTGGTCGATGTATATTCTGATCGGATCAAATTTAGTTCCGTTTTTGCGAGTGATATATATCGAAGTAATCGAATTACCCCAGGCTAAGGGCACAGCAAAGTTGCAACTTTATCTCAGGTTAGAATAAATTTATCCTCTACTAAACGAATTGCATTTTAAATAATCATTGAAGTAATAGACACAGTTCGAGTATCATAAGAACATGTCTCGTTTTACCGGTAGAAAATTTGTTGTTCTCTATTTACTAGATTATTTACAATCTTGTTATAAATTTATTTCTATATGATCCATCACTAAATATATTTCCAAACCGATTATTTGAGAAAACAGACTATCTCACCTCATCATAACTAGTGCACCTAACACCTCCTCTGGGGCTTTTTGCAGTTTTGACATTCAAACCTGCCTCCTGGATATTTCACAGTCACTCAACCGAATTACCGAAGAAAATTAAGAGATGCGCCAGCAAAATTATCCTTTTCTTGATTTCTTAAACATCCTCTGCTTCTCCTCTGGCCTTGCGGTTTGTGAGAAATATAAATGTCGCTCTAACGCTTTCTCCCACGCTATTTCTTTCATTCTACCGCTCGTAGTCGTCAGCTTTTATAGACATGGTGGTGCAACGAAAAACAGCTGGCTCAGAAAAAGTTTACGATTAAAAATCTTACTGGTCTCACCACCCTATAAACGGTCGTTTCATGTTTTTATTTGATTATATTAACATGAGCTACTGCCATTCATTTATGCCATATTTTAACTTCCATAGTGATGGATATGAGGTATGAATGAGAACCTCATAGGTGAAAACGTATCATAAAGAAAATATACGTGTAAATGTTCCACTGGTTAACGTATTAAGTTATCTCGTTCATGTAAATATCGCATCCCGTTGTTTATGTTACACTTGGATGTAATGGTATAACTCCTGTGGATGTAATGTAATTTAATGTAATAATAATTAATGTTTGGTAATGTTTATTCAACTAATTCAGAAGGTCACAGTGCACTTTCTAAAATTATGACAGGAAAAATATTAGTATTCTGCTTAGATATATATTAGAATCACAAAGCTACCGTCTTGCCTTGTTGCTAGATTTGTAAGAAGTAATTGTGCCTAACATATCTCTATTATGTTTTTAACTTATTCGAGTATCTCTCGACGGCGTTAGCTGCATAAATATGTTGAATGTATGTAATGTTTGAAACCGAATTTTTAATTAGAGTATAATTACCCTGTTACTGCAGAATATTATCGATGATTTCTTTTTCTATATGTTCTCAGTAAACCGCCCATTAATACATATTTAATAGTGTGTTCGTGTTATCTTTGTCTAAAATTACGCCGCGCCTCCTCCAACCAGTTATTTCTTCTTCATCTTTGAAATTCCGATTTAGCAGGGGAGTCAGAGAAGATAGCGAGGATGACATCCAGAGAAAAAAGACATCGCGAAAGTTAACTCGCATTATGTCCCGCAATTACAACTGTTATAACCACATTACAAATATTCAGATGAGTAATGGCGGTAGGATTTATAGAGTTCGATAAGAGTTTTATATGTAAAAGGGAGTGACGATGTTTCTTTTCGTGCGGAAAGGAAAAACACGCCACTGAGCTTCAATGAGGGCCACTTGATTTCGCTCAAGTACTTAAATAGCTCATACAAACCCATAACGCAAACGAATTCGAAAATGCACACTTAATGAGAATCACAATCATATTATCTGGTATTTACTTTATCGTAATCTTTATATTCATGCATTCGGCCACCATTGATGATTTCAACAAACAAGTATTCCTATGATTTTTCCGCAAAAGAATTTTTATGTTTAAATTTCAAATTTCACGATTTTTTCGTGCCATTTCTTTGTTTTCTTCTTTGGAATTCTTTCCCGGGTTAACTAACACATTGAAATGACATTACTTACTATGCAGAGCTATGAATTGATCCCAATATTTCTATTTCTAATATCTGATGCTAAATCTGAATTGATTGGATAAAAATGATCAAAATTGTATATGTACGCAGTAAGAGAAAATAGGAGAAGAGAACGGGGATAATTAGCCTTTCAATTAACTAAATACAGCGATACGTAGAGGCATTTATCCATGTTAAATGAAATGGAAAACTATCACACTAATATTTGGCGGAATTAGTTTGTTTTTTATTTCATTTAATTAGCCTACCGAACTGAGGAGGTAAATCATAATTAAGGTCCAAGAAAGTGATCTAAATGGTCGTTTGTTTAATTCATCTATTCATAGATTGCAGGTAATAAATCTGTGTTTAGAACAGGGAATCAAACTGGAACCAAACGGAAAACCGAACTATAAAAAGGAAATTCCGAGCCGAAATCGAGATTTATTCCCTTCCAATTTTCGATTCCCAAAAAATCTTATCTTACTTAAGCGTAAATGGAAGAAAGTTAACTAATCATATGTAAATTCAATTTGCAACTAATTATGTATATTCAATTTGCGACCGAGTTTCATTTTAAAATTCTATGTAATGTAGAGTAAATGGGAAAATCAAAAAAAAAAAAATTAAAAGGAAACTACAGAAGCATATAATAGCGAACGAAAAATACAGTTCGAACCGGTTCGAACTGAATTGAACTTTTTTCGTTGAACTAGATCGAATACCGAAACGAAAAATATGTAATAGATACTATGGTATAGAATCAGGTATGAAAGCTTAAGAAGGATTGCGCATCTCAATTTTAGATCATTTTCCTAAAACCGACACTGTTAGGAGCTAGTTATTCAATTATTGCCGATTTCACTGAGGAATGGTACTCCCTTACAATAGTATTCTTTGGCATTTTCAGTTCACCAGTAAAGTTCAAACCTTTGATGTTAATAGGCATAGTCAAATATCACACTTCTTTTCGGACCTCTTCAGACTTCCTTACTCATCCTAAAGTAGAGCAATTAATTTCAGTATCATTACTTTTCCCAAATGAATATTTAGAATTTAGTTATATCTTGGGTCGATAAAAATAACCGAAGCATAAAAGCAATATTTTCCCTAAGTCTTTATCGATAATGGATTATGGCGTATGAAAGTTCGTTGATACATACTAGTCCTTGAGGAGCAGTTGGAAGAAGAAAGAAAACAGATTTCGTATAATCCGATATCTCCCTAAATTATGGCCCGTCCATCATGGTGCTATCTCTATGCAGAGAGTTTTTAAGGATTTCTTCACGCCTCATTAAAGTCTATGCTTGATAGACCACTTAAAGATCGCCGTAGCGTGTTAGAAGAATCTTTCCTACGAAATCTATCGATTTGAATGACTTTGTATTAAAATTTTGGTTACAGTAGTCTCTGTTGCATGCTCAGTTTACTTGTTGTTGATTTAATTTTCAACTATTGACTCCTTAAATGGATAAATAAATGTATGATAAATAATGGTGGGACGATTGTTTGTTAGATGAAATTTAGATTAAATACGTTTTATACAGTGATAAATATTGCTTGGGATAAAAATTTGTTTTATGACTCGACTCATCCTTTATTCCTATGAGCGACTTGTTCTTATGTTTCTTCGTACATCCTGATCGGATTAACATGTATTATTCACTGTAACATATGACACTGTATCTTATGGCGTCTATTGTTATTATAACTTCTATTGGTTACTCATGTTTTATCAAATGGCAACAACTCATGACATGTGTTTCCACCGTGGAGAGAAAATGAGTTGCTAGCAGAAGAATTCAGTCTTGTTTTCATTGAGATGACTATTACATGGAATATAGAGAAGTTAAGCTGAAGTATTAAATAAAAGGAAATGATCATTGAAATTACGAAGTAATTGCTCATCCTCAGGGCAACTATCGAATCATGTACATTAGGTTTGTAATAATAGGCGGAAAGTTAGGAAGGAAAACTCCTATTCATATTAAAATTTTCCGGTATATAACCTTTTCCTTCCTTAATTAACCATTCCCTCATTATGACCGGAGCGATTTATTCTAAGAGAGTGAATTTAATTAAAGATAATTATTTGATCAGTTGACGAGTTCTTCGCATAGCGTACTAAACATGCAATAAATCAACTTGAAGTTATTAGATTGTATTATTGTTATCGAATATAGTTATCCCGAGAGAGATATTTTGAAAATCTAAAGAATACGTTTACTTGAAGACTTCTTGTAAAATTCTCATCGTTCTCATAGAAAATGAAAAATTATATAATTATGAGGACTTTGCTCCTCATCGAGATAAGTTAATTTCCAGATTAAAAGAGAATATGATTAGGAATCGCGCGTACTCTCTTGTTATTCTAGAAGGAGTGAATCTTTGGATATTTAATAATCAGTTAATACTCCCAGTTCATATTAAGTATTTGCATAATTATTTTAATAGATATCAGGCAAAATAAATCGCATAAACTAGATGTATAATACCAACTCAGTCATAGTGAGAACTTAGTCGGAAACGAATTACGAAATATTTAGAAGTTGCATGTAAATGAAAGATCTGATTTTCGGAAAAGAAACATTGGGGTAATTAAGAATATCGGCCAACAAAAAAATAATGGACTTTCAGTCGCGCGGCTTTTGTAAACACGTCTGTGAGTAAAACGACCATCGGGAGACAAACTGTCAGATAACAACGAGAAATGGTTTATTACTTCGCAATTGAAAATTTCCAAGAATACATTATTCTTAATCCAAAGCAGCATATTGTAATAAATGCTCTAGAGCCTACTGATTCCGTCATCTTTTGCTACTACAACTATTGCGCACCTTTCAACTAATAAACACTCAAAGGAAACGCACTCTTAAAACTCTTTGAACTAAAGAAACAGATAAATAACATGGCATACCATCAAATATCAAATCAACGAAAATATAAACAAATATATGTTTGATTGCATTTGGGATTCACAACGATACGAAGCAGTTGCGAAAATAACCGTCTTGGAAACGACTCGACAGCGTTCAGAATTACATATCGGAAGGATTGGATATTAAATACAAATTAACATGATGGATGGGATGATGGATTCTTCCCGTTCATTCATCTAAAATTAATTCTGAAGACGGAAAACGTATGCATCAACGGGAAGAACCATAAACTAAATAGGCAGAATGTGTATAAGCTACTTTCAGTTTACGTCCGTGGCAACCTACAAGAAAACAAAACGCGTAGCGATGTCAGGTGTAAACACACATTCTCGAGCTCATAATCATCAAGATCCACTTTACCTGGACGGCACATTTCCTCTCGCACGCCTCCAGCACGACCGCCCTGGACTCCACAGCGGCCGCCGACGTCGTCCTCTCCGTCGCCGAGTCGATCCACGGGCAGAGGGCGAGGGATATCAGCACAGTTATCCACCATTTAGGCACTGCCATCGTTTTCATCGTATCTCTTCGTCACCTTCTCTTCCCGCTCCTCGACAGCATCCCACTTCGGAGAACCCAGTTCGATGCGGGAAGGAAACAACCCGAAAAAAAGTCCACGCACAATCAACAGCCACTGAGGATCGCTTATGGTGCACTGCGCGTGTTTGCGCGTCGAGGGTCTCCCGACAACTGAGCCATGGGGCGGGGCGAGTCCCTCGACCCTGTCTCCGCCTCGCCCCACCACTCCTCCTCCCCTCCCGCTCCTTTGCCGCACCCACGCGAATGCAAATGCGACTCTTTTTTCCATCCTCTCTCACCTCTCCCATTTGACGCCCGAGTGCATCGAGACATCCGTAGAAACTCGCTTTATCTCCTCTGAATTTCCTCTCGGCGACAATTGGTCGCGATCGCGCGTTTCTTTGTCTGTCACCGTCCATTGATCCCTTGGGACCGTCACCATTCACTTCTATTCCTTCTCTTGCCCCTGAAGAAGGAGAATTGCTCAATCCTTAATAAGCTATCGAAGACTGCCTTACTCGTATATTCATCTTTAGGCCTCGCATTTTGGCAGATCCCTGACCACCGGTCATGCCAAGGTCCTCATTGCTTTTTCTTCCATGCTCATCACTCAAGATCCTGATGGAGTCCGGACGTTTCACCCAAAGCGTTTCATTCGCGCGTAATATTCTAAAGACCGTTCATAAATACTTCACGCATTTTCCGTAGATGCGGAGTTTTGGGTGTGTGGTCTTTTTTGTATTTAATTTCTTAAAAAATATGATCTCCATAAAAAGGAATTATGAATGCATTTCTTATTTTGGGCTCCCTAAATGACCTGATGTCGAATCCTGGATTATTTGGGAGATAATGAGTAACTAATTATCTGTAGGGTTTTCGAAATTAACGATGAAGATACGAGAAATTTCAGGCTTATTTCCGGAAATGGTTGTTACAAACCCTTACTGAAAAACGATTAGAAAAAATATCCATTATGTATAGTATATCAAATCCTCTGAGTAAACTGAGGCGTAAATCTCACTCCAATTTTCTCAGCTTATTGTCTCTCACTGTCACTTTTCATAATAATAATATGTATTTTGTCCTGGGATCAACTTCCCATAGAGCAGACGCATATCTGGCGATGAATAACCACGTATTTCATGTGTCTTGCGGATTGCGGATTCATGTTTCTTGCGGAACCAGATGACTGACCGATTTCGCTACGAAAAGGATTGTGACCGTGAAGGAGCCGCGTATGAAGCTAGATAGTATCTTAAGAGGGAGGATCTTAAAGGGGTTTCACTATATGTAACATAGAAATGTTTGTGGTATAAAAAGTTTTAATTACTTGTTCATTTAATTTTAATGAATTTTAAGTGTCACAAAAAAAGTAGATTTTATAAATGAAATCGAAATTTACCTTATATTCTCTAATATCTAAATTATTCACGTACATAATTGATATCTACCACCTCTTTGACACTTGAGGAGCAATAGCTATAGTATACCTCGATTGGAGCGTTTCCCTAAGCATTCAGTATTAAGCAATTAGATATAATTTAGTTAACAAAGATAATGTCAAGGATATTGAGGCGTATAAGTGAATTTATACTAGACTTTCATAAATACTCATTTACTTACATTCTAGTTATCTTTCACTTTTGGTATTTTTTCTATCTTTTGATGATAGTCTTTCTGATTTTGATTTCTCAGTATTTGGTATTGACCTCTTGGACAGTTCAATGTGACAAACTTCAAGGAAAAAGTGAGAAGTTGTTTTGCTCGGAATTAAAACGCCTTTAGTAGAGACTTTGAAACATTCTAGTGGATCTATAAATTTTGTTTATCTAGTTCTATTTTTATATCTCTTCTAGCAATATTTCCGTTATCATTCCGACAAAGAAATATAGGCAAATTTTTGTCGTAATGAACATGGAGATTTTTCATTCCCTGTGTACTATATGCATTGCATATTATGCAACCAGGATAGCCTGAATGTCGATCATCACTAGGGCGCGAGGAAGCAATTGACCGGAATAACATGTGGCACATTTCGTTCTCTCTTTGTAGAGGAAAGTTTACTACTGGTATTTAACGCTAAAAATTAATATCGTAAGACCTTGAACTTCGGTCTTGCATCGCTCAAATTTTACGAGTTGACAAACTTCGCGCCAGGCTATGAAAAATTTAACGACATTCCCTAATTATCAACATCTTATGATTTATAAGTTTTCTCGAGACTCCTGTAATCTGACAATCATTCATGAGTCATTCACTAAGATTTTTTATGGATGGCTAGACATCCCTGTTACAAAATACTGTGCAAGACAAAATTGTACTAATCGGTTTACTACGAAATGAGTTATATTTATTTCTATAGTTTTTGTTCGTTGAGCTTCACATCTCATTAAATACACTTTCATTCGGTAGATCTTCCCGTATCTGAACTGGAACCAGGAGAGCAACTGATCAAGCGCAGAAGTACACGTTTTTCGCTAACTGATAGCTAACCTGTTCCGTTACATCGTTCCACGTCTTTTACTTTTAATTTCCTCTGAGTATGTTGCAGGAACGGCCAAAATGTATTTTGGCACCTCAAGAGGAGAGCTTGTCGAGTGGTCTTGCCTGATGACATTTTCATAATATTGCATTCGAATTGGTGATAAAACAGTATAGTTATATAAACACTAAACAATTGATTTTTCGTAACACATTCCTATATGATTCTGGAATCAAGGATCGCATATATGTGATCCTTGATTCCAGAATCATATATATATCATATATATAGAATCATATATATAGAACTAAGTCGATCTGCTGAACCTTGAAAAAATTAAGTCGCATAAGTGAAGAGTGTAATCAAAAATACATTTGATCAAGATCGCAGACTACTTTAATTAGTTGAATAGGCCTTTTATTCTTAATGTATATTTTTGTTTTCCTACTTTGACACACCAATCTGAAGTCAATTTCTCATCTAGATTTACTGCTAGCATTAATTGCTTATTCCATTTCGCACGGTTTTGAATTTCCCTTTTTTTTTTAAAGAAATTCCGTTCTAAAATCAGGCTATTACAGTTTCAACCCAAAGATGAAATTCCAATCCTGTTTTGAATGACTAGGTTTAAACTATCCGGTAAAGGTACCTCAAGGGGCTATCTCCTTCATAAGATTATCATCCCTAATTAGTTCCTGTGTAACGCTCAGTTGAAACTGGTAATTAATTTCCCAAGATAAACGTATATGATGAGTCTTTGATCTACATGTGATCGATGTACATTTTCTGTTTTACTTCATCGCTCGACTTTGCTATGAATTCAAGTGTAAATACTTGTGTCTCCGGATCTCCAAGAGAGTATCGCATGCAAATTTTATCCCGCGATCTATTCCCGATGGGGCTCACGTGCGAAATTACCTCAGCTGTCGAGGTACTTTTAAAAATCCCTTTATTCTAGTGCATATTATAAAATCATGTTAAGAAATTAATTATCTCACTCTGGAAACGAATAACGAATGTTGTGTCTTTCACTAAATTTATCAACCGGAAAAGGGCTTGGATCTCCACCCCTTCCACCATAAGCTACCAAAAGCTTCGGGGGCGAGAAAGAGGCTTACTAAGCAGTGTGATAAGAAGTGAGGTAGTTTGCTCATTCTTTCCTCGTATAGTCATAAGCGGAAATAGTCCTCTTAGGACAGCAAACTGACCCTGTGAATAACTGTCTCATAACATTAAATTAGTGTGACCAAAAAGAATGCCATCAATCTGCATAAATAACGCAGATTTTACTAGCTCAGTAGTTTCTATATTATCATAGCCGTGGACGAGGCGGAAAAGTAAATGATAGATGCATTTTTCCTTTGTCTTTACCAAAAGACAAATAAAAAGTATTCCATTCGTCAAGAATTTGTCGCAGAAACGAAAACGCAACATTGAACTCTATTTTTATTCTTTCGCAGTCTGTGCATTCACGTCCTGAATCATTTGAAATATCATATAAAAATAAGTTGTAAGTTTTCTGATGGTATAAAATGTAGATTTCCATCTTTCAAATTTCCTTATTTCAACCTGAAAAATCCACTAGTATATCACGTTAAAAAAGAACCACTAGCTCTGAAAATATTTAGGAAAAAAATAATGATGATGATAATAATTTTTTGGAGGTCAATTCTATCTGTCATTATCCATGGGCACATTTACTCTGTACTAAAAGATCTTTTAATTCTTGCATGATCCATTCCAAAGGTTCTTCATGTTGATGTAGTTCGATTGCATTCATCTTGCTGTGAAATGCTGCCATGGCGTTTCTTCTTTCCAAAACAGACTTCGGAGACCGAAAAGAATAAACTGCCATTAAAATTGACAATAATTTTGTTAAGGGTGGCGGAAACACATTTTGAAACTTCAATGAATGACATAATGAGATTCTGGATCACTACTTTAATACTTCGAAGGGAACCGTACTTGGTGTTCTTAAAATCAGGCGGTGCTATGGAATTGAAAGAGGATGATAAATGTCCCAGATTTATATGCCCGGTTTCCAAGGGGCATAGACGCAGCACGATCATGTGACCGTGATTGAGGGTACTCCAAGAGAATGGATCCCTTCTTTCTTTACGAGCTCGATGCGTACACTATTCGCTCTGCTTTTCATTTATTTGAGTTTTTCCCTTATTTCTGACAAAGAAATAGTTCTTTGACTAATATTCTGCACGTTACACGTTTTCGAGTAACTACTTTCTGTCGGATGTGAGTTTCTTCCTTCTTTCCTCCTAGGCTTATGCCTGTTTCCTTCAGTACCACGCCCCAATCGAGGCTTGGTACTGGTACTCTGAGTAATAACTTTTAACGCCTTTAAGTAGGTTACTAGCCTGGCTTATCGGCGTATGAGACAATCACAGACAACCATTCCCTAACCGGAAAAATCCGATTAGCCGGGATTCGAACCCGGGACCGTGTGGTTGGATCGTTAACGCGCTGGCACGCTAACCACTCCGCCACCACGGCCGGCGGATGTGAGTTTGTATCAAGAAAATCTCCAAATTCAGCGGAATTTTTGGAGATGCATTTCTAAACATCTTTGTTTATGTTTACTTTTTACTTTTACGTTTTTCTTAAAATCCTTCCTATATTGATAAATTTATTTTCATATTATGCATTCTCGTCCTTGACTACGCCTTACTTTAATTATTCATTTTATAGATTCCTGATATCTCGTATTGCAGGTTAATTTTTATCAGCCATGTACGAAATAATAGTTTCATCTCAAGAACTTATCTGAAACTTGTTTCTACTTCCACTTTGTCGCCGTTTTGCTCGTCTCTTAAACAGAGAATCTAAGAATTTGATGTGATTTAAAGATGTGTTCTTTTTAAGCATGTTGACACACTAAAAAGTTATACAAACATAGGAAACTTTTGTTTTTATGTGCTAAGCTTAAGGTGTTGTCGGATCATTTTATAACTTAACAGTGGAGTATGAGTTGGAAAAATTCATTTCCCGAGATTCATATCTTGGCAAATGAGTGGGAAAAATGTTTATAAGAACATTTTGCTTCTTATGGAGCGTTTTCATTTTACTTGCTTATTTACTCAAACGTGCACTCTAGTACTCTTAAAACATCTTTATTCTGCTACCTTGTAGCTCGAACTGTTTTTTTTTTCTTTAAGTACAACATTAATATCTCACACAGAATGCCTCCTGTTACTAAATTGATTAGTTTCTACAAGACTATCAATCCATATATCATCAACCATGATTTTCGATTACGTGCGTAAATATTACTCCTCTGCTTTTATATACAGACCTTTCTAGTCATTCGCTTCGCATATACTCTGTTTTTACGGCCTGATTAATCGCTAATTGATGTATCAATTCCTTTTAATTCCAACTTTCCTTTGACGAAAAAATGTCTTGTTGACGAATTACTTTGATTTATTTTTGTGTCGTTGTTGATTATTTTAGAAGAATTACTTAACTTCTCTTAACTTTAACTCAAAGTTTCGACCAATTATAGTCGACAATTACGCAGAGAATCAGAGCAATCCATTAACCAATTAAAGGAAATAATAAGGCTCCACTTCAAAAGTCTCTATAATTATATTTTCTCCATTGTATTTATTTCTGAGCGTGGAAATATTGAGTAAGAATAATCTCTACGATCGATTTATTCGCCAGAATTCGTATCTCTTAATCTCTTCGTTTCTCTTTTTATGAGGAAGATACATATGTTTATGCCGGCTAAAACATATTTACACCTTTTCTGTGTTTTCTGAAAGTGTTGGGTATTGCATTTACCGCTATCAATCGAACTTTTTTATCGATGAAAACTAACTCTCTTATAAAATTTTCAGTGATAAGATTCTTAGCAAAAGGATTTCTCGTTTAGTAACTTAGCGTCGAAGAAATCGCGGAAGTTAAATAGGTACATACTATTAAATTTCATAAAATCTGCGTTAAGAAATGTGGTATTATATCGGAATTACATGAAAGTACTCAGCATCCGATAATGAGTTCTTACCGTAAGAATTTCATGTATTTTCATATTCATTTTTTGAATGGCTAGAAACTTGTTTACTTTGTGTAGCAGTTTCGTCTATCGACTGATATGCCTTTAGGTTTCTACTTATCTACCAACGAAATTTGAAAGCTCAATATCTCAAAGGCAAAATTGTTAACATACTAGCCTTGCTTCACCAATGTCCCGGGTTCGAGTGCCGGTTAACCGGGTGGACCGTGTATGCTTGTGTTCTCAAGTTGTATAGAAATTAAAGTAATAATAATAATCCGAAAATGGTGAAATATTGATAATCTTCTTACCGCATCGGCTGTGTCAGCTACATGTGTATTTATAGCTACGTCAGAACAAACGAATTTAATTCGACCCGCTCTTCAGTCTCCCTCTTTCGCGAATTGAACGGTGGTAAAAAAGCGTCTCTGACGTGGATCACGGGAATACGGCGAATCATCGCCCGTTGCGAAACGTTCGACAGAATCCCCGGAAAATTAGGGCGTTCTATGAGGGCCCGAAATGCGCAACTATGCCCCGCTCCCCGAAATTATAAACAATCAGCCACAGCACCTACTGACCAAACGTTCTGTTTTCCGTCCCCTCCCTTCCCTCGGCTTCCTCCCGTGCAGACGACCCATCCATTTCCCTCTCCCAACGCCCTCATCCCAGCCACTTAAGCAACAATTGACATAGCGCAGGGGTCCGATGCGGGGGGAGGGGGTAAATAGGTCGAAAAAGGAAGGCGAGAGATGGCCAGAGATCAATTTTCGCTTCCTCGTTTGTGGAACAATAAACGAAGACGAAATACTCTTGAGATTTGTTGTTGGGTTCATAGATGGCACTGCTGCTTCACGGAAATATTTAAAGCGTTTCATTGTAATTTTGTTTCATTCTGCGGTTTCAAAGTATATGTATAAGTATCAGAATTAGCTGCCCGCGAATGTTTAATGTAGGTTGTATGCTGGTTCGATATTTAGTTATTGAAATGACTATTTTGTATTTTAGTTATTGAAATTTTCATGTAGTTTATATGTTGGTTTGATATTTAGTTGTTGAAATATCCTCGTGTTGGTGGATTAGCTGCTTGTAAAGCAAAATGATTGCAAGAAAAGTATGTCTGCGTTCCATTGTTTTGCAGACTACGGTTACAAAATATAGATGCATTAGAATAAGTTCCCCGTAAAAGTTTAATGTACTTTATCTGCAGGTTTGATATTTAGTTATTTATCCGGGAATAAATAGGACATTGTTGAAATATCCTCGTGTTGGTCGATTAGCTGTTTATGAAGTAAAATAGTTGCTAGTAAATTACGTCTCCGTCATGTTTATAAGCTTCCCCATATGCTGTAATTGTCTCCTTCGATTCTTTTCAAACACTCTCCACAGCCCAGATTTATTGGGTATGTAATAATTTATAACACGCTGACGCTAGCAAAACCTACAAATTGACTTGTTGCTTCAGATTTATCAAAGCTGCTGTGAGTGATGGGCACGTTTCAGCTGTTAAAGCTTTGGATAATATCGTTTCAAAACGCATTTCAACCTATTGTGTAACTAATTAAAAATACTGTGTGTTTAGTTCACGTTTTGTCGTTATGTCCATATATGCGCTCTGTATGTTTTGTTTATTTATTTATTGATAATAATATGTTTATGTTTCCTTTCATATAAATTATGATCGTATGTCTATTTATCATAGACGTATGAGCTCTTACGCTGGCAAAAATCTGTTCTTTCGTGCTTTTATTTCATTTACGAATATTTGATATTTCGCGAAATTTTTTCTCAGCATTGAAGTATTCGAGTATCTTCTGCAGCTATTATGAACCATAGTCGTTTGCTTTATTTCTGTTGAATGATTGGACAGAATCAGCATAATTATCGTATATTTACAGCTATTGACACTCATCGCGGTAAAGTTGAAAAGAAAGAGAAGATACAAAATCTGTAAATAAAACGTGTCTTTCGGGTGCTCTCGGAAAGCAATACATCACTCCAGCTCTTCCAAATTGGTACGTCAGCGTAAAATTTAATAGCAAGGACACGTGTGGAGTTCCATGTACACGAAATTCCCTGAAAGGAAACCAGCCTATTAAGCGCCGCAGTTAAGTTCAATACCAAACAGATGTACCGTCAAGCATGGGGCGTCCGGTTTATGAGGCGTAAAATGAATGGGAAAGAGAGAGAAGCACGCGAATGAAGGAAATTCCGGTTTTCAACTTTCCTCCTATAAAATGGAAGAATGTAAAAATAAGACCCTGTGCAGGGATCTTTTTTATCGTCGTAAATTTTGTCGCTTAATTTTGTTCCTTAACTAGATTCTGAAATATGCCCGAATGATTGAAAATGATGGAGTTGAGCGCCCGTATAGTACGGGGCTCTGTTTAAGCGTCCCCAATTTTGTGAAAATTTGGAAGTCGCCGTGCCGTCTGCTCGCTTCACTATCTATTTGGAATCTTGGTTACGCTCCATGCGGGGCCGAATTCGAATCAGAATGAATATGTAACGCACAGTTCGTCTCGCTATTTCAGCAAATTTGCATTATTAACCGCAAAATGGAATTTTTTGCACTTTTCACCCGAACTGTATATGTAGAGAGTCAGAACATACGAAAGTGAACTTTAAAACGACCATTTATTAGCCTCTGTCACAAATTTATCACGTTAGATGACATGTAAATTATTCTAATCTTGCATAAAAGTTACTATTTGTAAACATTCTTAACTTTTCTATAAGCCACATCTCATCACAATCAGCAGTTCAGCTTCTTAAACTAGATTTTCGCAGTGATATGTGTAAGTAAGAAAGTACGCTTATTATTTATTAAAATTCCAATCCATGTTTACTTCTTCATTCCTTTCTGTGAAAATTATGTAAAAAAACAAGGTGGTCCCAGAAGAATTCATTTTGAACTTTGCTCCAGGTTGATGTTAAGTTATAGATATATCTTTCTATTTGCATGTTGCAATTAATTCCAATGATCTCTTTCTCTCTCGTATATCTCAACTATATATCAAATGCCTTAAGGCTTCTTTTCGCAGAAATTAAAAAATTCTTCATTTCGAAGGTAGTATCATTAGGCTGTAAATAACGAAAATTGCCGTTGGAAAGCATCCAAGCGTATGAATTGCAACCCTTATTCTCATCGTCTTAAGCAAGGCCACTTAACCATCAGAGAGCGCAAGAAACCCTGAAGCCGTAGATCTTTTTACATAATGCCTCCACTCCATTTCATTGGATACTGCATGGCTTACATTAGGAAGTGAATCAGTCGCCTCATTCGTTCACTCTAGTACTCTTTTCAATTGGAATAAGTATGAAGACCGGCAATCCGATTCATGCATTGAGAATCTCTAAACAAAGAGTCATGTTCCTAATCGTATATACTTAGAAAGCTGCTTTTCTAATAATCAAACATATGCTTTCACGCGTACGCGGAAGATTAATCGACTCTTCAGTCACTAATTTATACGAACAATAATGGCATTATGTTTTATTAATTGTTATGTCAAAGTAAGTTCTAGATTACATTTTATAATTCCAGAAACGTAGATTGTTAATTCGTGAATTTAGATTCAGATGACTTATATCGACTTAGGTGGTGGGCGTCACATCTTGTGAAATGACTATTAATGTGGTAATACCATGAATAGAACTTTCGGAAATCATCCAAACTCTTATATTTTCCAATCAAGATGTGATTAATCTATAAATTTAAATGATGAATGGTATTTTTATTCACCATATTTCTGTAACTTGTCAAAACTTATTCTTTTTGTCTTTGATTCTCAACCATTTCCTTGCATGCACTGACGAAAATATTGGTATATAGTAGATGTGCACGATAATAATGTTATGCGGAATGAAATTCCGGAATACTTGATTAACAACTATTAATAGTTGCCACAGTGACACAAAGACGGAATATAGCTTTTGCGAACAAATTTTAAGCTCGTCTTACTTTCTATGTTAAATAAATCTTAGTAAAAGTGCGCCAATGTCTTCTTTGTAAATTTTTCGGAAATTTCAAAATTAAAGGTATATATAATATAAGTGTATTTAATGCGATTTCAAACATCAATCATTAAGCATTTATCCTCTGATAATGGAGGCATAGCCTTCGAAATGCACATTGGAAGTCTCCCAGAAGGTCGATAATCCACGGTTTCCTTGCTCCTTTCAAGGAATCAGTACCACAGTCATCGGCATATTTGCGGTTTGAGAGTTTTTCGAGCCTCTTATTCGTAAGAGCCAAAACAGCGTTAATATTGAAAACACGTTGTGCATCTGCTCCAAAGCCCTCTTTGAGATACCGACTCCACTACGTTTTAATGCTAAGAACCACCAGAATTTCGGACGGTGTTTGCAGAACACCGGTAAACCGTGACTCCAACCGCGACTTGCACCTAAAGTTACTTTCCCTACTGACGAACGCGGTTCTCATATATCCGGGGACCCCACTGGAACATCAATCAAATTTGACATTCTCTTAGTTAAAGATTAACCATTTACCACAAATAGTGATCAAAGTGATTTGAACAATCCGATTCCGTCCTCATGATACAGTAAGTGAAAATTTATTATCTCTGAACGCAATCGTATTTCACGTCTTTTAACAAATTTTCCTCGAAATTATCTTCCATTGACCTTTTCTCGTCCAAGTCAACTTTCATTTCTATTATAACTAACATCCATAGCTTGATTCTTTAAATTACCCCATGGTATTGTTATTTGTTATGTTTATATTGTTTTTTGTTTTGATTTATTATACCGCTGTTTATTGTATCCAAGGCAAGTTGCCAGTAATGGTTGTTGTTGGACCTATGAATAAATAAATAAATTTCAATTCCTTTTGAAAACTGTACCAATATTTTGCGAGTTCAGCAGAGTAATCCATATGGTTCTTTTATTTCTATTATTTCAGAAATGCTACCTACAGAAAAAATAGTTTTATGATCTCTTGATGTGACCAATGGAGTATTGACATGATTGTTTGTGCATACCTTTATCATGATGCAGTTAACCACTTATTCTAAATGAAAATTCATATCTTCCTATATACTCTACTTTCAATATTTTATCCCAGAAAAACAATTTCCCCATTTTAAAAGAAGTATTCCTATCTAAAGAACTGTTGTTTGATACTCTTCCTCCTGTAAAAACCTAGTTCCTTCATTGCCTTTTAATATCCCTTGCCAACATTCTCTAGCTCCCCCTACCCTCTCCTCTGCTCCTCTTCCTAGCCCCACCCATTTCCTCATATGCTCTTGCTAATTCTGATCACTATGGACTTCCTGTTCTCATCTTGTTACTTCTCTTCCTGTTTATGCCTCTTTCTTATACTCTTATTCATTTTATGGACTCATCCTTTTTGCTAATCCATTTCTATACTCTTCCATACCCTCAGTAGCAAGTCTCTCCTTTCATTCTTTCTCCCCTCTACTCTATCCCTCCCTTTGACTATCCTTCCTCTTCCACTTCATTCATTCCTATTTTTGCTTTCCCTTCCTACTATTTATCTCTCATTCTGCCCTTACCTCTCTCCACTTTCCATTTCCTTCTAATTTTGCTCCATCCAACTACTTCAAACTCTCTCTGAAACATTAGATCTTAAATATTTAGGAATTTTAAATCAATTAGAAATACAGTTCAAAGATGTACATAATAATAATAATAATAATAATAATAATAATAATAATAATAATAATAATTCCATCTTTTTTAGGGCGAATTTTTGGTCAAGGATGGCCACTCTTACAATTAACCCTTATTGTTTTTTTTTTCCTTTCTTTTCTATTTTTTAATATTTTTTTTTCTTTTCTTTGTAAAGACAACGATCACAAACAACCATTCCCTAACCGGAAAAATCCGATTAGCCGGGATTCGAACCCGGGACCGTGTGGTTGGAGCGTTAACGCGCAAGCACGCTAAGCACTCCGCCACCACGGCCGGTGTACATATGTGTATTCGTTTTATATATTCCCTAATATGGTTAGGGAAATTATGAAATGGGCAATTAAAATTTAATTTAGCAGGGTATATTTTTTTAAACATTTAGGAAGTAAGTGAAAATAAAGCAGGATTCTAAAATTATTTTTAACTATATCACATGTTGACAATTAATTTTATAAATAGATAACTGAATAAATTATTATATAATACACTTGTTTAATATAATATAATTATATTAAATATATTACAATTTAATCAGTGTCATGTGATAATATAATTATTATATAACACTGCACATTGTCTGTTGAACTAAATAATTCAGAGATATTGAATTTACTCTGTAAATAATAAGGTGAATTTAGAAAGTAAAATTAATTAAAACAAGATGCATAACTAAGAAAGAACTATGACAGGATGAGATACAAGAGTATCATGAGCCGTAGTTGAATGATAAAATTTAGGATCAACCAAATTCTATAGATAAAAGCAATTTTTCTTTCATTCCCTATGTACTTTTGGATGTCTGACACCTGGTAAGGATACTTAAAAATTTTAAATCACAACACATCGGGAATTAATGATATAATTGAAAGTAAGTTTAGATTAAATTATAAGATCAATACAGTTGCTCATCAGGTGAAAGATATCCATATTTCCAGGATGTTACTAAACTTATTTTTGCCATCCATAACTTCTTAAAACCAACATTCTTTTGGTTATTATTGGTCCAACTTCAAAAAGTGATTTCTATGATATCTTTAGCAGTTAAATCTTATTAAAAAATCAAGCAATATCTTTTTATAATTCTTGATTTATAAACCTTTATCAAGATTCTGTAGAGCTAACAAAATTTCATAAACTCAAATTCATGATTCCTTTTTCAATACTTTTGAATTACAGAGGTATATATTTTCTTGTATGAATAATGTCTTAAATCTAAATTGTCCCCAAGTAGCTGGTGTTTTTCATTCATTATCTGGAAAAATAAATCTATAGTGATTAACATTATCTAGAAAATATTTTTCAGAATTAAAGATTGATTATATACATATGTATATATGTTACGTGGAAGGAACTTTTGATGGGCTAAAAAATGTATGCACATGCAAATACAAATTATTATCATAAAGATATTAGAACATTCATTAGGATTTCATGATTTTTGCTATTGTGTTAACACCTCATAATTTCTTTATTCAATCCCAACCTAGTCCTTAGTAAATTTTGATTCAAATTATTCATAATTCAACTGGATTTCTACATAGTAAAATAGGCCAAATTTTACATAAAACATGGCATAGATGCTGTTATGTTTAAACCACAAGTATGCCTCAATTTAATAAAATGTGATTTTGGAAACTCTCCTATTTCTCAAATTAATCCTTTAGATACTCAAAAGTCATTGTTGTCATTTACAACTGCACATATTTTATGTCCAATTCATTCTGATGAATAGCATGAGAACAAAATAGGATAGAACCATCATATTTAGTTAATTTAACAGATAGGCCTTATTCTTCTTCTTCAGCATCTATCTTTCTCACAAGTTTTATTTATGATGGTGAAAAATTGCAACATCTTAATTTTCAGGAGGATGAAGGTCCTTGTACTTATATTTCCATATACTTTTACTAGACTTTTTCCTTTTAATAATGAAGAAGTCCATGGTAGCATACTTTACGTTTTTCTTATAAAAACTGGAAAAAGAAATTTTTACATTGGAATGTAACTTCCTCAAATTCATCAGTTGGTATATAGAATTAAAACTTATGTTATGAACTCTATAAACTACAGTTAAAAATGATTTGTATCAAGAATTTAAGTATACTTGAATTGGGAAAGGGGTATATATCATTCTTTTGGAATGTCTTGTACTCCAAAATTGTCTCTATTTCATTGTGTCCTGAGTACATTCTCTCATCTCCTTCTATCCTCCCCCCTCTGCTTCATCTATCAAGTAGTGTTAAAAGTTAAATTTTAAGGAAATAACATAAATGAATTTAATTCATCCAGAATGGTTCTCCCTGCACTGATGTCTTTAAATATTGACTCTTTTAAATTTGAATTAATAGTCTCCTCAGTTTCAAGGCCATGAAATGCACATTCAGCCTATCAAATGACAATAAAATATTTTGGTATATGTCACATTCAAAAGTATTTTTATTATGCTGTATTTATCTAATCAAATTCCAAAATTACAAAAAATTCTAAAATACAGAAGAAACTTACTAACCTGAAATTTTGGTTAATTTATGTAATTGTCTGTGTAAAAGAAAATATTTTTGCATTTTTGTTCAAGAATTCTCAATTATTTTATAAACTGATGAGTTTTCATAATAGCTTTTTAAATTCACCGATTAAAAGAGTGCTTTATTTATTAAATCACAATTTAAATTCACCGATTAAAAGAGTGCTTTATTTATTAAATCACAAATTTATTGCTTCTCGTGACAAGAAGTGAGAAATACTATCTATGAAATTCAAAGCAAAGCACTGCAATAGCAAGGTATTCAGTAAACATGAAATTTGGACAAGGCTAAATGTATTTTTTTGGCCCCCTACAGTGTATATTAACAAATTTCCACAGTATTTTTATTAGGTTAATGCTAAAGATCAATGAATATTTTTTATTTATAAAAATAGCATTTCCTCACTAGTATAAGGATGATAATCCTTTAGAAATTAAATTAGTTACATTCCAATGTGAAATTTATTAGATTAACTATAAAAACGTGAGAAGAACAGAAAGAATCAATTTTATCTTTTTTATTTGAAACAGTAGGTGAACAAATCAAATAAATTTCATTAAAGATAATCAGAATTGTGCCATCATTATGATTTGATATATCTGTGAGTGGCATACTCCTAATAACAAGTTATGAAGGATATTTTTAAGATTTATTTTAAGGAATAAATTTTGTGAACATGTCATGGATCACAGTAGCCACACAATTCAAAAGCATTTTTATACTTAGAAATTTATCAATAAAACATATAGAAAATGTTTTCATTCAGAACTTTCCGTTCTTACATATCTTACTACTGAAGAATTTCAGTTACATTCTGTTACAGGAAGTTCTAAGCAAACATCAATAGCTCAATACAATTTCAGGAATGAGTATTTATTTTAGGAAATTGTTCACACTCTTATTCTGTATTTAGATTTATATTTCTCATTTACTAACAAGAAAATACATGTACATGACAAAACGTTTTTTATTTTATGACCAAATTATCAATAACATTTAATCTTGCTTCATTATTTCTTTTCATTTTGATAGAATTGGTTGATTATGTCTCCTTCTAAATTCTATTAAAGATTATAATTGTACTCAGTACTATTTACAAAAATTTGTTGACACACTTTTAGTTTATTAAATATTTTTATTTCATATAAGATATGATGTACTTTGGAAATAGCTATTAATAAACGAAGAATTCAGATTGGTGCTCAAGCAATGAGTATTTATATGAAACTCATTCCCTCAATGGAAAATCAAATGAGGATGGAAAATAAAAACCATATAATATATCATCATAGCAAACTATTGCTATAATTTTTAGAATTTGAGATTTGGAGGATAAATATTCTTCTGCAGTTGCAGCAAAATGATTAGATCATTCAAGTGATTCAAGTCTACACATATTAGACCTTTCTTCTTCAATTTCTGCTAGATTTTCATTAGGCAGAGTGGGTTCCATACATGTACTGATTGCTTTTGTGCAGTAATATTTCATGGTTTACTGAACACACAAATTTGTTGGTTGGATGCTAAGGTATTGATCCATTTGAGGGCTGTTTAATTAGAGCCATCACTTGTTAATGTCAAAGCTTTGAGAACTGGAAGAGAAACTGATCTGCCATCATATCTTGGCGCTTGCAATGCTCAGCAAGCACATTGAAGATCAAGGTTTGAATCCTCTTCACGGCAAACTTTTCTCTTCTATCATTAGTTGATATTTAACATAGGTTGGCAGTACTTGGAAATTCACATAAATTAGTTAGCAAATGTTTGTAGGACGAGTAAGTACATTTGTTTGAGAAATAAGGTTTCAAGTATATTTGAAACCAGACAACATAATTTGATGAAAATTTTAGATGACATTAAGCTTTCACAGTATGATATAATGAGATTTAAATATACAATGATTTGATCTGATTTTGGAATGCAGATTCCAAATAAAATGACTGTACACTTTACAAGCCAGAGTATAAAATTACTTCTGGCTGGGAATTATGTTTCGCCAACTTATACTTTTTTCACTGGAAGGAACCAGCCTTCCATAGCATAAGTTTTGAGTGCATTTTAGGAAGCATTGTCTTTCACTTTATAATTATCAACATTTCCTTCTTTTTCAGATTTTTTCTGCTGTTTGCGCTTCCTGTAAAGAATTGAATTAAGTGAGTTTTTGCATTTTATTGTATGATATAGTAATCTAAAAATACTTTTTAAATTTAACTGATATAATTTCCTGCATATTAAGTACTATTTACTGAATATAAACCATCAGCATTTGGTGTATTTCCTTGCAGCTTAATCATTCCTTGAAAGTAAAATTAATGTTATATTTTCTAAAATCATTAGTTGGGCAAAATTTTTAAAATGACATTCACAAAAGAATATTAGATGAATTTGCAAAGAGTAATAGGTGCAAGAAAATCTAATTGACTTATCAAAAGTTAGGGCTGAATGGAAATTTAATTATCATAGTGTAATTCATGCTATAAATTAAAGGTAAGTAATTAATAGCAAGATATAGTTTATAGTATTATAACCATGATATTTTATCAATTATAAGTGATTGGAATGGTATATAAAAACAAAAGAGAGATAATAATAAATAATTCTAATAAACCAAATTAACAAAAAGTGTATTTACAAGAAAATATTACACCTCTAATGAAAAAATGACAAAAACACAAAGATTTATATTTTATTTATAATTTACTTTAAAGGAATGTTATTGTAATGAATATAATGATATTAAGAATGTTACCAAATGACAAGACCTTCATAAATAGTATGATCATAATGACAGAGAATGCAACTGAGCAAAATATCTGATTTTTTCCATATCTATCATACCGTTTGAAATATACAGAATATGCTAAAATATATAAGTAAGGGATTTAAAATAATAAAATTTGATGAAATAAATTGATTGTGAAAATGGTCTAAGAAAATGTTACTCATAGAGGAAAATCATTTGAAACTATGCTTCAAAAGGTGCTTCCATGCTTATTCAGCTCAAAAGAGATCAGTTTTGTTTTTCTTTAAAGAGTCCTTGAAGAAACATCAGTGAATATGATCATTTTATAAGTCAAGGGATGCGTTGAATCTCTTTAGCAATTGTTCTCTACCTCATACTCCTCATGACATCCGTGCACATAATCTCAGACTTTGCTACCACCATACAAGTTTTTATGTTAGCTTCTGTCTGTTTTCATGGTGAGATAAAAGTGTAGAAGATAAACTATCTTGAATGTTGGCAGAATTTGCTAAAATTTTGAACTGTTTTGCAAAATCAAAGAGTCATAAAATGTAAACAAAACTCCTAGAAATTATACCCTGTAATTTTTTGTCCCACAAGGACCGGGAAATATTATTCAAAGAAATATATTTAGTGAATGAAGGATTTATTAATGGATCATAATTATTTTAGCCCTTTACTTACATTCCCTTTCTTGCAACTTGTTTCTTAATATCTGAATATCTAATGAATTCCCTTGACTAACTTAAATCAGTTTGACTTATTACACTTTACTTCTTGGATGCTTTTGCGAATCTGTGACATACAAGTTAATATTTTGGAGGGAAATTTTTCTTCTAAAAATGAGGTATCATAAAATGTTGTGCAGGTAACAGATTCTGTTGCATTAATGCATAGGATAATTTCTTGTAGCTGTTAATATAGAGCATGATATTTTCCTTAATTGCATTGACAATAAAATTTAATGATTTCTCATTATTAGATTCTCAAAGTTAAAATTTTACTGCATTTTGCCCAATTCACTCATTTTCTTTTATGGATTCAGTATAGTATAAACTAAACAGCTATAGACTAAGTATGATGTAAGAGATAGGAGACTTCAAAATATTGATTTCTATAAAATGAAACAGGTACTTTACCTTGCTAGTTCCTCTCCTTCTTCTATTGTTTGAGGTAAGGTGCAGTTTGCAGTTTCTGGGAGGAAAAGAACACATACACCACCTATGACACCCAAAGAACCCAGCAATCCCATTGGCAAACCAAAAGCCACTGCAGACTATAAAACAAAGATTTAACAATTAGCAGGTTTCCTTTTGTAGAATGCAAATATTCATCACTCCTATCTGGCTTCATGTGAAACCACTTCCTAAGATTAATGATTTTTTTAAACTTTGAAAAATTGAGAAATAAAATTTAACTTCTTATGAAAGTCTTTAACAGATTCTTGTTTATTAGCAGTTCAGTGCTTAGAAAAGATTTATCTATATAAGGAGCATTTTCGTAAAGTCATCATCATCATCATCATCTTCGTTTCCTTCCAGCGAGCCGGGTAGGACGTTTATTAACAATTTGCCTCCATTTTGTCCTATCTTGATACACATCTTGTTTTGTTATTTCTTCCCAGTTTTCCCCTCTAGTTTTTAGATCTTCCTTGATCTGGTCCAGCCATCTTTTCCTGGGTCGTCCTACTGGTCTTTTTCCAGTCACCTTTTTATCCAAAGCTTGTTTTGGTAAACGGTTATCCTTCATCCTCTTCACATGTCCAAACCACTTGAGCCGTGAGGTACTGAGTCTCTCAGTCATTGACAGATCCACTTGCATCTCTCCTCTGATGTCATCATTCGTAATTTTATCTCTTCTAGTCTTCTGCAAGGCTGATCGCAGAAACTTCATTTCACATGCTTGGAGCTTGCTCAGTTCAGCTTTATTAATTACACAGCACTCCAAGCTGTATGTCATGATCGGCAGGAGATATGTTTTAAACATGGATAGCAAGTCAACAGTTGAGTATGAATGTATTGCTTTCAACACTAGAATAAGCCTCGGATTGCTTTCGTAAAGTATTATTTAAAATTTATAACTTGATCTCATTCTTGTGGTGTTATTCATCTGAATTCATTGTGCACCTTATAAAAATTGTTGTAATCTTTTATTCATGTTGAGATAATAGAGGAAAATGTGAAAATAGGGCTAAATAAACTGCTTTGAAGAATTATTTACAGAAGAGTAAATATCTAGTTAATAGACTCCAATGATACTGTGTTCCAGTTTTTCTAATCAGTTTGATAGCTAAGGTATATAGAGGAAATATTCTAATGTAAGCTATGAATTATTTTTTTAATCTTTAGATGGAATAATACCATAAAGAAACAACATGGAATGAGAGTATTCTTGCAGTATGGAGAGAAATACATAAGATTTCATTCCCATCTAATCCTTCATCACTGATTAGAAACACTGGTTGATAGTTATCTGGCAAAGTTGTTGTTTTGTATGAAAAAGTTGTATGGTTTTTCATTTAGATAATGAAACCTTATTAGGTTTAAACAAAATCAATATCATAATATTAAAAACCTTGCAAAGTTTAAGTCAACCTGTGTTGTTTGTTGAACTAGTGCAATTTATTTATTTTGTTAAATGTAATTAATTAGTATGTATATTGAATCTAAATTACAGTTTATACTTACCAAATTCCATAAATATGGAACTAACATCAATGCTACTCCTGCTGGAATATTGGATGAACCAACTCCTAAGTTCCGTACTACAGTAGGAAATAATTCTGCTGTAAACACTGGAAGCATTGCATTTGATGTAGAAATGGCAAATTTTCCACACATTGCCATTGCCACGGTGACCCATTGAAGTTCTTCTCTTCCTGTTGAGAGAAATATACTTATTCAGAATATATCATGTCTATGTATTTAATAATACCATTTCTCATAAATTACATTATCAATGTGTTTTCTAATTAATACTATTTGTTAAAAGGAAAATTAGGGAAATTAGGAAATCACTTAGAGTTATCATTGTTTCATTTATTTTTGTTAGCTTCTTTCTAAAGTTAATACATAAGCATAGGAAGAAACCAGTTTCTTATCCATAATTTTATCATGTATGGTTAAGGACCAGTTTTGGTTTAATTAATGACTCTGTCATGGCCCTATACTTATTATGTTTAAGTAGTACAATAATTTATCCCTAAAATCATTCATTGAGCATATGCCCATTTCAAAGATTTTGCAAAACCAAATTTGGAATTACTTTTGTACATTTTAACTAAATTAAAAAAATAACCTCGCTCCTACTGCAAGTTTTTATATGTAAAAGAAGAATTATTAATTCATCTTTTCTATGGGATTATATTTATAGTGATAAAAAATAAATTCATGTTCTCTTTAGTTTCATTTCTCCACACTGATTTTTCAAGTCTTGGAATGCTTTGCTGCGTTTTGAGTCCCAGATGTATGAATCAAAGGTTAGGAAATTTTAAATTCACACCTATTTAGGAAACATTATTCCAAAGAGGAGGATACTCAATTTCGGATATATTAAGTTGATGGTGGATACCACATAAAATTTGAAAAATATTTTTGTGTTCTAGATTTTATCTTATATAAATATCTTTACCTCGGGGAACAGTTAGTGTCAGTAAACAGGAAATGCCACTTCCCAACATGGAAAGACTCAGAGGCCACCGTCTTCCTGATCGAAGAAGAAATAATATGCACATCGCAATAGCAGGAAGTTCGACAGCTCCTGAAAAATGAAAATTTATCGTTAATATCCGATTCTCGTGTAAAAATAGAATCATTTCCTTTGATTAATTTTTATTTCGACAAGAATGCGACTTAGTTGCTAAGACATTATCTACATATTATTATATATTTAATTATTACATATTATTGCAATAAAATTGGTGCACCGGTATTAAATCACAGTGAAAGAATAGGTTATTATTCGATACAACAAACAACACGAGATTATTGTACCTCATATTGGAGAATATAACTAATTACTAAAGGGAATTAGAGTTTGGCTCAAGGGATTTGATAGGTGATTTTTCATCATTTTCAAATTATGGAAAGTAAATATCACATTAATGGCTCATTTTTCTACGAGCAATGGCTTTATATCAAAACCGGGATTTTCATTAACGACTCTGTCCCCGTGGATTGGGATTTTCCAACATTTTCCCGTAGGTTTTGCTCTCGGCTTTATTAGTCTACAGCTCGTCTTTGCGTATTTTTAGCACTAAAATGTAAAAGGGATATTTCTTCATAAATGAGAGGAAAAGTCTTAACATGACTGCGTGAAATCAAAGGGTTTACTAATAAGCCTCCTATATTTAGCGGTCCCATTTTTTACCCATGGAGGGACTCCATACTAGTGGCTGCTGGAAGTCCTCCAGACTTTACATTGCGCCAGTTAACATTTTCAAGAGTTTCAACTTAAAAAAATATTGTCAGGTATGATCTTTATATATGGTATATATACTCTTTGTCTCCTCAGATATTAATATCAAAATTCATAAAATTTATATCCAGGAATTGATTCGTCATAATTTCGGCAAAGAAAGAATATTTACTAATTGCATTACATGTTATGAGAATGTTACATCAATCTTTCATTTAAGTTTATAAAATATGAACTGAGAAATGAATAAAATATGACTGAGAAAGTTTAAGTTTTCCATACCTGATAGGACAGTGTTAATGTATATGTTTCCACCGATGTTGCTCAGATTAAGAACAAGACCGTAGTAAACGAAGTAGAGAACGAACCACAATATGTACAAAAGGAGGGAATTTCTCCGGATATTTGGCGTGCGAAATAAATCCAGAAAGCCAGATTTATGCGAGTTTTCTTCCTCCGTAGTATTTGACGCAGAATTTGCATTCGCCTGAAATAAACGAAATAATAAATTATACTCCGTAGATAAAGTTTTCTTAACTCAAAAAGTAAAAACTTGGAGTTAATGAATATGTTAAGCATCTGGACCATGCTGAAACAACTTACGTGGGCAAGAAATTTGTCTGCTGGAGGAGGAGGAGGCTTCTTATTAGCGATGGCAGCTTGTCGGAGGATGACTAGGACCTCTTCTATACGGCCCATGGCGAGTAGCCATCTTGGTGATTCGGGAATGATCCTTAAATAGGAAGGATTTTTAGAATTAAAATTTTAGGGAAGTGTATATATATTTTAAACATTTGGGCACTCTGTTGTTTAACATATATAGTTTAACATTTTATAAATTTAGTTTTGTTAGAAAGGTAAATATACAAGTAATGAGAAAAAGAATTACAATGTCTATTTGCTTTTTACCCTAATGGAGTTCCACATAGTAGCAGCTACCTCAGTTGATTATAGGTAAATGCACCTATTTTGCGAAATTTGTTCCATTCTAACCTTTTAAAAGCTAATATTTTTAGTATCTAAATGCAGTAGTAAATAAAATAGTAATAAATAAAATTTAATTAGACTTCATACATACACGTTTGTACAAATAGAATACCTTCAAATCGCCCCCAGTTAATTTTAACATCGTATCAATCTTTCTAACATCTCTTCATTCTGGAGCTTGAAAGCAAACCAAAAGCTTTCCACGGGTAGAAGAGGGAAGTCGGGAAATGCTCAAGGCATGAAGAAGAAGGTTGTCAAAAGAAATGGATCTAGTCCATCCATACTGTAGATCATGGATTATTTTTTATTGATTAAATTAATTTATTCTTGAGGCAGAATTGAAGGATATCTCTGGTTTCCGAATATTTTCTTCCTTTAGTTTTATTCCTTCATAAGCGGCCACACTTGGAAGATTTTGCAAATATAATATGTCTCTCTATTAAACGAGACGATCAGATACTGCGAAAAATGCCAGGGTATTAGTACTAGGGAAATTCGTTTCAAAAATTAATTTTTCCGCGATGGCTGCGCGACAGTAATCGGCAAGGGAAATATACTGAACGGTGCATCCCATGCTACACGCTAAAAAGCAGCTCGCACGATACATTGGTAGATGTGTAGATAAATGTTGATTTAACGAAGGCATTTATCTTCTAGATTCGCTTATTTCTTAAGAAATAAAGTCAAATATCAAGTACTTCTAGTAAATCTGTTAAAGCCATATTTTTCCAAATAAATTGCCTACATTCTGGGATTCTTTTATGAAAATTTACTTTTCTTGTATATTTATCAATCTTTTAAACCATTCTGGCTTATCCCATTTATGCTTAAGCCAATCTTGTTAAATTGATTTGTCTGAACGCTTATTTTAATGGAAAAGGTGGAGGTGAGACCAATTTCCGGATTTGTTGGAAGATATGTGACATGGTATTACGCTAATAACTTTTCCACTCTTCCATCGGTCCTAATTAGTTGTGACTCGATTTAACTCTCAAACGTTATTACATATACGAGAAAGCAGAATTGATTTCCGGTCGTACTGAGGCAACACAGGTCCTGAAACGACGTGAATCAGGTTACCAACTACTAAATTCTCGGAAAAACAAAGGCTTTTTACCTAATCTGTTAGCAGCTTTATTTTATGAATATTCCTTTAAAAATTTTATAGATAAAGCTTAAAGGATTTTTCCGTAAAGTGGAAGTCCTTGGTTCGAGTCTCATTCACGAAATTGCTTTCTTTCTTTATCTTAATCTTTAGATTTTAATTGCCTGCCTAATCGTGAGAAGTAAGCGCTTTTTTGTCTCAGCTCAAAGTTTAAAATTACTCTAGATTTGTATCTAATTTGGGTTGGCCATTTTAATCTCTTACGTAGTTAACGGAGAAAATTTCCTAAATTAAAGAATTCTGTAGCATTGTTTAAAAGATCCAAGTTAAAAGAAGATAAAATTATCGCAGGAAGGTGAAATTATTTAACTTCAATTAAGTTATTGACCATGCACCCATAGAGATATTTAATACATGAGGTGATATGGTTGATATATTTTTGTATCACTTTAGATTAGAAATTTATTTATATTATACGACTTTTATTTCAATCGATTAGATTTGTATTCCTTACTGCCACACATTCAACCGTTTATGATTTTTTCTACCTACTGTTTATTTTATGAAAATATTTCATTTACTACCTAATAATTACACAGTATAGCTCAATCGAAGGATCTTTCCTTTTTAGTCACAAAAATTATCCCATGCATCACTCCTTTCAGAGATGACTCTCATCAACTATAAACGACTCACATTTTTGGATTCATAATTATTCTTTCTTTTCCATTCGTTAACTTTCTCTTTCGTTTTATCTTGAGTCTGTACTCGTCCTTCAATCGTAGTTAAACTAAAACTCATAGAAATTTTTGATTAGATTTAACGGAAGCAATAGTTTTTTTTTTCAAATTTCGTAGGCATGTGCCTCAAAATGAATTTAATATACTATTTCTTTATTCAAATCTTTATTCCCATGTCCCCTTTAAAAAGCTACCCCTTTTCAAATATTCCCTACTTCCAAGTCTTTCCGCTCTTCTGCTTAACCCCAGGAATGGGATACTTTCCTTTTACGAATGCTTCCTTTCTCGTTAATATATCGTTTATTCTGTTTCCCTCTCGCATACCTATATTCGCTTTGGGCTGTTCGAAGGTGTTGTAGTGAGATCATGACCTTGCTTCCTTCGGTTCCGAACGTGATGCCGTCCCTGTTTGGTAGACTCTCCCGAAAGGGCTTGGCTTTTACTCCTGAATGGGCAACTGATCTAGAGCAGGGCTGGAAAGTCTTTTGTCATCTGAATGCTAAATTTTATGAAACTGGTTCACTCGCTTGCCGACTGCGAAAGCGTGATATTGCGACTGTTTTCGTCCTTCCGCTCTTAATGGACGTTAGCTATTGTTTCTTAATAAAATAACTACAGATTTTTGAGAACACGGAGAATTTACAGAGTATTTTGTTTTTAATTTTTAATGTTATCATACAAGAATATACAACAATAGCTCCGCAGTATTTCCTAAAGCGCTCATGGGTTCAAGCATTTCTCAACCCCTGATCTAAGAGTTAAGATTGAAGGGTAAGCGTGTACCTTCAAATCCAAGGATTAATGGAAGTGAAAAATATCGACGTGACTGGAACTCGAATCCAGGATTTCACTCTCGGCCCGAAAAGTGGAAGAAGAAATGGTTCGAGTTCGTCACGTTAAATTGGCATCTCTTATGATTATATGTTTATCCTTGTGTTTCAGTTGTGGTTAAGTTTAACGTATATTTATATTCATTGTAATTTGTTCGGATAATGTTTCACTTGCACGAGATTTGGATTAAAGTATTTAAACTCGAAAACATCTTGATGAAAGATTTCTTATTTCGAAAAATCATTTAGTGATCGAAATTCAATTATACTATCGCGGCAAGTATCTATGACAAATTTCTTCCATACGATTACCATAACAAAACATCTTTTGATGTCTTTATTTCCTCAAAACGTTTTAAGGAGTGAAATGTAAAAAAGAAAGGATCCTCCAACATCGACCCTAGGATTGTCAATCTAGAACCTGCCAATTTCTATCAGTCCCGTCGAATCGCATTTCGATTCTGATCGACTGCCGATCAGCAAAATAAAAACGGTAAATTGAATTAATATAGAAAGTATTAGCATAAAAACATTTTTATTTGAATTATCCATATTAATTGGAATCGTAATGGTCGTGTGGAGTTCATGTACATTTCATTGGAGGGGGGAAATATTCGAGAAAATTGTTTTTTCTTTGCTATTATTCAAACCTTGATAGCATTCGCATCATCAAAGCCATAAATTAGTCTGAGGCCAAAGTAAGTTAATGATGAAATTTTCTCTATCACGAAGGCAAACTGACGAGAAGGCAATTGAAAAGTATTCCATTTATCTCTAGCAGCTTTAAAGAACAGTTAATGTTTAACTTACCACCAGAGTGAAAGTAAGAGCACTGCTGGTAAGGTGATGGCAAGTTGCTGATACGGCCAATCTCTGATTAGGTACGCTATGCCAGCGATCGCTATGTAGCTTAGCGGGACGGGGAAGAGATATGAAACCCCTGATATTGTTCTCCACTTTCCACCGACGATTTCCATACCTGTGGGTATTAAAATGTCATATAAATGTTATTTAACGCATGTAAAAGCATCTAATAAATAGAAGATCAGTCATAAACATTACCTTAAATATTTCAAGAACTGTTTAGGAATGAATTACTGTGTTGAATATAGCTTTAAATTGCAGTCTAATTAGAAAATCACTCCTTAGATAATATTAAGCAGGGTATATTTTGTCAAAAATACGTAAATTAACCACATTATTATGCTGCGTGATAGGATTTCCACCAGTTGTCTTTACTTCCGAGCAAAAACATTTTTCTTTCCCTCTCAAGTTTAAATTAAGGATACATTTCTTTGTCGACGAAATATATAGCAAGATTTCTCTTAACAAATGTAACTGATTAGAGAAAATATTTTTAATCCTGTCTCAGTTGTTTCACAGAATAAAAGAAACTTAAATACAATTTCTAACGTTGAATTTTAGACAACGAAAAACGTCTATTCTATTTTCAACATAGTTTGATTACCTTGTTTTAGATTAGATGAGTGCATATTTGATATCCGACTCAGACAGCAATGAGAATATTTATAAACAGTCGTGGCTGTTGAGTTTCGGCATTTCAATAATACTTTTTTAGAATGTATTCGATAATTCTATGATTTTTTAGTAACGGAAATGAAAATCGTATTTTTTACAATAATAAGTTGATAAATCCGATTTAACGGTAAGTGATTAACGTCTATTAGATCATAGTTTTCCATCATAGATGAGCAGGTGTAATAGTTTCTTATTTGTTTTCAAATATTTATTTCTTTGGGCATATTATCTTCATTTGTTGACTCTTTTAAAACCTGTTACGGAACTTTTCTCCTTTGAATCAATACTTGGATTGATGCCATCGAAGTCAGCTCGATTATCACTTGTCTCAACGATATTGAAAATGAGATTAATACCGAGCAGTGACAATGTATTTTTGTGTGAATTGAATGATAATCTCTCAATAACATTACCTTTCAAATGAACGAAACTGAAATTTATTAGGTTATATTGATTATTTCGCCCATATCAACGAGATTGAAAGCTAAATATGCAAAACAGTCGTAAGTCCCTTACAGGAAAAATCCCCTTTGATGCCTTCATCTCTACCATTATTGAATTGTCTAATTAGATTTCCGAGCGAAGGAACCACCGCCTGGCTTAGTAACCCGCAATTTCCATAAATTAAAAAGATATGAGCAGAATGACGGAAAGCAATCTCGCTATCATTTGAGAAGCCTTAATATGGAGATTTTCTAAAATTTGTATGAAACTAATTTGTTTTTCGTATCCTCCTTTCCTCTCAGAAAGCTGCATTTGTAATAAGAGAACTGGAAATTTAATAGTATCAACCATGTTTTTATATCTGATTCAATTGTTTTTACATCTGATACAAAACAGGAACCCTTTGAAGGCAACATGTAATTTCCAGCATTCTAACTAACTAATACTAAGTTGTGACATAATTAAAGAATAGTCTTGGTATTAGTTAATTAATCATAATACTAAATTATTTGACACACTATTAGCTTTATAAGGAAACAAGTGTAACTTACAAATGACGAATCCACTAAATACAACGCTGACGGAAACGAATCCAAGAAGGAATCGGAGGATGACGTAGAGCTCAAGCCAAGGGGTTCCAGCCAGGATGGTTCCAATTAAGATCTGCGAATAAAATCTATATTATTTTTATGCCATTTTTAATCCAATCGAGAAAATAGATCTCAAAAACTTCATAATTTGAAATTGCCCAAATTAAGGTCTGTCAATATAAAGCTATATTATTTCAATAGATAGCTGTATTATTATTTATGCATTTTATTATGTAATCGCGAACATAGATCTCTGAAACATCATTTGAAAAAGCCAAAATACTTATGTATTATGTTTGAAAGAGCTCTTGATGTCAAATTAGGAAAAAACTTCTCTTTCTTCATTTAATCCAAAATTATAATATAAAATTAACCAGAAAGTATGCACCACATCTGTCGTAAAATTTCACATGTTTTGTTACATTGAAAGACCATAATCTTTACGTGATTTGCATGCTTTGTTGTGACGAGATTACAAAAAATTCCAATGAGAAACTACCTCGAGTTGACCATTTAAGAGGCAATGAGGTCAACAAAAATGACTTACGTTCAGGTGCGTTGTCAAGTGAAGCAAACATGCTGTAAAAGGAATTAGGGAAGGTGAAGAAATAGGAAATGATGATATACTAGGCGAAACACGCAAAGTGCTCCATTATAAGATGCAAATGATAAAAGCACTCGTAAGCTATATATCTGCTACAGGAGATTGCTATCGATTACTAACGAATCGATATAACTCATAAAACGTAAAATTTATGAGATTTCTTTCTTCCGTTGAAGAAATCTTAGTTTCTTCCACCATCCCTCGTAAACCCTCTTCCATTAAAGTGTCCGTTAAAATTTCATACATTACGGTTTGTGAGGTTATTGAATTAAGAAGAGTAAGAGAAAAGAGGAATGAAATTTTGGAGGGTATCAATAGAAATTTGAATATAACCAGAACATTCGCGTATGTTCAAGGGGTATGCTGAAAGTCACCAAATATCTAAGGTTTACTCTGTACATACGTGTTGGATAGTTTCGTTACTGATGTGTTATGAATACGATTTCCATGTGTGAATGAAGTTATAGATTATAGTATACGGCACTGAATATGTATTAAGAAAGGATCATCAAAAAATGCTGTCAATATTTGCAGCATTTTGACAGAGATCTAGTTGAATATAGCTCTGCTAACATAAGAAACGGCTATCCTTTATGTTGTTTTGTATTCATAAGATTTTGGAGTATATATATACACAGAGAGAGGCACCAACACACAGATTATACGATGATCTAAAGCAGTGGATCATAAACTTAGGCCCGCAAAGACAATAGTAAGGTAAATTATAAATGATTAAGAATTTTATAAATTTAAATATTGCCCCGATTCTCTTAGTTTAGCCTTCGCTTATTTCAGTTGAATTGGTTCGTAGGTAGAATAGGCGTTATAAAGTCGAGTTTCAAAGAATTCTCGAAAAATAAATTAATGTTTTTGAAGTACGCATCTATAATTGCGGCCTAAAGACCCTGAGTAATGCGCTATTTCATCCGTCGAGTAAAGAGTTTTTATTTAAAAGAGTAAAAATACGGCACTTCTGATCTATAGCAAAATATTTTTAAGGATTTTAAGGCGAAGAAACATTTTACAAAGAATTTGCATCGATGATGCGATTATAAGATTTTCAATTCTAAAATCGTTTCGTCATGCCAGTTAGGAATAAAGTCATTACAATGAGGTAAATGAAGTTGAAATGTGCGGGGAATTCTGTGGAAATAAAAAACATCAAATTAGAGGAAAATGAACCTCTCAGATTCTCGTTTAAGATGAGAATGTGAGGAAAAAAAGTTTATTGAGGGGCGGTTCGAAAACATTAGATCGATTAATTTAAAAACGCTATTGATGACATTTTCTTCTCGTATAGATTGTTATGAGGATAAGAAGAGACTGTATTAATTGAAAAGTTCAGTATCAAGAGCTTAAGATGATGAGCTAAATCGAATCGATCGCCAACCCTACTCCATGGGGACAGGACTCTCTTTTTGATGGCCATTGTCAATAAAATTCATCGAAATAACGACAATATCCAAACCTGTAATGAGAGCGAAGTCATTAGGGTTTTTTTCCTTCCAAAGCGATCCGATAGGAGGCCGGAAACAACACCACCGATGGCCACTCCCATCAGAAATGTCATCTCTGCCACTTCGTTGAGGTACTTTCTGGAGCAAACTAGGGACCACTGTAACAAAATACAACTATAGTTAATATTAAGCCAAAAATTAAAAAACACTTATCTTTAAATATCTCATTCGAAAGGGTCCTGATATTTCTTAGGTATTTCTCGGCATGGAAAAGTTTTAAGAAAATTTCTACCCTTCATGATTTTAACTATACCTCGTCCAACGTGAAGAGACCACTTAAATCTTATGCCCCATTCCCCTGTATTACTTATGGAGGAATGGCGCGAGCTTAAAACTTTTGCATGGAAAAAGAAAGTTGGTGATAATTGATTTTAAGACAATCGGCATTGTGTAATATTGATATCTGACAGAACAGTACGAACAGCGCGTGCCATTCTCCGGTAAGGAATACATGATGTCCATTAATGTAATCGAAATTCCAGTCTTGCATAGATATAGACTTCAAATGAATGTGGAGAATAATAAAGTTTTTGCCCTCCTGAACTTTTTTTAACTAAAGATCACTTAGTTGAGAAGATAAAAGGCGAATTCACTCTTCCTAAAGAAAAAATTATGCCGGAAACTGCCGAAAATAACCAGATTTTCCCGAAAGATTTTTGAAATTTATTAACGGGTACATATAACTTCTTAGTCGCAGTTTTCATAGCTTAATAGGGAAAGTTTCTAATTACTTATAAAGAAAATTTTCTATACATTTATAGAACCTTACCGATTAAACTTTCAGGACAAAGGAAACAATTTTTCTCTTTAACTAACCATGAAATTTTTTAAGGAAAAGCTTGGAATTCTGTAAAATATCCATCCGAAAGCTTTCAGGTACGCCAATCTCTCATATCTCCCCATTTTATGCAACCTAAGTGCATTTCGAATATACGTTAAAGTTATTATTTAAATCAGAGCTACGAATTCTTTTGGGCTGTTTTATAGTCTCTGATAAACATAACTTTCGTCCAAGTTCAAATTGAATTTTTCAATTAAAATTATACAAAAAGATCTATGGCGAAGACTAATGATATATATAGAAGTATATCATCTCAATGTAAAATAAAAATTTAAAAGAAATATGGTAGTATATTTCTTGCGATTCAATAACTTCTGTTGGATTAAGAAAAGGCACGCAAAAGGGCCTGAGGACTTCTTGGCTTACTGCTAGTAAGATTGTGAGGACACATGAGTCAATATTTCACAATAGATAAAACTATGTTGTGATACTAGTGAAAGGGGTTTTTACAAACAAACATCAGAGACATTTCCTAAGCCTTAGGTGATCACGTACTTTAAGCAAACAATGCTTTCATTTTCTCTTGTAACTACCCCATTTTATAACCAATTCATGGAACGCTAAAATTTTATGGACTTGAAAAAACAGGAGTTACACTTATCTACGTACTATTAACATTTGTCGTTCTTAATCTATTTTTGAAGTCTTAACTGATTACTCATAAGTCTCAATATTCATTGAGAATTTTAGTGTCATGAAAAGATAAGGCGGAGAAAGTCGTAAATAGTAAAGTGGAGCCTTTCTGGATGACTTCAAGGTTTATATTTTCCTCGAAATAATTTTTTTGCAAGTTCATGATTCATTTAAGTAATTTATTCGATATTTTCCCTACTTTTATTAAATTCTGAATAAATCCAGTTTTTCCGTGTATCATCGTCAAATATAAATCTCCTCTCACTCAATTTAAACGAATTCCTCCTCAAATTTGTACTCATTAAAAAAATATTAAGAACTAAGTAATGGTAATTGAAAATCAAAGCGATACATTTTCAGTTTCAATTGATTCAATTGATACAGTCTTTAAACCCGATAAAGATAACCAAGGCACCGAGGAAAAATGCGTTAAAAGATGGCTTTTGCAATATGTTTTTACTACTTACTTATTTGTTTTTACTACTTTTTAATACTTATTAATTTATTAAATATTAATTTTTTAATTTAATTTACTGTTGTCTGATTAACTGATGATCGATATTAGTTCATTCAAAAGCTTAGTTATTCCCTTAGCTTATGAGGTTGGCTCATGATGATGTTTGCTTGAACATGAATATCGGTGATGGCACTTATCAGTGCGGCCGTATTCCCTTTCCTGCCTACAGCCCGTCTATAAAAACCGAAATTCCACCGGAATCAAACTCTTGAACGTTACAACTCAAAGTGAACGCGCGATAGTAAATATTTTCACATAAGGGGCCCAAGAAGGGTTGAAGAAAATCGGGAGTATTTGGCTCATGGGCTAAAATTGGACATTTCTCTCCAATATTAGAAGATACGGCTATACACCCAGAGAGGCAAAGAAAATTTTTCGTAAAGTCGATGTATTCATAACCGGTAGCTGGACCCAGGGAGTGCTGAGATGAATTGAAAACATTTAAGGGCTCAGTGACCCTTAATTGCAACGCCCCGACGCAGTATCAGATAGGATAAGAAGGTCCCATTCGACCCGATTATCATAACGAGTAACATAAAATAAATTTCAGTTACAGTCTCAGGCGTTGTCTTGTAGAAATATTCCATAATGAGCAAGAACAATTTGTACTTTTTCCACAAATTATTTTTATCATAAACAATAAAAGACAGTAAAACACACACGACTAGTTTCGGAGATTGATCTTGATGATGGAAATAATAATAAAAATAATTTGTGGAAAAAGTACAAATTGTTCTTGCTCATTAAATTTCAGTTAGTTTATCTTCAGTCCGCGTAATTTAGTTCACGTTTATTGGTAATATCAAATGAAATGTTATGATGAATTATGTAGTAGTTTTTTGAAGTTTCCTAACCTGGCTCACTATCGTTCTCCCAGTCTGGCTCTCGTCGAAGATCCATTTCGTACACTGTTTCCGTGATGCGTTGTATGGAATCACTGGATGTGGGCTGGCCAAAATGACGTCATACTCCACGTCCCACGTGGTGCAGGGATCGAAATCGCTTCCATTCTGAAAGGAAAAAGTTTATTAAATGATAGTTCTATTTGAGTCAGTTAACATAGCGAGGTTTATGACCGGATGTTATATTCACTGTAGGCAGCCGTTGCAATATTAGGCTTGAAATATTGCGGAAGTTCATTGATTTGTTAGGAAATGATGGATTTAAATTAATCGTGTATAAGATTAAATCATCAGAGTGAAATGTATTTACCCTAATTAAGTGACATAAATCGTTTAAAACACATTTCGAGTAGTTTAAAGGCGACCTTGTGTGTCTCATAAACTTTTGCGATGATTAGGGTCGCATGGATCCTGTTAACTCAGGGTCACTTCTGTTTTCCAGCCACCCGAGTGAGAATCCAAAATGATTGGATTTTCAACAACCCTCCTAATCGCGTAATTATCTATGAAATAACCGGGCACTCCGTATTTTCAACATATTCCTTTTAAATTCAACGACTGATATGAATTTCAAGGAAAAGGCGTAAAGATGACATAGTACCTTAAGGCGTGCCTACAAAGTCTTCCAAAACGAAAAGTCTAAACGTTTTGGCTTGATAGTATGGTTAAGTAAAATATCCGCCTGGATATTGGGTGATCCGTGTTTGAGTCCCGGTCCTTTAAGATCATTTTCTTGCTCACGTTTTTCATTGTGATTGAATTTTAATAAATATATTCGTCATTAAAGAGTGGATTAAAAAACCTTTAATTTTAAACACCAATTACTTTTACGAATGAAATAATGCAATTCATATATTGTAAAATACATAGCAGCCGATGGATTTGGTTTCAAATTCCTCGTGCTTCAATAGTAAAGATGAAATATACCAAAAACACTCATTCGTCACGATAATGTCGACCAGATGAATAAAAAATAACTAAATAACGAAATAAATTATTTAAACTGTTTAAAGTGATCTGCAGTGAATCTATTTCATTTCTGGGTAACTCAGCATTTTCAGACTTAAATATTATCTTTATCAGGGCGTAACTAATAAAGATATTGATTCACATCACCCCAATCACTTCTTAGTCAGCTTTTACTTTTTGATAGTTTGCAAAAAGCTGCTTATCTTATCCGCTTCCAATTATTATTCCACCTCTTGGAAATTTTTCGCCGGAGAATATGGAAATCGATTTTCAGTACCCGATACTCGGTAAATATCCGTAGTAGACGGATAATGACGCTAAATACTCGAGCTTGGATTCCTTTCCATCCTTATCCTCGAAAAATATATTTTTCTTGCTTTGAAGCTCTTTTTATGGAACTTAATTTCTCAACTTTAGGAACGAAAGGAAAGCATTTCAATAGAGCGCTTTTTGGATAAGAAAGAGGTATGATATATAATAATAATGTGCTAAATTACTGAATAAGCTAAATTTATATTATTTAAATAACCTTCAGAGTTGATGATGAACAAATCATATTTAGTTATAACTTTTCTTCAGTACTCTTATTGATGTATTTGAACTAATTGTGACAAAAGCGTGTTATTATTAATTAATTATTGCATGTCTCTCTGATCAAGTTATAACTGCATTAAAATGGTTTATTTTTCCAATATTAATGGCATTGAAATATTAAGAAATTCCTCGAAAGTGAAAGAATTCGGACATTTTTGCCAGGAGAAGGAAATTTTTGCTAGTAGAAGGAAAAATTTCTTACTTTCGACGTGTTTGGATATTGTCGGCCTAAAAATGCAGCATTATTGGCTGAATCTACAGCCATTCTTCATACTGATGTTAGACGAGACTATTTGTATATCTCTCCCGATTAGTCTGTCCAATCATCGAAATTGATATTTGAAATATTTAATCTCACAAAATGATGGCTAAGAAATTAGTTCGCAGTTTAGCATTGGACACTAATAACATGAGAATTTGCTTGCCAAAAATTGCCTCAAAGCATTATAAGTTAAGAATAATGCAGAATTAAACACGGTCGCACTTCTTCGCTGTGGCTGGAATGGTGATGCCACTTAAACCGAGATTGCATTTTCTAGCGACTGGGACTCCGAATGTAGGATTCATAAATTTTCTAGTATCCATTAGCATTCATAATGGTGAATACTAAAAAAACAATGTCTTTTTCATCTACAGCTGCCGCTAGTTATTGTGAAAGTAGCAATACTGAAGAATCGATATTAAAGGCAGAGACGGTTTGCTACAGAACCATCGCTGCTTTGTTAGTCAGTGCCATGTGAGCGATATTAACGTTAATGTTTTCATACGTTAAAATTAAACAAAGATGAATGTCATTTAAGACTACTGCATCATCAATTCGGAGAAGGATTTCAATCGGATAGTTTTCTAATCTTACAATCGTTTACAATCATTACTTTGTTTTTATTTTCCTTTATACAGCCGATTAAAATTCGATGCCATATGAATAAACAAAATGCACACCATCCGCGGTTGTCACTCTCTATATTGGTTACACACGAGAGTGAATATCGGTAACAAATTAGCTTTCATTTCGTGACCGAATTGTACTCATTTTCTTTCATAAGACGGCCACCATCTGCGGTTTGCACTGCTTCTCTGCTCACGTGTTTTGGAATTCGGGTCGTAAGAAAACGTCGACCTAAAGTAAAATGAAATTGGGAGAAGTACCATCTGGGATCCTCATAGTTGCGGAGATAGATAATCGATTTTAGAGCCAAAGAAATAGTCTGCTATTTTCTGTTTAAGTTGAATGTATCTAATCTCAGCTTGAAATCCTTTTTTCAAGTTGTGGACGATTCGGGCGGGCCTTCCTTTCTAAGTGCAAAATGTGGAAAAATTCTACATCTTTAATTCGTCTTTCCATTGCATCTCTCCCTTTGGTTCTGAGTAATCCTTATTCAGTAGCAGCGGTTTTTTCCGTTTGAATCTTAATCGCATATGAGCAATTTTAGGAAATTCAATAAGTGTCACTCTTAGAGTTCTGTATGAATTATTAAAATAGAGTAAAATCTGGTCAATAGCAAAGATTAAGTATAATAACAAAGTCTAGAGAGCAGATTTAAAAAAGTCTTTGGCAGCGCGACGTTGTACATCATAATTCCACAAAAGTAAAAATGAGAAGAAGATATAAAATACAAATTATAAAATAATATCGTTATTCTTTTGATAAAACGAGAGGAATGAAACAATTTTAATTTGCATGAAGAAGAATTTACTTGTTACCAAACGAATGAAAACCAATTCTATTTTCATGAATAATGGAAAAAAACTCTAGACTCTCTAACAATTAGCAGTTTGATTTAAACTCTGTGCTCTAAATATTCCACTGACATCGACATTTCGGTTCAGAATATAGACTTTCGAGAAGAGAATGACTTATTTATTAAATTTGTTTCCTCGAATCTCCATGCCATAATAAATCAACAGGTTATTTCAAAAAGAATGAATCAATATCTAAGCTTTGTAACATACAGTTTCATGAAATATCATTGAAGGACTCTATAATTGCCCCTGCGATTAAGTTTGATATTTGGCAAAAGCTATTCATTTGCTACAAAAGCTATTCATTCATCTGGAAGAGGAATCTTAATAAAAAGTACTGATCGACCGAATATTTCGTGGTAATCGATTAGCAGTGAAAAGGTCGGTGCAGTGCGGTTTGCGATACGGAATCACATCGATTCCTTCCGTATGGAAAGGACTTTATACTCAAATATTTGTCTCTTGCCGATGAAAAAAATATGTGAGTGAATTTAGCATACAAATATATCACATTTTAAATTTAGACCAGCACTCCGAAAATTTATTGACACTAAGTCTTAGGGCTCATAGTAGGAAACATCTATTTTAATGAAAATATTCTAAAATACCGAAATTTTCTGTGTTGAAAGTATTAATGTAGTAAAAACCATTAAATAAAAAAAATTAATTGAACACACCGTAGGGTTTATGAGTGCATACATCTAATACACCCATATAAAAACTTGGGATTCTAAACTTTCTTAACGACCCGATTATCAATCTCTTGTGGCCATAGAGATTAGGGTGAACGTCCGATACTGACGGATAACTTGATAAAATTGGCTCTATTTTAGTAAAAAGGACAATTACCAGCATCTACGTAGAAGTACGAAGTTTTCTATCTGCAGTCAACTTAAATTCGACATTATCTTAACCGAAAAGACTTAATTCTGTCTATCCTGTTAAGCCCGACTTCGTGGAACAACATAATGGGTGCTTCTTCATAAACTCAATTCAAATGAGACCTTTTACGTTATTAAAGAACGTTATTTTTTCCCGTTGGAGAGGTACTGTGTTTTCTTCGCTGCAAGTGATGCAGAGAGTTCATTTTGGTCGAGTAGAAGGCCATCTTGAATATTTTAACAGTACTGCTGGCATCCGAATCTCAAACACGCTTTCGCATTTCAGGTAAAAATCTCCATTTGAATGCATCAGTATGCGTATTCAACTGTCTGGAGCGATGTTTGCTGACTTTACAACCCGAATATGAATTACAAATGCCGCCAGTTGGAATGTAGTCGCTCTCGGTAATCTCCGTGATTTAATACAAAATCGATTCTTACAAAAACTGTTCATCCTAGTAAACTAAAGCTAATGAAACTCTTTCCTCCGCTATCTCTATTCTTTGTGATGAAAGACACATGGGATGGAAGTGAAAAAATGGGATTTTTCTCACCAAAATAAACCTTGTATGCCCCGAGCTGTTAAATTACATTCTAATGCCATAAGTCGTCAACTACTGTACTTATTTCACTGTATTTTTTACTAGTAGTTTTGTGCCTTGTCGATAGAATCAGATGAAGAACTTCAATATTAAGTAAGTGATAAGTTTAGAATGATGGAATTATTAACTGAAAAATACCAATGTTACATAACCAATGGAAAACCAGACAAACGGAGCAGTAGTAATTTGTATACAAACCATGAACGGACGCGCATGATGGGTGTTACTCTGAACATGTGTGAAGAAATCTGATCTCAAAGAACATATCCCAAGGCTAAGTTAGGAATAAAAGTTGAAAAAAATTCATTCGAACTCAGAAAAATGTCTTCCATGTGACTAATGAAGTTTGTGGTTCACTCGGAAATTAATTCACGGGAAGCACACGATACTCGTAATACCTTTCTAGGTAATACATGCATCGATTTGGATGTGCATTCATATGAATTATTGGAATCTATTTCGATATTAATATATGTAAAATTCTTAGGCTTGTTAGTGGTTTTTATCTCGGTGATTTAAGAAGGAGAGAAGTCCTTTTTTTCTGGGAAATGAAAATTTCCGTCTATTCCTACGTTGAAGTAAGAACCAGAAAAACGCATATTTTTATCTGAGAGAAAGTGATTTTTCTATGACGCTGAGAGTTTCCCAAACTTAACACTTATGAGGTTATTCCAAATTTAACAACAAAAGAGTCGGTTAGTATACTTATTTTTTGCGGACCATCATACTACTCACTAAAATATATACGACTAATTTTTTTCTGTTATATATTTTAGAATCTGTAGACTTCAAAAGTAATTTAAAAACTGTTCATTTATGCTATGTTATAACCGTGTATCTTTAGCGAAAAGTATGAATTTTTTCGTCCTTTTCGCTAAAGTCCTAGTATCCAGTTCCATAGTTTTTCTTGCAGCATCTAATAGGCTTATGAAACAGGGTGAACGCAAGATTGATTTAAATCTCTATCATCTGTATAATTAGCAATAATGCTATCGTACGAAATTTAGTAATTTATGAGTACGGGCGTTATTTTATCAAGAACCGGTATAAAACCGCGAACCTACCTTTGAGAAACAGCGATGTAGATTGCTGTAAATCTCTAACATCTATATAATTAGCGGTAATGCTATCGTGCAAATTTTAGTAGTTGATGAGGATTATTTTATTATTTTATCAAGAACCGGAAAAGAGCCGCAACCAAATATTTCGATAACGCCGATACAGAGGAAGACAATGCTTATCCATGGAACTTGTTACCCAAAATCTCGCTATTCTAGTTTATCAACGCACCTCAGAGTAGGCCCTCGTGAAGTTCCTCCAGTTGATTCCTTTGTCTTTCAACCGCCACTCCACATCCTCAGGGGGTGCGCACCAGAAGTCCCCCTGAAGGGACTGAAACGTCAAAGCGAAGATGTGCCAAGTGCAAGGGCAGTTGAGTAGGGAGAGGAGAAAGGTCAGTCGGAGTTGCCATCGGCCAAAAGCCCCGATGGCGTCGGTGACGGCGTCGAATTCCTCGTCTTCGTTACCACTTTTCTTCTTTTGACTGGCGGCTTCTGCAGACTTGGAAGCAACGCTGTTGCCGTTGGTCGTCTGCGACGCCATGACAACAGCGACTGTTGAAAAAAGAGAAAGGGAAGGTGTTTTTGATGAAAACTTCTTAAACGCTTCCTGTTTTTCATATTTCGGTGAGGACGAAAGAGGAAACGGAAATTAGAGGTGGGCAATATTCGAATTGAAGTGACCTTGCTATTTCTTTCTCACATATATTTCTATATTTTATACTTTGCTGATTTTGATTCATTCACAATAACGAGGTTTACTTTCCTTGACTGCCTGATTTACTGATTTAATTAGACGCGAGCGAAATTTATTCGGATAAGTTACTGAGGTTAGTTTCCTCTTATTGTTAGTTAGAGAGGTAATTACATTCCACAACTGGGATATTTCTGCAGTTGATTCAGAAATGTCGTAAAATATAACTCAAACTGCTCCCTCAGAATTTCATTTCACAGTTGATAAATGTGAACATATCCAGAGCTGCAGTGACGAATTTTATCGTCCTGAGTAGACTAGCATCTAGTGCCCCGAGATAATTTAAAACAACATAAGCCTGCGGTTTTAATTAAGTATCATCGTTATCGAAAGATGAAAACTAGTTTTTAGACACCCTGTTGAAATTCAGACATTTCTCTCTGTTTACACCTCTAACCATATTAATGTTTTAAACTTCCAATTTCTTCCGGTTAATATAGTTAACGTATAATCACACCATTCTTGCACATACTATGAATATTTACAATGGTTTCAATGTTTTCTCTTCTTTAGTATAAAATGAAGTAAAGGTTACGAATTCAATATTTGTCATTCAGATATAGTAGTAGTAGTAGCGAGTATGACTCCTGCAAGACCAGGAGGTTATAGTTTTCAATTTTTATAATGTATAACTTAAATTTCGTGGCCCCTTCGAGTATATTCCTTGCCTCGGGGCTTTCTGTGCAAGATAAGGGGAGTTTTCCCTTCCCTTCTCACTAATTTAAGATTGCCATCAATGGGAAATGTCCTTGTGTGTGCAGCGGAATGGCCCTATGAATAATTTTTTTAGTGGTATTCAGGATTGAGAATGTTAATGAAAGCTATTGCTTAACATTGTTCACACATCGGTAGCTTTCATAAAATCACAGCCATGAGGAGACAGAAGTAAATGAAATATGCATTTTCCTTGCCTGTAGCAATATAAAAATGGAAAAGCATTTCATTCACCAAGATGAAGTAGCCGGAACGCTTTTTCTGAAATTAAGTAAGTCGCGGAATCGCGATCTGTGAAGTTTTGACTAGCGTTATGAGAGGTCAAAATCAGGATGAAAACATAGGAAAATTGGGAAAATGTGCTGGTGCTACATAGAAGTTATCAGTAAGAATGCTTTCTCGCGTTCTTCATCACTTTTTGTGACTGACACATTGAACGGATGCCGTAAAGATCAAGTTAATTTTTGCCAAACAAGGAATGGGTTTTAGGTGATTTTGCACGAGATGGCGTGCACCCAGGAAAAATCCCAAGGAAGAATAGAGCGGCAACCCGGTCCCGTCGGACTTAATTCAATGGCAAAGATTAATTCCAAGGATTAATCTTTGTCATTGGACCATGCAAATGCAGCTGTAGTACCTTGGATGGAAACCGCGCAAAAAATTTTACTGCTAATTTTTATTGCCTTTTAAATTCGTTATCTCCTATCGAACTCATGCTTTCGAAGCGGTATTTAAGCACTAATCCTATCCATGCCCAAATTTCAGAAGTTCATGAATCTTCCCATTGCAAATCGCTATTTCCTGAAATATTCTTTAACGATGGTTGTGCGTAAGGATTCCGATTCTTCAAGACTTATTCAGTTTTAGTAAAGTTTCCTGAGAAATTGAATATCTTCCGAAACGGAAATGAGAATTTCGAAATGGTTCGATTGGAAACGAAGCTTTCCTTTTTAGGAATGACTAATGAGCAATAAAAACTTTTACTGCAAATTCAATTTGAAGGGCAATCCCATTTCTCTCTCGTCCAGTTAATTTCCTTTGCGCTGAGCATGACGATGCCTATCTCCAAAGGAATGATAATACCTTAAAATCAATCAGTACGAATCAACTTAACGAGCGTTCAAAAATCATTTAGTTCTTTTGGCGCCTGAATTCCTTAGTAGTATCAAGTAGTATTTTTAAAAGTACATCTACGATTAAGGTCATTTCGCTCATGTAGGCCCCCAATGGGAATCGAACCCGGCACCACTTTCACCAAAGTTGAACACGTTGCCCGCTTGGCTCTCCGGAAACCCTGAATTCCTTATTTTCTCGATAATTTGGATGATAGGTTTTCATAATAGTCTACGTTGTTTATTAATGACTAAAGGAAATGCTTGATTTAAACGGATGATTTTTGCATCAATTCCACCTCAAAAAGATTCCGCTAATTTCACCCATTTTGCTATGAAGTATTGTAACAATTATATATTCATTTTTAAATCAAATATTGTTACAGCCGTTGCTAATGGAAAAGAGGATTTAGATATTCTTAGATAAAATATTCTTCACGATCTTTTTAAGCAGCAAAGTTATTAATGACATACTTGAAGTTTTTAGTGTTTGTTTAGCCATGGTTGTTTAAATTATTATTCTACGTGTGGAACTGATCCTGAGCCCAAGACTTTTGCAGAGAATATATTGGCCACGTAATAGACAGTTTCCACATGATTCTCGATGTAACAGTCAGTTAATATTACTACACGAACTCTCTATTACACCTTGTGTCAAATTGGAACGAACCTATCGGACTTGAATGAAATAATCAAGACAGTAATAAAATTTGGTGAAATGATAAATTTTCATAAGAGTTACTTTTTAATAAATTACATTAAAAATACAGGAATTAAATTTTAAATACACCATTATTTAAAAGTTAATAATAGTTTGAAAGAAAATTTGGCGACATTAAAAAAAAATTATATTGACATGAGTTCCTGAATATCAAATAAATAACCACTTAATTTTTTTCCCTCTGCCAGGCCTAGTGTAGAACGAATTTGACTTCGAATTTGACGAATTTGAATGATTCTCCCTGGGAAGTTGCCTATACCTCCCACGTTTAGGGCCGGCTCTGTTCTTGGGTTAAAACATTGGATTTCGAAAATAATAGTTAGCTAATCTATATCTCATTTAGATAATATTGTTTAATAGGCTGCCTTTATACATCCTTGACATTACCACATCGGAATGTTTTATTCAATTTCTCTTTTTGAAATCGTTACTTTTTCGTCCAAATTAAAGTAAACTTTCCCTCAGAGATATTTACTACGGAAAATTTTCAATATTGTCTGAGAGCCAATTTCGATGGTGACGCTACTAAGATTCCTTCGTTGAGAATGTTCCGAAGATGTTGGGATGTGATAGAGTGGCCCGAAATAGAGATGCTGCTCGTAGAGTGGGCGGTGCCCTGGAAACCGATTTAAGGATCGGCCTCCTCCGCCGTTCATTTGGTCTCCAGCGTGTTTTAGGAGCGGGAGGGAGTGGGGGAAGATGATAAAGAAAATATGCAAGCCATTATTTCAGTAGCCCCAGATCTCCCTCCTTCGTTTGTTAGTTCAGCGAACCTCCTTTCAATTTTATGAAGGCATCGGCTCTGTGCCTTAAGTACCTCCGCCTCAAATAGAAGCTTTCCATCATTTCAAATGGGATAAGCCTCGTGGTTATTACAAGTAGAATATGAGGCTCATCCTCAAGAGAACAGTTGTTCAAATCTTCACCGGCACTTCCTGATAAACCGACTATTGTTGATTCATGGTTTGGGATTGTTTTTTGATCACGTCTCCGGTTATTTGCAGTTTTTTCACACACCCTTTATTTGTTAGTGTTCTCCTATTTGGTATCCTTTTTCCTAAGCATCATTTCCGTATTTTGATGTACAAAAACGAAGCTTTTCTGTTTGTATTTCGATTTGTATTACCACTTATTTTATTTTCTAATTATAGGTATTTTACACTGATAAATATATGGGAGAGGAGATTATGAGTCTCAATCTTGCCCTAATGAAGACGTTACTTAATTACATGAGGATGTGGGATAGGAAGTATCTTAGCACATATAAGCGTGCGTATCAAAACACTCGGATAAATAGAAGTGAAAATTATCTATATGGCTGGGAATCCAACCCAGGTCTTTCGCTTCCAGGGCATGTACATTGGGGAAGTGGGAAACTAAACTAAAACCTAAGAAAGCAAGAGTTAACATAAGCGAAAGATACCTCACGTTTCTCAGTCATAAGGAAAGGTACGATAACTTTCTTTCTTTCTTTTTGTCTTGTCTATTTATATATGTACTTATGAATGAGGTGATGCACGACTTTACTTTTTGAGCGCGTCATTACCTTGAGATCGATATTGAAAGATTTATCGCTTCGTTGAAAAATTTTTGCCTCTAATTGAAGTCTGTGAATTCAGTGACCGAGTTAGTACCCATTTACAACTTAATCAACACATAGTCAATATTTACCTCGACCTTAGATTTAACGACCGTCTACGATGGAGAAGATATTTAAGAACTTTTAATGGTAAATAAATGAATAGGTCGCAATTGGAGATGGGATCAAAGGTCGATTGTATTAAGTGCTAGTCCCAAGTCTTCCGAGTTTCCCTCCGTTTACACTAAAATCGCCAAAATGACGATGTCAAGGTAAAAGTTTCGACTTATACTGCAGTTTAAGTAAGGCATAAATTTCTTTTTATAACCAGAGGGGCATAAAATTTCAAGGGACTTTCCTCCAAGAAAGTAAAACGGAGAAATTTCCTTGATAAAACTTTATATGACGTCATAAATCGCCTCTTTTCTGGAAAGTGTTGTGCTAAAATTGATATACAATCTCTAGCTATTGTGGGTTATTTTTTCTCGGACGATAATATTTTGAGATGTGCTGCCATAAATTCTGGTGAAGAGATCTTTCTTTAGAAATCATTAAGATCTTTTTATAGCTGTTTCTTTTCTGCCAGCGTCATATATTTTTGCATAATTTGTAACTGGAAAGTTTTTTTTTTCGTCCTTCAAAATTAGAATGCGGGCGTCTAATTAAAGTTGGAACTGGTCGCATTAAATTAAAAATCGGAGGAGATTACTCAATTCGAATGGCTTCTGGCCAAGTTTAAGCATTGCTTTATTTATTAATGACTTGTCCAAGTTATTCTATACTTCCATAACGCAACGTTATTTCCTGTTGAAATTATTATTGATTTAACTTTGTTTTTGCCTAAAAAATTTGTTAAAATTACCAAAGGTGAGAAAAATTTGGTCATTTTAATTTATTATGTTTCTCTAGTATAAAACTTGATGGGTCTAAGAGGAGAAATATAAAAAAATTATTAATATTAAGGAAAATGGTTTTCGTCCTTTCAATTCCAATTATAACTTTAAAATGACTCATCCACTGCTTTCAGCTCCTTATTTTCCTAACCAATTAGTATCAAACGACTGAACCTTCCAGCTTTTTGCATATTTCTCAACCAATTTATGCCTTCCTGGTACTCTGTCGCAATTTTATTTAAATAACAATAACGGTTGTAAAGATTTTCATACGGCAAACTTTAACTTGCAATTCTCACATTTGAATGAAAGACGTCAAAGGATAATACGTGGATGTCGTTTCAAATGCCCTCTAATACAGCAGTTTGACTGGTCTCAGTCTATTCAGTCATTCCTGAATATTAATGGAACGATTTCTCTATAATATATCTTTAAGATTACAATTTTTTAACAAATTTCAAACTGACTGAGAATGCAAGCGTATGTATGGAAGAGTATTTAATACTGTTATTCAAGGCGCATAAATAACAGTGAACTATCACAACAGCATTGACGTTTATAGGAATTTATAGCTAACTTAGGGAAATGTGGTCATTTAAACGTAAGAGACGGAAATAGCGATATTACTAAGCTTACAAATCAAAGTTTCGAATAAGCTGAGTAAGATCTGACATTTTATCGACATGGTTCACTCATTAAAATTTTGAAAATAAATTACGATGAGAATGGAGTTCTTCGAAACTTTCGCCGTTCATGGAGCTGTTTCTCTCGAAAACTGTCGCACTCATTGAGTTCATCGTGAGTCACGCGGGATCCCGATAAACGATGCAAAATATACGGAGGCGTAAATGAGTTTCGAGGAAAGCGAGGCTTCATTCTGAACCATGAGTGTGCCCATGTAAGAGGGGAGAGCAACGACATCATATCCCGAAAAATTAGAGATTGTCTCATGTGATTTTACTGGTCTTTCTCTTTTTCTTCTGAAATCCTCTCTTGCGAGTTCTTGATGTCTTTCTATCCAGTGCTTTTCTCTTCTTTTCCACGTATACTTTTCCTTCATTTAAACCTCCTATCATCAATTCTCAGATTTATCGAATTACTGTTGTATGATCATAATCTATAATGGTTGTTTTGTTCGCTGTCTCTATCCTACCGCACTTCTTTTTGTATCTTAGAAACGAGCGAAATGATAAAGAAGGCGGCATTTTAGCATATCCAGGTCCCGGAATCATTCTTTGAAAATTTTGGAAATCCTGAATCGAAAGACAAAAGATAGATCTCTTAAGAAATAACAGCAACAAAAATATAAATAGAGAATAGTAAACATCGAAAATATGCCGGGTAACATTCCTTCTGAAGTGACCGCAAAGTCTTAAAACATCCGCGAGAGGCCGCGGTTAGTACACTCATATCCTTGATCCGGTGGGGCATTTGACTGCCCCGTTGAAATTGTCCGCCATGCTTCAGTAACGTAGCGAAATGGATGTTATGATAGAGTTAGTAGTTTCACATGCAACTGCCTATAGAACATGCAGGTTTTTCTCTGATATTCGTAATGGCTCGGGCTCAGTCACAAGGGGGACCTGACCATTTTCGGGCATTCAATGCTGCCTCTACGTTCTTTTTCTCAAAAGTACATACCATCCTTACACATTATTTCTAAACATCCGTTTTCGGCGACCAGCACTTTTATCCCTTCAAAATCCATCGAATGATATAAATGACTGTCCATCTGATCGTGAAAAAGAAAGTTTTCCGGTTCTTGCCAAAAACAGTCCGAAAATGAAAATGCACCATTTGGTCGAAAAATCAAGTTAAACTTAATCGAGTTTTGTTAATGGATATGTTGGTCTCGTCTTTGTCATATTGGATTTTATTGTTTACTTAGTTACGTATGTTGTGGAAATAAATAGTTTTTCTCATCTGACAGTGATATTTATTCTCGGTCTTAAAAATGGTCGAAACATAATATTCGCAAGTAATATTATAATCTCCATAAACGAAGACCTCGGCATCCTACGCAACCATTACAGCATTTCAGTAAACCGGTATAAACTTGCATCTTCTGTGAGCAGAACTATAAGCACAGAAACATGAGCATTGCCGAACACAAAAGTTTTGTGTCACACTATTATACAGGTAAAATTCTCATTTCATTCAAACTACCGCTTTTTTTAATTAAATTGCATTCAACCCAGTGACCACTTGCGCGAAATTTTCGCACGAGATTAGTTATTTAAATAATTTTGTTTTTAGTAATTAATGTTTATTAATGTGATGTAGGCGAATTGAAATAAAATGGTAAATATTTCTCCTTTGTTTACTAAGCTATTAAAGTCGTTTACCCTCCTTCAATTTTCACCTTAAAGTGTTTGAATGTAGGCAATGCACCATTCAAGTACGGCCTGATGGTTTCTTAAACGGCCCAACGGTCTATGCAGCCTTCTAATGAATAAAAAAGGTTCCCTACCCTTGTCCTGAGCGTCGGATACAACTCATCCGCCACTCTATCCGTTTCCCTTGTCTTTCGACCGCGACTGGAAACCGTCCCAAAGACAGAGAGAGATTTGGCTAAGTAATGAGCAGCGATAAATGCAGTTAATGGAACGAGTCATCCTAGTCGGCGGGGAGGGTAGGCAAGGGAGGAAGGTGTGTGGTCGGGACTCATTGAAAGAGACGGCTAGAGCGTAGGGTCGCAACAGTTGTCAAACACTTCCTCCTGATTCGCCATCACTGTGGCGACAGACGATACATAAAGAGCAGTCGGAAGATGTAGAAATTGGAGAAATGTCTAAGTAGCAATAGGAGGTGAATGGGAGAAAGCGATATTATGATAAGAAGAATTTTTTCGGGATATTATAAAAAAGTATCCGATGAGGGTGTAGTGGGAAGGTGCGCTGTCCAAATGAGATAAACGTCCGCATTCTCATTCTCCCTTTTTCCTCTCCTTTTCTTTTGTTTCTCATCCTTCCTGTTCCTCTCCCCTCGCCGCTATAGAAACGGCGGATAAATAGGACGGAGCGTGCCTCTCGTTTCGCATTTTTTTACCAGATGCGCTTTGCAACAGGTCGATGTGAGCTTCGAGAAATTTAAAGCTGACATTCCTGATGCTTTTTTCCCCGCATATTTGTCGCTCCCCGCTGACGTGGAAGCTTTTTTCCGCCCTGCTGATCTCTTTAATTTACTATTAATGCGTGAAATTTTCTCGCGTTACGGTTTTGTTCGAAGGGCTGCGCTGATGATGAGTAATTGCTTTAATCCAAGACGCAAAGGGCATCGCGAGCTTTAGTTGCTGTTTTTACGTCACCGTGACATTTTATAATGTCAAAGGAGTGGAGAAGATTCGTTTCCGGAAATTACGAAATGCGATCGTCAGCTGTCAGGCAAATTAGATGGTGACCTTTCCTCTTCGCTTAATTGTTTTTACACTCCTGATTAACTAACCCGAGGATGATTTGGGGCGTGTCTAATTCAACTGATGTGGATGTCGATTTAATTTGTTCGATGAAATTAATTGATTTTACATTCAAGCAATTAAAGATTTGGAAATGAGAATGAAGAATTGAAGGAGAAGAACTCAATGCTCGTTATATCAAATATTTTATTATGAACCTCTTTTAGACTTTTTCCATGAAACACGTTTTTATTTTACGTAAATGAACTTTGACTCTATCCTTCCTATTTTCATGTTTCTCCCTTATTTTCATCTTCCTCTTGGAATCTCATAACTCGCAGTATTCACTATTTTACTTTACTTCACTTGTGGAGTAGCCTAAATATTCATCCTATTGCCGATTTTTTATATACCTACAGTAACTTATTAATTTATTTTGAATTACTTCCTGTTATTATTATTGCTGAGCCTAATTCTTTCGATTACCTTTTCATCTTTCTTAACATTTTTATTCGCATTACTCAATATTTAATAATTATATTTATTGTGAAAGGTAAATACGGTGCTTTTGCATTGAAATTATCCTTATGACTTCTGTATAGTCTCATATATTTTAGTATGACTATGAGTTGAATATGATCGAAATTACTTAGGGATAAACTTGTTCGTTTGGTTTTCAGTACCGCCTTCAACTCTCTATTCGCCAACGATCATTGTTATTATTCTGATAATTAAACGTAAAAAAGGTTAAAAATTCATGACTATCCAATAAACACAACTGGTTTTGTCTCCATGTACATTTTTGTTTGTATATTTTAAATTCTTTTCGAAAAGCACATAATCATGACTTTCTGCTATCACAACTCTTTCGCGCGTACTGCAAAGTATATTTCCCTTTTTTCTTCACAATTGATATTCATCTAATTGACATATTACTCCAATGGTTTTGTCCACCCAAAAATTACGAAGATAAATCTATTGATATGACAGATATAATATCTATGCGGAAGTGAGCGATGAGAGAACCTTGAATGGAAGCAATGTCGTTTTTGTTATATAAACAAGAGATCGTGATGATAGAGAGCTAGTTATATAAATTAAACCTTGCTACAACTTTCATTAGTTATTAATGAATCTAAATTATGTCTGAATGAATGGTATGATTATACTCTCCGGGATTTCCGTATCCAAGCAACATTAATGAGAAGAAAATATTTCTGGATCTTCTTGAACATCCGCAGCTTCGTGATTCAATTTAGATTGAATGAGACAAGTACGTGAATGCCTCATCTAACGCAAGAGCATGTTTGTAATTTATACAGATCGAAAGATAGGCATACATTAGTAAGATTTCATTAGCATGATCTCTGTTGCAGATTTAGAGAGTGCATTTCTGTATCTTAAAATTACCTTCCCATTTTATTACTTTAAATGCTATTGATATATTTGCATCGACCGTTGGATTACTCGTTGGATAGTTTTCGGATGAACATCGGATACGAAGATTTTCCGTATCAGTATAATAATCAATAGTTATTTAAGTGATAAATAATCATGACTTATAATTATACAAAATTAATTTTTATTTTTTTATCAAAATATGAGTATAATTTGGGCGAGTACATCCAGCCGATCTGATTTTACCTCTGAATCGGATTCATATTGGGAAATACGATACTACTAAAGATGCAATTCGAAATTAACAGCGGGTAAAAGATTTCTACTGAAAATAAAAATCCACAGATTTAACAAAAGGTTATGACGCCGAATTCGTGGTATAATATAATATAATAAATATATAACCTTCTACTATATTTCTCAATGCATTAGTTTTACCAAAGAGGAACGGACACGAAAAAAGGTTGACGGGACCGGAACTCGAATCCGGGATCCCTATTGCAAGTTTATTATTTCGTATCTTCTTTAAAATAAAATAACTTTTGCTGCATCACTCTCAACTTGGGAATGAAAGTCACACCGAAAGAAAAACAACAATATCGGAGACTTCCGAGATTTAAATTCCTCACTTTTTATCTTAGTAGAGCATTTTTTTGTTGACACTTGGAGATAAAAGTAAATGCATTATCGATAGCTTTTCTTCTTCACGTAATAATCTAATCGGACGATCTGAAAAGTCAACAAGACATCGGGGTTATTGAATGGAAATAGAGTTATCGAAACTTGACAAAAATTGCAATCTCTATGCACCGCCTCGAAAAAAATTTCTTCGATGACGTAGTAGATTCTGTGAATCGGATAACTGCCGAGGATGAGAATTTGCAGCTGGTGTTCGCATTCTATTATGCTTAAGTGCCTTAAGTGCGTACCCTTTTCACTTCTCAGGGACGCCTTTCCCACTTCGGGAAATACGTCCCTCGCAGTAAAACATCTCGACATCTTATAGCCGGCATATGAAAATCGTTGCAAATGCAGTCATAAGTAGGAGGGTGTTCGAACATCTCAGACTCTTTGAATTCATTATTCAGTTGTGGTATGTTCATGCAAAACAAACAATATTTTCATTATTCAAAAGATACACCAAAGGCCGATGAATCAAAACAGCATCGAAGTTAGTCTCTCAATCAGTCTACCCTGATTGGTAAAATTTTTGTTGAATCGGAATTTAGGACATGCTCCTAGTGTACAAGGCGAGAGTTTGGAATATTTAATTCACCGAGAGAATTTGGGAACTTTTCTGCATTAAATTTTCATTCCAAGGCTCATTTTCTCAGCCTTCATCTCGTATCTCCGATTTGAAACGAGCGAAAATACGGCATACTGTTCCGCGGAGCGTAGGATAGCACGCATTGTACGTGGAAATATATGGTGAATAAGAATATAAGAACCTTGACTGATGGAGCACCTTCCGATATGAGATAAAAAATGCCGTAAATCAGCCATCCTGGAAAATCGAGCTCACGAAATATCATAAGTCAGATCATTTTATCAGAAACTATATTTTAATCGTATTGGAAAATATACTCAACTAAAAATATTACTCGTATTTGGCTATTGATTTACTATTTATTATATTATTAATTTATTTCGCATTGGTACCATCTATCACTGCCATTTCAGAATGACTTTTTCAAGTTCCTTATCGTCTCTCTTTGGGAAATCGATAGAAAAAACTTATCATACGTTTACTATTGTCTCAGTATTGTTCGCAGCTGTCATAGCTTGACCTCCTTCTGAGGGATGAGTAATTCTGAATGATGGTATAAATATAATAACATATTATTGAGGAAAAAAGAGGAAACTTACTCACTCCTCCACTACCTTGGCCACTTCAGCCTTGTGTCCCCTTTTGGGGGGTAATTCATTCGGAAGGTTTGAGCTGCATCCGGGTGAATAATTTACAGTCATAGTAATTCATGCTAATTATCAACGAAGATCAGTTGAAAAAGATTCAGTCTACGTATTTCTCTCACTGTTCAAGGGCCTTAATTATTGTACGAGGTTCCACACTTGGTTTGACTGAAGCACTCTGGCCACGTGGGTCGTCACCTATCTCTAATTTCACAATACTAAGTCAACCAGTATTTTTCCGTCTGTTTCCCGTGCTTTTAACATTCCTTTCATTCCATCTTTTCTCGGCCAAGAGCGAGGACATCCGAAGCACGAAGAATGAGAAGGCGCTCGACGTTGCGTAAAAGTATCGCCGCCGCTATCGACAGAGTTTTTGTCCTCGTGGATCGACGAAGAGTCTGTTTGGGAAATGCCATTTCAACACACTCCTCCTGGTGAGTTTACGTCGCTCTTACTAGCTACCAAAGCCAGAAGTCGGAATTTTCCCGAGCGAAGAAGCAGTTACATTCCTGATCGATGAGACAGTTTTATGCAATGCGATGTTGTTGACCCGCCGAAACTTTTGTTTACGTTTGCCTTCTTTCCTTGACAGTAGTAGAATTCGTGATAAATTTGAATTTCACGGTCGTTCACCTGGTCGTCTATTTGATATGGTGGGGAATTTAAGAACTGAATTTGATATTTTGGCTGTTATTTGATTTGAGAAAGAATACAACGATGCATCCACTGCGGAAAATTAGAACTTAAAGGTCAAAAGCTAATGATTAATTATTGAGTATTAGTAATAAGTAACTATCACTAATAAGGAACTAATGAAACTAATTTTTATGACTAAATGCTAGCAATCCCGCAGAAGTGGGAAACTTTCCATGGAAATGCCATATTGGGATGACAAAGGGATAACTGAATCATGGAATATATCAAAATGCAGTCACCTGGTTGAAATCCTGAAAACTATTAGCCTTAAACTCATTCGCTGAGAGAGCTTTCGTTCATATCTTTGGTACAGTCCTGGTCAAAACATTTGCAAGGCTCGATGGCGCTTCAGTGCGGTCGCCGGTAGAACTACGACGAGAGAAAAAGAATGGCAACATTGGTTTTGAAAGACGAAGATTTGGTGGAAAGGGTTTCTCTTGTTTGGGTTTGGGCCGTACCAAAGGGTCTCCGCAAGAATTCGCGGTCGAGGTTTCTGTATCCTGACTTCGAGTTTATTGGTTCTGCAAAATTTTTCTTTGCTTTGAGCATGTTGTATAAAGCTCGATATTATTTTCTTTTACCTCCACAGCGTATCTGGAGAAATATTAGTCAGTTTATATAGCATATCAATGAGTTAATTAACCGAAATTAATATCAGCACAAACGCTTCAAGAACACCTCTAAAAACACCATATCTCTTAGTTATCGTGGGATAATATTTTTGTGACTATTTTGTTCAGCCTGTAGCTATGTAGTCAATGACGGAATGATAATATTACATGTGGTTGATAATGACTCTCCATTTGAAAAGCACAATACTATTCGTTTCGCTCAAGACATTTGCAGCTGCAGTTACCTTCAACCCGCTTGGATCAGTATTAAAAGTCGTGCCCTCTGATCATTATTTGGCTTTAATTGTAAGATTTTTAGGCCCACTAGAAAATTTGTTCTCATCGCTGCACACCAAAATGAAAGACCGACTCTAAAGTTCAAGATAAAGAGAAGGATGCCTCTTTATTACCTTAAAATTATTTTCCCGTAAGACGAGCAGAGCATCTGTGACATGACTCCATCATAATCGGGCTAAGGATGTGCCACACGGTAGGCTTACCCAATAAATTGCGCGACACCGGCGTGCCGCATGATATTCAAAGGTTAAATATTCTAAAACTAAAAATAGATTAAATAAAATTTTGTTTCGCGATCAATTGCATACAGTCGAAGTTTCTTGAGGAATAAGAAGCTTAGAAGAAGAAAGAAGAAGCTTAGAAGTTTTTTTTCGCGATTCGGAACGGTTTCAATCCTTTGTTTTCCTTTTTTTCTAAACCCACGTAATATTCGCTCTCAAAGAATTCCCGCCATTCAAAATTCAAATTTTCTTCTCATCTCATTCTAATATCTAATTTTCCGCGGTTAATTTAATTATACCAACAGCAAATCCAGATTTTATTGTGATCTGTATACCTTTTTCATTGGATTGTTTTACTTATTCGTTATATCTCCTCCCCACATATTCTTGCCACAGAGGGGGATGAATCGCGCGTTCTGACGAGTTAATTGTAGAAAAAATAGCTGTACCTTGTCGCAAGATAAATGCATAGCATGAACTTATCGTTTTTCACGGAGTGAATGGAAATTCAACGTTATAGCCAGGTCTCCGAAACTTCGAGAAAATGATTCCATCTCGTAGAATCTTGGATTGCATCCATGTGGTAAAGGAATACTATTTTTGACTGCCTCAACATATTAAGAAACGTTTTCGAAACGTACGAACTGTTTTTTTTCTCGCTTCATAATCTTAATAAACATGGCATAATGTGACAATAGCTGCAGATTTTACGAAATGCTTATTCACCGAGGTATAATTAATGAAAAGTAATTATGTCAATGTTTACATAAATACAGTTGCACATGCCGGTGAAAACTCACAGGAAATTTACGGAAATGCTAATATTTATATAAATATACATAAATATGACATTAAAACTATGACCATAATTAAAATATCCCATTATATATCAAATTTCACTGCACGATACTCCACTTTCAATAAATCCCACTCCCATGCTTCTCTTCCGTGGGGTTAGTTGAGGCATTGTAACACCAAGTAAAAGGATTGAATAATCCAAAAAAGTAGGAAAATATAGAACGGTAACGCCTGGTACACAACGATAAAAAAATCCACACTAGAGCACAGTCAGAAGACGAGTGATTTGAAAATGTGAGAATGAGCAGGAGAGAGTGAAATTTTACTTTAAAGACATTCTCAGAATTATCAAAATACAGAAATCTCTGTAACCCTACCTGGCGGTAATCCGCCACGTCCACCAATCCGGCGTGCAGGGATTCAAAAGAACATTTTAAGGAGCCACGGGAGGTGCAATAAAGAAAGGTCGCCGCACAGCCGAATATTCCAATACTGACCACAGGGAAACTCTGGGATTCCCTATTTAATTGTGTGCTTCTAAGAACTTTATACATCCATTGTCTTCCCGGAGAAGAAGAAAGCAAAGGTTCATTTATTCTTCACCTTTTGAGCTCGGCTCTTGTGCGCGTTAAACCCCGAATCGCCTTCACCAAAGGGAGACGTGCTACAAGAGCCCAATATCAAAATTACTTAATATTTATAATTAACTACTTATAGTTTCAAACTAGAGAGAAAGGCTGCATATGGGATTCAATTATGAACGATTAAAAATTGAAAGTATTCTATTATTGTATCAGAATCACGCTTCTTGGTTTCTTTACGTTCAGTTATGCTAGACTGTAAACTATTTCTGGATAATTTTTGACGACGAATCTGAGGATAATTCTATGAAGACTTCACCAAGGGCTTTTCCTTCACCATTATTCCTTTCTTTATATTTCTTCTTAAAGGCCGGTTGCATGAGAAATGAAATTATGGTAAGGAGTAGAAGTTAGTGTTCAGATTTCTCTGAAGGAGCTTTGCCACGAAGTCTAAGCATGATATTTCAATAATTTCCGACTAAATACACATTAAACATTACCTTATAATCAAACTCACTTGGCTAGCATTAATCACAATACGAAAAACTTAAAACAAGACTTCAGAGTTTCCTGGTGGATGAAGCGACCTGGTTAGTATCCCGTGAAGCTTTTCTTTGAAAAACCTTTGTTTTACCATTCAAAAAATCTTATTATTACCAAGCAACCCTATATCCTTAGTAAATCTTAATATGACCCTTTTGATAATTAAAAATAGTTTTGATAATTAAATATACACACACTTATACATACATATATGATCTATCTCTGGCAGTATCTCAGGTGCATAATACTATTCAAGATTAAATAAGCAGCAAAATCTGATGAAAATAAAATGCTGATTTTTTCTTCAATTGCTCACTGTATCATCTGAATGCATAAAAGGTATATAAGATTAATTTTAGAGCAACCACTTCTTAGTAAAAAATTATTTAGTAACGTAACTTGAGAAAAAAATTCGTCGTGCAGTCAAATTTATACGTCGCCTAAAACTTTTTGGTTTCTCACGTGAGGATGAACTTGTCTCGAGAGAAATCGAGATAAACGTTGTAATTTTCATTTGCAGTTTGTTTCGATGCGATATCTTGAATAGCACTTTAGGTTTTGACTTTTATATTAAAGAGCGTAATCCGCTTCGCGCTTCGAATCATAGATCCCCATCTCATCAATTAATTCTCTGGTAAATATGAATTTCGAAGGTAAATGATAAACGTATGTTTCATGCATCGCGTTACTTGAGTAATTTGTGTAAATGAAATCTTTAGGAGGGGGGGAATATTGCAAGGTCATGTTAACCTCAGTTAAAGTTAAATTTAGATATTAAAACGAAGTTTGCACGATTTTGTTACAATACATTAATTTATAGTCTTTCATATTCAGCTGGTGGTAAAGAAGCATTACATTAAAACCAGCACCGCGACTACAATAAGCGAGAGAAGAAACTAGTGCCGGCTGAGGAGTCTCTCAGCAGGGTATGGTAAATTTTCATGTTTATCTTCTAAATGCGAACTCCGTTTCCGTCCGTTTTTTTACGGCACTTCAAGTGTCTGTATTTACGTATAGCCTATGGTAATACATGAAGCTCAAATATGAGGGGCAGGCAAGAGAGGGAAAACAATGGAAGAAATATTGCTTGTTTTCAAAACATGAACTGCATTCTACCATGTCTTGCATAATTGCTTTATTATGAAAATCTTACATATTCGATCGGTGCCGCAGCCGAATATTCATGGCCCCTGTCATAATCCTCACCCTCGCATCGTATACTAACTAGCATTTGAAACTCTATGACTCGAAGATGCCCATCATGCGAAACTGTGAGGATCCTCCCTACGCACGCCAATCTAACGGTATCATATTATTTTCTGTCCTCTCCCAAAACCGACCGATCCTTGCCGAGACCCTTTTTGTTCGCCTTATGGTGGAAAGACTAAACATACAGTGCCAGACATTTAGTCGCCATCGTCCTTTCAGGCCGACGTTGCAATTCTTTCTCTCTGGTCATAGTTCTACCGGCGGCCGCACTAGGCGCTGTCAAAAACTTGCGAATGTTTTGACCAGGACTGTACCAATTGCCTTAAATTTTGGTCGTGGAATAAGGTTTCCATATTTACTCGAAAATTATACTGCCTGAGTTGCCTCATTTCTGGTTGTACCGAAATATAAATATAAATTCGACTCAAGCTTTTATGCTCTCTACGATAAGATATCATCTCCCATGAGGAGACTGAAACAGAGAATTAGAAAACCACTGCATGAACGTGGATGAAAGAATAAAAGAAGAGTGCAAATCCCCTTAGATGTTTGTTCTTTCCTTTTAGAGGAAAGTTAAGTAATTTTTAATTTTAAAGAATCATATCTGGTGAGAATGAATATTAATCCTTTCATCATAACAATTATCGTTCAATTATCCTAGAGTTTTAATATTACTCTTTGAAGTTTTCGGAAAGCTGATAGTTTTCATAGTAAAAATTTAAAAAATATCAGGTAAATGTTAGATGAGAGGAATTTACGAATTAGTACAGTCCCCAAACAATGATCCTGGATGTGCGCATACTAAAAGCAACCATTTAATCTAAACTGGAAATAGATAGCTTTTTCCTTGAGAAGTATTAGCAATATCACCGTGGTTCAAACGCATTCCATTTAATCTATCTTTAATTTATCTACGAATTTCTGCTGAAAGATTACCCTTGGAAATTCTCTTTTCTATAAAAGAAATTTTAGGAAATTGTGTTTAATCATAAAGCTATTTTATGTGTTTTATATTCAAGTGGTATTCGGGGGATCTTGGTATCTAAGTTCCTTTCGATCGGCATCTTCTTAATATTATATTTCATATTTTAAATTATTAGCATTATTACAGTTGAGGTCATTTCGCACGTGGGCTCCCACCGGGAATCGGACTTTCACCGAAGTCAAACACGCTATCCACATGGCTATCCGAGAGCCTTATTTTTGAAATTTCCGTGGTTCATTTCATGTTACATATCTTTTGCGAGACACATTTATCTTCCTATATTTAAATTAGTAAAAAAACGATTATGAAAGCACTCAGAAATTCCTACAGATTTAATTTTAAACTATTGAAATTCTTACACTCGAGGACCCTTGTTGCAGTCCTTGGAAGACATCGAAAATTATCTCTCGATGGCGATTTTTTGGTAAATATTTATTTTAAAATATACCTCAGCTTTCAAATTGGAGAATGTCCTTCATTAAAATCCTTTTTGAAAAATATTTAATATGATAATTTATTTCATTTTAGCTTTTATTATTTGGTAACTATTCTAGATCTATCGATCGATTTTATTTTTTTTAGCCGTTGCAAGAAGCAAAACTAAAGAACATCTAAAAGAGATTAAAAACTCGCAAACCTTGCACTTTGAATCTTGAGCTCAAAACAGGTCTGACATGTCATCAACATTTTGCCCTAATTCCCCGCCAGACGAATGTTGTGTAAATTCGTCCCAAACGTTTTGCAATAACTTTTCTATTGGTTCATCTGTTGTGTGCATGTAAATTTCATATATATTTTTTTCAATATTGGGCTCCGTATGTACTTCTTCGTATGAACGTAAGTTTGCCTGTTGCTCTTTTTCAATTTCCCGCAACCGAAGTTCAGAATAACAATTTTATCTCGCACCAGATTTTTCTCACTTAGTGGAATCGTTCAAGATCGTAATCAAGGTGTCATTGATATTTTGTTTATAAAAGTCAGTAAGAAGTACATACAATAAAATGATGCACATAAAAAAATGCATTTTATGCAGGATGACGTAGGCGAATCGTTTAATCTCTTTTCGGTTCATTGATCTTTGATAATGTTATCAATTTGAACTATCCATTTATAGAATTAAGATCGACTGTCTAGAAAAGTTTCTGGAGTAAGTTTACCTACGGAGATGGTTCGGTCGGAATAATTGGCAATCAGAAAACCATACTTGAAAGATAATTAGATATAATATGCCTGTTCTCGGTTTTTTGCTACGCTTGTTCCCGCTAATCATGGTATTTAAAGTTAATTACAGTTGTCATAGCTACTCATTCAAGATAAAAGATACAATAATTATGGGAAATCCTCTGTAAATCTTTCTTTTGACTGATATAATATCATTCTTTCCTTGGTGGAGCGCGATTGTAACTGCTGGAAATTTTCAAATCAAGAAAAAAAATCGGCGGTTCACAGTATCTCAGACAACCCACAACACGACCGGTTTTGGCCCGCTTGGCCTTCACCTGATACCGTGGATTTTTTACATTTTTTTTCCTTATTCGTGTAACAAATATACGTATCCTTTGCCAATTGAATCTTTTAGAATATAATCCACCACCTCAGCCTCCACTTCAGGGAACCTTTCTATTTCATTCACAGCAAAGCAGTCACAATGAGTGATTTCACGGAAGTTGTAGGGAAATCCTGATACTCAAAAATTATCAATGAGATTTCTTTTACGGTGAATCAATTCTTTTCTATCGCTGAATAACCAACTGGGAGCAGTAAATTGATTCTATGAAATGCGATCGATATTATAAAATGAAGGATGCCAGTTTTTCGCATGATTTCTCATTAGAAAAATACAAAAGGAATTTTTTCATTTTCCGTATAATTTCCTCGAGTTTTAGATTCCTACTTGGATCATTTATGACCAGAAACAGCTTACTTTAAGAAATCTCCAGAGAGATTTCAATTACCCAAACTCGTCTACATCCCATACCCATCTGTTACCAGCATCAGCTGCTCCTAACAGGGTAACAATTTTTTCCTATCTCAGATTCGGAAAGATGGCCATGTAAAGCAACTGGAATAACATTCTGTTTTGGTCGGCGGGAGCAAAGAGATGACATTTCTATGTGCGCGCCACCACCGAATGATAGCGGAGCAGTGAGTCATACACATCGTGCATAAACCATCCTCTGTTGGGTACATAGCGATGCGGGAATCTGTATTCAGAAAACAGCGTTTGATGACTTTTCATCGATAAAGATCAAAATTCAAGCGATGGGATGACTTCGCGTGAATAATTTACTATCGAGTTCATTAGCATCAGTCTCTTCCATATAAGTCCTCGAGGTTTTCGCAACATTGCGGTGCGTTTACGTTTTGCTCCAAGCATTAATATTGTAAAGAAGCAAAGCATCGCATCTCATGCTTAGGTATCACGCATTAAGTGGAACTAAAAGAAATTCTCATTTTGCCGGGAGTCTAATACTAATCTTCCGCTTGCCAAACTCGTTTCCTTATCGCATCTGACCTCTTTTTCTATTTCGCTGCAAATTTTTGGCATAAACAGTTTAGATATCAATCTTGACTGAGAAAACATTCCTCATGACGTAGTAATATTGACAGCTATAAAATTTTAGCTATTTGATTAAGAGCCGAAGTAAACAAAAATTTGATAAAAAAACTTTTATTCCATCATAAGTGCCATCACATCATGCGAAGAGATGTCATCATTAAGGAGATTAGTAAAGGCTGAATATTTCTAAGAATTTTTAAAGAGAAATGTTTCTTGATGCTATTAGATTCGATGAATCCAGTTTGCTATTTGATTCCCCCTCCCAGTTAACTCAGTTGACAAGTATTATCTATTAAAACGCATGCATACATATCAGTCGTGTTGCTCCCATTAGGGACTCGCAAATTGATGGCCTCGCTTATCAACTGTAGTATTCCATCGTTTGCCATTCTGACATACATCATTATCTTCAAAAAGCATTCCATCTTTTAATTCCTTTATGTTATTTGAGCTTCTTGAATATCTTTTCTTTTTTTCTAATAAAATTTCGTTTAAGAAAATTGGTAAGAGAATCACGTGCGGATAAAGTAAATAAATACGAAGTATAGTGGTAAAGCTATCCGAAGTCTTCATGACTTCACTCGCCCCATTTTCCGGTCGCTTAGATTAATAATGCACTATGAAACCTAAAGTAACCAAACCAAACCAAACCCTTAATATATCGCTGTTGAATATGGCCGGGGGTAGCTTAAGAATGAAATTAACATGGGATAAATCCTAGATTTAATTTCTCTCATATCGCTGGCAATTATCATCGACCTCAAAGACGGCAGTCATTCGACCGGGATTGTTTTCTGTGGCGGCGCGGACACTGATTCGATTCCCCGCGTCCGCCGCGTGCCACATCCACGCAGCGGTGGTGCAACCGAGTTAACCTTCGACTCGTCCTGCCACCGCCGTATCCGCGAACCGCATCCAATCCGGTTCCTCCGAAATCGGACAAACTCACCGTTTCTTTCCACCTCCGGCGAATCCACCGTCGTGAGGCGATTTCGCCGTCCCGCGACAGTTTGGCCGTCGCGCGGCAAAGTCGCCCTCGCCCGGCGGCACTTTTCCTACCGGTGCGGAAGATCCTCCGCCGGACTCCGAATTCGGCACCGCGAAACACCTCTTTCGCGAACGACTCGTCCGGTAAAGTGCGGACGCCTCGGGGATTCGCTGCTACGACTGCGAGATAGCTCGCATCTACGTTCCGCGTTCGTCGGGGGTAGAGTGTATAGTAAGGGAGAGGGGAGGGATGGAGGGGGCGTGGGAGGATGGAGAGGGGGGGCGCAGGAGAGGAAAAGAGTCGGAAAAAATGAGCGGGAGGATGCGATTCGACGGGCATGTACCTGTGATTTGCCGGTTTGATGTTGCCCTGACCTCCGACTGCCGGTGGTTCAGGGATACTGATATTTCGGGGAATTTCCTAAGTGGCACTGACGTGCGGCGTTCTGCGTTAAAGTGTGATGGCAAGCCATCTCCTATGCGTCATATCCTTCGTATACTTTTCTCATGATTGTGTTCACGGTATGGAAACGTATTATTTTTTGTTCCGGTTCAAGAGAAAATAGAATTTCGGTGCATTCCGGTTATGCTCCGGCTCGACCCTTCTTCTTCGTCACGTTCATTAAATATAATGGAAAGTTTTTCAATTACGCTGAATTAATTTTGGAGTAAAAAGTATGTTAGGAGATACCACCAAAATACTGGGTCATGTACACGTGAATATAAAGCTTATATTTTAGTTATTTAATACTGCTATAAACTTAAAAAAAAAAACTTTCCATTTCTTTATGAGTAATGTGGTATTAATGTAAACCAAAAATTTGAGCGGAATGAGCAGTTGTTGTTTCGGATCATTTTCAGAAATTGGAATATTTTGGTTTCGGGTTCTTTTTTCACTCCGGCGAAAATACCTTGGTGGCCCAGTGGTTAGCGTTCTAGCGCTATCGCTCCGAACCCCAAAGTCCCGGGTTCGAATCCCGGCTGATCGGAATTTCTAATCAGGGAATAGTTGTGTGTAATATAACATTGTTACTGTCGCCCTGGTTTAGAACCTCCTGATAAATTCTATAGAGCTTAGCAGGAACCAATTCAGTGGCAAGACAGCAAAAATAATATAATAAATCAGTTAAATTAAAACTTTAAATATTAAACCTTATTTCATCTTTTGAAAGATCACACTGAAATCAACTTTTAAGGACACCTAAGAAATACTACTAAAGCTGGTTAGTTGAACCCCTCTGGCCGATGATCTAAATTTAAAATATTGTCATTCTCTCTTGTCATAGTGAACCTTTTAAGATACACAATTCACCTCATGCTCAACTTTACCCCTTGTTAACACAATCATTTAGCAGTTTTTTCTGCCAACAAGCAATCAAGAATAAATTAAAGAGTGTGAGTTATCGATAAAATATATGTATGCAAGCAGTAGGAATAAAAATTGATTTCAAGAAGATGTATAAGGTCTTTATGAGTTAAACCTATTTTTTGAACCGATAAAGGTTTCCGATAATGAAACTAAAATATATGTGGTGATTAGTAATCAGTTCTATTTTTTTAAAGTGCTTCGACAGCTGAGGTCATTTCGCAAGTGAGCACCCACCGGAAATCGAACCCGCTTTCACCGAAGATGATCGCGTTGCCCACTTGGCTATCCGAAGGCCATGTGGTGATGATGGTCGGCTTATAAATTTTCTTCTTTTCTGGATATTGTGGATAATCTTTGGCTAGTTTGAATCTATTCTGAATTTAGTTGGTCACATTTAATTTCATTCCTTATTCCAAATTCGTAACTATTGAAGTATCATGGAATAGATTCATTATATCATGGGGATATTTCTGGGACGTAATTTGTTTTTGGGTAGATGCTCGCTAGTATTTTCTTCCTCCATTCCAACTATCAAGATGCAAACTTCATAAAATGTCAGGAACAAACATCGAAGGAGCAAAGGCTGCACAGCATTGGCTAAATCTGCGAATGTTTGAAGATAATCAGTTAAAATAATAAGAATTAAATAAGCAGTGGTATTCCTTTAATCACTGCTTTTAATTCCACAGATAGTCTTTTTAGAGGCATCAAAACATTATTATTTTATGAAATGGTAAGGTTATCGTAGCCTTTAAATATTCTGCGAGTTAAAGCCAATAAGTTGGATATTGATTTATGAATTTTTTGAAGGCTGGATAAAATGGCGAATCTTGGTAAGTTTTTCATTCCAAAGAAAGCAGATTCGTTATCGTGGTCTCGGTTTAAGAGTATATCATATTGCACATCTCAATATTTCATTGAATAAAAAATAAACAGCCATGGAATGTGTATTTATATTATAGGGGATATTCTGAAAATTTTAAATTGTTACATTATCATAAATTAAATTTTAATTCATAGTAGCGGTGGCAAGTCTTTCTCCAAAGTCGACATGCTGCCCACATGGCTATCCGACTGTAAATACATCTACGCATAAAATGTAAATTTAAAAAAATCTATTCGATTGTATAAATGATGAGGGGGTAAATGTATTTTAAAATGAATGGTAAATGCTGTCTTTTGTAGAAGAGAAAGGTCTTTCACCTGTGCATTCGACTTCAGATGCAAGGGTCTTGAATCCTTATTCCTTCACTATTTACTGATAGCATTTCGCTGCTAGCGAAAGACTTAACAATGAATAATCATGCGTCCCAGTTACGGTGATGGAGGCAGTGATACACATGTTTTTATAACTTATGAGGTCGTTGATTCGAATACGCTCGAGGCCATATTCACGAGTCTTTACTTGTTTGAATGTATACCCTCGTCTTTTTCTTATCAAACTGAAATGACGGTTGATTGTATACTTTAATACTCCATTAATGATAACGCATCGGTATATATAAATAACATTAGTTGCTGTTTAGTTTCGTTAATAGTTACGTTTATGTGATATTTATATTTGTGATAATTTAGATGTTGAGAGAATTTTGTTTGTGGTGTACCAATATACTCTCAGGGTATGCGTTTCACCGGAATTTTAAAAGCCAATGCCCTAATAGCGACCCGTTGAATACTTAAATCCAGCCCGCGAAGAGGCGACATGTAGTCTAAGTTGTTAATTATAACCAAACAATTGGAATTTTATAAATATTCCATGATACTTCACCAGCTTCAGCTTATCACGCGGCATTGTATCAAGTCTTACCTTAAATAGATTAGGGATTATGACTCCAAAAAGAAGAAAGAATTATCGAGTAATATAATAAATTCGGTACGCAAATTTATAATCCTAGAGTAAATGGTGTGGCTTCACTGATCTGAGCTATCCAAATTTCATTGCCTCTATTTCCCCAATGAAAGAATAAAAAGTAGTTTAAAAAGTTAAGTAGTTACAAAGTGATTGCCCCCAGGTTAATAGGTACGAGTATTATACTTAGTAGTAATATTCTTAAAATCGCTTCGATAGCTGAGGTAATTTCGAACGTAGGCTCCCACCGGGAATCGAACCCGGGACCGCTTTAATCGAAGTCTAACGCGCTATACACACGGTCCTACAATCACTTTCCACCCTTTTCAGCAATGTTGATATTTTCCTATATTAAACATGTAACAATTCTCTATTTGATTGATGATAAGAACTACCTAATGTGTGGGATTTCAAAAGCAAGACTATATTAGAGATTTTCCAAGGAAAGAATTCCAAACACGACTTTTGTTTTTCAAAGGGAATAACAATTACTACAGAAACACACTCGCGGTAAAAATTCTACGAAAACCTGCCCGATGGAGCAATCACTTTTAAAGTTGGATTAACGAATTTTACTGTAAGTAGGACGTTGTTCTGTTGCCATATCTTGATGAATGGATTATTTTTTATTTTTCACTTGGAAGACATGTATCGCTTATCTACATAGCATTCTGACTCGGTAAGAAAAGCAAGGGGAAAATATCTCAATCTTCATCTTGCCTGGTAAGCCTCACTCCCATCTCTTAACTAGCTCCTGGTAGCCGATAATGAGGGTATAAAGTATAGTGAAAGATTGAAGTAAGTAAAATATCTCATTTCACGCTACATTAATAGTACTCCGTTGTTACCAAATTTAAGTCGTGCAAAAATTTTCACATAAATTCAGGATGCAAAAGCACGTTATAATAACATTCCAAGCTGTCAGCAGCTGCGCACACCGCGTTGATGGACCGAAATCAAAACTACAAAAATAGTGCTCCGTGTTCGCTTTCAAATTTGGTAATTTAATATCTAGCTCTCCGTCCAAACCTTTGTTTACCTTTCCTCTCACTTTCGTTTACCCTAGAGACGAAAAAACTCATAAATCGCTGTATATTAAGTTCAGCTACTCTCTAAAAATTAAGCCTCTCTCCTTAAACAGAATGACCGAAGTTGAAAAAAGCCCTTTTTACTTATCACGCAGAGAGCCGGGAAAAGCTCCCGGATCTCAAAAATACACAACGGAAAAAATCGAGAAAGCTTTTACAGTAAATATCTGAAAAGGAAAGAAAACTTTTTCGAGATCGTGAAAGTCTCACTTTCCATTTTCATTGTGGGAATGTCATTTATCTGTACAAAGAAAGGGATTTCTGGGAAACTATAATTTCAATCGGATAAAAAAAGTCTTTTTGCTCTCGGAAAAAAGTCGGAACAAAACATTTGCGGAATTCAAGAGATGTAATATCTGTGCTGTAAAGTATAAGAACTTATTAGAACATCGTCTCAGCGCAGCTTTAAAAAGATTGAGTGTGGCCTTTTGTTATTACGGACGCTCTTTCTTTTTATTTTCTACAGGTGTTCCGAGGTGCTGTAGTGTTACAGCTAAAATTATTCGCATTCTCTTCGAGGCAAATATAAATCTGTTAAGAAAACGACAATTTCCAATTTCAGAGAGCTCTTGATTTTTTTATTACACTGAGTTTCATTACGGAAAATTCAGTATAAATAAAATTCATAGAAAAGAATCAAAGGCTTGTAGACAAGGAGATATCAATAATTCTAAAATAGTTAAAAAACAAAGAAGATACTGAAGGTTAAAAATTTTATTTTCTTTCAAACTTTATTGCGGGAAATTACCCACCGCCCGCATGCGGTTCTTCAACCAGTTGTATGCGGTCCAGTGATTAATTGTGGGCTGAACATTTCGTGTGATTTATTTATTCGAAACCAGTTGCAGTGGTCTATTTCAGTAATATGTACAAAATACGCTCAACTACCCCAGTACCTCTACAAAGCGCTTTACAAATAAAAGATACATTAATATTCCGCAAAAATTCCTAGCTTTCTTATTCAAGCTAAATCTATTGAATTCTTAATACTGATCTTCCTTGAAATATTTCGATGCGTTCTATTTCTCAAGCGGAGTTGGCTATAACGAACGGAAACATCGAATTTAAAATGAACTTAATTTCATTTCGAATTCCAAATAGAAGCCAAAGGGAAAATATAGAGAAAATTCGTAAGATTGATACTCCTCGGATATTATATCCGAATTATTAGGCTGCTTGCAGCCTTATGGCAGGTATTTTAATCGCAAAAATATTCGACCCAGCGTGGGGCTCGAACCCACTACCCTGAGTATGATATATTATGTTCTTATGAGCTATATCTCAGAGCAAAATCATACGTGCTTCAAAGTCACAATTAGATCATCCATCAGCAACCCGAACTAAGCTCCTTTCTACATAGACCACCACTAATACGGACTGTAAAACATCACGTCAATATTGCTTTCTAATTGGACTTTAAAAAATAATGTATCACATTAATTATGTTTGTTTTGTTTACGTAAAGTATGTCATTTTTATAAATTGACAAATTTCAAATAAAATTTTTAAGGGACAGAGTGAAGTATGCTAGAATGTAGGGATAGGCAAGGGACTGATGGTAGGAATAGGTCGTTTATCGTCTAGGCGCCCATTGTTTTTCTCTTGACTATTGCCTGTCTCCTATTATCATCGAGATCGAATTTACTCAGAAAGACTGAAATTAGTCGTATTACTTTACTTATTGCCTTGGTTTTAAAATATTACATAATGATAAATTTTAATCTTTAATCAGGTCAGTCAATTGTTACGAAATAGTTCAATTTAATGCAAGCCGTCTTCTTCGTTTCATCCTTTTGAAGATCGTCTTTAAAGTACTCCATGCTTTCATCCATGTTTGATTTCCGATTGCCAAATAAATTTTCACCCATTTGAAAGTTCTCTTAATTCCGAAGCGTCTGTGATCCTTCCGCGAGAAGCTTCCATTTCGCAGATGTTCGCACAAAAACAAAAACAAGTTTCGTTTTCCGCGGGAGTGAAAAAACGGACCATCAAAGTGATCTTAATGCAAAAGTTCGATAGCGTACGGAGCGAAATGAGGGAGAAGAGAGGCGGTGCGATGGCAAGAATCTCCCGTTGACAGCGTTATCTGGAAAAAATGAAGAGAGCTCTCGCAAATGCCGTAAAGTGCGCCCTCGATCGCTGTCGTTTCGCGTCGTTTGCCAGATAAACGTTATGACATACGATGGAAAGGTACCTCTATCTCCACTTCGCCACAACAGTCTATACCCATCAGAGTTGCCACTGTTTGCAGATAACGCTGTGCATCAAGTTGAGGAGTGGAAAATACTCTACGCGACCTTTTCGAATTGAACCTGCTTAAATACGTCAGCACCTAAGGAATCGCTTAATAAATCTATCAATTTAATTACGAATGTAAACAAAACGAACAAATAGTAATAAATACAAGGAGAAACTTATCAATTTAAATTAATTTAAATTAATAAGTATCGCTGGATTTACTTAATTAATTTAGTACACTTACGTACGCTTAATTTACAACACTTACCACTATATAATTTTAATAAATTGTAAAAAGAATGAAAATACAGAATTCATCAGAAATCCTAATTGATCATGAAAATTCGGAATTTTTTTACAAAGTTATCCTGGGTTCGACTTTAGACGGAAATACTTCCAAAATAAATGCTTGTAGAATTCGTATACATCTCTCGCAGACTTCCGTTGTCTTTCAAAATTAAATTAGAAATGTTGGTTATATGAAATCTAGATAAGTTTCAAAGGAAGAAGAATTGGATTCTTACTTAGGACGTGGAAGATCGTTTTCCTTTCAAATTTGCGAGAATTATGATAAAATACACGAATTGTTTGTGATGGTACACAACCCGTCCCACTGACTAAGGCGATTGTTGAATTCGATCTCGTGCATTTTCCCATGATAATACATGAGGAATTTATGCCCATAGCAAATATATATTAAAACATTATAGACTTAAAAAGCAGATATTCTGGCTCAGAAGCTACATGTATACGATAAATAAGATAAATCTTTTAAATAAGATAAATCAAGTTCCGTCGATTTTAGTTACGAGATTTCTCTTGTCTAGAAGATAAAAAATGGAAAATTTCACGCGATTTTTTATACTTAAGCATAATTGATCGCTTATTTTAAATACGATAGATCATTGCTTAGGTTAAGAGTGTGCGAAATCGCCTACACGCGTCTACTAGTCCATTCACATCATTCTAACTAATACGGATAAAGATTTATGATGGTTATTAATGGCTATCGGATTGTCAATAAAGGGACATAAATCAGTTATGATTCACGAATTCCTACATAAAACTAATTCGAACTTTCCAGTCGTTCACGGGAGTTCCTCTTACTATTCTTAGCACGTACATCGTTCTCTAGCGTAGGAGCTCATTTGTCAATAAAACCGTCAGGAGTGAGACAAATCGACAAATGAATATATATCTATTTATTTTCATCGGTGTGGAATTGCTCCTTATATCTCTTTACCAGTTCCGCGCACGAGGAAAAACGATGTTTATTTACATGACGATCTTGTGCCATTGTTGTGGTTGCGCCAGCATGTTTTATCGCGAATTAATCGACGTCGTTTGAATCGCGGTTAGGGTACAAAAGAAGCGGGATTTTAATCGTGGATTGAGTAAAAAACTCATATAAATTCGTTCGGCGTACGACACGCACTCCGAGGGATAAAAAGTGAAATGAACCTGAGCGTGCACGAGTGAAATCCCGCAAGGGAATGTTCGGATTGGCTCACTCATTCCATGGGAACGGGAAAAGCAGGCACGTAAACAAAGGCACGTGCAAACGCACCCGCGTTCCTGCTTTGTGCCCTCGCCGCGAATGTTTGCAGACCAAGGGATGCCATCCGTGCAAAAAGGTAGCGAAACGTTAAAGACCGCAACAAAGCGTTTTTTATCGAATGACTACGCATTATCCGATAACGATCTCTCGGATGCCGGGCTGTTTACATCGTGAAATTAAGTACGCTGTTTATATATTTTTCATTCATCAGTATTTGATTAATGTGCCCTCGTTAGTATGAAAAGTAGCCGTTGTTTGCTTCCGATACTGAGATTATAGGGGAAGAATGCTGATTTTAAATTAGGAGTCTGTGTCAGGCCCAAAGGAATTTCCGCGACTGTGATCTGGATCGAATTCTTCGTTGGTGTGCTGTATGACAGTCCTCCGCAGTTTCCTTGTTGTGAGATGGAATGAATGGAAGATTCCGTTTGGTAGTAACTCTCTCTTTTTTATTGGTAGGTTGTTTTGGTTCTCTCCGAAGAGATTTGCATAGAAAAATGGTCTTTGAGTTCACGGCTGTATGGATTGTAAATCCTCTTAAGAGTTGGCTTCAAAGCTTCTTATCGATAGCCAATAAATTAAGTCTGAGCTCCCAAATTAGTGCGCGACGGAATTCTGATGCGCCTAAATTAAGTATTGATGTGCTGCGTAAAGTCCGCAGGTAAAACATTTTCATATTTCATAGGTACTGTGGTATTAATATTATTAATGAGCTTCATTTGACGAGATATTTAGTAGTTCAGTGGGGTTGCTGCAATTGAATACAAAATAAATTTATGTCCCTTAATGCTTTCTCTTTTTTTCAAGCGGTACTGCAAAGACGCATTGATTTGAATGCCGCCTTAATATGAATACAAGGTTAGAGAAAGTACATACATAAGTATGCTTTGGAAGACTAAAGAGTAGGAAAAACTACATTGAGCTGTTATGGGGATTATATTGACGTATAATTAAAGGTATAAAGAAGCCGTGAGCGCATGTATTAAAAGTTGATTATTAAATGACTATTTCAATCAGACCTTATGGTGAAAATTAATTTTACCTTCACGATAGATGTAAAACTGTGAAACAATCAGACTTTTCAAAAGAAGTAGCAGTAATTAATTTTCTGTTCACCTTTACGTATTTTGCATTCGGATATTACGTATTCAGGAGAAATTTACATTTCTTTCTTCCGCATTTTCTTCGAATCCAAGTAGGAAATTTTTCCACCGTTAAGCTGATTTTCTTCGCCGAGCAGCACTTTTCATTTTTCAATCTTGTCTCTTTCTTATTCATCAAAAAATATTGTTAGACTTCAATGTAATTAAGCATTCGATTACATCGTTGCTGATAAATCTTATGTTAAGTACACACAAGTGGATACATGATGCTTCTAGTATGGATGGGGTTATATCAACTACAAGCCGGAACGTCTCAGTTTATGCTTCGTCATACTTGCTAAAAAAACGATTTAATTAGAAGCAATCTTGTACTCGGCTTCATTGTATTAAAGATAATTACTCTCTTTACAGATGATTCAAGGCGAATTCCAAGGTTAACTGTAATTGAACGAGATTGTCGAATCCTTACTCGGAACTTCATATTTTACCAACCACTTCTGTCTACATCTAGTTTTATTAAGGCATTACATATTATTTGAGCCTCTTTGTAAGTTCTTTTGTAAAATTTAAGTCGGATCCTTAAACGTGAATTGCGTGAACGTATCGAAAAAATCTCAACGAATATGTACTCTAGGATGGTCCTTATTTTTCGAAAGTTTGAATTTTTCCTTTTGGCCTCCTGAAATTGTTCCACTTGGTTAGAAAATTAAAGTGTGTGAAATATTACTAGAATCGGATAACGGAAAGACGTACCGCATCGCACTGGAAGATTACAAATTTCATCAATTTTGGCCTACTTTCGGTCATCACAGGCAATTAGGGAGGCTTCCCATTTTTTGTCTTCGTTATTTTATCAACACATTATAAAACATTAAATGTGATTTTCATAAAATATTAATTATATCCGCGCAGTAGTTTTTAAGTACGTTGTACACTCGTGTATGCGCACTGATAGTATTTTGATTCTTTAGAAACTTTCCGTAGCATGATCATCTCTAAAGTCGTGTATTTTAACTCAGCAAGATGTGGATATCGCTAGAAGAGTTTGTGTTTGCTCGTTTCTCATCTTGGGGACGATTCTATTCTTGTGGACGTTGCGAAGGAAAACAAAGGAATTTATTTATTTGGAGAACGATAACTTCGCTGATTATGAGGATGAAAGTGTCTCTCGGCATGTCCTTATGTCGTTAATAGATTAAGTATTTGCGCAAATAGATAATTTCTCATATTTTTGTCTCCCTTATCAAAAGGGGAACTTAAAAATGTTTACATGTCGAACTATTGACCCTTTGACCATAAAATCAGAATACACGCCTTTACTATTGTCTCAAGTACTCACATCAGCACTCTGCTAAATAATATTTTGGACGAGAATGAACTCAGGATGAATAAACACAGTTCTCAGAATATTATAATTTGACTCACTATCTTTCTCAACAGACCTCCTTGTTTGTCACGAGAAATTTTTTTCATGTATAATGACTGAAATCGCCGGTAAGAATTCATACGCAATACAATATTCTTTAAACTTGAGAAATGGTGTATAAAGAGGAGGTTTTTTTTATTACGAGACTCGGTTTCATTGAGTTTATAAATGAAGGTCTAATTACTGTTTTTCAAGTGGACTTCTCGAATGCCGAGGCGGCGTGGTCATATTGGAAATGATTATACTGCGTTCTTTTGTGGTATTCCCCCTAGTTATTTATTTATGTCATTAAATTCATTAGCGAATGCCACCACAGATAGCCGAGGAGATTTATTTTGAAACGATCTCATTTAAAGGAAGTATTATATGTGCATTTTTAGCTTTATTTCTGAGAAAATGACTGGTTTTTCTCAAAGGTTTCATTGCAGTGACGATAACCATCTGAACAAGAAATTGATGAATTTCAATGGAGGCAATTTTCATTTGTAAACTTGCTTCGGATATCGTGTGGATTACTCAAGAAAGACTCATAAATAACGTCTACTGAAGCCTTGCATTCAGAATAGAAGTATTCCAAGTGCTTTTGCTCTTTATTCTGAGGTCATTGAAATTAAATTACTCTTAATCCAATTGAGGCATTATTTAGATTCGTAAGGCCTTTTAGATTCGTATCTCAGTTTCAATTGGTAAGGCTTATTTAGAGGATTTTCATCGCATTTCTTTGGGCTTGCGTTGTATATCTCTCCCATGATAACATAGGTGACACGAGTGTCGACCAGTATCAAGTGGCCGATAATAAATGTCACTTATCTTTCCTTTTGTTATTGTGGGGAAGTTATTGCGTGGGTGTGCGTAATGATTGTTCCTGTACATATGTACCTTTGTCTCATTGCTTCCCTGTTTTACGTAAGTTCTTATGGAGAAGAAATTATTGTCTCTCTATTTTACCCTGTATCTTTCAGGGACAATCAATAAGCGTCAACGTATTTCGATTAGAAAATTACATAATTTTTGATTACGGAATGTGATTTTTTTTAAATTGTAAACGCTATCAACTTAATTACAAGTTTTTCATTTACAAGATGGCTATTCCTTTAGAAAATGAAATTGTAGTTTTGGTAGTAGCTCTGTCGATGAGAATTTTAAGTTGAGCTTAAGAAGTTAAGCTAAAGAAGTTCTCAGTTTAAAGAAAGACTCGTAAAACAGAAAGTAAAGTGACATAAATTAGCGTTATAACGTACCCTCACGCTTACGTATGTATAAAACTACGCGAGGTAACCACTTTTTATAGTGATGTGTTGAAATAAAATCACCTGGTTCGCAAATTCTAGATAATTTTGAAATAATAATTTTTAGTGAAACTAGTATAACGATGGATATTTTTATCACGCTTTGGAATCTGTCATTTCGAGAGCTTCGAGTTTCTGAAGGCTTTCTAAGTGCCAGAGAATTAGATAGTTATTTTTGCGCGGTAATTGTTTCTTGCATAAGAGAAAAAGCTAAGTTTCTTTTCTCTCTTACAAATGAGGTGGGAGAAATTCCAAAATTTGGTTTGGCGGAGCAGCGTGGTATTTTATTCCCCTGCAGAGAAATCGTTTCCTTTGTCGTATCATTATGGAATATCTTTTCCGTATAATTTTGATCACAGCCACCGAAATTAGTTACACATTTGTTAATTCCTATTTTTCAAAATTTCTACCCACATAAATTCAACGTTTCGCACGACGATGTTATTAATTATATTGGCCACTTTCTGATTACCATCGCAAATAAAATATACCAAATCATCAACTGTCGATTTTCGTCGAATTACCTTAGAAAAATGATCTCACGTACGGAATGGGTGTGATTTAAATCCGTTCGTTTCGACCATTCTTGCCACCGGAGAATGTTTTTGTTTCTCTCGGCATTTTTTGCTTGGATGCCCACTTTGCGTTTTTTGTCCCCGAGGGGGGCGTGTCCTTTCCGCTCGGGTGGTCATATCTCCTCATTTAGGAGCAGAGTGCATGCAAAAGGATGCGCGAAATGGGTCCCCTAATTGAGATTCGCACAACTGATGGCGAAAATATCTCATCTTTCTAAATACCTCCGCTCGGTCGGAATTTTCTTCTTTTGTTAACAGAGTTCGTCACACACGAAGGGGACACGCTCATTGCTTTGACATTGTGATTCTCCTCCTTTTTTTCGGTAATATTAAACTTTTTAGCCATCCCCTAGGTCCAAATTTCTACTTCTAATGATCACTCTATAGTGGTTGGCGAAAAAGGGATAAGGAAAATCATCGGAATACTTGTACGTGGGCCCTCCATCCAGAGACCGGAAAGGGAAAGTTCAAATAATTGTAATTAATTATTTTTTAAATTACGTATTATATTAAATTATTATTAGTTACAATGTTAAAAATAATTTATTAATAAGGACGCATTTTCTTAGTTTTTATTTATCGATAATGTTTATGCGCACGATAATCTAAATACACTGAGATACATTAAGAGACAAAGGTTCTCCAAGCGCCGATAGCGGCAACCGTCGAGGGCAATTCCTGGGAAAAGGATAATCGCCCGGAGGTCATTAGTTATTCAGAATCCCGATGCACATTTCGGAAACAAAGCTTCCATCTTCATAGGGGGTCCAATGCTGAATGAAATTCATCGGCGCTTGGAGAACCTTTGTCTCTTAGTTCATTGAACGCCGAGTTCCTTTTTCTTTCCTTCACTGAGATACATATCTAGAAATCTTTGCTTTAACTTTATTTTAAATTCAGAGGACCCTTCCTTCTACTTTGCACCTAGGTCCGCATCATTCTGACCATACAATTTATATGTCGCGGAAATTAGGTGTATTATTTTATAAATACGTAAGTCATGTAAGGAAGGAATGCGTATAAGTCACAGGAGGAAGGAATTGCACTTTTAATTTACTTCTGTATTATGATCAGTCTTTTTTATGCATGTTCCTTATTAAATATTCATAAGGCAAGTCATCCATTACAGTCTTTCCTCATTGAATGCTCCGAAAAGTGTAACTTACACGGTCATTGTGATTCACGTAAGGGAGTGTTTTTGATCCTAGTATTCTATATCAGATGAAATGGTGGATGGGTATGAGGGAAGCAGATGCAAACTACCTCATTCCTCATCTTGCCTATTGACACTCATACCTTCTCCATAGCTTTAGGTAATTAATTTCTGAAGGTTTTAACTTCAAACCGGTCTCGGAGCTATAAAGGCAGTCTCAAGAATATAAAATCCAGTATCACTTTTTAATTGCATAATGTCCATAATACGATATATTTAAAGCTCATATAATCGGGAGATATTCGCACGAGATTGTCTTTCGTGACTGACTATAATCTGCAAGTTGTTTATCATAGTAATTTCCTAGTTGGTTTTGAGTTTCGAATCCCTCATGTCTCGTGAAATTTCACAGTCATTAAACCCGCATTGAAATATGTTTCTTTATTTCCTCTTCCTGCGTTTTCTTTCGGCCAATGGACGTCCGCCGAGTCCGTTGTCAGCACGCAACTTGTACAATAGTAGACGGATAAATGAGGAGGCCTTGAAATGAGTTCCACCAATCTAGCCTTGCCAATGAAGATTCCACTCTTTTGGTTATTGGGTGGATGCACATTTTCTCTTTCCTGTCGGAATGAAAGGAATTCAAATCTATACCTATAGCACTGTATACGAATCGCTCTGAAATACAGCGCTTAAAAAATCGGAGAAATCGCTCTTCTGGAAATTATTCGCTTGCATTCTGATGACTTTGTATCGCCCTGAATTGATTTCTTCGACGACCGTTGGAAACTTTAAATCCTAAAGAGTCTACCAAGTGATGTCTGAGCCTTACTTTTCTTACTTGACCATTATAATAATCCATCTTTCATGAGTTAACATATAATTATAACGAATCATCATCAGCAATTTCCTGGTTTCTTCTACCATACTTTGATTGATGGAAAATTTTCCACTTCTCCTCTGGTATAGAATAGGCAAGTTTATCTTTATTCATTATTCCTGAATATGGATGTAATAATATGTTAACTGCCGAATCATGAATAGTGCTGAGACAGCTGCTTCGTATTAAATTATATGAATTTTCATTCATATTGCATTTATGCTACTGTTACGTGGATTTCTCCTTGCATCTCCTTCTAGATTTGTAAGGAAAGTAAAGGCAAACAAACTTACTCCTCATCTTACCTAGTTAACCTCATTCCCTCTGCAGAGCTTTTCCTATGTCATAGTGGAGGTTTTGAGCATCAGAGCCCTCCAGACTAAATACTTTAAAAAGTATAAAAGTATTCTTTTATGATATCCTTACGTTGCTTTTTATACTTGAATTCATTTTAAATGTCGTTTATCGTTCTCCTCTATCATTTATATTTATATATTAGCCACTGATATTCATAACCATATCCCACATAATATTTCATAATATATGTAACTTCAAAGTACCAGTTACGGCCGCTATAAGGATGGATAATCTTATATGAATCTTAGGAGATCAACATCTAAATCTTTTTGATACTGTGTATGTGGTATCGCAAGAGCAGCTCACTATTCCAAGAAGGTCAACTCCCTACTTCTTATCTCAATCGACTGCACTCATCAAGGTTTGGCAGGTGAAAAACACTCATTCGTCATATCAAGATCACAACAACTGCATGCGTTGTTTAGATGATTTCGTCTCGCCGCACAGTGGGCTAGAATCGAAAAAAGCTGGCCAAAAATACGAAAACGCTTTTTTTGAGTGAGGACTACGAAACTTCGCATGATTGATTTAGAATAAATTCTGCATAGAACTATGGAGGTCATTTAAGTAGGATCCTCCCCATTAAAATTATACAGGGGGTCAAAGTTGACCAATTTTTCGAAAATTTCCAGTTTTCAATTTTTCACGAAATTCTTCAACTTCAAGTCAATTGTGAACACAAACTAGGAAAATCATCGAGTAAAATATGATGCCATTTTATAAATATGTTTTTTGTCCTTCATAAGACTTGGTTTCAATGAGCTCTGGTGAATATGTATGTACTTTACATGACAAAATGGCGGACCCTGATTTTGGAACAAATTTTTACCTAAAGCGAGAAAAAAAGTTGATTGAGACACCGTGTGACACGAAGTTATTTACACCACGATAAACTACAAACCTTCGTTAATGGGAATCTGAAATAAAATCTTGCCCCAATTTGCCCCAATAATATATAAGTCGACTTTTCGACAACGCTGCAAGGGCCAAATCCGCGCAGCGGAGCACCGTCCTCCGCTATGCTCTCGTGTTTTGGGAGGAACAACGAACCAATACGTTTCTGATTCGTTCTTTTTGTATATTTTGAGAATTATTATACTTTGTACATATCTTAGACATCAATATTTATTACAAAGTCACCATTTCTTGTAGGGTGATGATTGTAAAAAATGAAATGGGTTATGCTTTAAAGTATGGGACCACGTAAGCGATATTAATATCATATATTAGTTTACTTTTGTGCGATAATGCTAAATTTCTACTAAATCATGCAGTCAAAGTTTTAAGTGAGTTTATAATGAAGTATACGGTGTTTTTATAAATTACCTTTTCTATTAAATGCATTCCTCGTCTGAAGAATCTTCATCCCCATAAGCCAATTCCTCCTCATTGTTCATGACTAGGAGCCCCTTAATCTCTTTGCTCATATTCCTCGATCCTTTCGTTGTTCTAACTGGTGCCGATATTGAAATTAGCGGATCAGAAGTTAGAAGTAATCTTCGGAACAAATCTTCGTTCGTGGCCACTCTGGAGTGTTTCCTTGTGTATCTCTCCCGGTATTTCCTTGCGTCTTTATTCCGGGCCTCCATTGCCTCTTCTGTCAGTTGCCCTAACGGAAGGATTGCCTGTTTTGCTATTTCAGCCCCGTGTATAAGTACTTTATGTACTCTTGGTGGCATATAGTACCACGGATATAATCGGACATACATCTATGCTGTAGCACAGCAATAATCTTTGAACGCTTTTTCATTTAGTGGAAAACCACTTGAAATTACCTTCAAGATATTGGCGAATCTTTTTATGAGATCTTAGTCAATTGTTTTTAGGAAATGTATAATTAAATTTGGGAGACGGTAGTTTAGGAAAAAATTAATAATATAAAACAAACCATATACAGAACTCTTATCTTTGTGAGTGAAAATTTCTTCTTTATCTTTTTCAGTGTCCTGTTTTTTACATTTAATAAAAGATTACGCATTAATAAAAATAAATTCAACCTCGCACCTGTTATTTCAGCTGCTAGATTTAACTAGCGGACTTTTAAAGAAACGCTTTGATGTATTTCCATAATTTGTGGAGCCATATCCTGGTTTAGGTACATTTACAATCAGTCCCATCTTTTTTCTAAACTCTTTCTGAATATGATATTTTCTCTCCTGAATATGATATTTTCTCTCCTCAAACAGTAATTTGTGATTACCACGAGCCTACTTAAGAATATTAAGATAAGTTCCATGGGTACGTCTTATGACATAACATTATACTCATCAATATGGTACTCTCACCTACAGTTGCTTAAAGGTAAGTAGGAAAGATATGTAATAAACACTCAAAAAATTCTAATTCAACCATGCAGCGTAGAAATGCTATAGTACAAATTTTCTGCGTCCACTTTTCGATTACCAATCGCCGATAGATTGTTCACATTCGAAAATTTCTCACCGCAAATGTAGCATTTTATAATACATGCAGGACAAAGGGAGTAGAGAACACTCAAATAATGTGAGCACATTTTAAAACGATCAGAAAATACATCATATTTACCACCGTATTCTGATACATTAAATAAAAGGGAATACATAATGAAAAAACATACCTCACCACATATAATTCCTATGAAATATCTGAAACCTCACTCGAGGAATGCTACCAGGAGATTGTCGAAGACTTCTTGTTTCACAGAACTGTCGTAGCTACAAAACACAACACCTTCTTATCCAATGTTCAAATAGAACTGAACTATTCCTAAGCTTGTAAGGAAAAATGACGGACATGCAATTCTTAGGGTACTTTTAATCCGGGAAAAGCGCAGCTGCCTGTCATAAAACGAGCCCTTTGCCGAACTTTTCCAGAGCACTGCGACGGTCACCAAAACAACTCCAGATGTGGCCAATTTTTGTATTTGAAGTAAATGCTACGCTATATGCCACCATTTTCATAATATCACCATTATATTTCATTACTGTTATGAAATTACACAAAGTGGTGGCTTTTTGTATCGATTTTGTAAGAAAATGTTCAGTATAGTTGAGAGTGAGAGTGAAGAAGCATTCAGTATCAAAATCACAAACATAGTTATCTAAGATATGTACGAAGTATAATAATGCTCAAAATATACAAAAAGAACGAATTAGAATCGTATTTGCTCGTTGTTCCTCCCAAAACACGAGAGCGTAGCGGAGGACGGTGCTCCGCCGCGCGGATTTGGCCCTTGCAGCGTTGTCGAAAAGTCGACTTATTTATTATTGGGGCAAATTGGGGCAAGATTTTATTTCAGATTCCCATTAACGAAGGTTTGTAGTTTATCGTGGTGTAAATAACTTTGTGTCACACGGTGTCTCAATCAACTTTTTTTCTCGCTTTAGGTAAAAATTTGTTCCAAAATCAGGGTCCGCCATTTCGTCATGTAAAGTACATACATATTCACCAGAGCTCATTGAAACCAAGTCTCATGAAGGACAAAGAACATATTTATAAAATGGCATCATATTTTACTCGATGATTTTCCTAGTTTGTGTTCACAATTGACTTGAAGTTGAAGAATTTCGTGAAAAATCGAAAACTGGAAATTTTCGCAAAAATTGGTCAACTTTGACCCCCTGTATAATTTTAATGGGGAGGATCCTACTTAAATGACCTCCATAGTTCTATGCAGAATTTATTCTAAATCAATCATGCGAAGTTTCGTAGTCCTCACTCAAAAAAAGCGTTTTCGTATTTTTGGCCAGCTTTTTTCGATTCTAGCCCACTGTGCGCCGGTACGCAATTTCTCGGTAATGAAAGAAATGAGATTTCTGCATCTGTTGCAAGGCTTGCTGACGCTATTTTTCTCTATTATTCACCGTTCCATTACATTGTCTCATTTTGTCTGTTTATATTTTTCCTCATTTGTCTTGTTCGTCCCTATGTGTTGATATTCTATTTTTTCTACATTGGTTTGAAGAAGTATATTCGGCATTTTTTTGCGCAATCAATTTTTTTAGGTGTAGTTATCAAATATATTTCGCGATATTTAGACGTGGAAGAGTCGCCGCGAAAGAAGAGCGTTATTGTATTTGATGCACCGCGTAAGAAGGAAACTCGCGAAAGATAAAACCGCGTATGAGGAGGCCTTCTTGCAGGGACGTATTTATAACTATCCTCATCCATGTAGGGGCCTTAAGATTTTTTTATGCTACCAATAATACACTACAATTTTTTTTTCTAATTTTTAGAGGCCCAAGTGGATCACGAGTAGCTTATTCTTCGTTTCAGGAAAGAAAATTATTTAGAGCAAGTCAGCTCAAGGTGTTTGTAGAATATGCTACATTATCATTATACAATGCCTCTACATTATGCAATGTCTATGTATGATTTAAAAACTCCTTATAATTCAGTATTTTGTTTATTTTTGCTGCAGCGAAGACATAGATTTTTCTATGGTATGCATTTTTTTATTTTTACGAAAAAGATTGAATTTCAGGAAAGAATTTTATAGAATATAGAATAAGTCAGCTTAATGTATATGTAGAATATGCTACATAGTTAATGTCATTGTATAATACACATACAGTCTACACATAATTCACAATAATTTATGGAAATATTCCTTATAATTCAATATTCTGTTCATCCTTGCTGTAGCGAAGCCTCAGATTTTTCTATGGTATGCATTTTTATATCTTTGTAAAAACTTTTATATCTTTGAAAAAATCAAATTTTAATTCTAGGTAATTCATAATGAAGGCCTCGATCTGATCTTTGCGCTTAAAGCCTCTGAAATCTTATATCCGCCCCTGCTTACCTGTATTGTTCCATCAAAACGGGTAAGGAGATGAAAGATGGAAAATATAAACGACGGAAGGGACAGCGCTTGGGAGTGGTACCAATGAGGAAAGGGACGAAAATTTTCAAGCTAATTATCAAAGTATTGCACATCAGTTTCACTTACAAAGATTAACGTCACCAGTGTGGTTTCGGATTACACAAATCATGCGATATTGGATGGACATGTCCTGTAGTAGCTTTCGGACCACTTCCCAAAGCCAGGGGAAATTTCCGGTTCTAAAGATAACAAACAGGAAATATTCTCAACGCAATCCGTTGATGAAGAAACGTTTAATGAAAGGATAGATTTGGTCAACATATTTCTCTGTCATGACTGTTCATGGCTGAGTGACTTGATTGACATCAGACCAAGAGAAAACTTATTTATATCGTCCCATCGGGATTAATTTCGTAATAGAAGTCATTAACGAAATCATTCAATCACTTAAATTCTACTAATTCGGTATATTATTAATCGGCATCAACTTCGTGTATCTCCGTCTCGAGTTACAGTTTTCATTTAGCTTAATAACAGGTTTGAGAAGAGCTGGACGGTGAGGAGAATTTATCTTAATAGATGTTATTAATTTTCTCAATTCAATGAATAAATTCGCAAATACTTCACTTTTTGAAGCACCTGGCATCGCATGGATGCACATACAACAAATATTCGAATATAAATACAATTTCATGAGTAAAGACAAAAAATAAGATGCCTGACTATCAGCATTATATGTTGATTCCTATTTAAATGTAGACTCAGTGAATACTTACTGAAACGAATTTATCATTAGGAGCACTAGGTGCCAGTGGAGGGTCTCGCCATTTACGGAGCTACGGGGAAAAGAAAAAATTTGTCCTTATTTGTGGTGAAAAATTTCTTTGTGGGACCTCAAAAGGATCCTTACGCCTAGAGACCCTGAGTGATGTAATTCGATCCTGAAAACCTGATCAGTTTTTATTAATAATACTAATCTACCACTGATCATATCTAAAGTCATTGTTTTTTATTAAGAAATTTCGAAGTTGAAGCACAGAAGAGCACGCTTCTATAACGACTACATGGCTAACGATATATGCTTAGAATCAGAGATTGACTGTATAGGCTGGAGGCCGGTTTAAATCTGTAACCTTCCAACATTAGGCATAAAAAGTTTTGGTGAGGAAATGACTCTTACTTGGAAAGATGAAGAGTGAGGTAGTTTTCCCTTGTTTTTCTAATTAAGCAAGAATGATATACGTAGATTTTCCCGTTCTCATAGCTCACAGTAAAGAGAAATCAATATGGATGCCATTTTCAGTATCATTTATGCTTCGGTAGCTATCTCTCATTATCAAAGACATGGTCAGGTCTGAGGAAAAAGTAAATGAAGGACATTTTTCTCCATCCTATTTCAAAATAGAAATGAAAATCAAGACATGATAGATATGATATATAATAGTAGACATTTTGAATGAATTACAAACTACGAGTTTCCGTGGAAAACAAATTACTAGAGTGGTCTTCAATAAGTATGGGCTTCTGATAGAAATGCAGGTCAGACGTGACGTTTAACTAAGGATTATTGGGGAGCTCTGCTCTGACCACAATTTCGCTGTAATCACTTAGTGTTTTTCATTGCTCCATTTTAAAGAAAATGCCGCATTAAAAATTAACGGAATATTTGTGTCCTGTCTTATAAATGATCCCCGGCATTTTGAAAATTGTCTTTGGAGGATTTCTCCTTTGAAGCACCAGATTCTTGCTGCAGTTATTTGCAGACAAGGAGAGTTGATGAAATCTGTACAGAGATGTTTACGCAAAGACTGCGTTGATTTTTATTTTATTATTCGTGTTTTTGATGTGATATTCCAGGGTCTTGTTTCCCATGTTTTATTTATATTCTCACAGAGGAGTATTCACCCTTGAAAGAGATCATGTTAAGATTCTTTCATCAGTATACTTAATTTACTTCAGCGCCGTGGGACTCTCAAAAGATGTGACAGGATGTTTGGAAATTATGAAAGGGCTATGGTAAACATTGATGGAATTTTTTCATCTTCAGAAGTGAAAAAAATTAGGTGTTGACTCGTTCGCGAGATTTGACAAACATTTTAGTGTTCGCTTTATCTTAAAGGAATTTTTTTCAGTAAGCTTATTTATCAATGCATAATGACACGTTTCAAGCTTTATTTCTTACCTTAAATAATTGGAAACCCTAATCCAACCCTAACCGAAGGTCGACTTTAGGTTCTATTTTCACTCCCATTTTCGGAAATTTTTCGAAATTTCCTCGTTTACAAATTCCGTAACATGATGGGAAATAGGGAAAATTGCTCATTGAATTCAGTAGTAAATTGACAGTAGATAAACATAAATATTGGACGACCTTAGGCTAAAGAAATTGAGCTAATACTAATAAGCAAGCCCTTTACTGAAGAATATTACAAATACTGTCACAAACTGTTTAGAAGTTTAAGAAATATTGAATTTCGACCATTAGCACGAATCCCTTTTCTCAATTCCTTAAAATTATTTTTCTCGTTTAATACACAGAAACTACCGAATCAAAGTACTGTTGGTCAATCACATGTGTTTGCCAACCATCCCAATACACTATTTGATATTGCTAAGACTATTGCAGTCTAAACAGTATCAAATTTATAGGCCTTTGTAAATCTCATTTCCCTATTCCATATCAACCCGACATCTTTTGCGGGCCACGAATATACATATTGAGAGGTATTTTTTGTATTTCTTTCCTTACTAAGCCAGGATGTCATGAGTGGAAAGCGGCCACGGAACCAGATCAATAACCCTTAGAATTCAACTTGAATTGACCAAGACGAATGTCATCATCCAGCATAACTCAAACCTCTGTATCAATCACATTATCACAGTCATGAGTAAGACTGAGACAAAAGTAAATGAAAAATTCATTTTCCTCCATCCAAATGTAAACCGGTAAACATTCTCTTTCTCAACGCGTGGTAGCAGGAACACAATTAGGGTTGAGGTGATGAAATCAATGACATAAGAAAAGTGAACTGTCATTACTCTTTCCTTCACAATAAATGCTCGTCTGACATTCTTGAACCTCGTCCTTTCCCCGTTCCTTTCTTCATTTTTTGTTTATTCCGTTTCCGTTTTAATCGCTCCCCTTTCGAAATCATTGCCAAAAGCAGTAACTCAAGTGTAGACGCCCTTTTGACTCCCTGAGGGGACGCCTGCTGACCCAAATATACCGTCGGAACAACAGCTTCCCTTCCTTTAATCAGTAAGGAACGCATTCGACCGCTGTTTTTCTAGTTTTTGTCTTTCATTTTACCTTTTGCCCTCGTTTGTGGGGGAAAATAATTACACGGTCTACGGTAGCTACGTCTGAGAAAAATCTGAAAAAAATCATAGTGTTCTCAATACTATTTGGTCGCTTTTCTAATATTCTGGTTAAATGAGCTTTGATCATTCGACGTATTTAAGTTTTGATTTTCAAAATTTTATTACAGGCAATTTGGAGACTAATCAGTATTTTTATGTCAGGTGTGCATTTTAATTTTATATTTTTTCTTATACGTACGCTGCTTTTCTCTTCGGATCATTCGAAACTTTTCTTTGTTCAATCATTTCTCTCCCCTGCTCTTTTCTCTCACAAAATAATTTCTCTTGATTTCATTTAAACTACTTATTTTAGTTTTGAGGCGAGTATGCTAAAGCGTTGGGAAAACTTATCATCAAGTTACTTAGAGGCTTAGACTACCAATTGAATCAATTTTCTCATGCTCGATTTCGAAAGTAAATTTAATATGATTCTCGTGAGTTTACTCGTTTTATTCTGAAAACGTAGTAGTTTATCGTAATGGTGAATCAGTGAACTACTATTCTGATTATTCTGTGTAACATTTTCTACTTTTTCAACAGTTACTCAATATTGTACACCGAGAGAAAGCAACTTTAACTTTCACTATCTAACAATCAATTCCAAAGATCTCAAAGGATAAAAGGAAGCGAAAATACCGGAGTGGGATTTGAACGTAAGTATTCTACTTTTGAGAAGACGCTCTAAACCTTTTCAAAGTTGCCTATTTAGCGATTTTGTCACTATATCTACGACCTCTCACTTCTTTAGTACTTTTTCACTGTCTTAGTGACTTATCGCACTCTCTCTAGAATGCTACAATACGTTGACCCTTAACTATGCTTTATGTGTTAATTAATTTAACTTAATATGTTTATAGAATATATGTATTACACAATTCATGTCTCTTTACGAAGTAAATTCTATTGAAAAGTAACTGATGAATACAAATCATTCAAATTCAATTTTTTATTTATCTATGCGGTGCTGAAGCGATGGAATTTAAATGGTTTTTATTTCTATTTACTTTATGAAAAGGAAGTACATACATATTAAATTTGATAATTCATAATAGAGCCCGTTATTTGATCCGTCCGGGTTCTAATAATCTAAATCCGCCACAAATCAATCCAAGAATATGTATCTGAAATTCATGCTTAATTCTACCGTTATGAACTCAGGGTTGCTGTAAAGAAGTTGCTGGAGGGAAGAAAGAATGGTTTAGGGATTACTAGTTTGTGTATCCTCAGAGGAAAACTTCCAAGACGTCGAAACGTTTGAAGAAACACCAGAGCGATTCATACGTTTGAGTTCTGGCGAAATAATATTTTCATTATCAGTAAGAGGCTCTCTATATGTTGAAGTCGTGTGTGACTATAAATACTGGTATAAATTCTCACTTTAAAAGTTAGCCTGAGGATACTTTGAGCCCTTAACATAATAATTTTGTTTCACTCGAGGTCGCGTGGTTGAATAAACTGCTACTTCCTCTACAGATCTATTCGCATTACCGATGTAAATTGAACGACATTTGCTCCCTCTAAGGAAACTCAAACGACTTTAGATTCCAGGAGATGTCATGTCATACCAGAATTTTGATTATGCATTTTACTTTCTCACGAACGTTACATTAGAATGAGATGTATCGATCGCAGTTTGTATGCGTTGTGTATCTTCAAGAAAAAGTCCCTTTCTACTTTTTTTGCCATTCTCTCACTCCTGATTCTTTGCGATATCTTTATCCAGCGGAGATGAGAAGGCTTTTCTCTGATCTGATATATAAGATATATGAAGATCCGGATATGTAAACACTGAAAGTTCCATGATGTGCAATTTTCAAATGCAGAACCTATTTAGTAAGTGTGATGGAAAGACGGTAACAGAACACTTGATGTATCAGTTCACTTTGTCCTTAGAAATTTAAATTGAAAAATATTTGTTGAAAGAAAAGAAAAGAAACTCAATGTTCAATGATTAAGAGACAAAGGTATTCTCCAAGCGCCGAAAGCGGAACCGTCGCGACGGTTCCGACGCGTCGGGGGCAATTCCTCGGAAGAAGATTATTACCTACGTGGTCGCCATTTTTCAGAAGTATCCAAAAAATATTTTAAAATATTTGATTTTCGGAATAACTGTTCATCCATGTCTTCACTAAAAGTGACGAAAACTTTCAACGTCGGTATATTTTTGTTTATCCAGCCAAAAACATAATTTACTTTGTTTTATGAAGCTTAAGGTCAAGATAATTGAGAAATAACTCATGTATATGTTTAATTTCTAAAATTAAAATTTTGAAATTGAAATACTTGATACATCAAGTTCTATAATCCTACTTTATAAGATTATTTGTATCAATTATACTTTGAAAGTTATCACCATTTCATATTGCCCACGAACTTGAAGGACACTTGTACGTAGGTATCTTAGGGTAACTCTTAATAAACCTGTATTATTTCATATAATTGAATCCATTTCTTTCCAAAGTCCTTGCAAATGCTAATAAAATGGCTCTTGAATTCGATAAAAACAATAGATAATTACAAGAGCAGTGAAAGGTCGGGTATTTGTTTTAATTGACCCGGAATTAAACCCGGATCAATACAAATTAACATTCCTTCTTTGTTTTCAGCAAATCTTAATTCAATTCTCGTCGTTAATTCTATAAATCTGAATTAATTCTGAACAACATGCAAACCCATAAAAATATATACTTTCAAAAACCATTAAACGTTAATTATTCGAGATGAAATGTTAATTCTAAGAAAGTAGGCATAGCTCAACCATATTTGGAGATATCTCATTATTTAACTTTAGGAGGATATCTATCTGGGAGTCAAACTCCATTAATTACTTTCTACAGCAATGTATAATGCCTTCTTATGGAAAGGTGATCAATAGTTATTAATTCTACGTAATGTTCCATTGTAATGTTTGCGAGAAATGCTTCATTAGCCTGCGTAACGGGAACTATTTATGGGAAGAGAGGGTCTGTATGAGAAAAGGGGTACTCATAAAAATAGAGCTGTGTTGCAAAAGGGGAAGTCGGAAAGGGAGCGTAATGATTTTTTTAATAATCCTTTGAAGTTTTAAAGCTAAATACTCCTGGCAGCATTAAGGTTGAAAAAATGATATTTTTATGGAATGATGTTCCCGTTAAGCTTCTCTTCAAACACAAACCAAAGGAAAGGGGAGAGGGTGTCATAAATATCATCTTTTGCTTCCTTTAAATATAGTCTAATGAACAGTAATGAAAGCATATGTCGGAGAATAGAGATGATGACTTCAAGGAAGCCACCGACTCCAATATCGCTATTTTTACTTCTACGGTAGGAGGCTGCTCGTTTTCCAATCGCATTGCATTCGAAATGATGATATTTTGGCAGGGAAACGAATATTAATTAAATTGTTCGCATATCTTTTTATCGACTGTCCCTATTTATAAATGTAATTCAGACACCCAAGTGGGTACCATATTGGGATTGGAAGGATTCTCCTCCACCGTTTCGCCGCCACGGATTTTTCAGGAATTAAAAATCACTTATAGAATATCAGGGTTTTTTCTTTCAGTTTTGAGGAAGGTTAACACCTGATAATACGGTAAATGCGATGTTTTTTCCAACACGGATGACTTAAAATCTCCACAACGGAAGGTTGATAGAGAAAAAACCCACGATGCGGAAAAACACCCACACATTTATCAATCTATTGTAAGTGATAATCTACATCAACCTTGTATCATGAGTCTTTACTCGTCGCTTCTGAAATCTTACATTCATTCCCATGCTAATGGATAACGAGGTAGTTTGGATCACGATTTCCATGTAACAAATGCGCTAACTTCGGAGAAATCACAACATGGGAATAACGTGCACATTTCATTTGTTTTGGTATTAGTCTTTAAGCTGGAGGATGGATTATTGACGCATTGTAATCATTCGGAGAAGGTGCATTGCAACAGTTGAGATGTCGTCGGTGACGAGTCCGCAGGAGTTTCTTCGTTAACTCCACCTCCATGTTGAAGGCTTCTTTTAGTGTTTCATCACGTTTTCCTAAGTTTTGAAATGCTTGTTTATAACGTGCGGTTTTCTTTTACTAGCTCCGTAAACTGAAATCCGTAAACCGTAACTTTAAAGCAATTGCAAAAGTTGTTTATGTAATATAATGTATATTTCTAGTTTTATTTCACGATTGTAGTAGAAATTAGTAGAGTCAAAGGGTACAAACTTCACTTGAATATCTTATATTTCTTGTCGATAATAAGCCAAAATAAAATTCCTAGAAGGTTTTTTCCTTGAACACTTTAATAGATCCTCTGTCCTAGAAGGAATAAATAATAAAGTGTCATTATTTTTTTAATTACCCATTAAATATTAATTTGAGATAATTAAGATATTAATTTGAGAACAGGTGGTATAATAGCTGTTTGATTGAATTTTTAAACTGCTAAAATTCGAATTAAATATTTATTTATTTATTTAAAACAAGTATCTACGTACTGCGCAAGGCCGATTAAAGTTGACGATAAAAAATTAATTATTTCAACTATTACACAATTATTTATATTAGAAAAAAGAACAAAGAAAACAAACGAAAATGACAGAATAAATTAAATGGGTTCAAACAAACACTTCGGATCAGACAATGGATCAATCTCTTGCAACCACGCTTAAGATAGAGTTGAGAGAGAATCAAAGGTATTATTGGAAGATAAATAGTTGAAAATTGAACTTATTCTGAGAAAGGGGAACCTTTCTTTATCACCAATAGACACTGAGTGTTCAAAGTAAAGGTATCAGAAGAATCGAGAATCAGAAGAATATCGGGAGGAATATTTTTCAAAAGGGTTTCGTTGCATCTCCAAAGTAATCCTCATAAAATGATACTGATAGAAAAGTTCGTGAGATATTTGTATAAAGCGTATGCGATGATAGATATTTAGTCACAGCAAGTTTCTTCTCATTTAATAGATTATCTCTCGGAAATTGTATTTGCTAGAAATAAATATCCGTTTTTAGGGAGTGAAACATCGAAGGGAAAGAATCATCGTTAGATGTTGATATTCTACTGAAATTCACTCGGTACTTTATGATAGGTGAATGAGGAATCATTATAAACTACTCTTGACAATTTAGATCCACCTTTGTAGAAACAAAAAGCATTGAAATAACACTACAGATCAATAGATTTTTAACTCCTCTAGTATTATCTGTTTCCTCGTAACATTTTTCTTTCTTGCCACTGACATACAGTTCTTGAGAATGGCTTAGTACCAATCAAACGCATTCAGTTTTAATATGTGTACCATATTAGACGGGATGGAACGAAGAAGAAGCTAGTGTGGCAGTGGAGCATGTGGACCACGAAAAAATGAAATTATCAAGGCCATCTTTCCGCCGTGGATTCGTGTTTAGTGCGTTGATAATGCTCTGATGACCCAAGGACCTTGAGGACACGGCAGAACCAAACCGTGACTGAGACCGAAGTGAATTGTTTCGAAGGAAGGAAATGCCATTAGTTGCTTCGTTGGCCGTGCGTCTTAAACAATCGTAGAGCCGGATGCCTCCCATCTCCTAGGTGCCCTTTACGATCTGTAGCTGTCGGAAAATCGTGGCTCAAGAAAATCGATCTGGGAATCACCGGTACCACCGTTGCGTCAACATTAAGCCGAAATTTTCACCCTGACCTGCCCGTGACGTCAAAGCGTAGAAGGAAATCCGTTTGGAAGCGGTTGACGTCCGTGGGTGAAGCGATTAATGTGTTATTGTATTGTTTTCGTTACCTTTAACGACGGTTGAGAAATATAGCTTAGAGTATCCTTTAATTTCTTTGTTCCTTTCGGGGGAGGTCCCACGAGGCACTGCGGTACCCAGCGTGGAAATATGTACTGGAGGAAAGAAAAGCTCAGGGATTCGCAATGGATTTATTTTTAAATGTTAAAACTGAAAATATTAACGTTAAGTGTAGCAACAGAGAAGTTGGGTTTGGAAATGGTGATATAATTAGGTATGTTACTGTTAGCTCATCGTTGCTAGTTAGAGAGTTGCTAGAGGGGGTAATCGCCCCCCCCCCTCCCCTTGATAACTTCGTATATGTTACTAGCAATTTGCGAAGAATGTGACGAGAAGCTTGAATTAAAATCTCACCGCGAAAATTTTCTTCCATTACTCTACATCACCGGCATTTTTTGACGACAAAATAGCATTTTTTCGTCATTCGGGGATGAATTCATAAGAAAAAAAGTCTTAAATTCGCCCCCTTTCTCTTGGAAAGTTTCTAGATTTGCCTCTGTTGCTTATCATTGCTATATTGATTGATAGATTGACATTAAAAACGTAGGATTTGAGAGGCAATTTTTGGGACAGGATTAATTAACTATTTATAAAATTTGATCTACTTATTTTGGTATGTTAAACCGTATCAGCTATGAATCACATAGCTGTATTACATCTTTTACGCACCATATCTCGGTATCTAAAAATGACGTAACAAGACCTTTTCCGGTGGAATATCTTCCTCAAGTCTTGAGATGGACTGTTTTTGTATCCCTTTTAACTGACATTTCACCATATGTGAAAGGCTATTGAATTTCTTCCGCAGCTTTTCATTTCAACGCGAAAGAAACAGATTGAGGCCCTCAGCGCTGTGGGCGATTCCCCAGATAGCCCCTAGGATGAGCCGGTACTTGTTCCGCTAATCTGAAGCATCTTTCGGTTGTTGTTCCAATTCTACACTATGTATTTCCGATGCCGGGCTTTTTTTTGCTTTTATCTCCATGAAATGTAATGATAGCGAATATTGATTTACGTCCGATATCGGTGACTTCGTATCTCATATTTATTATATGTTAAATTATTATATGTTACTTATATATATGTTATATTATTATAAGTTAAATCACATAATAAATATGTGATAGATCACAATTAATGTGCAATAATATCACATCTTATCTCATATTATTGTTAAAAAGGCCTTTTTTAAGATTTAAAGATGTGATTCACGGCTTTTAAGGATGAAGGAACTAAATGTAAATACCTGGTATCATATTTTTCAATAATCTTAAAAACATGAAGGTGATGATCCACGGAATTTAAAAAAATAATTTTGACATTTTCTAGTTGAAATTACTTTTAATATTTCCCCATTAAAAATAATTTCATTATTTCCTTTAAAATATTTCAATATTTCTGTGGAACTTGGACGTAGTTATTTCTGTCTTCATCTTTAGAAGTTCACAATCAGTTACTGTATTACTTAGAAACAATGATTAGTGGTAGCAGCATTAGAGGTCGATTTTACGTATCCATTCCTTTATTGTTACTCTTTCATAATATGTGTGCAATATTCGACAATTTTCATAACCGAATGCTCCTCCGATAATACCACTCATGTTTTTTCTCATAATACCCAATGCCCATTGCCGGTGTGCGGCTTACAAATACGAGTGTGGATATAGCCGTCACTACCGCAACGAAATATTCATGCTAATTAGTAAACAATGAAATACCTTTACCAATATCTAAAGCCTTATTAAAGTTACATGCATCGGTTTTCAATTCTGACATTTTTCGAGGACCAAAATGCAGTGCCTGCTTTTATCCACTCCTAGCAATCGGCTATTATCACAATTTAACTATTTATTGATTTTAAAGGATTATTTCGTTAACGGACGTTATGAGGATATTGTATAAGGATATTGATACCTGAGATGTTTTACGTTTACATTCCCGATACCATATATCACGATTCTGTCAATGAAACATCAATCGTAGCATTTATCATTCAGCATCTGTAGCGACGGTGATGAAATACCTGCATTTCGTGTTAGTATGACTCAGCGATTGTGGATCGAAAAGTTAAGATTCATCTACCGTATCGTAGTGTCACTTTTTCAAAGCACATTTTCCTTCGCTCAAGACAAAGAATGAATACGCTACGACTTTTCGCAGAAAAGCTCGTGGGAGGTGTGCTGAAATAAATCGACTACTTTTAGCGGATTTATCTTCTATTTTAGAAAGTTCTTCGGAGAATCTCATATTGGTAAATCAAGCATGATTCGAGGACCGTGCATATTTTCCTCCTTGGAAATTCCATGCATCCTTAAGAGTGTCCGCTTTCCGAAAGAAGTCTACCTCTCTGTAACAATTAGAATAATAATCGAATATTGATATGAATTTATTTGATATCCCCTTCATCTCATTCTTCTACAAACTGTCGTTTCATCTTCAGTCAAATATTCATTCTATACTCTATCTGGGACTCATTTGGTTAGTTTAATCGGGAGTTATCGAAGTAAATGTATGTACATTATGCTGTTCATTGGAAATATGTTGTGCTTTCCTGCCCTATATTGCGTTGAATATTTTTCGGGTTAGCACGCAAAACAACAACCCTATATTTTCATTAATAATAATAATAATACATGCGATCGATACATAATCTATGATTTATTTCTCTTTATTTGATTTCAGATCTTTTTGGCTTTTGTAAGTAGAGCATTGCTTTATGCAAAAGTAAAATTACAGTAAAATTAAAGTGCAGTAAAATTAAAAATGGAACTTTAATAACCAATGGCTTCTCCAAGTTATCAAATCCTGAGAAATTTTTCAGGAGTACTTGGGGCGATGGGGGTGATCGCCTCCCCTGGATTGTTTTGCAAATCAACCAATTTGCTTTGGAAATGACGTGGAGCTCATGATAAAAGATAACAGCAAAGTCTGTCTACGACAGATTTAATTCTGTTTGATTTTTTACGACAAAATTCTTTACATTGGAGAGAATTCGGAGAGATTGGAGATAATGAAAGCTCTAATATCGCTGCTACTTTAAGATTGGTGTATAAGGAATCATTCTAAACTACTCCTAACAATATTTTTGATTCAACTTTGGGGAAACAAAAAGCATTGCAATAATACTTTTCAAAGCAACAGATTTTTAACTCCTTTCTTAGTAGGTGTTTTCGCGTAATATATTTTTTTCTCGTGAAACTCATGTTACGAAGATTTCTTCCCACGTCCTACTCTCTCCTTTTTCATTGATATGGTGAATCTTCGCACGAGTATAAATGAAGAGATGCCAACTCGGACTTGATACCGTCCTATACTTGGTCCATCGAATTTATTTACGTATCAGTGAAATTGGTTACATGGTCTAAATAACAGTTTCATAAACTTTCAACATTATTTTAGTAACGCAGATGGTGCCTGATTATAAAATCAGCAGTGTCTCAAGATTAAGAGCGCCAAAAACGTTATCCCCAATGAAAGCAATGATGACTTACGATGAGCTACGCCATCAAAATAGTCATATCCAAAATAGTCCTTTGAAGCACAAACATTGACTCGCACACGTGCATCACCCGAACGTCTTTCATGGACCATAGCATCGATTGCTCTTTATCTGGAAGAAAAATGCTACAAATGAGTCAGAATTGTTGATCAGGTAAACTTTTGTCTCCGGTTGTTTTTCCTTCCCAAGAAATCCGTAGCGATGAGTCATGCAGAAAGAATGAAATATTGACGAAGTATCGTAATTGGAAAAGGACTGGAAACTTTATAATTTTCGAAATTCCATCGTTCTTCACTATTGGTTTTCTCACCACCTGCATCAGCCCTTCCTTCTCCCTTTTTTCATGGGTGTCATTGGTGTAGTGGGCAAGGATATATATAATTGTTGATTTATCTAATAGTTTTCCTTATTCTGCGAAAAGAAATTTTAAAAAATGTGAAAGAAATGGCGCAAATTGTGGCAGTACTGTATCCTGTCTGTCTATCCAGGCAAGTAAGAATCAAGCCCAGAAGTCGGTTTGAATCTCAGCCTCTTAACAATTATCTGATAAAAGCTCTATTGAGGGAATGAGGTTTAGTAGGCGAAATGAGGTAGTTTGCCTGTGCTTTCCTCTATCAATAGGAATGCTATGGTTGGAAAACATCCAGGTACAATGACCTCATGAATAGTAATTTTCTTAGCATTCGATATATGACGAAGATGAATGCTATTAATCAGCATCATTTGTGCCTTATTAACTTTTAGATAAGTCTATCAATAGGCAGGTGAAAAATGAATTGTGCATTTTCTTCTATCTTGTACCAAAAACATTCCTCTCATCGACATATGATAGGAAGAATATGCAGTATCCGAAACTACATATTTTCATATTTATCGTATTATTGTTATTCGGCGTGAAAGTTCAAAATCCTTCTAACACTTGACTTTTTATCGGAAAAAAAAGAAATATTTTTTTAAATTCCACTGTATGGAAATAGGGAGCTTTTCATGTGAATTCTCATGGTTGGATTCCTTTTAATTGATCGCTGAAGTCATTTTGCGATATTTTACTCATTACTTATTATTATTTTTTCATTCTGAACATTAAATTTTCATTCTGTAATCCTGAGATTCGTAAATCAATTTTCTGAATCGCAATATATAGTATTTCCAAGGAAATAAAATGGTCTTTCTTCATTTTAATTTTTATCTTTAGTATATATCTGTTGCATCATGAGGAAATTTAAACCGGAAGGTACTTAGGTTTCATTATTTTTGCATCGAAAGAAAACCGAATCTTATCGTACCTCCGCTTTCGTTATCTTTTCCTCCTTAACATCCTCTCAGTGCATTCAATGAAGAATTCTCACTGCTTCATTTCGTATCACAGTGATACCAGGGATATCGAATTCAATAGATGTTTAATAACAGGTGCTCTAAAACCTCTGTAAAGTTCCTAGATTTTTCCCCTTTGAAATAACGGAAATTGAAATACGTTCCTAGGTTCCGCGAACTCGAATTTTAAATATTATTTTGTCTATAAATATACTAGGTATTAAGGTAAATATTATATATAATAATATTTGAAGATTTATATAAATAAATAAAATTTAATATATTTAAAATTCACTAAATTATTGTGGAGCACCTTGGTTTCATGAAAAATTATCGTCTCAGAAATAACAACTCCAGAGAGTTTTTCATCAATACCTTAGAGAAGTTTTTCTATCCCTTCTATACTTTTTGATCTCATAGAGATAAGTGTTGTAGTCCCTTCCACCACATGAACTGCGTTGATAGTCCATGTATTTTCCAAAATCGCGCTATTGATTTAGGTTGATTTAGGCGTCTCGAGCATGGTTCCCATATCAGTCCAGGGTATCGAACCGTAGGACTCTAATATTTTTCTTTCTGGTTTTCCTTCAGGTTCAAACAGAAAAAATTTCGGTTCAGTTCCGGTTACGCCCCTTTTGGCAACTTCGAAACGGTTCGAACCGTATTTTTGCTCAGACCATTATAATATAATACAGTAAATTATGAACTTTTGTTTAATATTTCTAGCTTTGTTCATATACACTTTTTCGGACTAAATTTAGAGTAAAACTTAGTAATCTAGCAGTAAGTCGTATTTACACATGTTTAGCCTACTCAAATTAAATTCTCGTAAGAAAATTGTTCCTTGTTTGGAAGAAAAATCGGAACGGAATTAATTTTTGGTTTCGGTTTTCCTTCCGGCAAAAATAATATCATTTTAGATTTTCGTTTCGGTTCCAGTTCAATGTCTTGGATCAGCCACACACGCACCGGTACGATAAAATCTTTCTTGACTTCTTAAAGTTTTAGCTCTAAGAGCTTTCCTTTTACTTTCCTTTTCCTTAATGCGTTTTTTACAGTAATTTGTGCACTTACATATATTTCATGGATTTCGTAACGTGGGTTCGGACTCAGAGACTAAATTTACTCGATTTTTTTCGGATTCCAAGTTGTTTGAGTTCTGGGGGGATCGGATTCGGGGGGCAATTTTGTATGGAATTTTTTTTCCTCCGAGTGACCCAAAATGCACCTGCTAATCCACTAATGCACCTCGTCTGACTAACCTCTTTCTGAAGTCTATTTATTCACACCTTCTCTTAGGCTTTCTCAATATCCGCCGAACACACACAGCACCGATTGCCAATGAGCTCGAGAAACGTAAATAAGACCTTAAAATCCCGCGTAATGGGTGGCGTACTTCTTTCAATGAGCCATTTTCCTCAAAGTGTTGGATCTCAAAGCATTACCTCTGAGCTCACGTGCGCGAATCAAAGAGGTACTATTGCGGTTTTGTAAAAAGTCTAGCGCACGTTATAAATGGAATACACGCAATACACGGATAAACCCCATTGTCAGTTAACCAGTGTTTTGTGTTGGGACAAAAAACTCTTCGCGAGAACATGTCGGTTTGTTTTTCTTGCATTCACGTCACAATACAGGTATATTTTCCTCAGATGAAAAGGTAGACTTACATAAATCATTTAATCGATTATAACGATCAAGTGCTTGGTAACTTGATGATTTAATTTTGCTCGGACCACTCCCTACCGCAACGGGATATGACAGCTTGTAAGAGTATGACATCTTTTCACTAAGAACTATCTAAAATGGTTTAACGACACACTTGATAACTTATAATAATTATTGAATTTTTAATTTAAATTCAATAAATTATCAGCTAAATGTTGAAACCGAGATAATTCAGTCCTGAATTTCCCGAGATGTGTATTTTTAACTAAGGAAAGAAAATGGTCTCTCTTCATCGAAGTTTTATCTTTAGAACTGCATATGTCTGTTGCATCATGAGGAAAGTTAAACCGGAAGGTACTTTGGTTTAATTATTTTTGCTCGCATCGAAAGAATTTGCTCTTAAAATCGGAGAGGCATTTTCATGACATTTATTTGTATTCGATAAAATGATTTCCTATGATTATTAAGGCTAAAATTATATCTTTTATTAATTTCTCAACCTTAGTATTTATTGGGATTGTCATCTTTGGTAGCTCTTCCTTAAGAACGCTTTATTTAATTTTTCACCTTGATTTCGCTCATAAACATGGTAGAAGTATGAATCTATGGAATGGTATACAACCCTCTTCACTGGATCTTCAGCTTTGATGACTTTCGTTTTATTTTTTGAACTCCTCTTCGATATCTGCTTCGCTATTCGTCGATGAATATTCATTAAACCTACCAGCATCTCTGCGAAATCTGCAGTCGATTCTTTCCAATTTTCACGAAGCTCGTGATTTTGGAAATACTTTTTCCCCCGAATTCGAGAATCAATTCCTCTGTCATTACTTCAGTGTATATCCTTTCATGATTCTTTATCCATCGACACTTGCGCCTATACCTGTAAAGTTTTCCTTTTTTATCTTTCCTCTCGTATTACTAACTAAAAGGATACTAACACGGATACGGAAATATCATAATATCACAATTCCTAATTAGCGTACCATTGCAAAACTGTCACATTTTAACTAGTTATTAACGCCTCTGAGACTTATTTTCAAAATAAATATCATTATATAAGATCAGATTCTTTCTCAAAACATAGCTTTTGTAGTACCCAAAATCTCATCGGGGCGTTTTAAATAGATGATTTATGTAGTATTGTTTAAAGTTTTTCGACAGCTGACGTCATCACTAGGGCTCCCACCAGGGATCGAACTCAGAGCCACTTTCATCGAAGTCAAACACGCTGCCCACTTGGCTATCCGTGAGCCCTTAAATATATACTTATTGTTAGCTACACAAGTTCTATTTGCAAAATCCAGACTTGATGTGTAAAAACAAATTTCAACTTTTTGTGTTATATTATGATTCCATTCACATAGCATTTGTTTGAATACTTCTGTTATGCACAAATTATTCACAGACTCCCAGGGAAGCTTCGAGGAATCCATTTTATATACGCAAGGGCAAACCAGTATTAAGTTAGAGAATGATATTCTATTTTGTCTATTACCTGTTTAAAATTTTCATAGAGGCGAGTTACTCTGTGATTTAGAGCTCTTTTCCCAACCGGTGGATGCATACCGTTTACGAGCGAGGTTAACATCTCAAATTCTATTAACTCGGAGATTTCCGCTTTCAACAAGGAGATGTTTGGACAGGTTTAGCCGCTTTTCCATATTTAATGAAGAATTAAGGGTTGAATATTTAGTTATATAAGACCGGTAGTTGGAAAATCTAGCCTAGGACAATTCACCGCGGTCGTTTCGCCGAGAGTATTATTTTGTAAAGGAATAAACTCATCAATTTATTATTAAGTTTCCTTAAATTGAAGGAATTCCTCGCCACTCAGCCGACCACCCAACCCAAGCCGCAGCTAATTACGAGTTTGTAAAAGGAACTGACCGACGAAAAAACTTAATTTTACTCCACAATAGTAATGATTTAATTAAGGAGCGAGCCATTGTGACGCATGCCCATTTATAGCCTTTGCTATCATTTTATAACAAAAATTGTGACTTTTGCTGAAAATATGTTCCTATGACTCTTTTACTGGTCACTGGAAATTAATTGTGTCTCTGTAGCCGGTTCCAGGGATAATATTCTTTACTATTCTCTTATTTCTTAACATTCTGAAAGAAACTCCGCATTCACCTTATCGTAAATTTATAATAAACTTCTAAAATGAAAGAAATATTCCCAAATATTCTACAAGTCAATTTTGATTTCTGAAAAATAATGTTCCGGCGAATCGTCCAATTTCCTGAATTAAATTCTATCAAATACAACAAAAGTTATCTGCTTTATCGACCGAGAAATCATTCGATCGGCTTCAGTTGAATGATATTTTACTCCTAATTAATAAATTTCTTTGTCAAATATCACAGAACTGGGTTAAATGATAGAAAATACATAATTTTCCAATAAAATACAACCGAAAATCGTCGGAGAGCTAATTAACGCAATTCCAATGGAGAAAGGAAACTATCATGTCGGCTCATTATGTCCATTTCTGTTAAAATTCATAATGGACAAGATAATAAAGCAAATGCGTTTTTAATGGGTACACTGTGGGAGACAGTAACATTACAGATCTTTGCTACTCCAACGATACTATGCTAATTGCAGAAAGTAAAGACGACCTCCAGAAGTTGCTGCATAGATTAAACTGCTTGTGCAAATAATTGAAAATTACAATATCTACCCCAAGAACAAAATTCATGACAACAGCTCAAACACCTGTTAGATGCGAGTTTGTAGTAGGCAGCAAAAATATGCAGTAGGAAATTCAATACAAATACCTTAGCACAGAACTATCTGAATTTGGTGATGTGGATTCAGAAGTGAAACAATAAACGACGAATGCCTTCAGGAATGCTTAAATGGCATTATTTGAAAGAACAAACACCCCAAAGAGGGATGGAAACAAAGTCAAGAACATATAATATCTGTAAGAAGAAGATTAATGCCCTTTATGCAAGGCATCGAACCGTTGTAATTTTCGTTCTGGTTTTTGGTCCAGTTCAACGAGAAAATCTAATTTCGATTCATTTCCGATTTCGCTCCTTCCAACATCAAACCTTTTCGAATTGTTTTTGCTACGACCATTTTACATACATAATTTCTGAAAGGTCGCTTAATTGTTTCCATTTTTATATACACTAAATTATATAATAAAACTTATTAATATTTATTTGGTAGTTACACATGTTTAGTAAGCCTCCCTTCAATTAGATTTAAGCAAAATGTTCATAATTGGGAATAAAGGATTGGAACGTTGTAAATAATGGTTTACTGTTTCGGTTCGGGTAGAATTAAAGGAAAAGTAGAAATTGAAGAAAAGTAGAAACTAAACCTTTACGCATTTAACATATATTCACAAGTTAAATATATGCGGGAAATATGTATAGTTTTATTTTATTGTGATGAATTTCCACACATTAAAGCCTTCCACAATGGATTTTATTCCAGTAAGTTTTTCGGTTTGTATTCAGTTCACACTGGCAAACCGAATCATTTTTCGGTTCGGTTCTGGTTCGACTCCCTGCCAATAAGGCGGAGACTAAACTAGCCGTAGCAAAAACGAAAAGACTACTAGTAAAACTGGTGAGATGAAAGTTCTACGGAATATTGCGAGCAAAAATTACTGGACCGAGAGGAACATGAGAACCACGCTAGGAGTGGACACCCAAACAACTGAAATAATTACATAAATGGCACAGATAAAGCATGGTGAAAGTTGCACGAGATAAGTTGAAGGAAAAAGAACCATTGGAGGGCCTACAAAAAGATGGAGGAATAACTTTGCTACACAACAGGCATGAAAGGTGGCGTGACAAAGAAAGAAATGGCGAATTGCCTTCTTAAGAGAAGGAAGAAGAAGAATTAAATTATGAGGCATAAGGATAAACGGAAGCGAAAGATGTCGACGGGTCGAAGCGGTAATAAAACTCAGGATTTTCACTTTCTGGGCGGATGTTCTACCCACTAAGCAACAACGACGAACTAATCTCATTCCGTTTTACGGTATGCTTTGTAAGAAAGGCGCGATATAATCCCTCTTATCGATTCCCACCACCGCCAGAGGTCCTCTCAAACACAATATAACTATTGAGCTAATGTAAATCGTCTGAATCTATGTACCATCGCAAAATAATTTATTTTAAGACACGTTTTTCCGTTAAGTCTCGTTACCTCTTTTGAAACACGTTGATCTACTCTCTTTAGTTCCGTATTTCTTCATTCGCACGCTGTATAAAAAACGATCGCAGTCACCGTCTCTGTTTACTCACGTGTAGCAGGTGCTCTTTCCCTAAAAGCTCTCAGGAAATAATGGCGCAAAACGCGTCATTTGCATATTCCATCATATTTGACGCTTAAGGGTATTCCAATGGGGTCACGTTCAACATTGTAGCATGCATCTCAACTCTCTCAAGCTCTCTTAAATATTCCCTAAGTCTGGTAAAGCCGAGTGGTCTTAGCCGCCCTCCGGCAATACACTCGCAAGGCCGAGATGTGGCAATGGCTTAAGAATATACCTCCCTTCTCATCCTAGAAGAGTACTCCATCGCTACCAATCATGTTAAGAGCCGAAATCGACGTATTCTCGACTTATGCCTATCTTCGATTTCTTTCTATCTGCCGCCAGCTCTGTTTTCCCTTCAATATTCCTTTCATCTTTTCCCGCCAACTTCCGATTGCCTAGTGCTTCATTTAAGATACACAGTATCCACTATGTTGCATGCATGACTCCAGCGACAGGAAAGTGAGCCTCAGTGGTAATGAATTTCCCAACGGTTTGCGAATGTTTTGATGGTTGACTGGGCAGAATGTAGAAATTTTCTGCGATTGAGATTTGGGTTTTTCTTCGATCTGATTCATCGCTAATGCAGACAGAGCTAAGAGACAAAGCTTTTTTCGCATATGTGATTCGTCCCCGAAAAGGGAAATAGCATTTTTTGTGTTAGTCTTATCTACTGTAGTTTCTTCAATAAATTATCAAATTTTCTCCAATTTCTCGACCGTAAAGGATATTGTTTTTATAGTTCATACATTATGAGGACTTGCAATACATGCAATAAAGACTTCATTATTTTAGACCAAGTAAGTTTTGTGATTACGTTCTAGAAGATACACTTTTTCTGAAATGGCAAATATAATCTTATATAAATTTCCTTGAAAGTTACAATTTTTTAGCTCGAATTAGCCTTCCGTACTGTTCCGATCAGCTCAAATCTGATCCCTGTCTCCATTTGTCCTATGTTTAAAGATTATTTTATTCCAAAATGTCCTTTAACTACTAAGAAGCACTATTTGTATTATATAAAGAGAAACAATTGAAACGCAATCTTTCCTTTATTATTCCACGTATTATGCAATTCCAGTAATTTTCGGTGGATAACACCGCATTTAAATCCATTCATCAATAAATTCACTCTCCTTGTCATAGTTACTTACTGCATGGCGATTTCCATAATTTTTCTTCCAATACATCTATTTATAATGGAAGCATATTCATTTACATATTTTTCTGGAGAAAAGAGAAATCTTATGCTCGCATGCATCCCAGAAAGTGAAACATTCCATAAAACTACGTGTATTTCTCATTTGAATTATCATTCAATCAGTCCCAAATTACGCCATTTAGTCGAAACCTAATTCAAAATCGAATTATTTGCTTTAAAGGAAAGGGTTAGAAAAAAAAAATTTGGTAAAGGTTTACAAGAAAAACCAATATTCTTACATTTCCGTCCTACTTTTTTCTGCTCAACTGCACCTCGTGCCGCCGAATTCGAGATATTTTCAAGCTCTACCTTGAATTCTGATCCCGCAGATTAAGGTATAGTTTTTCTTATCCAAAGCTGAGAGGTCCTTCCGTTCTTTTCAGACGCCTAAATGTTTTTTCTTCTACTTTTACGGTTGGTTCCCGTAATATAATAGCTGAGTATCAGTAGATTACCTCGACCCTCAAATGAAGGCCCTGTTTGCTAGGTCTCTCTTTCCATAACCTCTGGTCCAGATAGTTTTTTTAGTTGCAATCTCAGTAGAAAAACGCAAAAATACTGGCGGAAAATTCTTTTTCATTTAGGTCACCTAAAAAAAACATAAACGAGGGTCGTACTTACGTATATCCTTTGGAAAAAAGAGAAGCCTTTCACTCTGATATGAGACTACATTTTGATAGAAAATAGGTTGCAGAATTATGGCATAGGAGTGATATTTGTTGCGTACGTGAAAATCGTATGTACTACATTTTCCCTTTCCGTAGCACATGAAAATCACTAATCCTATAAGAAATCTATTTATTCATGCATATATGAGCTCGAAATTTATAGTAAGAGTAACCCGTCCTGGGCATTTAACACAGGATTGACGATTATTTTATTTACTTTCCTCTCCATATTTTTTAATACTCGATTAATTTGTTATTCTTAAGTAAATATCGCATTACGTTATACACTATATCTTTGAGTATATTACTTAAAAGACTTCATATATGAGTGAGATTGAAATATATGTTTGAGGGCAAAGGAGTTAATATTCCCAACAGGTTGGGGGTTAAAAATAAAGAAAATTAAGTGTTTAGAAGATTATCAAATATTTAAAAAATTATGAATACTACATCAGTACAGAAGCTCATTCTGAAGCTTTCTTGAGGCAAAATATCATCATTCGGCAGCTGAGGTCATTTCTCGCTTAGGCCAGGAATCGAACCCGGGATCGCTATCATTTGAAGTCGAACACGCTGCCCGCGTGTCTATCCGGGAGCCCCAAAAAGTTCCATAACCATTTTCGTCATAATGCTCCACGAAGCACGCACATTAATTTTAATACGTGCACTTTAGCATGTATTTTCGTAAACAATGGAAGTTCGTTCCACCCGTACTAATGAAAAAAGTTGCGAACCAGTAAAAAAGTATAACCGAATACGTAACCTTCAAAGCCACTCACGAATTCGGAATTTTCAAACCGCTAGATTTTTTCTTTCGCAGTTGACACTTCGGCATTTTTTGCTTCCCTTCTCAGCTTCCCTGTCGTCTCATAATAACAACTCCATGACCTCGTAAGCCCTCACGTCCGAGGATTTTGCGGTCGCCGTCTTCTTAAAAGCTCCGTTTATCGCGTGGGTGAATACGGCAGTTCTCCAAGAAAAAAGTGCACCATTCTCGTTTTTTGCAACGATGTGGGATCCCATTTCCTCCAAATCTATTCTGCACGCTTTCTCGCCGTGGTGTTGATGTCTCGCCATCACACGTCTCTCATTAAAATCGCGTTTACGAAGTTGGAAGATGAGGATTATGATACACAAGGCGAAAAATGCTGCTGAAATATTGCGTGGTAGAAAACACACAGTGGTACCTTGGTTAACGACGGCCTCAGTTAAAGACGTACTTGATTAACAACGAATTAACATAGTTAAAAAATGTATTGGGTGACGACTCAGGCTTTGGTTTACGACTCCTCATAATTATGTGACGGGTTTCAATAAAACTTTCAGTTAACACATTTAAATGAGTTATATCTGTGTAATTTATATGTGTACGATCACTATGGGAAAGAAATTATCGATTATTACATTTTTGAGAAAGCGCGCTTTGGATGACCACGAGGTAATAGTATTTAAATAAATATCTTAAGCGATAAAGAAGTTATACAGGGAGAAAGTATAGAAATCATATAGAAAATCATAATCATTTCTCCTGTTTTGAGATGCAATTCACGTAGTTTTGATGGAGATATCATCTGCATACCAATAAAACATTTCTACGTGAAGGTAAATCTCAAATTTTTTCTTTCTAAAATTTGTCTTAATGCTTCACTTCATTTTGGGTAATTTATCAAAAGCATACGTGAAATTTTCATTCGACGAAACCTATTTTCTTATTCAACTTTAACCCTTTCTAATCCACCATCTTTTTTTTATGCAGGTGAAACCTCTAATTTACAAAGCGTGCGTAGGAAAATCATCGATGTTATGTTCTGGAATGAAAATTATTAATTTTATTTAATTATCGTATATGATTTATATATATTATTTGTTCCAAGTTTTGTACTTCTAAGGCATATTTTTATCATTTCGTGTTAAATACGATGAATTCGATCACATCTATTTCACAGCGACACTTTCATTGTAAATTTGGCTCATTTTATCAAAGTGATCACCGCGGAAGTAATGCTTCGAGATCAGATTCATGGTGGGCTAGAACATTTTACCATTTGTAGACTTATTTTTGAACGGACATTTTTGCTCTCAAGCATATAATAAAATTAATTATATAGTAAAATATATAATAATATTAATATATATATATATATATATATATATATATATATATATATATATATATATATATATATATATATATATATATATATATATAGTAAAATTAAAACTAAGATACTAGTAAAACTCACAAACTTCAGATTGAAGCCTCCAAGTTGCTAGCATACCCGCTCTTGAACTAAAGGTGTAACAGTTTTATCTGCTCACTAGATAACTTTTCGTACATCTCACGACCTGTTCACTATTGAATTCCTTTTACGTATTTATATGATATGCAAGGCACGTTTTCAGCATACTGAGATACGATATAAATATAAATGCGGACAGCCTTTCCTTTAGAAGCTAATACGAGTAGAAAATGATTTACAATGCCCTGAGAGCTTTCCCCTCCCCTGGACTGCAACCTTGGCGTGGTGGGAGGGCTTGTGTGCTCCGAGGATCCTTAGAGCTGTACTGGCTGGAGCAATTACGATTGCTCCTAGCAGGGTCACCCATGCCAGATAGGTCGAAGGGTAGGAGCCAGACGAAAGGTAGTCCACGTAGCGTCTGTACCTCAATGAGGCGGCTACAAAGGCGTCTGTACCCCAGAGGGGCGGCCATTAAGTGATGGGGTCACGTAAAAAACCCTATTGGGGAAGGCAACGGGAAACCACCCCAATTATATTTCCCATGAAGTAATGCAGCCCTGCATCTTCAACTATGACATGATGGCATTCCTCCCAGTGAAATATTCCGGAAGTAAAATAGTCCCCCAATCGGATTTCCGGGTGGGGACCATTGGGAGGGGTACATCGGTCAAGTCTGATAAGTGCAGGATAGGAACGTGGAATGTAAGATCCTTAGGAATTTGTGGGAAGCTAGAAAATGCAAAGATAGAGATGGACAGGCTAGGACTAGACATCTTGGGAGTTAGTGAAATAAAGTGGGCTGGGGCAGGCGACTTCTGGAGTGACAAACACAGAATAATATATTCAGGAGATGACGGAAAGATAGCAGGTGTTGGTATCATAATGAAGAAGGAATGGGGAAAAAGAGTTAAGTCTTATTGGCAGTACAGCAATAGATTGCTGATGATCAAACTAGAAGCAGAGCCCACAGACACAGTGATATTGCAGGTATATATGCCGACATCCAGCCACTCTGAAGAAGAAATAGAAGAAATGTATGAACAGATCGAAGAAATCATCAGTGCAGCCAGAGCAAAAGAAAATCTAATTATTATGGGTGACTGGAATGCTGTGGTCGGAGAAGGAAAAGATGGAAGCAGCATAGGACAGTTTGGGTTAGGAAAACGAAACGCCAGGGGAGAAAGGCTAGTGGAGTTCTGTAACGAAAAGAGAATGGTAATAGCGAACACACTATTTGAACAACATCGACGTAGAAGATATACATGGAAGATGCCAGGGGACTTAGCTAGGTACCAGATTGATTACATCCTTGTTAGGCAAAGATATAAGAACCAAGTGAAACAATGCAAGAGTTATCCAGGTGCAGACATAGATAGTGATCATAATTTAGTAGTTATGGAGAGTTGCTTGCGCCACAAAAAGATTAAGAGGGTGAAACGTGAACCAAGATGGGATACAAAAGCTCTGGAAGGAAAGGTCACCAGAGAAAGATTCACTGCAACCATTAATGAAAAGCTTGAAAAGCAAGAGTATAGGAGTGATGAAAGCAATGAAGGAAGATGGAATGACCTGAAAAAGGCAATCACTGAAGTAGCGGAAGAGCTACTCGTAAGTAACAGAACTGATACCAGACGTCCATGGATAACAACGCAGATAAGAGAACTTATGGAAGAAAGAAGGAAATACAAGAACTCGAGGAGTGAAGATGGGAGAGTCTTCTACAAGAAACTACGGAACCAAGTTATAAGAGAATCAAAGAAAGCTAAGGAAGAATGGATTGAAAGCTGCTGCGAAGAAATAAATGAGAACATGAGGAAGGGGAACACTGAAACAGCATACAGGTTAGTAAAAGGCCACTTCAGAGAAAGAAAAACTACATGCAACAACATCAGAGATGTGAACGGGAATATGCTGATAGAAAGTGAAGATATAGGAAAGAGATGGAAGGACTATATTGAAACATTATATCAAGGACCAAAACCTCTTGAAGATATATTAAAGAACGAAAGTGAGGTGGATGAAGATGAGCGAGGCCCAGAGATAACGAGAAGTGAATTCGAGAGAGGAGTGAAGGACTTGAAGAAAAACAAGGCACCTGGAGCAGATAAAATAAATGGAGAGATTGTCAAAGCGCTTGAAGGGAAAGCAAAAGACACCCTGTTTGAAATTATCAAGGACAGTTATAAAAGTGGAAGACTACCAGTGGACTTTGAGAAGAGTATAATGGTTGCGATACCAAAGAAAACAAGAGCCGAGAGATGTGAGGAATACCGAACGTTGAGTCTGCTCTCACATGCATCCAAAGTACTCACAAGAATATTAAGCAAGAGGATAGAAGGAATAATTGAAGCCAACTTGTCCGAAAACCAATTTGGATTCAGGAAAAGCACAGGAACAAGAGAGGCCATATTATGCCTAAGGAGAATAATAGAAAAGATGATACATGTCAACAAGCCAGTGTATGTGGCTTTCGTAGACTTGGAGAAGGCTTTTGACAATGTGGAGTGGAACAAATTGTTCCAAATACTGGAAAACAAAGGAATGGACTACAACGACAGAAGAATAATCTACCAATTGTATAAAAACCAAGTCACCACTCTGAGGATGAGAGATGGCAAGAAAATAGAAACTAAGATAAATAAAGGAGTAAGACAAGGATGTAGCCTCTCACCAGCATTGTTCAATGTATACCTAGAAGAAGCAATGAAAGAAATAGAAGGAATGAACATGAAGGGAATTAAGGTGAATGGAAAAGAAATTAACATGCTTCGGTTTGCAGATGACATTGCAATAATAGCAAAAAATAAAGGCGATTTGCAGGCATCCCTAAATGCAATAGATCAAGCTATTCAAGGATATAATATGAAAGTGAACAAAAAGAAAACAAAAATCCTAATATGTGGAAGAGAAAAATTGAAAGCAAACATTACCCTACGAGGAGAGAAATTGGAGCAAGTAGAATCATTCACCTACCTTGGAAGTAGCATAACATGGGATGGGAGAAGTACCACAGACATCAAGCGAAGAATAGCCCAAGCAAAGGAGGCATTCATGAGGAAGAGGCCACTACTATGCTCAAAGAATATAAGATTACAGACAAGGAAACAATTCTTGAAAACATTCGTCTGGAGTGTGGCACTCTATGGATCAGAGACATGGACCATTAGGAAAGCGGACCAGAGAAGAATAGAAGCCTTCGAAACCTGGTGCTGGAGGAGAATGCTGAAGATCAAATGGACAGATAAGGTAAGAAACGAAGAAGTATACAGAAGAATAGAAGAGGTTAAAACAATATGGAGCATCATCCGAAAAAGAAGAACCAGATGGATTGGACATATCATCAGACACAATGAATTTGTTAGGAACGTACTTGAGGGAAAAATAGAAGGAAAAGCAGCAAGAGGAAGACCAAGAGATGAATATATTAGCCAAATAAAGAGAGATATAGGAAAGAAGAGATATCAGGATTTAGTAAAGTTAGCTTTAGATAGAGAGGAATGGAGGGCTGCAGTCAACCAATCTACGGATTGAATGACCTATGATGATGATGAGAGCTTTCATGTTATGACCTTTCTCAGAGAGGAGGCAAGCGATCCTTTTGACATACCTTTTTTGAACATCGACTTGTGAGTACCTCGACCGATATTTCGTGCAATCCCTTACTTGTCTCCTGTTGAACGTAGCGAATTATAATGAATTTGTTGTTTACTTCCCAAGCCAAATCTGGTTTCGGAGTTGGAGATTTTTGCCATTGATCGGAAAACATTGATTCCTCAACGTGGAAATCGACTAATATCTGGTAAATAAATGGAAAAGTCTAAAATGCGAGTTTATGACACAATGTAAGATAACAGAAAATAAGCATTTGTAGCAGATCCTCCTCTTTAGTAAACTAAACATTATTTTCCTCTGAATTGATAGAATCATTGTGCCTCTAACATCTCAATTCCTACTAATTAATTTAACAATTAATAAATTGAAAGACTCGCCAAGATTTTCTCGCCAAAGTAGGGTAAAACTTTGGAAATCGTCTCTAATTACTTAGGTCGAGGTCGCTGACATTTTATGGGCCACGTTCCTAAAAGGTCTTTGTAAATCCATTCATTTATGCTTTGGATGTTTATTTTGAAAACAAACTTGCGTGGTTTTGAAATTATCACCTCTATCGTAAACTAAAAAGTTTAATAGTTAAGGAATATTTCAGAATTTCAAATGCAGGCTTTCACATTTCGATATCTTATGCCTAAAAAATACAACAAACGCGGAGAGTATTGATAATGTACTTAATTATTATTGCATTATATTTTACAGGAAAATATATTAATCATCCGTGATATATATACTCTTAATCTAATATTACCCTTAATCTAGTATTACTTAATAATGTAATGTCACTTTTAATTTAATATCACTCTTAATTCAATATTACTGTTAATTTGATCAACTATATTTTAATGGAAAATGAATTACTCATCCGTGAAAAATCAACTTATATTATTCCGACCACCTGTGGCTCTTGCTTTCGCTGCCTAGGGCCTGTATTGATTTTGTAGCAGAATCAATGTTACGATATGTTCCCTTAAGGTTCACATAACGACAACATGAATGCCAGTAACTATAGCGTCTTTTGCAGCAGTTATCAGAAAATATAACTGCTGAGGGCGTGCCAAAGATTAGTCACGTTTTCACATGCAATTATCGATTCAAAAATCTTATAAGATCGGATCTTGCTGTAATAAGCTGCAGCAACTTAAATGTTTCTGTTTGTAGAGTATTCGTACAAAATTGAATATGAACTCAAGGAACAACTTTGAGCAATTTTATATGTTATTATTATTAGGTCAGCTGCACAACTTCATGTGTAAAATATCTTTCATTTCCATCAATTGTATTTTATAATAGTTTGCATACGATGTTATCTTTCGAAGCCATTCTCCATCAGTTATTTGAAGTAAAATAGGTGTGTAATAGGTAAATATTTGTGAGTAGATTAGTATATCAGTAGTTATTTGTAGTAATCTAGATTTTACGATCGCTTTCATATAGTGATAATTGTTCTTCTCTGCCGAAGCGTGGACATTTCGGTGAAATCTCTTCCTAAAACTGGAAAGTTAGAACGTGGTGTGTTTTTACCCTGTGTAAACAAAGCGAAACATGAATCAGTTTTTTGTTGTTTTCTACCACTTGTACGAGTCAATGGCCTTAGACTACTCAATGCATTAGAGTTGCTCTAAAATATTTATTCCTCACGCTAATACATATCAATAAGAGCTATCTCATCCGTAACCACTTCTTGCTTCGCCATAGTTGATTTTAATCCGACAGGTAATCAGTAATATGTACAGAGATGACGTTTCTCTAGTATGAATCCATTCGTAAATCATCCTTAATTTTCAGAATAAAAAAGCTAGACGTGGAGGCATATCTGACCCGCATTAAAAACCTGTCGAAAACTGGTTTGCGGATTTACTTTCAAAATATTTACTAACGGTTTTCTTTTTTCGCATTCGCAAGATTCCAATGAAGTCGAATCAGGATTCTGAATCAACACCGGATAATCTGGACCTCTTCGGAAATCCAGTATGTGATTACAAAAGAGGAAAAAGCGTACAGGCGTCACTTAGCCTGTTTTTCATCAAATTTCTCTCGAGAAACCTCGTGCAAGAGAGTTGAGCTTCAGAAGGCAAAGGTTTCCAAACTGTGAGGCACACCCTTTTAAAGCGCCACATTTATTTTATCTGCTTCTGCAGAGATCGGTCCGATGAACACATCATGTGGGCGCGAATGCTTACTTAAATCCACATGCTTCTTTAATCTTACTGCAAACAGTACTACCTTACTCTAAACAGACTACATTTCGTAGGTGGGGACTAAAAATACGTTTTCCTCACCGTCAAACTATTGCAGTTTAGAAATGGTCATATTAATGTTTTACGTTTTAGATTGCATTCGTATCAAATAATCCTGAATAAGTTTTTTAAGTTATCTTATATAATAATCACAGATGTGTATATATATATATTTATCCGATGTCATTAACTCCCGTAAGAAAAACATGAGAGAAATATTGGAGCATTCATTTCACACACTTCCCGATGAGATAGAAATAAGAAATTTAAAGATTCTTTAGAGGATCAGAGACCGAACACATATCGATATTTTTCTACCAATAGTATCCTTGGTTCAATTCTGGACCACTCGAAAATGCACTCACATTAAGCATCGCAAGGAAGGCACGTAAAGTTCGTTTTGATAGATTGCAGGCATATTTTCTTTTGCAGAATTAAATTATAAGTAATGATCCTACAAAATCGAGATAAGTGATAAAAGAAAGAAAATTGAATAAAGATTCATATTTTTTCGTGCTTTGGATCTCAAATAGTGAGAATTTTGATAAAATAAACGAAAATTTCGCGAGATTTTGCCGTTGTACACAATCAGTCCCCTTGATGAACAACATGATTGTTAAATCCGAGTTTATGCATTCTTAGAATATATACATAGAAAAACCCATGTTACATAGTTTGAAATGATATAGTGAGTAAAGAGAAATAGAAGATAAAGCAAGTTGATTCTAGGATTAAATTTTTAGTCTATTAAAGAAACAGAGTGCGAGCATCTCCTGCCATACGCCCATACGTATGCAGATATACGGGTAGTAATATAAGATAAAAGTAACCCCTTAACTCATTTAATAAGTAGAAGAGGGAGGATTGCATTGTTGAGATGAGCAAGCCGTAGCAACGTCATTAAAATAAACAATTTCTTAACCAATTAAAGAATTTATTAAAAACAAGCAAGCTATGGAAACTTATTAGCTTCTTCTTATAAAGCCTGGCAATCTTGAAACTTAAGTTTCCGAAAAAAAAATTTTCCTTCGACAGGATTCGAACCACTGAGGATAAACTTTTGGATTAATCTTTGGAAACGTTGGAACTTTTGGAATTTGGAACCAGACACTCTAACCACTCGGCCATTTGTTGACGACGAATGAACAAGGTTATAATCTAACAAGAAGGCTGGTTTAGTTGACTACTGCATGCCAGATAATGACAGATAATGTGACAGAGACGTTTAAATTAATCCTTGGCATTTTTGACGGATTATTTTGACATATATCAGATTTATGCGATAGTTCATTTCTCTATAAATTAAATTAATTTCCGTCATTTTTGACGGGGGAATTCTCTATTTGAATACTAATTATGAAAGAACACGAGGTATGAAAGAGTCCGCGGCTTGCTTATGTTTGGAAACCACTGTAAGAATGCATGCCAATCTCCTTTTGACCAGATTCATAACTTTTCGGCTTCCATAAACCGATTCATATTTTTTTATGTTAAATTTAGCCCAAAACTATTTACGAAGGAATACTCATAACTTAGTCTAACTAACTATATCTTGATGAATCTAATGTATTTCACTTCCCTTTTAGGTAATGATACAGAAAAATGTATCTTTCATATAGTTCTCTTTCTCGGTCTTTTTTCTTTTTTTATGGCCGCGATCGTATGAATGCTCCTTAGATATGATGCTGAATGCATTGATTAATAACTCTCTTTATGGAATGCTACGAAAAGTGTTTCCCATTGTGTTTTACTTACGTGGATCTGTTCCCCTCATATCATTCTATGAGGTGAGGAACTAAGAAATAACTACCTTATGCCTCATCTTTCCTGGTGAGCCTCATTTCCCTCTTCTAGCTCTTGAAAGTTAATAGTGGAGGGTTAAAACCGTTCTTCTGGCTGGATACTTGATAAACGGATTCATAACTCAAGCCTTCTTATTTGAAATCGAGTCACTCTCTTTCATGACGTCGTGTGAAGAGATTTAATGAAAATAAATTTTAAATTCCTCTACGTAAATATTTTATTAACATTTCATTCCAATAAATAGCTTCCAGGCATTTTGTCTCCCTTATTTGAGCATTATCTCGAATTTCCCGTGCTTTAGCAGCAGTATTTATCTTCATATGCATATCCTGGCTTTGACATTTGGCAGGGGCTGGAAACATTTATCGGTGTATATACGTAGTTGGTAACCTTCAGGTGTCATTCTCCAGAGCTATACGTTTTTCAAGCGACTATTCCTAGAATCTATTCTCCTGATTTTTCTCTGATTAGGAGAGATAACGCTCAAAATACGCACGATCCGTAACGATTCTTGCAAGAACGTATTATCAGTAGCTTCACTGAATAAATTCAAGCTAAGTTTTGATATTTTTTCTCCTAAGGAATCACTTTCTACACCAGGAAATGTCTTGTCAACGCTTACAGATTTATCGTAGCTATTTTTAACTACGGGAAACCCCATTATTCTTTTCTAACTGATGAATACATCTCTGGACTGCAAGGACAGTTCATAAAGTCGTCAAAGTATTCACGCTTGTTAAAGTGGGTAGTACCACAGAGTAAGCACTCTACTCTAATCTTTGGTTGTACCTTCAAATATAATTAGAATATTTTGTGATTATTTTGATCTCGCTCTCTTTGCAGAGGTAAAACTATGTCCGGATGAGTACTACCCTGTGCAACTAGGTGTCACTAGATATCTTATCTCAATTCCTAGCTGTTTCTATATGGGAAAATTAAAATGCAAACCTTTCCCTGTAAATATAGATAATTATCTACATATAACAAATCTTCTAGTTATCAAGATATAATCACTACGCATACTAAAATTGAGTATATTGGTTCAGTAATATTTCTATGGCTGCATCAGTGAAGGAGATTTATTGCTTTCGGTTACACCCTAGATAAGATTCCGTTTTCATAATATTCCGCCGCTTGATATCATATCTCTCCCCCGATAGATATTGCATGTTAGGATAGATAAACCAATACGTAGGTTCTTCGCGTGTATTATATTATGTTTGAAGATTGATAATCGTATATCAAGGTCTTAGAAATGTAATCACAGGAGCAGAAAAAACCAACAGAAAAGCGCGTTTCCTCATTATATATATTTATAGAAAAAATTCTTTCTCTTACATTATTTTGCGCATATTTGTTCGAGTGAATAAAACAAAGCTAATGCGGAAGATATTCCGAGCTATTTAGTTCGGAAGTTTTGTATTCACTAACATGTGAACTGTCATGTATTTCTTTTAAGATGAAAATGCCCACATTCAAGGGAATTTAAACTCTTCTCCTTTACTTTTCTTGTACAGATTTGACTTTTTATATCTTTTTTCACATAGTTATGAAGCCATAATATAATTGGGAAGATGTCGCCATTTCATTACTTCTTCACTCAATGGAATAAAAATGGTTTCTTATTTAATTATTGTTGATGAAAACCCGAAAGTAACACAATTCTAAATCCATACTATTATTATTTGTTATCCTTGCCTTACCTTGAAGTATTTCTTGTATATGTTTGCAGAAGACTGAAAAACGTAATCCTAAGCCAGTTATTGTTTTTAATGTTTGCAAAACAATTATTGTATAAATGTCCTCATATCTCCAGGTTACGCTTATAAATCTTTCCTTGATCATCCTAATATTTGTGGTGTCCGTCTTTTGGAATGCAACTTTCTTTCATTTACGAGGTATCCACAAAGTCTCCTTACAATTTCAAAAATATTAAAAAGGCAGCTGAGATATACCAATAAAATATTTTCTAAGTAGTCAGTTGTTATCAAACTTTGTAGTACAGGCAAAATTCATCCCTCTCTGCTCCTCGTTTTGTAAATCATATCCACAAACTTTTCTATCCATTTGTGTTTTCAAATAACATAATGAAATTATGAACAGATCTGGACACGCTGTATATAAGTTATATCCAATCCATCTAGTGTGCCGCCAGAGTTTTCTATAAATATTTCGTAATTAACCGTAATTGGTAATGTGCTTCGCTCTTATTAGCATTATGGATTATTTGTTTCTTTGCAGTGAAATTGCGAGTATATCATTCAATCTCTTCCACTTGATTGCCACGATTATAGATTCTTTCTACTCCAGTTATCTTCTGGTCTAACGAAGAACGTCCCAGAGATTATTAGATACTGGATCACACGGAATAACTAAGTCCCATGCAACCTTGGGTTCCCCTGTTCTTTATGAATTTTTGTTACGCAAAAACTCAGAAACAATAAATTCTTAAGTGTGCTCTTTAAGAGATTGGAAATGGAGCGCAATTATAGCACATTTACATGTGTCCTCGGAAATCAAATGAAAAATCTGTTACCCAAATCTCTCGCTATAAAATTAATGCTTTTGGGAGATTTCCCTGCTCGCCATAAGCTTTAGTGTTATTCCAATAAAAAATGATTTATATGAAGCGGAATCAGCAGTTCTTTTTTTAAACTTCGTATGGAGCGAGAAGCTCTAGTTCTTCTTTGAAAGTTGTCCGCCTTGTGGTAATGTTGATGAAATCACGGGAAATGCCGGTTGGGGAGGGGTTTCCTGTCGCGAAATTTCAGTGAAGAGGTCATGAAACCTTATTTAAAAAAAAGTGGCTGATTGAGGTGACATAAAAAGTCTTTGGAGAAAGACAGGGGTCAAAAGTACGCTTACTCACTTATGTGTAATTTTTGTGAATACGAGCAAAGGCGGAAATCATTCGAATAGTAGCGGTACCTTTAAGAACTTGATCATAGGTAAAAGTTGAGTTCCCTAGGTCATTCAATATCTCAAAAAAATTACAACCTTGATATTTTCCCTCTTCATATCTAGTATCTAGCTTATATAAGAGCTTATATAAATGCATTAATAACGAGGCTACCCACTTGCATCAAAAAAATCTTTCGTGAAAGTACAAATTGACAGTTGTTCGCGCCAGCGGATATTAAATTATGAATATTCCGCTCCCTGCAACGCCTTCCTTCATTAATCTATCGGTTTGTATGCGAATGAATACTGAGATTGATAGGAATGCGTTTTTAAAAGCGGTTTACTTTCCATTTGGAAATGGACTTTGGCTTAACGCCTCAAAGATCACAAGTACTTTCGCGAAATTTTAACCGCACGTCAATCCCATTATCGAAAACCACGGTGTGACAAAAATCAATAGAACAAGGAGGGGCTTGAAAGGCCGCGTTATGGTTTTCTGTTGGAAATCATCTCGAGGCGATAACCATGGGAATAGGTGGCAGAAAAAGTTATGTTTAGTCGGTAGTCCTTTGGATCGGGGCCGAACGACTTTCACTGCTGAACATCGCGAAAAAAACCACTCGCCTACAAAAACAAAGACCTAGTTCTTTCGATTCTCCTCCGCTCCCTCCCATCTCACTCGCCCACATCCTATTTCCCCTTATTTATCACCTTTCTCTTGCGATGACTTTCATTCTCTTCTTTCTGCCCTCTTTCCTTTGCTCCTTTTCTATTCATTCCATCCTCCTCTGCTCCGCCTCCTTTTCTCTTTCACTATTTATAATACTTTTTCCTTTCTGTCTCAAATAGTGGTAAAAATCTTCGTTAACACGATCAAGTTTCTCTCGCCTGCTGTCAGCGCAGTGACTCTATTTTCTTATCAGTTCATTCCGCTAAATTAGAAAATTGAAAAATATAAATCAGTATGATGAGCGTGACTTCGTGGAAAGCCACTAAGGAGAAGAGAGTATATAACTTTTTAGTTTCCAAAGCTTATTTTTTATTTAAAGGTTTACACTTTTCTTCGGATCTATTCTTTATTCTCCTTCACAACGAAAAATTCTTTTATGTTATTTCCAAGATGATCTATATAATTTTAATTTAATTGGGCGTATAAAATCGTTTAATCAGTTTCAGTAAGTTTTTAAAGGAAATGGAATTTCGAACTATCCATGATGCAAAAAAAAACAAAAGTAGATACTTAAGTTGTGGAAGAACTATAGTAATCTAAGAAAAAATACATTTTGATATTAAGTCGGTAATCGCATTTTACTGCGAAGGAAATGTTGCGTATTTACTCGTTTACTGTGAATAAATTATTACCGATTCGACGATCGTAAATAAATTCTGGAAAAGTAAAAGTGTCGGAGCAACTGAAAAAATAATGCAATCGTAGCAATGAATATAAAAATATTACTGTGTAACTTTGCTTTCCGGATATTGAATATACGGGGTCTTTCAAAAATAGTGAACCGATTTCACGAAGCAATATTTTTAAATTATACAAAGCTGCATTTAAGCTTAGAAATCGGTTCATTCCTATCGAAAAATTCTTTGCATTCCCCGAAAAATGGGAAAGGAAAGAAAATCTATAGTTATTTCATCCAAAATCTCTGGGTTTGTTCTTTGAAATATTTGCGTTCATTTTGTATTGCATAATTTTTGCCATTTGCCCCAAAGAAAACGACTCGGCCTACAGCTCTTACGATTTTCTGCTGAGGTGTTTCGAGTATGGAGCTATTCCTTCAACTTCAAACATATTTCCGAGAACTTTCTTCTATTTTCACACGCCTTGCCTAGCACGGGCTGATTCACTGTGGCCTCTCATAACTATTTTCGAACTGCAAGTAGTTAATTCCGTCTTCGGAAGACCGAGGTCATTTGGTCCTAAACCACCTGCTTCCTGCTACAGCAATTGCATGTGATTGCCCTTTTGACTCATTATTCTTGGTCTTCTTCTTCCTGAACAATCACGTTCGAATTTCGAGCTGGCAAACCTCATGAAACAGCTGTCAACTCCTCGAAAAATGTCCTACGCTTTCATTCGTCATCTTTCGCTCGCAGCAGAACTTAATGGAACGAACCATTTACATATCTTTTCAGAATACCAATTCGTCCCGATCCAATCATCTAATCAACGGACGAACAAACACTGCGACGTTATTTCTCTTCTTTTCATAATTTAAATCGGCTTTTTAAAAGTAAGCTGCACAAATGGATAGATTTTATGTATGTACTATAATAGGTAAATGTAAATTATAGCAATTGGGAATAGTTAAACTTTAACCTAATTCAAATTTCAAGAGTATCACGTCTTTCAACAAAAAGCAAAAAAAATCTTTACTTATATTTTATGCTATCGATGTTTATTTTTAGAGTTTTATTTTAGTGGCCTAAATACAAATAAGTTAATATTATATAGATATAATTTAATTATAATTATATATTATATTTAGTTATAATTATAATTAATAATAATTATAAGTTATAATAATAGTTATAAGATGAAATAGTGGAATAATGATAAGGTAGTAATAAGTAATAATGAGGTAGTGATAAGATATAAATAAGTTTTAGCATAGAAACAAGGAAATAAGAGTACACTAGCACAGATTTATTTTAAAGAAAACACACATTTATACTTAATTCTTTTCGGTAAAATTTACGTACATGGTTTCAATAGTTCTCCAAGTAAGTAAAATGAATGCAAATTTATTTCTGAGTAACTGATACATTTAAATTATCGGTAACTGTGATTCCTAAGCTTATGTTATTTGAATCAAAGCCAATGCCGCCTTCTTGCTGTTACAATGTTCAGCTTGATTTATCTTTAGATTTATCCTTTGAAAATCTCTATTGTCTCCTTCGATATGCAAATGAAGTCGCGCATTCCATCTGAATTTTATGGTTATGGACGGCAGCAATACTAAGAATGAATGCCATAAGTATGCCAAGGCGTCGGTCTTTAGTTCCTCGAATTAAAATGAGGCAAACTGCCTCGAGTGCGCGCTTTCCCATTAACCTTGAAAATTATTATTTACTAACATCCACATGTAAGTACGTGCACGCAAGAAACGTGAATGCCGGTGTAATCTTGCCGAGTTCAATTGTGTGACAAACGAGAACAACGCTTTGCAACTTCGTTTTTTCCTCATTTTTCTTTTGCTTTGTTAGGAGAGTTGATTTATTTCCCTGTTCTGCATACCTTGCTGGTTTGAGCTAAACTTAGTCTAAGAGACATGTTGAGATGTAAGGTATGTTGTGTGCGAAAAGGGTTTCAGTATTACCATTTCTGTCAATCTTAATTTCTGAAAATTTACGTCATTTTTTTAACACTAATTTATCGGAAATCAGTGGAATTATTTACTAGGTTTTATTTGGCTATATTTATCTCCAATATATAGGATTTCATTAAAATTAAAGCTATTATTTCTTTCGGACCGGAACTGTGCTGGAATGAGTACTATATTGTTATTTGAAGCAAGGTATCACTAATATTCTTTATATTCCTTTGTTTTAAGATTACTTTGCTGAGATTTATTCTTTTGGAATTTTTTTCATTCATCATGACTATTTTTCTTCAATTAATCAAGACATGGAAGTCAAAAAATAATGAAATAGTAAAAAGCTGAAAAGAGTAACAGAAATATTACAACAGATGAAATCCTAATGGATTAATGGCTCAAGGAATTAGGGTATCCCTAAGTTATCTAATATCCTGGTCAAGTAGCAATATCAGCGGTATTATTTTCGTAATACCGGTTAGGCAGGATAAATTCACTCGCAAGGTAATTCTAAACTAAAGAAATATCGGCAGGCATGTAGCAATCGCTCAGTTAGTTTGTTTCTTCCGCTATTCTATCAGTAGAGTGGAGACGGATTGATGCCCAGAGTATAGTTACAGATTATCTAAAAGAACAAAATATCCGCAGCCCAATTAGAAATACATTGTCTGTATGAAATTGAAGAAGGGTTAAACTTACAAAAAACATTATTTCTTGGGGATAATAAATTAAGAATACCGCTTGATCTAATATATTTTATATGTCCTGCACACCTGTTTTATTTATTGACAATGTAGTAGTAACATGATCTGTTCATGTTATGTTCTTATTATCGAGTGATTTTCATACAATGATGCCCATCTAAGTTTACCTATGACTGTCTTAAAATAATACGCTTACGTACTATTGTTATAGATAGGGTTGTAAGAGATTCAAATGATCGATTTGCTAAAATATTTGTCTCCAATTAATATTTCGAAAAATGAATGGATTTGAAAATATTACAGAAAAAAGAATTTATGGAGGATCCCATCATAGTTTCTTAGTAACTGCTTACTTATACTCCAAAAGGAAAGTTTCTGTTGGATGCAAATTTTCCCGTCCTTAACTGTTGGATTTCCAGATGTATTTTATTGTTAAAGGACGTGTAGTTCTAACAAGATTAATCTCCCCATCTGCGATTGATATATTCCTCTATTCGATCTCAAACGCATTAAAAATCTTAGTTTTCCTCACGTTAGCCACAATGGTAAAAAGAGGCTGAGCGAGGAGGAAGGAACAAACCTTCCTACTTTCCTTTTCCTCAAGAGAAACAGTTTTGGGTCGCGCAGACAAATAGAAGACAAATTCGAGAGCGAGTGTGGAATCGCGTTGGAGGAAAGCTATAGCAGTCATCGGCCTTTGATATTCTCCCTTTCGGCGGCAAGTGTTCCCTTCGGGGCAGAGTCGAAATGGAGGTGAGGAAAGGGCATTAGGTGTAAGAAGAGAGGGGAAAGTGGTGAAGGCACGAGTCATCGGACTGAATGATTATCAAAAGTGGGACAAAATAGGGTCAAGGTCGGTCTTTTTCGCAGTCGGAAGGGCGTGGGCCTTTTCCCCGCTCTTGACTTCAAACACATCCATTCACTTAGCGAACGTATGTTTACCTACATATCACTCGTAACGCTCTGGTTGGTGTCGTAAAACATCCGAGGTCTGATACTTGTAATGCACTCGATTATTTGAGATAAACACCCAACCCATTGACATTTCGGTATGATCCCAATTCTTCTCGCCTTTCTTCCAATCTCCTTGATTGAAATTTTCCGATTTTTTCTTCGTCAATACCGACCTCTCCCTCTCTCTTTCTTTATTTACTTCAATTTAATGAGTCATCCTTAAATAAATGAAGATTAATTCGAGGTAATTATGATTAGCTCAGGGTTGAGATTTTCAACCTTTACGTCCACGGGACATTCTATAGTACCATCAATTGAAACTTCACGTGGGATCTCCGGATTGCCTCGTTCGACTTTGGTGAAAACGGTCCTGAGTTCGATTCCCGGTGGGGGCTCGCGTGTAAATGACCTCAGCATTCGAAGCTCCTCAAAAATTACCTCTACCGTTGATACTTCGCTGTTCACTATATTCACTAAATTGAGGCTTTCATCTGGTAGATTGCATTATGATATAGAAAACACTAGAGGTGAAATCATTTATGAATGTTTATAAAGTTAGTACTTTATAAATATTAAGAAAAACTATGTCCATCATGCAATATATCACGCACAATGAAGCATATTTATGTGGTAGGTTAATATTTAGTATTGTAAATATTTGTCATGTATGATCAGGGCCGGCCCGAAGTGTACTAGGGCCCCGGGCTGAGAACCATGCAGACGTAGAACCCTGCAGATATATACGTATTTACTCATCTTAAATACATACACAAGGACGTTAAAATTGTATTTTATTGTCATGCACAATCTTAAATGACAATTTTTTAAATTCTCACTTTTTCAAGAGATTATTCTTGTTATTTATTAAAATTAATTTAAAAAACAGCACCATTATTATTGCTATAATGTTAAAACTTAAGAAAATATATATCATGGGAAAAGGTTTGACTTAAGAATCACCTGTAACTCTCGAATTTTCGCTGTGCCATACCACGATACTTGTTTACTGTATGAAAAGATAGTTCACGAAGTTTTTCACTCATCACAAAATCTTACGACCAATGTCTTGTCGATCACAATACCGCTTGATCAACATCTTGCGCCCACCTAACCCCTGGTGACCACCCGACTCGCCCGCGTCTCTACCCGGCTCTAGTATTGATAAAGCACACTGCAAAGTGTACTTTATCATTACTAGAGTACATTGCAAGTAAAGCACATTACAAGATTGAGAACTTCAAGTAACAGTGGTGTTTTTAAATTTTACCAAGAAAACCCTCACTTGTAGACGCAGATAAAGACGGCGCTAATGTTCTTAGAATAACTTTTTTGCACTTCACTTATAGGTGCAATGGTCGGTGAATTAAAATCAGCAACTATTGAAAATCGCGGCCGATCCCGAAAGAATTTAACCGTGAAAAAAACAGATTCTACTTCAGAAACCCAGTAAAACTGATTTATCTCAGAGCTGGATTTTGTCCTTACCGGACAATGTCGATGTCTGACTTAATAATTTCAATTAAAAATCCTGCTTACCTTCACCTGCAGTCTGGGTCGTAAGTTGCGCTAACATGACCTATAGTGGTACCCCGATCACTCAATACCTCATCACCTCGATTTATTTCAATCGAGGTGAATGTCTCATTTGCATTAATCACCTAATGTCACTTGATGTCTCCTTAAAACGTCACGTAAGTGTTCTCTCATGCATCAAAATAGGAGTCGATTATTTAAGCGCAATCTCAGCCTCTATTCTTTCAAGCGGTCGTGATATCTTCGCAGATTCAAATGTTTGCGGAGAATGACAAGTCCTTGCGAACATACGAACCTCCCGCTCAGAAAAAAAAGACATTCGGCACGGCAATTAATCTTACCTCTGTTGGCCAATCGTGCTGGAGCGAGCCACGGCATTGTCGTCGGATGAACAGATACTTGGAAACTGAGCGAAGTGATCGTGCGGACTTCGATATCAATCCCAAGGGAAAGAACCTGATTGGGTCAAGTTTCACCCAAGGTTGCACCGTCGATTCTTTAACGCGAAAAGAAAATTGCACGTCAAGAACGCGTTTTATTTCTCCAGAGTGATGTTTGCGCCTGTTAGAAATTTCAAGATGCACGTGAAGTTCGTCACCTTTCTTTGAAGAACTGTCAAAAATTAAAATTAAAACTCTTGGGAGTCGGCAGTACAATGCAATCGTACAATGTTTGTGTTATCAAATGCTACATTTTTGAGGGCTTAAAGTATCGTTAAGTAGCAATTTTTCCAGTTATTTCGAATGTACTCTAAAGCAAAGTACTAAAACAACTTGCGTGGGTATATTTTTTTCCTGATATGAAATACTCTGATAAAATGTTGAATCTTATGTAATTCTTCTGACTCTGGAGACTTTTAATGTCTGATTCTATTCATTATTCAGTCCGCAAGTCAGTTTGAACCTCAAAACATTCTCAGATAGCGAAAGCACACAAAAAAAGAGTATTACTAGGCAAGGTGAGGATTGAGGTAGATAACACTGAACCCATAATGGTATGAGCAGAAAAATTTTATGGAGATGCAGCATAATGATTCAGCGACCAGCAATTTCATGGCATTCAATTAATAAAATGAATACCATCAATCAACATCACTCATACCTCATTATCTTCCATATTATCTAAGTCATGAACAAACGGGCAAAGAACGAGTGGTAAATTTTTCTCTATCCCACTCTTAAAACAAAATAAAAGATATTCTGTCTACCAGTATATTATAGCAGTACCAATGCTTAATAAATTTTTGTTCAGCCAAATCTTTAAAATTCATAAGTACTTCTCAATGATAAAGCAATTGTCTGTTGCTTAATATCGGAGTTAATTTGATTTTTCTTAATTAATCAAATACTTTCCTTAATTTAAATATATTGCTCATTTATATGATCAATTTATTTAAATAAATCTCTCTAATAATTCATCTATAATCTCCTCATCTACGAATCTTGACTTATTCATTCCGTTGAAAGAGAAAACTTTGCGAAGAATTCGCTCCGTTTCTGCCCATCGAGGAAAATCCGCTTTAGCTCAGCGTGCTCTCGGAACACTAGAAAGCGAGACGCTGACTGCAAACTGATAAACGTTAAACAGTCCGGAAAATTTTTATTTTCTAGGGCGGTCATTGTATTTAGGAAATGAGTGAGTCAGTACTCCCGATTTACTCTCTGAAAATAGACCCTTTCTTGTCAAAGGCCCAAGGATTCGCTATCTCGAAGATGAAAGGAATTCGAAATGCATGATGTCCCAATTTTCATAATCGCATAATGTGCCGAAACAGATGCGCAGAAAGCTGTTCTGCACGCAGATGATAAGCTGGTATTCAAATTCAGCAGCTGTGTCAAAGGGATTTTGGACGATAATGGAGGAAGGTTAATTTTAACGCTTCCTGCCACTTATTTAATCTCGCCTTAAATTTTCTTATTCCTATGCTTGTGATCACTACTATTAATATTATATGTAATCAGATACATATAGCATCAAAATTGTTGAAGTAAAAGTAACGAAAAATTCGATTCATAGCCTATAATCACTTACCCTTTGAATTGTGGTTCCAGTATTTCTTATTGTGATAAGCATTTTATGCCTGATGATAGTTTATCCTCGCACCCTTGCTACAAACTTTCCTGTGATATTCGGAGAATGGATTTCATTTTTTAAGTTTTATGTAAGATTTCTAAATTTAACTCCCGAATTTACTCTCGTTGCCGAATTTTCCGATTGAAGTAATTTAAAACCTTTTTATAAAAACATCTGAGAGATTTGAGATCACTGAGACTTAATTCATAAAAGTCGTTTCAACGCAACAGAATTATCATCAAATCAGAGAAAAGGCTTTTTTGGAAATCTTCTTTGACTATTTCACTGGGAAGAGGATTAACTTTGGCACGATAATGAAATGGTTGTGTAAAACATAGTGTTGATTGCTTAAAACTTGAGGGCACATACATTACAGGTACCTCTTACCTGCGGGTCTTTTATATTTCCTAAAATGAATAATACCACTCATGGAGAAAAATTCAGAGTTAGATTTCATTATCGTAACTCTCAACTCTTTCTTATAAAGAATCTTTATTCGATAAATTCTCATTTATGCTTAAACCAAACTACAGTATGAAAGTAAACGCAATATTTCAGAGACGATTTAAGGCTATATTACTTATGCATTAAATGAAGCATTTATCCAATGCTCAGTCTATCATATGGGTAGTCCCCGTTCCTGTGTGGATTACGTTGCAGAATGCATTGCTTCTTATATCCTTTGTGTTGTTGCTTTAATGGGCTAACCCATATTGCAATAGAAAGGGAATCAATGTCGCAATTTGATCTTTTCACTGTTATGAAAATGTGAAAGCAAGCAAAGACAGCGCAAATAAAAGAGAAAGAGATTGGAGCTAAGATGGTGAAAGTATGTACACTGCGAGGAAAACATTTCGTGGGATTGTTAAATTAAGCGGTGAAAATCGTATTTCTGATCGAATTTTTTCGAAATAATTTATCATGTTTGCTTCCGAATGATTTCTAATGGATATTGTGGGGCTTATTTAAATTCTGACTTAATGAGCACACGGTATTAATGTCCTAAATCACAGTTATATTTTACGAAAATGAAACAAAGAAATAAGTTACGGCAACTTTATACCGCATTTTCCGAATTTTTCCTAATATCATTTATAATTAGTGCAAATTAGAATGAACATTTTGGATGGATTAGGATGAAATTACTTTTCGTGTAAGTATTTGTCTTCTTGTTAGTTACATTAAATTGATATTATTTGATGTTTTATAATTAATGTAATCGATTCCTTAAATTATAATCTAATAATTCGACTTCGACTTTGTGGTAGATCTTCATTATAAAGAAAAACAACGGGAAATCACTTATACCTTTGCGACAATATTTTAACCATAGAAACGGAATTTTCATGTGATAATTCTCTGTCCCCTCCCAAACCCAACTATCCAGTATACACTCACTCATCATATTTTTGAAGAATGAACTGCTTTTCCCGCAAAGAGAGCCGCCTTAGTTACCTGATTTTGGTCATTTTTCACTCTGCAATGAAGTATTACCAGATATGCAATTAGGGAAGAATGACTATGTTTTTTAATAGCAAAGGTGAGAGAACGATCTCACGAGATTACACTCAATAGCCCATGAAATGATCCTTTTCTGATTTTTTCGATAGTTTCTTTCTTAAGATTTAACGAAAAGAAACACCGAAAAGCAACTTTTCAATCTACTTTCTGCCCTAAGAAAAACTGATAGAGAAGATCTCACTCTATCTCAGAGTTCTCCGACGGTGGGAAAAAGAATACTCATTATACATATTATATAATATATAAGAATACGAGATATCTTCATTTTATTCTCATGAGTTAAAAAGAGGAGACTCATAAGGAATCATTCTTGAGATTATGTGAAGCGTAAGGAACCCTTTTAAAGACAAGCAGATAGAGAACGGCAACACAAATTATGTAATTTTTTTCGATTGATGCTAGCTATTGGTTTTTGTTAAGGTTAGTTGCAGTGCATCTGGGGACGGGAGAAATCCGCGTCTTAAGTGGGATAGCGTCTTGATGGGAGCGTCTTAATCGGATTTTACTATATATGGGTGGTCTGAAAAGTTTCCGATATTTCGCACATGTTTTCTGAAAATTTTCTGAAGATTTCCGAAAAATCTGGGGTCGGAAACTTTTCAGACCACCCTCGTACATACTGTACCTGAGGTTTGCTGTAACCTGATGATGACCTAAACGGTCGAAACCATGGTCATGTAATAAAAATATTTTGGTAAAGGTTTAAATAATTCTTCGTTATCTTTCTTGTTTGCTTGATCTTATCCGATTTCGTCTACATTTTTCTCTACTGGTAAAATGTTTAGGAGCTTCCAATGGTGTAACGAGCCTACGCTCGCCTGAGGAGCTTCTTTAATGGCAGTAAAAAACTGCTTCTACTCCCTCTTTTATTCATTCATCTAAATCGGATTACAAATATCTTATGCATTTCCATATTTTTTGTCCGCAATCATCCGCAAATAATGTTACGTTCGATTGCATAATGAGCGGTTGGTTATTTATAAATATTAAGAAAAGTACGTACCCAAGGACACGTACTCGTGCATCGCCTGAATGTATCACCTCCTGCAAGGATATAGATCCTCCGTCTTCGTCATATTCTTCTTAAAACTTCCAATGATGTACGCTGTTACTGGTTAGTTCATTTTTATTTATTCGGATCGAAACTTAAGATTGGCGATTCCCGATGTGAGGATGTATGACACATTATTGATAATACTTCCGCTAATGAGTAATTCTGCGGGTATTTTCCGCCCTTGAGGATGTTTTTCAGTTTCATAAATTCGGCGAACAAACATGTCATTGAATGCGCGGCCATGTACACATGAAGTATTAAAAATGAGCAGAACTTATTGGATGTTACCCATTCTCGCTCATTTTTAAATGAGTGAGGTTTTTTGGCAGTGTTAGTGAATATTTTACGATTTTAGAGTGTTAGAAATCACATCCCAGCTCAAGAAGACTTTTTCAAATAAAAGTGATTTGAAAGTTGAAAGTGAAAAGAGTTCCCCTGTGTTTGTTTCGGATCCATACGGAACATTTCAGACATAATCTAAATTATGCATTTTAAAGAATTCGCGAAACAGAGAATTTCTCTCTTCGTTTTTAAATTCATATGAATACATTTATGTATTTACATATTATTGGATATGAAATTTGAGATGATATTTATGCTTCTACCTGACGAAGAAATTTTCTTTTGACAATTGTGATTCGTTTCTCTTTAGTCAGTAAGCTAATCACATCTCGAAATCCTATTCCAATGTTGTTGAACGATAAAAATACTTGATATTAAATACTTCATGTTAGTATTCTTTAAGCGAACAAAAGAAAAAGTGGATGAATCTGGCTCATCGATTGCTGATGAAGAAAATCGAGTCATTGAAAAGCCTTGAAAATAAAGGATGTAATAGATGTAAATCCTATTTAGATCGCCGTAGATCAGCTTTACAGGAAAAATGAAAAATAGATTTACGGGAATGGTTAGTAATCGAGAGGTTCACGAGAGAGTACAATTCGATATAATTGACCTAAAAATCTGGTGTAGCTGTGTTTGAGTGAAGACATTCTATTTTTCAGGTGACATCATTCCTTGCCTTTTTTTATCTCGGGGGGACCTTGGGCCCGAGCTACTTCCGTTTTCCCGAATTTAATCTATGTCATGCGGTATAGCCTGGTTAACGTAATCCTTAAAAGGAGCACATATCATTGAGTAACATAGAGGATATTCTTGGTTTTGTACTAATAGCGGATAAGATATTCTTAATTTAGTACTAATAGCGGATGGACTAGGTGAAATACAAGGAATTTTCCGGTGCTCTATTACACTAATTTCCCATACGCAGCACAGTCCTCAGTCCTAAGGTTGGTTGGATCGGCAAACTCTTTATTACTTGCTAAATTTTGTTTAAGAGAGGGGATGAGGTAAGATGAAATGAACGAAATAAAACGTGTGTAACGCAGATAAGGGAGTTATAGCAACTTCTATGGCACAAATTCAATGAAATGATTTGCAAAATTTCTGGGATTCGAAGGCCAAAATCAACCTCGAAGCAACAAAGATAAAATGAAGAAAATTAGAATTACAAGCGAAAATCACCGCATTATGTACAGGCAACCTTAAAGGTAAAATCAGCTGTAAATCCATCGCATTGTGAAAATTTGGTAATTAAAAAGAAGATAATGTAGTTTATTTTCTTGTTAATGTGTGTACCTTAGTAATCCTCATGCTAATGAGGCTTAGTTACTCAACGTGAGGAGAGGAGTGACCCTTTCTTTTCTATGCCAGAATACTAGTAGAAAACTCCTACGTCAGTGCTGCACGATAACCCCACGAATAACTCTTTCTGTAGTATTTGATTAGGAGAAGTTAGCATGCTATAATTAGATATTATGGGTACATTTGTACCTAGAAAGAGGAGGATATCGATTTCTTTTATTTTTATCAGTTTTCTTGAAATTATCTTTCTATTACATATTATACCTTACCTCATATTATATCTTACATTGGATCTTGCATTACGTCTCGGATTTTATCTTACATTTTATCTTACAATCTTTCTATTTTTGATAATTCTGAGGATACAGTTGCTGAGATATTTATACTAATAATTGCGCATGATTTCTCAAGTATCAAATTAAATACGGTCCAATATATTAAGTATACCATATTTTTACTCCTATTTTTTCAATCTTTTGGAATACTGTGGTTATTTTTGCTGAAATATCAGGTCATTAAACTATCCTCTATGCGTGGTCTATCAACAGTAATATTATATGCATATCCAAGGTCATTCCGTTGACGGTGTATCAACAGTATCGAACTGAGGTGCATAAAATAATTTTAAAGATTCAATTATAATTCATGGATATTTAGTTTAGAGACAGTTATTCAGCTCCCTCAAGTGAATCCCCATTATTGGTAATCGTTTTCGTGCAATTGAGGTTAAATTAAGAAAATATGGCATTCTGAAAAAATTATGAGAGCAGCATCAAGTCAGGTCTTTAATTGTGATAACATTTTAGTCATATGGGTTGAAGTGAGGAAATCGAATTTCCACGTTGTGATGCCAGAGTGTAAAACCCAGGAAGTATGTTAGAAGAAGGAGCGAAGAGTATAAGTTATGCAATTGAAATGTGCATCTTTCAGGTTATGAGAGAATGTTACTTAACAAGCAGAGAACCGCAAGTGAGGAAGAATTGCGTATTTTCTGCAAATGTCTGGATTCCATTCATCCAAGTTCTTACGTCAAATGATACAGTCAGGAACGAGTCAACATCCTCTCCTCCATCTAATGATAAACAGGAAAAGACAGCTTTCTTCATCCTGATAACTTCCGAGATGGATGAAGTCATAATCGTCTGTCAGACTTGTGCGTCTGCTCCATACTTTCAACATATTCAATTTTAAAGTTTGTTAATTTTGAAGTGAAATCGAAGTATTAAAGATACAAGGAATGGGTGAAGGTGATTTTTGCATGTTAGGGTGCACCCAGGAAAAATTCCAAGGAAGAATAGACTCGAATACTCGAAGAATAGATTTGAATAGAGACGAATAGCTTGAGAGAATGTTCCGGCGAGATAGCTCAACGGACAGAGCACCCGACCGGCAATCGGGAGACCCGAGTTCGATTCCCGGTCCCGTCGGACTTTTTTCAAGTCTATTCGTCGTTGGGATATTAATCATACGTTACAACTCCAAATTTTCTAAGTGAAAGAAATGACTCAAAGTAATGTTTTCACTTTGTTGTAATTGAACGTATTTTCTAGCATATATTGCCTACCTCTTTATTCTGGTTCAGAAGCATTTTACATAGTTAGAACGATGGGATCCTTTTTTAACTTCGAGTTGTTCATCCTCAATTTATATCTTTCAAAATTTCTCGGAATGATAACTTTGATTCATGCCACGCGTGGCTCCCCTGTATGAAGTTGCCCAAATCATGACACATACGCCGAAACTGACGAATCGCACGATTACCAATGGCACATTGAACTCAAGAAAAGATTATAACAAATTTATGTAAATACAGACAACTTTATGATACTTTAACACTCATAATCTATTGCTGAGTTCTAGAGATCATATTCATTATAGTTAATTATCATAGTTTTATAGTTCACTGCCATATTTTTATAGTTTATTATCATATTTTTATATTTTGTGGTAAATTTTATTCTTTGTAAGGCACATTTCAATAAAAATTAAATAATCGACGGAAGGTTGGTCTAGACCAGGGATAGGGAAACTTTTATCATCTTAAGTCCACATTTAGCTTTTAGTCTCATCAGAAAGGCAACATATGAAATTATCAGGCCACTTTTGTGTTGCATATTGCCTTCGATCAAGTAGTTTAGCATCGATATTCCGCGTGCGAAAATATTTACTCTTCAAATTCAAAGGGCATATATTTCAACTTTTATTTCACTTGAAGTGATTAGCGAGATGGGGAAATAAAATTATTCAAATACTGGCATTTATTCCATGAAGTGATGAATAGGTCACAGGTTGCCTGAAGGCCGCAAGTTCTCCACCTCTAGGCAATCAACATCTGAACCATTCAAACCAAGGATTCATGAATATTAGAATTTTTTTCTCTTTGTTTTTTTAATTGAAATACATATATATTTATAAGTAATTTAGTTTACGTAATATGTATTAATTGGTTTTAAATTAGAAGTGTTCTAGATTAAGTAATAAACGTTTTAAATATTGTGTCGCCTTAGCAAGTAACATGAGGTTTGGCAATTACCGATCAATCTGGAGTCTCTTTATATCATCATAAGATTTTCGTGGATTCAAAGTTCCAGGGCAATCTCGAGAGAGGATTGGTCGTACTTTTTTATCTTTATATTTACATTTAGTCAGGGATTTTGTGTGGTTGCTTCTCTTAATCGACCCCTTGGAATTACGCGTAAAGCAGAACAAACCACTCAGACATGGCCTTTTGTTTTGAGGAGAATAGAGGTTAAACAGGAAGTGGAGATAAGTGCTCGAGTAAACACAACCAAGGGAGCCTCTGTAACATGTAATCAGAAAGTATAATGAATAAGCCTTTCATTTGAATGGAGGAGATGGTTTGCAAATGAATGTTTGTGTACGTCAATTCGATGTCTGGGTTACCTTCAACAACGCTCGGTGCTGATAAGGTGAACCGAATTAGGAGTAGGCAAACAAATAGTAAAACAATGTTACACCCGTGTTTACATCATTCGGGGAATTCGATAAAGATTTCGAGGAAATTCAGCCGTTCAAAACCGAAATCAGCCCAACAACTTTACGTATTTTTCAGGAGTACCCAATTAGTTGATCGTCAGTTGCTTTTGAGTAAATCTTTGTTTCTTTTCAATCACTTTCACTTAGAATCGTTTCCGTAGTTGATGCCGGCGGAGTGAAATGGAAAATCTTACAAATATTGATAACTTTCTGTTTCTAATCTGAACACGCATTTTCACATTTTCATGTGTAGCACTTCATTTTACTTTCATAAAATATATTGTTTTTTATTTATAACTTTTATGCTATTCCCTACTAAATTTCTGTTTTTAATTTTTATGTTTAAAATTTTCCTGTTAATTTGTCCATATTTCGATAGTTTCATATTCTCTTTTTGTATTTTTTACATAACCAGGATCTAACCAGGTCTATCAATTATTTTGCTTCGCCGGTTTACGAGTAGGATAGCTCCGTTAAAATACTAGAAGGCTCGCAGAAAAGGTTGGGATTGTTATGATTCTACTTAACGAAGCCAATACCGATCAACTTTTCTGTTAGGCTACTCTGCGCTGCTCTGTTGCTCTGAGCCTTATTTCTTATACAAAAGGGCGAAGTTGAGGAGAGGTGCCTAAGAACGAATGTGATAAACTAACCACATTGAGTTTTGTATTAAATAGTTTAACTGACTATGAGATGAGAATCTTTTGCAAGATAGGTACACCTTGGGAGCCGCATCAAAGCCATCTATCGAAATTTTTCACCTACCCTCTTCCCTTTCATGATTTATCACAGCTCAGGGTTCATAATAATGAAGAGATGTTTATTTTAAAATTTCAGCCAAGGAGGATTTTAAATAACCATTAATTATGCTGCATTTGTGAATAAATAACCATTGGTATACGGTAATTGCAGCTAATGTAGCGTATTTAGCTAGCTTTTACTAGAATCAGAGACACAAGAACTCTCCAAGCTCCAATCGGCAAACCGTTGGGGGCAATTCCTCGGAAAAAGGTTATCGCCAGTTTACAAGTTTAGTATTTAGCGCTGATACTGGTCATATGAGTGTAGAAAGATCGCAATTCTCCAATTAAAACAATGAAGAAAACGTAGCAATCGATATAGTATAATTTAAAAGTCGAAAAATTCCATAATTTATAACCGTTGCCCCTGGGAGGCAAATCATTTGAAGCCAGTACTTTATGAGTAAATATGAGGAATAAGTATGTGTGTGAGAAAAGGGTGGAAAGATATCGGGAAAATGTTCTTGTTATGAGGTTGGATGAGGGATTCTGCAGATTTAATTCTCATCATTGATACCTGCTCTAGCGTAACTAACTTACAGGATTCGATGACTGAGAATTCTGAGTCACATGGCTAGTCGAAAGGGATAAGAGCTCTGCCTTCGAACGAAGACCTTGAAATATTTCCATCTTTTGCAAGATTTTTTGGTGAAATCTCGCGAAAAAGATCATTCTTTATCGACAATCATCCACTCTTCCATGGTATAGTTTTCAAGAGAGTGTAGCAAGGGTTTGATGACAGTGAATCACTCGCAAAAGATAGAAAATGCATGGATTCAGCATTCATTTTTCTACTCTCATGGGGCCATATTTAACGTGAATGAAATATACTTAGAAGTTTCCGCTCATAATGAATGAGAATTTATAGTTTGTCTCTGATAATAAATAATAAAATTATAATAATAAATGAATATAGTAATAAAAATCATACGTCACTCATTTATTTGATTATGGAGTGCATTTTTTATAATCTATTTTGCGCACATCACTCTTTTACTTCATTGTCACATTTTTCGCCATTTCTCTCATAATAGCCTTGGTTGATTCAACAAAAATTCTTATAATTCAACCGCAATCTGAGGTATTATCCTAAAATTACACATTTCACTTCGTTTATGGCATTGAAGATCCCTAAAGCAGCCAATTCCAAGGATCAAACGTAGTCATCCCACAGGAAGTCGTCTATCAAAAACATTATTCCTTTGTCTTTGATGGCCCAAGAAAATGGCTTAAGGATAAGCAGTGGGTGTTCACCTAAACTCCCTGCGAAACTGTTTCATTGAAAGATAATCTTCCAAATTTCACTCATTTCAAAGATGAAGCGCAATATCCTCCGATTCTGTGCATAAGTATGAAGGGAATACGAAATTAACTTGCACAGTTGAAGGGTAGGTTTTCCTTGTATTCATTCCCTCTATAGTTACTGGATTATTCTCCCACGTTTGCACCTCTTTGCATAAGGACCATGAAAAAGTTTTGGCTGCCAAAAGAAAGAAAGAGCCGGATACAGATTATGAGCAAATGAGGCAATCGCCTCAGGAAACATTCGTGCGTCAGTTATTCAATTGAAGGAAGATGTATGAATGCCTACAAAAATAACTACTTAAACCCCAAAGAATGAGCGGAAGTGAAAGTCTGACGAATTTCGAATCTGGATCTTATTTTTATGTGCTGATGCTGCGAACCAAAGATTTTAACTACCGTGGATATTGTACTTATCTGATGTAATAAACCCTAATGATCTGCTATATAATGTTCTTGGCAAGAATATAAGAATCAGATAGACTTCCAAAAAAATTCAGCTTGACTTTAACAACAACTCCTTCGTTTTATTTCTGAAAGTGAAAGCTATCTTCATTAACTGTTTTATTGACATTACATGTGAAAATCAATGGCAAGCTACCTCACTCCTCATCTTGCCTAGTAAGCCTCTTTACATCAACAAGGCTTTTGGTGGTTTATGATGGATTGGTTGAGAATCCAACCAGCCTCTGGGCTGAAGATATTAGAGGAGACACAAAAATATCGAACTCCAAAATTCAACAAACAATGGTGGTGGCTGTTTAGAAAAATATACGACAATCAAAACCGGCAAATTAAAATATGAAATTGATTAACCTTTATGAATCAATTTCCTAGTGATACTCTCAAGTTAAGTGAAGATATATCTTTACTTTGCGCGATAATACAAGAAAGAAAGAAACGGTAAAAAATAAGGTAATTGACTATAATACGAGAAAAATGGGAGTTTCTTTTCAATGCCTAGGCTTAGCATCTGCTCACCTTTTGGAACACAAAATATGTTCTGTTATCTGAATCAGGTTACTTTAACCTAATAATATCTGAATCAGGTTACTTTAACCCCTCGTAATGCGCAAATTCTTAAAGCGCTCTATTCTTTCTTTTCAAGAGAACATGTATGAAATATGCACGTGTAAATCATTCCACTAAAAAACAAGCGATACCTAGTGACAAACCTATAATATTTTTCGTTAATTTTCAGAATCGGCCATTATTTTGTTAGCTCGCGTATGTAAATTTAGTACGCATAGTTTCAGAAGTGACCGAAGCAAGATCGCTATTGATCCATCTAACTCATAGCTTTAGTTTTTAGAAGTTTAACATGTATACTTGAATCGGGAAACATATTGGTAATTGCATTTTGGTTAACGAAGATTTTGGCCCATGCGTATAACTCTGGAAAGAACTTTTTAGCCGATCACGATATGCATACTAGCATTGAATAACAGGTCGGTCTCTTTTCTACTCCGTCAATAAACGACTCATTTAGGTCGTTTTGTGAATTCAGGTAACTCACAATGGATTTTCTCCCGTTGAAAATCTTATACAATTAGTTTCGCTCCATTTTTTTCCGAAATGGCTTGGTTAGAAGTGACAACTTAATTTCGCTTGTCGATCAGAACTACTCATGATAGGAATGCTTCATTTTTAATGCCGAAAGGTGTTCCAGTTACTTTGTTCACTGTGACAACAAATGTACAGAACTGAATCATTTTATTTCTGAAAAATAAGAAGTACTCGACATTTCGTCCAGTCACGTTATAGCGTTTATTGAAATTTCTAAGTATTCTTTTACTTTTTACTCCAAGTGTTCTGGCCAAATTCACTTGAAATCCATAAGAAACAACTATAGGAATACTTTTTATTTTCCTTAATTTCATTATTAGGCCTGATGATTATCGTTAAGATCGAAATCAAGCGTTAAAATAGCAACTGAGGAAATATGATGTATTGTTTTAGCTGTTTCTGCATTATTTTACCTATACGGAATCCTTCAAGGTAGCTATAAACTTTGCATTACTATTACCCGATCGTAAATATAATTGCAAATTACACATATGAAACGTATCTTTGCGATCTACTTTCTTAAAGCGTTATATCACTCTTCTGTGAATATATTAAGACTAGTGAATTCCCACGTCAAAAATCACGGAAATTAATTTAATATTTAGAAAAATGTACTACTATTATCGCACACATCTGATGTATGTCAAAATACTCCGTCAAAAATGTCAAGTATTAGTTTAAATGCATCTGCCATATTATCTGACTTGCAGTGGTCTATTTAAACAACTTTTTTCTTCGAAAATATCATCATCAAAATGGCCGAGTGGTTAGAGTGTCTGGTTCTTACTTCCGAAATTTCCAAAAACTCCAAAGATTAATCCAAAAGTTCATCCTCAGTGGTTCGAATCCTGTATAGGGAAAATTTTTTTTCCGGAAAATTAAGTTTCAGGTTTGCTAAGAATTTTCCATAGCTTGCTTGTTTTAGTAAAGCGGCTCTTTGTTTATTTTAGTGACTCACAGTTACATATATGTACGAGTATATGTATTCATGATAAATTTATTAACAAAATTTCAACAATTCCCCCTCCCCCACTTATTAAATGAAATAATTGGGTACTTTTATCTTATTTAATTATCCGTATGTTTACATACGTAACATTTTTGGGCGTCTGGCTAAGGGGGATTTATTGTACTCTTTAATCTATTATTTATTTCCACGTTTTGAATTAATGAATTGAATTTCATCAGAAATAAGACACGTTTACTTGGATTTAAAAGGGAACTCGAGGTTACGCGTTATTTTTACCGTATTTATAATTGAATTAATTTTTTCACACTTTCAAAATTTTTCTTCAAACATTCCAATTAGTATACGCATATTCACGCAACGTCCGCCTTACGCGAAATCTTCATTTTGTCATGCATCTCCGAATTCCGTTTTTCATGATTTTTAAAATTTGCAAGATCGTGTCAACTACCAATCAACTGATCAGTTCTGGAAAGTTCATTGAAACTTCGGTAAAATGCGTTGACTGTTCGCGAATCAACCTATTTCTTTATTACTTAACTCCAACGCCGCCTCGAACTGATAGTAAATATTTGCTTGGCGATAAAATTTCAAAGTTAAGGTCTCGAAAGAGTTGTGACGGTCCCAGCCATTCAGATGGCTTAAGATATAAGTTGTAGCTCTGGTAGGTGTGAGTGAATGAAAAGCAAAATGTAATGCGTTGAAATTTTGTGACGATCAAATCACCAGTTTCAAAATTTTTAATTTCATCAGAAGTGCTTAGATGTAGGGAATCACTTAAGTTCCTAAGTTGAATAACGAGCTACTGAAATGAAATTGCTAAGCTCGGTAAATATCGAAATAAATCTTTGTTGCTACAATACTATCAGTTATACTGGTAATAGTAACTTTTCATATCAGGAAAATATCCATCAACTGAAAGCCGCTCTCGGAAATAAACTTGAGAAGCTGTTCATTGAAAGTCTTACCAAAGAACCGACACGGCTCTACTTAAGGAACGCTGTGTAGTGCTGAGAAAATCAGCATGTCCTTAGGAAAGCCGATGTCGAATTCGGAGCACTTGTGAGCGTGAATGGGAATGAGATTTCAGAATGTAAAACACATGGTGAATACGGAAATACAGAAGGTAATACAACCAAGGAGAAAGAAACACAAAGAATGTGCGGAGAATAAACTTTGGTTTACAGAAATTCAGTATGGAATGCTCAAAAGTAAGATTTCTTCCACTTAGAAATATCGAAAAATTTCGCCCGGGATCTCGTTTGTTGATCGCTAATTGCTATTTTGTAACACCCGTAAAAATTATTAATGAATTTCATAAATAAAATAAGCATAGGTCAAAAATACAAATGTACATTTAGCCACGGAAAGATTCTTCGCCGTCTGCCTGTATGTCTTTCGTTCGTCTAGGTAAAATAAATTGTATCTCAAAGTGTGTAAATTTTGAGATGGATTGAGGATTTACTCTCATTCTTTTCCTTTCCCCAGTCTGAGCAATTTCATAAGGTTACACATGAAACTTGCCCGAAAATCACTGAATTCACGACATAATTATTTCTGTATCCCTATTCTTCTATAAATCTCCTTGGGATTTGGACCTAACCTCATCACCGAGAAAATATCAAATAATAATATGCACAATATATCGAAAATGTTTAATGCATTACTATCGTAATTTTGAGACTTCCGAGAAAGCTTCTAAATATTTTGTACATTCGATGTTCAAAAAATCCTTGGAAAGTTATTTATCGGAAGAAACCATCTACTTTGAGTCAACATTTATCCAAAACCACATCTTCAAATCTAGTTAGTATCTTAACATTTATTTGGAACACCTATAACTTGTTTAAACACTTGATTTTCACATTGCTTTCTTTGGCTTAAAGTCCGATTTTCATTTAAAAATATATTGACAAGCTTTTATTTAAGAATTAAAGTACCGTCTATATTAAGTATAGATGAATAGATTTTTCTCCAATAGATATTCCGAAACTCTATAAGGAAGGAAGGAAGTGATTCATAACTATTGATAACGTCCTTGATCAGTAATGTCACCAAAGGAAAATATTATTGAAATGATTTAAACGCTGCCTAGATCGGGAACACACTTAACAACTTAAACAACCGGCATTGGCATTCACTTGAAAATATCCTTCTAAATTTTCAGAAACACCAGTTCTATGGAGCTCTAAACGTTAATTTCAACGCATATAAAAATCATCAATATACTTCGAAGTACCTCATTTCCAAAGACGAATATCAATCATGTAAAGTATGGTTGGAATGATTAATCTACTACACAAGCTTCCAATAAATGTTAAAATATCATCCGCACTATGCTCGTAGTGCAGAGAGAGATCGTATATGATAACTTCTTCATCGTAGTCTATCTTGAAACTATATCTCTCCAACACAGTTGTACAAACAGCTTGGTATCTTAAGTAAATAACCTTCCAGAACGTGTAGTTAACGAAGAGCCTGATAAATTTCCAAATTTACCCTTTCACCTGTTTCAGTGGCTTTCTAGCATCCTCAGGCTCTCTCGAGGATAAGAGAAAATCACCGTGGGAAATAGAAAAGTTCGTCATTCATCGAGGCTATCCTTGGATGGATGATTTACTTCCATCGTCATATTAGTGACATAACATACTAGCTCACCTTCTCCATTGCTCTGCGGGACGCTCTGGTAGGAGACATCGTAAGAGTTCCTGGTTTGCACCATTGGAGATTCGAGCGAAGACGTGGAATTCACAATGAGTTTCCAGGAAAGTGGAGCGGTACTCCGGGGACCCTCTTACTCCTTTTCCCTTTGCGGGCGAAATACTTTTTTCGTCGAGAGATAACGTTATCTCGCGAGCACATCCTCCGAGTGACGATGAGTGCGACTCAGTGCGATCGCCGCACCCTCTTCTGCCCCATCCTCTTTTGGTGAAGTGCTAATCGTGCTCTTCGCCACTCCCTCTTCGTCCCCGAGGTGTAAAAAGTGTTTTTGCGTGAGTACTAGAGGATAAGTAGGAAGAGTAATTCACAAAACGAAAAGTCTCTTTGACGGAAATGCTTCACACCTTTTTTTATGAGCAGCTTCTCATTTTTACGTTTTATGTTTCCACTGCGCCCAAGGCCTTTCCCGGTAAAGTATTATATTCACAGTTCATGAATACCGAGGATAATTTGGCTGTTTTACGTTTCTTCGTTTAATGAACCACCATGGAGAAGTACTTCGTTCTCTTAGGTACTCACAAACACTGCATTTTAAGTGTTTGGCCCGCTGGCTGTCCGGAGTCTTGAGCCTCAGGCCCTAAGCTCTTGGCTAACAAAAGCCCTAGAGAGAAATGAGGCTTACTAAGTAAGGCGTATGCATGTGTAGGGTAACTGACCTCTGCTTTCACTCAAACAGTATAAATGGAGCCAGTCCACGTAATTATGGCACAATGTTACTATGAATAGCTTCAAATAGCATACAAAAAGTCCAACCCTAATGAATGAATCCAGCACCATTTATTCCTCAGAAGCTTTCATATTCTCACAGCCATCTACAAGACGGAGACAAAATACATGAGAACTACGCTTCTACATATTCTTTGAAAGCTTCTATGTGTTTGAACCTGCGTTGAGACCAGGAAACCTGTAATTATTAATGACGTCAAAATACTGCTGAAGGTGGGTATGATTGTAAATCCCCCTTCCCAAAATGAGGAAAAAATTTTCTTAATATTATTCATTCGTGCCCCTCTTGCAGCCGTTTTTTGGGCCGTCCTTTAAGTAACGAAAGCTTTTCACTCAAAAGAATTTTAATTTGTCCTACTATATTATGTCTTAAACTTTGTTTAACGGTTACTTGAAAATTGTTCTACATGAATGCCTCACCGAGGGGCTTGTACACTCTTGCATATATTTCATGTTTGGCCGTTATGAAATTCTCTATCTCTTTACCGTTTATACATGTCCCTCGTTCGTATTAGTTTATTCTTCCTACTCCGGTTTTCAATCCGAAGATTGGTTTTCAGTAGCTCTCTGCAAAAGTCTTCGAAACCCCTCGTTCACAGATAAAATTAAAGAATATTGCTACATAAGACTTCCCTTGTAATTATGGCCTATTCTTTTCATAATCTACATCAATTCATTCATCCATCATCACAATTGGAATAAATGAGCTATTGTGAACTCTATTCGATCTTTCCACTCTTGATCTAGCTCTTGGGTGTCTTCCACTTTTTAAATTATTTGCCAAATGTTAAACTTAATTTCCCAAATTTATCACTGAAATTTTTTCTCGGCTTGTCCAAGAGTTAAATTTTTTTAAATTACTCAGATCTTTAATTTGCATTAATGGCTCCATCTAATCAGCAGTTACAACAATCATTTGTTTACTTTTTTAGAATCTCTATAGAATGTATCTACGACACATTATCGCGGGCCAAACTAAAATGGCGATGGTAAACATCCATCTTTATTCTTTTCTTTGCGAATATAAAACTTTTTCGTTCCGGACTCAGTAAACAAGACAAACAAATGTCTTTCACAAAATTAGCCTCAATTGGCGCTTTCTAAATTCACACTCAATAACTGAAGCTTTCTGAATCATAGTAACGGTGACCTTTTATTGAATGGTTTGTATTTCAGCATTTAACGCCACCTTTTTTGGTTCAACTAACAGAAAACAACGCGTATTATCGAAAAAGAAAAGAAAGTCTAGTGAGATAGACAGGGATTTATATTCATCCAGCATAGAAACACATCTCAGTATAACGATCCTCATCTTTTATTGTTATTATTTTACTCTTCAGTCGAGACTAGATAACAGAGGCCATTTTGATCTGAAATCATTACATTACATGATAAAATCAAATCCACATACAGGCGATTGAATACTGTTACCTTACATCTATCAAAATATTACCAAGACATATAAACAAATACAGAGAGATTTAGGCTGCAGAAAAAATTTCCTCAATTGAATGCTTAGTAAGAAAACCTGTAATACGGGAAAATATACATTTGGGGCACCAACATTCAATAATAGGGCAAAAAACGCGTTAACGCAGGGGTAAATAAAAGAGAATAAAATAATATAAATAATGATAGATTCTGTGGAAATCAACGAAATTTGTTTCGTCCGATGTGATAATATATCAGCACATATGTATCTCGTTGGATCTCAACAGGAAGAAATCTGTGAAGGAAGAAGAGATTAGGCTGGTCGATACGATTGGTAGATATCTAATTGTCTCTCACCGAGTATGCGTAATAGGTAATATTACAAAATAAAAATATTTTGTGAAATAGAATTTAACGAAGAAGCTAATTGTTAATTCGGATACAATCATTGAATATTCTCGCTTGAAAGTAAATCAGATACAATCGTTTGAAAGAAAGGAACAGTGAATTTTCCATTGTCGTGAAGGGGAGTTCATTATAATTTAGATTTTAGATTTAGATAAGTACCCCGCAAGCCGTCAGTGGCGTATGGCAGAGGGTCTAATGACACTACATCGTTTACTAATCGACCCTATTAGCTTCTCTAATAGCCCGCGGGAAGAACGACCAGAAATAACTATCTGCCATTGCGATTTCCTCCTTACAACGCTTTGCTGATGCCTCTCGGAGATCGCGCTCATTACTTACTGGAATCAAAATTTCATTCATCTCGTCCCTAAGTTCGGAACCGAGGAACTTCTCGAAAAGTTTCCTTCGGTAATCGTTTCTTCTCACCTGAAGCGAATTCCAACTGAGGGATTCTACCATGGACGTAACGCTACTGTCGAACCTGAAGTCTCCTGTAGCAAAAAGAGCTGCTATACGTTGTAACATATCTAAATCTGAAACCAAATATAATAATATCTTAGGGAATCCGTTATAAAATTCCAGGAAAAGGAAATGATCTTTGGAGCTCGTTCCCAAAGTTTCTTCTCGTTTCCCAATTTGTCACTTTATTTCAATCTCTAGCAAAGATTTTAATGTAGTTATCCTATTTCATGATTATGATAACACAATTTCGAGACCATTTGACTGCCGTCTGAAAACCATAGCACCTATAGTGTTAAAATGAGCAATTTTATTACACAGTATTCATGAAAATACTCGAAGTCTTTAATAAGCTTTTACCGAATAATAAAATATTGGCACTTCTCCTTTCTGTAATATTGGGTATTCTTTATCGTCTTTATTTTCGTATTCTTAATGAAATTCTATTATCCAAGTTTTTGAAAATACAGAGAACCGGTTTCTGAGTAGTTCTTGATTCAATAGTTTAAGATTCTGAATAGTTGCCTTGAAGTATTAGGTTTTAGCCCCAACTGAAATTTGTTCAAGAATTCAATGAGTAGATATTGCAAGAAGTTGGAGAACATCTGGATTTGAGAAAGGAATATCTTTTAGAAGAAGACAACTTTCTTTAATGGATTCTCATAAATTTTGAAGAAGCGCGGAAAACTTTCTTTTTATTATCGTTTGCCCAGCGTTTCTTAAACTTATACTCAACGTAGAATTAACGTTTGGATCAATCGTTCGCTTGTAGCTTTCTTTGTTTATTTATTTTTTGATTATGCATAATTTAAAGCAAGGGCTCTCAAATTTGAGAACTGTAAAGTTAGAGAAATTTAGCTTTACATTTAGAAAAAATATTACCAACTCAAAACTTCGTAATTTTTTTCTTAAATTCTATATGTAGAATTTTCGTTTGTATTTAATTCACTCCGTTTCTGCGCGTGCATCATTATTAAAAAATCTTAAAAATAAATGATAAAAATAGAGAAAAACTGCTGATAAATCAAGAAATTATACCAATATCAATAAATTTAAAAAAATATTCAAAATATCCAGCTTTGGTACATACATAGATTTTGGGGAGTGGAGAATATGAAATTCGATGGTATTATGGGTTTAAAATTAAAACCACTGAATTACAACGTTACTACTACGACTCAGATATGCATGTACTAATCAAAAGCTTTGGAGGCGTCTGTAAAGATTTATGATGTTTACCACACTTGAAGAAAAGGTTGAAAGCTTTCTTTTGCTAGTTATTAATTCCTTTCAATCCCTCTAATAACAACATGTGGTGAATTTTCTTGAATAAAACTTCACGTAGTTGTTTTCTTTACCTGCATATGGCATGTCGTATATCTCATTCGTATCAGGATTAGTAGAGACTTGTTCAGTCATGTTTATTTCTTTATTTATTCATCCAAAGATCCACATACAGCGGTGCCGCCAGTTTAAAGTGAATGCCATAAAAAAAACTAAAACCAAATATACATGACAACATGAAATAAGAAAATCGACAAGTAAGAAATACGACAAAAGTATATACACAAATATGAACTAAGGAAATTATTTTTAAAAATCTTTATACAAGCTTTATTTCAAGAATGTATCAAGTGAAATCCTGAAAGGGTCTTTGGAGGGAGGAAGGGAATTTTAAAAAATTAGGAAGTCTGTATAAGAGGGAACATTGCGCAATGGATAATCTAAATTTCGGAACATGTAGAAGAGGAGTTAGTCTGATTGCCCTAGGTAGAACATGATAACCAAATAATGAAGTTATTTCAGGAAAATCGATGTGGACGTTTATTATATTAGTTTAGGAGATACCTCTAAGAAGGGATGTCCATAGTGTTTAATCCTCCCTCTAGAATTGAGTCCAAGTTTCCGAGTTAGCTAAGCGAGTCAATGACATTGGATGAACACCCTGATCTTGGAGATTTTTTCGAGTGATTGCCGTTTTTCAATGTCAGTGCATGCATCAGTCAACCAAGGTGTTGCTCCACTGCCTAATTGAGCCATCCACATAGCGACAAGGGAACAAATATGTCTTAGTCAACCAACTATAGCACAGTGAAACACGACTGGTGCTGAAGTGGCTGGAGAGGATTTTTTTCGCATTAATTGGCACTCGGCTAACGAATGTTCTATGTGTTTGCAGTCAGATGCACAACTGAGTGAAAAATTAATATATAAACTAAGCAAAACGTATTTGCCTTTCCTTCATTGTATATGGGCAACGTTTAGTGTTCGCGTGTTTATTTTAAGATTTGGGAACTACAGGAGATTGGTTTCAGCAAACAAATTTCCTGTAGTTTATATTGTGACTTGTATTAAAATTACTACCACTCGAATGCAAAAGAAAGTAGGGACCGTTTACAACCGTTTAGTAAGGGGTAAATCTGAAAGTGTGCCTCGATACTACGGTTTCCATTCCAATTATACCTTAAGTTGCTCTTCTCCAGGATTTAGACTATTTTGCGTTAAAATCAGTGAAAATTCCTTATTACCGCAGCACACTTCTTTGATTTCCATAGATAGAAGTATTGCCTCCTACCTTAAAATCATCATCAGTTTACAATCATCAAATAATCTTATAACCAGTGGACTCAAAAAATACATAAGTAAACTCAATATTTAAATGAAATAATAGTAAAAATAATTAATAAATTTTAACGATATTTAATATACAGAATCGAATCATGATTTGTATTTTGATTGAAATAGCATTGTAAATTCTGCTTCGTCTTATCGGAAGAATTTTTGAAGATATTTCCTCTCTAAAGTATTTTCGCATCAACTATTCCGTGTCAAAAGAATTAATATACAAGGAAAACTATAGGAAGGTGGAATGGAGGAATGCTATTCTTCCCGTTAAACCATATTCGTTTTCGTGTTCCCTTGTTTCCTCTGTACTTTGATCCAAAGTAGAGAAATTTAAACTACGGTCCATTTGGTGTTACTTTGAAACCAATTAAAATTGATAATAATATTTGTAGACCAGATTACTGTTTATCATTTAAACAAATAAAAGTTACGGAAGAACAGAAGTGATTTGATTAGAAGAGTGAAGATCGCAGCATTTTGTTTTTTGTTTCTTTATTTTGTTCCATCATTCACGTTATCTTACAATTCCAAACGCGAATGACAACGAGTTTATTTAACCTTTTACGAAAGATTCTCCCGGATGAGTTTCCATGGTGGTTTATTTTTGCTTTTAACGATCCATTCGACAGGCATAGTCCTCTCTCCTCTTCCACGATTATTTTTAGAAAAGGGAAAGTTATATTTTCCCTCATAGCCTTCGTTTTGGCGTTATTGTTTAATGTTGCTTTGTTCTCCCAAGTAAGAATCTTTTGGTTTTATACATCAAATGGCAAGGGATGTATTTTTATAAGTCATATTTTCTCATGTAATCAAATTCACGATTTGAAACAGAAAATTCTATAATTATTCGCAATCTCATATAAGGTTTTTTATCTTCTTGCTTAGCACTTTATTTTTATTAATTTTAGGGGACTGCCATATGTCATTCCGTGAAATTTCCTGTATCTGTAAATCTTCTTTAAATTAAATAGTATATTTCACCCTTTCTTGAGTTGGTCATCTACACGGTATACGGCATCTATTATTTTCTTTGATATCAATTCTGCACACTATTGAATCTTTTGGGTTTCTTGTGATTGATTAATATCATGGATCGAGAAGGAATATATTTAGCCCATTTAAGTGTAATATTGACCAGCGTGATCTTTCATCTCTATTTTATTACCTACTATTATTTTACTGGTGAATTCCCCCGTCAAAAATGACGAAAACTTACTTAATTTATGGAAAAATTTACTATTTTTATCACATACATCTGATGTGTGTTAAAATACTACGTCAAAATTTTCAAGGATTAATTTAAATGTCTCTGTCACATTATCTGTCATTAAATGGCATGCAGTAGTCATCGTAACCGGAATTCTTCTAAATTATAACCTAAAGTATAATCAACAAATGGCCGAGTGGTTAGAGTGTCTGGTTCAAAGTTCCAAAAGTTCCAACGTTTCCAAAGATTAATCCAAAAGTTTATCCTCAGTGGTTCGAATCCTGTCGAAGGAGTTTTTTTTCCGGAAAATTAAGTCTCACGATTGTTAAGAAGCTTTATAAGAAGAAGCTAATAAGTTTCCATAGCTTGCTTGTTTCAATAAATTCTTTAATTGGTTAAGAAATTATTTATTTTAATGACACACGTAGATGCATAGGTACTCTCTCATAATTACATTATAATTTTCATATATTTCGTACTCTAAAATGCATAGAACGCTTACTTTAGTTCTCGTTTCGTCTCATTTCTTCATACATCACGCGTTGCTACGGCTTGTTCATTTCAACAATTTAATCCTCCCTCTTCTACTTATTAAATGAGCTAATGGGGTACTTTTATCTTATATTATTACTCGCATATCTACATACGTAAACCTTTTGGGCGTATGGCAGGAGCTTCGCGCACTCTGTTTCTTTAATAGAATTTAAAGATTTAATCCTAGAACCAACTTGCTTTAACATCTATTTCCCTTTATTCACTATTTCAGCCTGTTTAACGTGGATTTTTCCATGTATATATTATAAGAATGCGTAAGCTCGGATTTAACAATCATGTTGGTTGACTAGCGTACTGATTATGTACAACGTCAAAATCTCGCGATATTTTTATAACTTTTACCAAATATCTCGCGATTTGGAATCCAAATCAATAATTCACGACAAAAATGAGAATCTTTATTCAATTTCCTTTTTCTGGCTTTTATCTCGATTTCGTGGGACCATTACTTCTAATTTAATTCTGCAGAAGAAAAAAATGTCTGCAACCGATCAAAACGGAATTTCCGAGCATATCTTAAGGGAGTATTTCCGAGTCGTCCATAATCGAACCAAGAATACTATTGATGGAAAAATATCGATGTGTTATATCACTGTTCCTCTAAATAATGTTTAAATTTCATATTTCTATCTCGCAGGGAAGTGCGTGAAATTAATGTTCCAATATTTCGCCTATGTGTTTCTTACGGGAGTTAGTGACATCGGAAAAATAAATATATTCCCAACGGTGGTTCCTTTATAAGAATCGCAAGTTATCATGGTTTAACTGTTTCTATCTGGCCTAAATTCGCAATCATTCTGTGAATTTTATTTTCTTTTGCTGAGGACAATAAATATTTTTCCATGCGCGTCCGAATTCAGGAGGGTTGCAAAAGCGGCATCTTCTCTCCCTTTAAAAACGTAAAAGAGTCTGCTTACTCCTCCTTTTCAGAATTTAGTTGAAAGATGTCTTCTTTGGCTTTGCTGTGATAAACACGAAATAATCTTTCTCTCTCTACATTTTCCTGAATTTTTTCCACAAAAAATAATCAAATATTACATTTCACTTCACTCAATCTTCAGATGTCAAGGATGTGTATCCTCTAATATTAATTCCCGATTCCAACCCCCTTTCAAAATGGCTTCTAAATATTCTACGAACCTCAGAAAATCTTAGGATTTATACGATGAGTAATTCTTTTTCAATGATGCTCTTCAATGAATACTGCCGAGGCGATGTCCTACTTACTCATGCGGCGTAAACAAGTATAGAGACTTCATTTATCATGAGATGGACTCCTTGGGAAGATTCTCTTTCTCTTTCTCTCCTTGAATTCCTTACCTCAGCCTTCTTGCGTGACCAATGCCATGGTCAATGTTGTGTTTTCATTTGCAACCGTTTTCGTCTCGCTTCTATAAATACTCTGCTCCCTCACAGAATGTTATTTTTATCATGGCTAATCCTTTGAAGCACAGTGAATTTCGGCTATCTGATTTTCAATCGAGATTTGTTCTCAAAGGAAATCAGAGGTGTTTCACAGGAGTCTGAGTGAGAGGTGAAAGATTCTTTTGTGACCGATTCTTGACGGTACCTAACTCATCGTAACCAATTGCTCTTTATCATCATCGTGTTTTTTTTGTCTTAGCATCTTCTTTTCTCCAAGCAATCTCCAAGCATCTTCTTTCCTCCATCTTCCAAATTCTTCGACCGCCGAATATCGGCAAACCGTCGGGGGCAATTCCCCCAAAAGGGGTTATCACCCACGTGGTCGCCAGTTTTCAGAAGTGCCCGATGCGGATTTCAAGAGCTAAGCTCACATAATCAAGGGGGGTCAAATGCTGAATGAGAAGACTGTGTGGAGTGCTTTCAACTTCTTTAGAACTGAATATATTTCTGCAAGTTTCCAATGTATTCTTTTCCAAACTGATTCTCTATCATCCACAGTGTACGATGTTAAGGCGCATGCTGTTTTTGAAAATATTTTAAATGATGATACAATAATGTATACTTATTTTGATTTGTATTTGGTTATAGATTCTTTACAGCGATTTTGTGCGCTGTCATAAAAGACGAACTCCGTTACCTCCTCTGGGTAAATGAAGAACTTTTCTTGGCATCCTCACAAAGACGAACCAAATTTGACTAAAGAGAACATTTTCCTCGCATTCGCTGCATTACTTATACCCATGGAAGCTTAATAATGTTGCGAAACAGATCTTAGATTTTACATTTTATGCTGCGACTTATGCAAATGTTGGCTCTTTATGAGGAATTTCCCTTTATGATGATTCAGCGATTATGATCTCTAAAAAGCCCCGAAACAAGATTCTGTAAAACCTCGTGTTTCATATTTTCAATCAGTACAGGCGTATTACAGTTTTCAAAATTGGATGAGAATATGAAACTCCGATTAGTGTCAAGTCAAAAATATGCGCCTCTCATAGGGTCTCATATATAAATAAGACCCTAGGAAAGAGAAAGTCGGTTACATATCCAAATACAAATATTTAAATAAATTTTGAATATTCCAAATCAAATACAGTAAAACCCGTTTAAAACGCTCCCGGTTAATACGCGGTTTTCTCTCTGTCCCTCTTTCTTTTGCACTAAACACAAGGTAAAAATACTTCGGAGGAAAATAAGGCGGAGTTATCTCCATCTAGATGCAGTGCAATTCTCCTAAGCCAATCCTTCGCCTCAGTCGATAGGCCGAAAATTGTTTACATTATATCTCTCTAGTTTTCTTTCCGATAAACATTATTTAAAAATAAGAGTGTCCAAAATGAAGTAACGAGGGAAAAGACTGTCTTTGTACGGGAGCCGGCCATAAATAAAATACTGTATGTATTTAAAATGACTAGAAGGCAACTAGTATCGCATTAAAAAAGTTCGCGGACGCTCTAGATATCTACAGCAGAGACAAGTAAAGTACAGAATATTACTTTTCGATTTTTAGGTGTAAAGTACTTCTTTATGTATTAAAAAGCCAACAACCCTTCACTCTGGTTTTCTAATGCAAAAAAAATAAAAATTTGTGATATTCGGAAAACAGGATGTCACTTATAAAGCCTTATCACTTAGTCCCCTGAAAATAATCTTAACCTGGTTTTACTGTTGTTCGAATTTATGGAATATTAGCCAAAATCCCAATTATTTTTAATAGGGAAGTAAAAATTGATTAATAAAGTACTAATTGCGACGTCTTAAGAAATCATTAGATAGTTAATGTTTCTAGTGAGATGTAGGAATAACTATGTACATACTAAACGAAAAGTATAATTGGTCGCTTCATCATTTTCAGATCAAATTGACAGACAAATGTTCACTTTTGAATGTATTAGTTGAATAAGGAAAACGAAGATAGATATCGACCAAATAAAGTCTTAAAAAAGGATAGATATGTAATTCATACCGTAACCCTAGAAACACAAAACGAAAATTTCCTTGTAAACTTTATTTTTGCTATATTTGCCCTTTTCCCGTTTCTGTCTGTGTTGATAAATATCTTATTTTTTGCCTCCTTGATCGTGACAAAGCAACATGTAACCGTCCCCTTCTTAGTATTTTTAGAAACACTTCCAAATCTGAAGTCCTTTTGCACACAACATAACGCATAACTAGTACTTTTTAATATCGTGAAGACATTTATAAAATTCAGATTTTCTAATACTTTGAATAAGTTTTTCGTTCTAATAATTGACATTTTTATAGCTGTGCCTAGCGTAAGAAATAACTATTAATTAATGAATCATTTTTTTCCAGGTTTTCCTTTTACATTTTCCCAGTCTTTTAACAAATGTTCTGCTCCGATCTCTGCTACAATTCTGAAAGAACGACAGAAACCATAGTTGGATATTTTACAAGCTCTTGTACGGTACTAGCCACCTCTCTTTAGATTGGCAGAAAATTTTCCCACGAAATTACGCGAAACGAAATGGAAAAAGATGCGTTTAAATCTCAGCCGGCGTTTTCCTTTTCGTTGACCTTCATCTCGATTCCCCAATGTAGGTCATCGCACCAATCCAGGCCACCGGAAAGGGAGGGGAACACCCTCCGCCCCCTCTGCGGACTTATTTATCCATGACTCTTCTGGTGTTTACTTCATTGGCGAGAGATTTTTATATTGCTTTCTTCTTCCATCCCCTCATTTATTTCGCGGCCGTGAGTTGACCGCCAAGAGTGACATATCATCAGTATCCATCCGCTTGCAGAGTACGAGATATTCCAGATTTTCCGCTAGGTTGAAATCGGGATCTTTCAGAGATACATATGGCATGGTTGAGGGCTATTAACCTATCAAGAAAGCTTTAATGAGGATTGAATATTTCAAAAATGAGTTCTTGAAATATTTTTCATGGACATCTGAATTAATCAAATTTTATTCACGATCTACAACATAAACGTTGCAGTTGTTATACACTCTTTCGGAAAACAGAATGAAAACACAGCAATCGGCTTCCAATAATCAGAATGACCGAATTTAATTGACTTAATTAAAAAATAATCCGTTTCCAGCAAAGAATAGATGTTCATGCTGGTTTTCTGTAATAACAGAGAATTGTATTTTCTATAATAATATATAACAAAGTTAAAATTCATCATCATCTGTTACATTTTGTAAAGCCGTTTGTAATAAAAATATCATATCTTACTTGTTTCTCCAAACAATGTTTGCATTGGGCTAAAAGAAACGGTAATTATAAATACAGGAACCGAACCTTATTAAATTGAAATAGCCCTCATCAAAAGGAAAATGCTGGCTACTACATGGAGAGGTTCATATGAGTAGCAGCTTCTTTAAACGCGAAAAGAATATCATCGAGATGGGATACGGTTATTACCAATTATTATACGGTTTAATTTGTGGACCAAAGCCATGACTAGGTAATAAAAGCATTGTGGAAGGATTAGAACCGTAGTCTGTACGGTTTTTGTTTCTGTAGTCATTCCACGATGAATAATAGGTTGTTGTTAAAGTTGTTTACAATATCTGTTCCGCCGTCCTCTTCGCTCTTCTCCTGCTTCGCCTTGTCTGTTTCTTTGGATCCCTTATTTGCAATGATTAACTGTAAAAGAATGAAATGAAGATATCGCTTAACAGTCCACTCTCCATTTCTCTGACGAGGCAGATCTCAACTGATATTGAGAGATGATGATCTTCGCTATCACCTTCGTCCCAGAGCAGAAAATTAAATAGAAACAGTCTGGTGGTGTTTTTATTCGTCACAACCCAAGTTGTAAACATATCGAATAAACCTGAAAGGCATTAGAAGTGTTTGGTGAGCCGTTGAGCGTAGTCTTGGTTAGATAGTGACGGCCTCTCACCACTGATGTTAAAAATTCTTCATTCATCCTGTCTATCTGGTAAAGAAACAGCTTCATCGTAGTGTTAAAAATGTACAAAATGAAGGAAAAAGAGAAGACGCTTTCTTTTTCCGACTGACCAAAGGTGATCATTCTTCAAAAATAAAAAGAGAAGTCACCTAAACTTACACAGCAGTAGCTCGCAGTTTCTCTTGGCATTCCACCTTCAACTGTTGTAAATAAAGCAAAATGGAGAAGACCCGTTCTTATTTAGAGGGGTATTTAAGAATTAAAGACCCAAAAGCACCCTTTTCCATGTTGATTCCCAACGTTCAAGAAATGAAAAGTCGTCATATCCTGCTCACAACATCCCTTTCAGTCAGTCCCTTGAAAATCATGAATTTTTTGTATTTACTTATACTTTTCCTTTTACATGCGAGGTTTATTAAAGCCATCTTCAATATAAACTGAAAAGTAAGTTTTTTAAGTGATTATGGTCCCTATAAAAATGATGACTGCCATAAGTGGCCCTATGAAATGCATAAAATCGATAATCCGATTTTTACCAAGCAGTTCATAAAAGTCCTGAAAACTTGTTGGACCCCTTTTAATTCCAGTCGATATTGAGTAGAAAATACAAATTTCCGCCACCTTTCTACAGATGTATACGCATTTAACAATTAAGGCTGAAATTTTTTCATCGAACTTCTGCAATAATAAATTTTAAATACGAAATAATTGGCCGATAAATGAGTCATAGCATAATAGTCATAAATTAAAAAGCAAAGAATGCGATAAAAAATCGCAATGTAAAAATTTTGAAAGTATTCTGGTACTCCAATACAAATATTTCAACTTATGTTTAGGGAGGCGACATTAATATTGACTGGCATGGACCAATTAGGGGGACTATAAGAAAATACCGAGATTACAATGGAAGTGAAATATAATTTAAAGAGTTTGAGTGCTTCATTTCAGTAAAACGGTATATGATTTCTAATAAAGAAAGCGCCTTCCTTTTAACTCACTGGATGTGGTCAATAAAGTTTAATTTAGTGTCAAATACTATTCCTAAATCCTTTTGGGAGCACTCTTTCTATGGAAAGGAGTTTAAGTAGTTATCAAAATTTAGAGGGGACTTCCGGAAGGAAATAGACATTACAGAAAATTTTTATGGGTTTAGATGTAGCCTCCCTGCTTCACACCATTTATTAGTTTCATTTATTGCATCCTGGAAGCAATCTTCTATGTTATTAATTTTCGTGAATAGTTTGCAGTTATCCGCAAAGAATGGATTTTAGTAGAGTGGAAAAGAGTTCATAGATCATCTAATATAAAGTAAAAAGACATGGGCCAAGTACACTGCCTTGATGAACTCTAGAAGAGATCACAGATCATCCGGATTTAATCTTATCAATTACGACAGATTGAGTGCAATGTGTAAGATACTAGTTGTTCATCAGAGAGAGAAAGTTACCGGCTATTCCAAAGCGGTGTTCAAGTTTACATAGGACAGCGTGATCAACGGAATCAAATGCTTTAAGGAATTCTAATAATACGGAGACCAGTTGGGATTTATTTATAAAACTTACTTGATTACATTAATAAATTGTTCTTTGCGTTAACATAGCCAGGTGAAGCCTAAGTTCATATTTGGCAAAAGTAGAGTGTACGGTGATTCGTCGGCCAACGAGTGTTTTGGCTAGCAAAGATTAATGTTCGCTGCTTGCATACTCATCTAACAAATATGGATTCGACTAGAAAAGGTACTCCATGGCAAGCGTGGCATGCACAAAAACAACTGAAACCAAGTGGATGCTTCCTATTCTTAGTTGCGAAAGTGCACGGCTGTTTTCTTTTTGAGTTTTTAATTTCAGAATTCGGAAACCTATGAGAAATCGTCACGTCACCAACAAATGTCACTTTAAAACGATTCATTTTCGTTAGCTGAGTTATCGTGAATTATTACATTTACTATTCCAGAAAGTGAATTTCATGCTCTAAAACCAATTAGTTCATCAATGACATGCATTTGACGCATGGAAAGGAATCACAAACGAGAAACAAATATTATTATATATGAGTAATGAAACTCTCTCTTGGAGGAGAAAAGCTAATAACCATCATTCACATCGTATAACATTTTATATTTAAACTGAGATTTTATGTCTAGAAGAGGAAAATGTAGACGATGCGCGATTATTAAATATCTTAAAATGACACTTATCAACTCATTTTTTCCGTTTTCTTTAACTAATGAATGACTATTACGTTTTCAGTTTAGTGATTCGGTCGTGATTCTTTCTGCCCGTATGAATACTCCTTACTTTATTGTTGCGTAAATATTCAGTTCAGACTCATGCGTCACATTTGGCGGGAACGGCGGATCTTGCGGCTTCCGTTGTAGAGCGATCTCAGCGCGACAGAATGACCCTGTGGATTCAGAAGGAGTGAGGCTCCACATGTCGCCTAACAGCCGCTCTCGATATGTTTACATCCTGCGATTCCCTTTGGCGCCCAAGGCCACGTTGGAGTCGAAATTTCCGATGCCTAAAATATAACCCTGCTCGCAAGGTCGGCTAAAGAGTATCTGGCTTCCTTCGGAGAATCAAATTTAAGCGATCCTACACTTTATCTTCATACTTATAACTACTTAGAAACGCATATTTGTCTTAATTTCTCCAAAAAGAGCAACTGATAATGAAGAATAAAACAATTTTCTATTTATCAAAAATTTATTTAAACTTCTACTCTTATTAACAAAATCCTTTGTCTCATTTTTTGAAACAATTGCTCATTCTTCATTAAAGAGAGTGTTAAGAACAAGTACAGAGGAAACCTTTCCTCATCAGAAAGACACATCACTCTCATAAGAAAGGCCCCATCTGGCCAATGTTGTGTTGTCTGTTCACATTCAGATAGTTAAACATCGAAACGTTGTGCGAAAAAATTAATTCAACCCCGAGTAAATTGGAAAAGCATAGTTGCCACTTTGCTTTTCACTTGATGTCATTAGTAAGGTTAGGAAAAAAAATAAATTGAAGCATTTATTTCAGGAAGTGACACAAAGGCAGATTCGAATGAAATCTACATGATCAGGCATAACAGGTGTACTGATTCACCTCCTATGGTCTACATTAACTCTGTGAACAGAAAATATATATTGATGTAAAATTTAAAAAGAAACTTTAAAATTAAATTTTGGACTTGTACAGTGACTGAGTTTTGATTACCTTGATGCAATTGCAGATACACTATCACACTGTATGTGTGACTGCTTGCCATCGATGTAGCCAAATAATTAGTCTTATTTTTCATTTGTAATTTCCTAGATTTCCTAGTAATGGAAAAGCCCTTGCTTATTTTATGGATGACTACAAATGAAACACATTGCAGCTGTTTTGTAGCTTCTTTGACATTTTTATCACACTCAGGTAAACATATTGTGTAAGTGTAAGAATTACAAAGGAAAAAATTGTATTCGTTTTTGTTCACAAAAAAATGAGGTTCACAATATGCAGAACAAGTATGTGCTATAAGGAATCTTCTACTCATTCTGCAAATAAGGGAATGGTAGGAAAAAACTAAGCATTTTAAGAAGGAATGTTAAGAAAATGAGTCTGTCAATATTATTGCTTCACTACCTCTCAGACAATCATTACAATGAACAATTACAAAATTGACTCTGTGAAGTAGGCTTTACGAAAAAATATAATTAGCCTCGATTTCTTTAAATTTAAGTGTCTAGGCCACAAATGTGATTTATACAACTAACTTTTTCTTGCTCTTGATTGAGTTTTATTCTCTAGTTTTAGAATAAAACTTTTTTAAATTAATTAATTATAAATTTTTAGCATTAGAATTAATTAGAAAACTAGAAAAATTCTAATCTAGAATGTTATCTCTCTATCTCCTCTAGTTTTCAATGGAATTCATGTTGTAACTCGTTAAAATACTGTAGTATCTTCCATATCATGGATAGCTAATGATAATATAGCTATATAGCATCTCATAATAGTGGGATGGTTTTAATTTCAGATTACAGTTATTAATTTGAGACATGAAAATATAGGGAGAGGCATCGGTTAAAACTTCTCTCTCTAGGGGGGAGAAAAAAAGCCAACGTTTAGAAGAAATACTGGTTGTTCTGTGCAAAAATTTCACATAAATGGTCTCACTGGAGTGCATGCAGTTTAATTAAAAGGAAGCAGTAGTTTGAGTAAATGACAATGTAAGCGTTCTCAAAGTGTCTTATCTTCATAGTTGGCAATTTTTCTGTGGTCTTCATTCTGCTCCCTATAGACACACACAGCATTTCAAAAACCTAAAGGTTTATTAAAATGCTATTATGTTTGGGTGCAAAATCAAAGTCTTTGTTTATGGAGACCTGTGAAAACTATTTCAATCATTTTAAGATCAAGAATAACACTCGTTGATGAGAAAACTATTTATTTACCACAAAAAATGCAACCAAGTTAACAATAACTCCAAACATGACAATGTTGATATTTACACGTTCAGCAATGAAACTCAAAAATTCAAATTTCAAACTAATGTTTTGACCAAATGGTGCATTTTTCATTTTCAGTCTACTTGTAGTAGGAACTGGTAAAATTTTGCTTTCAAATGGTCATTTATATGTTTTGAGAGGGTGTGAAGTGAAAAATGCCAGTCACAGAAATTAATTGTTTAGAAATGATATAGTATAACCTTAAGTTATTATTTATTTGGAAGATCGAAAAATAACATAGATGACATATGTGTGTTCCTCACTGTATTTGATCACATTCTACTTATTTAAATTATTTGACGTACCAAATACCTATGAACCAGGGCATCAATAAAACTTTTATCAATAAACATTGGTGCTTTAACCTTTAAGTTATTGCTTTGCACTTTGAAAAGTGTAACAAATAAATATTCTAAGCACTCACTGCCTGGATATTCTGGAATATTTTCAAACAAGCTGAAAGAACAGAGTTTTAAGTCTTACTCTCTAAACACTTTGACTATGGGGCCATACATTTCCACAAATATTACAGTTCAATTATTATAAAGGTCTAAGACATCATTAGAGTCTTACTTTCCCTCATTTCTTATGAATAAAGAATGGAGTATATTTGAATTTCTTTAGTAGATATGGCATTATTACTTTACATTGGTATTTTTGAGTCTCTGGTTGTGGGTAATTGAAGTGATGGAATTAAAGGAAGCAAAAAAAATCCTAATTATAACCTTTTATTTCTCATGAATTCCATCCTAGTATTTACTAATAACATACATTTAACTCATGGTTATAATTCTACATATATCAATTCTTCATTAATTATATCATCAATAAAAATTTATTCTCAACATTCATACTGCCAAAAATGTGTATTTCCCTTAAAGATAAAATTCCATATTGATATTAACCCTTGATAATAAAAAGAAGTTAGTATTATGACCTATAGGTGCCGTATGGAACATTGTCATATTTTCTTTCTTTGTCAGTTCACAGTTCACAAGTTTCTCCAAGACAGATCAAATTCACAGAAAAAGGGTTTAGGTAAATCACACACATAGTCATTTATACCTCCATTGCGATGTAAAGTGCCACAATTTTCCTTAATTCCTCCATTAGGCTCCTTATCACTAGTCCATTTGGTATATCCTGTTGCATTGAGAGGTTTGCCTGTAAAATATAAAATAAAATAAATTATCGAAAAATTACATTACTTATAAAAAGTGCCAATAAATTAGCTTCAGATACGTTGTTCTTAAAATATGTATTTTAGAGTTGGTATGACTATTAGAATGCATTCCTAAAAATAGATTTAGGCATGAATTTTGCAGAATTCATATTCCATAGAATCCAATATCTTTAACTCAATAAAACATCAATTAATTTGATAAGTAGATTGAAATAATAGGAAAAAGGATAATAAAAACTCTTCTTGTGATATGATTTTTATTTTTCCTTCTTAATAGAACCTATGTACATACATATATATTTGTTCATAGTAAAATCAAATGTTGACTAAAAAATTTTCCATATTAAAAATCAAGCATCAAACTGTTCATCAGCATAAAGAGCATAATCGGGATCATGTTCAATATACAGAAAATATAGTATTTAGTGTGGTAATTCATCATGGATAAAAATTTAGGGTTTAGAGGTTAGACCTAGAATAAGAAGCAAGCAAATATATTTTCATAATGTTGGGTATATTTTGATATGCAAGAAAATATTACTAAACCTTATTTAAATTGATATAGTTGAGGTTCTAAGCAAAAGTATTTTATGAGACCACTGACAAAACATTTTACTTTTAGATTTCATAGATGTAATTTTTTCACATTTTCCATCATTCTATCATTATTATTGAATCTATTTGAATATTATTGAAGATTGATTTGTTTGAAAAACATAATTTGCCTTTTTGAGAAAAATAATATTCATTTAAAAAACACTGCTTTCTTACTTGTTTATTTGCTATTTCTTAAATTATTTCACCTTAGTCAAAAGATTGAAAAATATCACTTGACTGAATGAATAGTTTTAGTTTGAATCATGTGAAATTTTTCCAGGTTATTTCCTGCAGTTGTCAAAAGTTACTTATATGGCTTTTCTTTCAAAAGAGTGAGGAAAAAGATTCGAGGATGTATCAATTTGAGATCCTCTCCCTCTCTCTATTATGTTTATCATTCATGTGGAATTAGAAACAAGCAAATAAGAAGGGCATATCTAGAAAAGGATTTCTAAAAATATTATGAAAACATGGGGAAGCTACTTGATAATCATATGGTCATTGCAATTTTTAGGAAGCTAATATCCACCTAAAGAACTTTCATTAGACTCTGCTAATTAGAGCCACCTTGGCTTTGAGGCTGTTGGTGGCTGTCTAGCGACCATATGCCTAAGGTTGGGCCTAGTTAGAAATGTTAAATTGTCTTTTAGACCTTATTATGTCAGATTATGAATACATCCAAATCAGAATTGATGGTAATATTACATAATTACCTAATAGTATATAAAAATAACGTTGAAAATCTAGGATTTAGAATCAATAAAATACATAAGATGTGGCTAACTTAGGTGAAACCTCAGAGGGTCAAACTACAAATGCCTGTGTGGTAAATATATTGTAGCATATCGCAAAGAAATAGTAGTCAAAAATACAAACTGAATGAGAATAAGGACTTCATCACATTATATATCCTAAAAAATATTTTTATAATTTTCCAAGAGTTTATTTTGTAACTTTATGATTTCTTAGATTAGTGTAAGTTAAAGTGCTTTTCTGTTAAGATATTTCATTACTAAGATGTTAAATTCTAATGTTAATTTTAAGGTTACCTTTCTTGTGAATTTGAAAATCCTAAGAATTTATTTGGCATAACTATATGTGATTACGTCCTACTCACCAAATATGGTTATAAATTCTCCTTCCTTCTTTCTATCATGAATCCCGATGTATGCCCATGCACCTAAATCAGGAAACCTTGCAAATATTGTTTTCAGAACATCTGCTTCAGCTACAGAATTTATGATGGCCAAATGCCCACCTTCTTTTGAGCATATGGATAATGCATCATCAAAACCTTTGGATGATGGATGTAACTTATAATAGCCAACTCCCTGAAATAATTCATAGTCCTCAGGAAGTGGTGGTGGAGCTAAATTTAGAAATGAGATCCAGTTCATCAGGTTAAAGCATGAGTTATTGAAAATAGTAACTACACGCATTTTTAAACTTCTCATTACCTGTTAATATTCCTGATAAGTGAAATGAAACTTCTCCATCCTCTTCCTCTATGTTGTGATGAATGTCCACTTTCCATGAGTTAGTAAGTTTTCTTGATTTTTTATTTACAGAGAAGCATGTTTCCCAGTGTCCTGTTTGGTTCTTCAAGCTGGATACAGTGAAATGCAATTTTCCTTTGGGATCAACTGAAGCTCCTTGGATTTGGTGGTTCAAAATAATATAACAGGCCAATGAAAACTGAATTATGACTTTTATGCAAAGATTCATTTTGATGTGTGATGGAATATCCTAAGGATGTTACTCAGCGTATGTATCTCTGAAAATGGTTCAGCTAACTAACTCTTCTGATGTCTCCACTTTTTGTCAAGGCTGAACTTTAAGAGGTTGCAACATAAGGACATGTAAGCTTGGTAAGGTTATGGTTATCTTTGTACTCCTGACCTGCAGTTTTCTCTGAGATACGTTGGATTTTTTATCGCTTACTTATTTCAATTGCTGACATCATGGTATTCAGATATGTTTTATTGCTGTGTGATATTTAATGCCGGAAATTGTAGGTTATAGGATGACCTCTTAGAATATTTCCATTAAAAAGCATTACGACTTCAAACCCTTTCTGATCTAATAATATTTATTTCAGAAATAATAACAACCACAAATTGAAGTACATTTCCAACTTACAAATAATGACTATTTTTTGTTTTACATTTTGTGGATGGTAATATAAGTTTCAGATCGAGGTTTCTGACTGAAGGTAGAATTCTTTGTCTATAAAGTTGAAGTTGTATTTTATGATTCTCATAGAAGATACTCTTGAATAACTTTAACTTTTGAACAGGCCGGCCTATATACTTACTTATCTTGTTTAATCGGTCACATTTTTTTGTTTCTTGTTTTGTTAAAACTTGATTCTTCTCCTCCATGCTATTGTGTTTTTTATCTTCAGAATGTACAAATTCCTTCCGAAGGTCCAACCCCAGATAAATTCTTTTACTCATGTCATTAATTCTGTTCGTCTCCCCTGTTGTTACTAGTTGTACTTGGATCATCCATTCAGAGGCATCTCATCACATATTGCAAAGATCATGCATATCCTTAGTTTTTATTAAGTTTTCCCTGAGTTTTATCTTCTGCCCTCAGAGTTTAGTTCTCACCATCACCACAGCTACTCAGATGAAAGATGTAAACATCATGAAAGAGAAAGGATATAGGCCTTCGTCAGAATGTAATGGTGTTGGAACCTTAAGAAATAACAACCAAAGCAAAAATAAGAATGACAAAAGATAAATCAAGGTAAACAAAGCTATTTTGTCTCCTTTGGCAACACCTATGCAGGTATACATATGACTGAGGCAGCAATGCAGTCTAATTTTTTTTTATATTTAATGTTTTGTTTAGAAATTATTTATCAATTTCAGTGAAGAGATGCTTGTTAGACAATTTCATAGAAGTCCTTCATATAATATTATTATCATCATCAGCCATTTTCAATCTGATATTGGATGTAGGCCTCACCAAATGATTTCCAATACTCCATTCTGAGCTTCTCTTTGCCATGTCACCCCTAAGTACTTAATGATCTCTCTGTTCCATCGGTCCTTTGGTCTTCTTCTTGGCTCTTCACATCTCTTGGTGTTCAGTTCAAAACTGCTCTTGTCCAACGGTTTTCATTTCTTCTTGCCACATGGCCTGCCCACATCCATTTCAGTGATCTTTCTTTATCTATGATGTCTGTCACTCCTGTCCTCATCCTCGCTCAGGTGTTGCGTTTCCTGTCTCTTCTTGTGATCCCAAGCATACATCTTTCTATACTTCTTGGTGTTGCCTGAAGTCACTGGGTTATTGCTGCGTTTAACACCCAAGTTTCACTTCCATAGGTCAACACTAGTAGAATGCATTGTTTGAAGGCCTTCCTCTTCAAGACCATTGGCATCTCTGACTTCAGAATGTGAGCATTTCTTCCAAAGGCACTCCAGCCGAGTTTAATTTTTCTGTTCACTAAGTTAATCCTGTTGTCCTCTCCTGTTGTTACTAGTTGTCCTAGGTATGTGTATTCTGAGCAGACCTTCAGAGGCATCCCTTCAAAATTGATTGGTTCTTGTGCTGCAAAAGAGTTATACATTTCCTTTGTTAAGTTTATCCTGAGTCCTATCTTCCATCTTGCTGTGTTCAATTCTTGAAGTCTTGAAGCTAGAGCTTTTCTGTTGGTTTCAAAGAGTACTATATCATCTGTGAAATGCAGATGACTGATGTGTTCGCCACTTATCTGCAGACATTTCTCCTCCCAGTCCAAAGTTTCAAAAACTTCTTTCAGAACAGCTGTGAAAAGAATTGGGGAGAGGCAGTAGCCTTGTCTAACTCCCTTCTCAATTTTGAATTCTTCAGTAATTTTGTGTAGCATTACAGAGACTGTGGCATTTTTATAAATGCTGCATAGGAGACAGATTTACTCTGCATCTACTCCCTGTTTTTCCAGAGCTTCTTGGGTGGAGGAGGTACTATATATATATATATATATATATATATATATATATATATATATATATATATATATATATACATATATATATATATATATATATATATATGTATATATATATATATATATATATATATATATATATACATATACTATAGTTCTCACCATCACCACAGCTACTCAGATGAAAGATGTAAACATCATGAAAGAGAAAGGATATAGGCCTTCGTCAGAATGTAATGGTGTTGGAACCTTAAGAAATAACAACCAAAGCAAAAATAAGAATGACAAAAGATAAATCAAGGTAAACAAAGCTATTTTGTCTCCTTTGGCAACACCTATGCAGGTATACATATGACTGAGGCAGCAATGCAGTCTAATTTTTTTTTATATTTAATGTTTTGTTTAGAAATTATTTATCAATTTCAGTGAAGAGATGCTTGTTAGACAATTTCATAGAAGTCCTTCATATAATATTATTATCATCATCAGCCATTTTCAATCTGATATTGGATGTAGGCCTCACCAAATGATTTCCAATACTCCATTCTGAGCTTCTCTTTGCCATGTCACCCCTAAGTACTTAATGATCTCTCTGTTCCATCGGTCCTTTGGTCTTCTTCTTGGCTCTTCACATCTCTTGGTGTTCAGTTCAAAACTGCTCTTGTCCAACGGTTTTCATTTCTTCTTGCCACATGGCCTGCCCACATCCATTTCAGTGATCTTTCTTTATCTATGATGTCTGTCACTCCTGTCCTCATCCTCGCTCAGGTGTTGCGTTTCCTGTCTCTTCTTGTGATCCCAAGCATACATCTTTCTATACTTCTTGGTGTTGCCTGAAGTCACTGGGTTATTGCTGCGTTTAACACCCAAGTTTCACTTCCATAGGTCAACACTAGTAGAATGCATTGTTTGAAGGCCTTCCTCTTCAAGACCATTGGCATCTCTGACTTCAGAATGTGAGCATTTCTTCCAAAGGCACTCCAGCCGAGTTTAATTTTTCTGTTCACTAAGTTAATCCTGTTGTCCTCTCCTGTTGTTACTAGTTGTCCTAGGTATGTGTATTCTGAGCAGACCTTCAGAGGCATCCCTTCAAAATTGATTGGTTCTTGTGCTGCAAAAGAGTTATACATTTCCTTTGTTAAGTTTATCCTGAGTCCTATCTTCCATCTTGCTGTGTTCAATTCTTGAAGTCTTGAAGCTAGAGCTTTTCTGTTGGTTTCAAAGAGTACTATATCATCTGTGAAATGCAGATGACTGATGTGTTCGCCACTTATCTGCAGACATTTCTCCTCCCAGTCCAAAGTTTCAAAAACTTCTTTCAGAACAGCTGTGAAAAGAATTGGGGAGAGGCAGTAGCCTTGTCTAACTCCCTTCTCAATTTTGAATTCTTCAGTAATTTTGTGTAGCATTACAGAGACTGTGGCATTTTTATAAATGCTGCATAGGAGACAGATTTACTCTGCATCTACTCCCTGTTTTTCCAGAGCTTCTTGGGTGGAGGAGGTACTATATATATATATATATATATATATATATATATATATATATATATATATATTTATGATTGATAACTGATAGGAGAGAACCTAATATTGACACTTCTCATTCAATAAGTTCCTAAAACTACCATCCCCTAAAGTTCAGATATAAATTTAGGAATATATAGTTTATTATTATACTGTACTAACTGAAGTGTCCATTAGTTCTCTGTGGGGAAAAAGAACTATGCAGTAATCATCTAACAATATTTTAAATAAGAAAATTTAGCATCTCTTACATTAGCTAAGACAAAAATTATGGGGAAGATATTGCTCTATCTCAAAGCTACTGCTCCTGGGAGATTGTGTGGAGAAGAGTTGGGTGGAGATTGTTCAGCTTTGCAATATCATCATTTTCTTCACTGAAAATGAGTCATCCCAAAACAAGAAAGTCAAAAGGAACAGCACCAGGAGAATAGGGAAAGCAGGAGAGGAAAGAGGAGGAAGGTGATACAGATGATGTAAACAAATTTCAGTCTTTAGACTGAGGTGAAGAATTGGTAATTGGTAGCAACGTGTCTCAAGAAAAGAAAAAATCTGTCTTACAAGTAGGTAGAAGAGTGTCTTTAGCAGTATTTGAACTTGTATTTAGAGAAATAGGGATTGGAAGAAATCCAATTGTTAAGCAGGATACTGTCTCAAGTATGAGCATTTTAATCTATTGTACATTGTAATGGCTCGGCCTCTGGGCTGAAGGCCATGCAGGAACCTTACTAGAAAGGAAAGTTTGACAAATGAACAATGAAATTATGAGGAGAAGTGGACACAAGGAGAAAAGGGGTGACATTAAAAGGAAATTTAATTAAGAAATTACTAGGCAATCAGCAAGTGACCTGCAAGGAGTCATGATGCAGTCTAGCTTCCGGGCACTAGAGTCTTCTTGTTTCTTCATTTCTAGTTGGGAAGAAGTTGTTTTATACATTCTGACATGTGGTAGTAATAGTGCATTTTATTTTTCACATTCCTTGATATTTTATCTCGACTTACTTGCGTAATATTAAGAACAAAGTGTGTGTAATGGATTTCCTCTCTTGTGATGTGTTTATGCTCAGAACTAGTTGTTCAATTTGTTCTGACATGTGCTAGTTAGGACATTGTGGTTTTCATATTCCTTGTTACTTCTTTTGATTTTCTCATACATTATTAAAGAAGTATTTTTGTTTAATCTGATTTCTTGTGTTATTAGATATCTACACTTGGAACTAATCTCATATCTGGGAGAGCATTGCAATCTAAGGAATAGCATATATTCAGTAACCATAAAATATGTTCCCAGTTCACAGCAGACATTCTCACAAATTATGATAATTACCAAAATATGTTTTTGTAAACCGATAAAAGGTATATACATTGCTCATTCATGATGCGTGGCAACAATCTTTCACCATATGTGCAAATAGTTGAGATCAAACCTTATTCTTTCACTTATTTCTAAAAACTTTGAATTATATACCTTCTCGCGAAGAGATAATCCATAGAAGTAGAACTTTTATTGGAAAACAGAAACAAAAATCTTTTAACAAAATGATGGAAACATCTAGAAAAGGATTTATAGGAACTCTACAAAATATAGAGGATTTGATTGTAATTCCATGAGAATGATCGATATAATTTTTAACTGACTGTTTAGCCAAAGCACTTGGAATAGACTGTTACTTCTGTCCCCCAAGCTTGGATATTCTAGGCACTTATGCATATTACTTATGCCTGAGGCTGGACATGTTCTAATTTCATCTTATGGTTTCATAGACATATTTTTCAATTGGAGTAATAAGGGAATTAAGTACACATGTAATACTGATGTGCATGGTTGCATATTTTGTAGGGATACAAAACCGTTTCCTAAAAAAATTTGGATCCCACAACCGCCTTTGAGTTGTTTTTTAATATTACCATCATCTAGCAAACAACTTACCTTATCACCATCAAAATAAAATATGAAGCCAGTTTTGTAATTGACAATATATTTATTCATCAAAGAACCACTACATATTTCATTCCACAAATATATAAAATAAAATATATTTTCATATAATGTAATGTGGAAAATATTTTGTTATCTTACAAGCTTTTCCAAGAAAGATCAAATTCACAGAAAAAGGGTATATTTGAACTACAATCTCGATCATTTAAACCTCCATTTCGATGAACACTGCCACAGTTTTCTCTGATTCCTCCATTTGGTTCCTTTGGATCAAACCATTTTGCATAACCAGTTTTATGTAATGGCTTACCTGAATAATGATAGTAAAATTGTTGTTTAACACTGATATAAATGAAAATTTACTTTTTATCTACTCTCGTATCAAAAATATTTTTCATTAAGTTACAGTGATTTTCTTTCAGTATAAATATTTTTGTGGTTGCTGCTTCTCTCTATTCACATATGAGAGATATTTAGATATTAAAAAAAAACTCTCAAGATACGATTAATTCTAATCTTGTCAAACATTTAGCAAATTATTTGAGACAGATGTAAAGAGTTATGTATTTTTCCACTCCTCTGCCTGAACACTCTGAGAATAAAACATTTGATTAGAGAAACTAGTATTAAATCATATAGGTTTTTCTCATGAAATTCTCTCATTTTACAATATACAATTATAATTGTTTTTGAAAAACTGCGAACTCCACACTACTGTGTTTCCTTGATGTCAGTATATATAGGTATATGTATAGTGATAGGGTAAAGATATTAAGTGCCTCAAGAATATTGTTATATTTTATTCTTTTGCCAAATATAGGTCAAAATAAATTAAAGAAAGGGCACACCAAAATTGTTATATGAATGCAGCATGTTTTCTATTACAAATACAAATTGTCAAACAAATAAATACAAATACAATATTGTTTCAGTTAGGTAAAAGGTAATGTTTATTGGTCATAGAATCCTACTCATTCCAAGAGAAAGCTTTTTACTCCTGCAATCTCACCAAATACCAATTTTAAATAATTATTAGAAACCAGTTAAGTTAAAGGGAAATTATTTTCAAATATTTTTGTAAGATATACCAGGACTGGCTGTATTGCAAGTGATGACGATAAAATAATTTATCTATATAGTACTGAAGGTCTCAGTAATATAACTTAAGTATATTATGATATATCAAACTAAAATATTTATAATAAAATCACATTATAGTTTATTTTCTTGAATGTATTTATAATGCTGCTAGTCGAAAAGCAAATTAAATTCATTCTTTGGATTATGATATAATTTTCTTTCACTCACCAAATATTGTTATGAATTCTCCTTCTTTCTTTCTATCATGAATGCCAATAAATGCCCATGAATCTAAATCAGGAAACTTTGCAAATATTGTTTTCAGAACATCCGCTTCAGCTTCAGAATTTATGATGGCCAAATGCCCTCCTTCTTTGGAGCATATGGATAAAGCATCATCAAAACCTTTGGATGATGTGTGTAACTTATAGTAGCCAACTCCATGAAATAATTCATAGTCCTCAGGAAGTGGAGGAGGAGCTAAATTGGAAAATGAGATCCAGTTCATCAGGTTAAAGCATGAGTTTTTGAAAATAGTAACTATACGCATTTTTAAACATCAGCATTACCTGTTAATATTCCTGATAAGTGAAATGAAACTTCTCCATCCTCTTCCTCTATGTTGTGATGAATGTCCACTTTCCATGAGTTGGTAAGTTTTCTTGATTTTTTATTTACAGAGAAGCATGTTTCCCAGTGTCCCGTTTGGTTCTTCAAGCTGGATACAGTGAAATGCAATTTTCCTTTTGGATCAACTGAAGCTCCTTGGATTTGGTGGTTCAAAATAATATAACAGGCCAATGAAAACTGAATGATGACTTTCATGCAAATATTCATCTTTATGTGTGATAGAATGTCATAAGGATGTTACTTGGTGTATATTTCTCTGATAGTGGTTCTGCTAACTCCTTGAATATCTCCACTTTAAGCCATGGCTAATCTTAAAGAGGTTGCAACGTAGTGACATATAAATTTTGGTAACGTGATGGTTATCTTTGCACTCCTGACCTGCAAATTTCTCTGAGATACGTTGGATTTTTATAGCTTATTTTACTACTTTATTTTAATTGCTGTTATTATTCAGATGGGTTATTGCTGAATGAAATTCAATGCCATAAAATGTAGATTATTGAGACCTCTTTTTGAATTTCTATTAAAAAGTTTAGGACTTAAAAACCCTTCTTATTTTATTATTTTTATATTTATTTTTGAAAAAAATCAACAACAATTTGAAGAATATTCCTTACCTACTAAGAATAAAGAAAATTCTTTTGTTTTACATTGTGTATTATAAGTTTTCGGAATGTGGGTTTTGACTGAAGAGAGAATTCTTTCTCTATAAAGTTGAAGTTGTATTTTATGATTCTCATAGAAGATACTCTTACATTACTGTAACCTTTAAACATTCCAGGCTAAATAGTTACATAACTAGTTTAGCGGGATCACTTCTTTTGTTTCTTGTTTTGTTAAAATTAGATACTTCTCCTCCATGCCATTGCATTTTTTGTGTTCATAATTTACGAATTCCTTCCAAAGGTCCAACCCCAGATTAATTCTTTTACTCGTTTCATTAATTCTGTTCTTCTCCCATATTATTACCAGTTGTCTCCAGTATGTGTACTCAGAGCATCCTTTCAGAGGCATTTCATCATATATTGCTTGTGCTACAAAGATTGTGCATTATTTTTGTTTTTATTAAGTTTACCCTTAGCCTTATCTTCTGCCATTCCAAGTTTAGTTCTCACCATCACCACAGTCACCCAGCTGAAAGACATAAACATCATCAAAGAGAAAGAACTTTGGCCTTTGTCAGAATGTAATGCTGTTGGAACCTCAAGATGTAACATCAAAAGCAAAAATATGAAAGATAAAAAGATAAATCAGGGTAAACAAAGCTATTTTATCTCCTTTGGCATCACCTGCATAGGTGTTGTGTAAGGAGACAATTTCTTTATAAAAACACAGTTTCAGCAAAATACTTTCAGACACAGATTGTCAGTCTCTCTGTTTTCACAAACAAAGAAAATAACACCTAATGGTAATAGAAACTTGGGCCCCAATAGAAACATGGGAATAATTCTTCCACCTCTGCCCAACACTCTCATGAAGGAATTCGTCATAGTCACCAGAGAAATAGTGTGAGGTGGAACGACATCTGTTTCATGCATAGTGCTATTCATTTCCCTGAAATTTAAGAATTTATCTGGATAAATTCTTAAATTTTGTAAAAGAAATTCCTACTTTTATAAAATTGTTTAATTTTCTCTTTATTACTAGGAATAAAGTATGTTTAATTGATTTATTTTGTTGTAATGTGTATATGCTGGCAACTAGTTGTTCAATTTGTTCTGACATATGCTGATTAGCATATTATGGATTGCATACTCCTTGTATTTACTTTTGTTTTTCTGATATATTATTAAAGAACAATTATTGTTTAATCTGATTTCTTCTGTTATTAGGTGTCAACACTAGGAAGTAATCTCTTATCAGGGAGAGCATTGCAATCTAAGGAGCATATATTCAATAACCATAAAATATGTTCCCAGTTCACTGCAGACATTCTCACAAATTATGATAATTACCAAAATATGTTTTTGTAAACAATAAAAAATATATTCATTGCTCATTCATGGTGTATGGCAACTACTACTTGCTTAATGTGAACTTTTAACTAACAGTGTGAACATCATTTTTTGACTACCTGAAGACACAATATTCTAAGCTTTATCATATAGTTAGATTTTTTACACATGGTTCAACTACATGTTCAAGTTTAGTAATACCCCAAAATATACTTGGTTTGTTTGTTAGCTAGAAATCTACATTATTAAGTTTTAACGATTATGCCTTGGGCCTTTTCTGAATTACAAAATTTTCAAACTATGTAATTCCTCTCTTAAGAGCAAGGTAAAATATTTTCAAGGAACCACTTCTTTTGTCACTCTTCTTTCATCTTATCTTTTGTAAAGGCTGAGATGTTAATGCAGAGGATAAATTATTCTTTCTATTTTCATCTTATTTCTGAAAGTTTTTCAAGAAAAGTATGTTTAATGAAAAATTGGAAATGCAGGCTGATTTCCTATAATTTAGAACATCATTGTAGTTATCCATGCCAGAATTTTCTCCAATTCTCCCTTGTTTTCACTTGAACCATACTATTTAGTGTAACTCATTACATTCAGAAGCAGACCAGACCTTACAGTTATGGAGGTCCCAGGGAAAAGTTTTAAAGAGCCTCCCCATATAACATTTATCCATCATTTAATGTAGCTGTAGTTATTATTTTACAATTTCATTGTTCTACTCACAATATAGGTAGTATGGAATGCCTTCCAAATTTATTAAAAATTTTATATTTAATAGATATTGTTTCTATATTAGGAAGGAAAATGCTATTATTTATTTAGATAGATACCTTTCTCTTTTTTTAAATTGCCATTACTGATTCACTCAAGTGCACAAAAGATTGAAAGACTTCATTTCCAAACAAAACATTTGCCATTAAGAAGACTGTCTTAATATTTTTATTTTGATTAATGCAAAGTTATTTTGTGTTATTCACTGTTGATGAAATTGGACTATGGTGACGTTTTGCCAACACTACCATTGAAAGCCAACAGTCATAACCCTTTGCTACATCTTCTATAGAATACCCTAGAAAATTTTCATCATATAATGTAAGTATATTGAAACCTATTGAACCACAGTGTTTATTTACCATAAAAATAGCTTGTCCTTCCTGGATAATTTATCATCTTGTATCATCAAACTATAAAAATTAAAACAAAATATCTAACACAAAAATTTAGATCATATTTTCAAAAGCAGCTTAAATGACCACTTATAAAATTCTTCTTGAAGTTCAATATAAGTGAATGTTATCAATAATAACAGATTCTCAAAACAGCTCTCATTTTGGAGCAGTTAATTCTCTCAGGAGAGAATCATTCACTGTATGTGCAAATAGTTAAGATAAAGCATTCTTCATTAACTTATTTCTAAAAACTTTGAATTATGTACCTTTTTGCAAAGAGATAATCCATATAGGTTGAACTTTTATTGAAAAACAGAAACAAAAATATTTAAACAAAATGATGGAAACATCTAAAAAAGGATTTATTGGAACTCTACAAAAAGTTAGGATGTTTAATCATGATTTCAATGTAATTTTTAAGTGGCTTTTTAGCCAAAGCACTTGGATTAGACTATTATTTCAGTCCCCCTAGCTTAGAAATTCTAGGCACTTATGCATATTACTTATGCCTGAGGCTGGGCATGTTCTCATTTCATCTGAGGTTTCATAAACATATTGTTCAATTAGAGTAATGAGGGAATCATGTAAGACTGATGAGCATGCTTGCATATTTTGTAGGGATACAAAATCGTTTCCTAAAAAAATTTGGCTCCCAACACTGCCTTTAGTTATTTTTGGATATGAGCATCATCTAGCAAACAACTTACCTCATCACCATCAAAATAAATTTTGAAGCCAGTTATGTAATTGATAATATATTTATTTATTAAAGACTCACTACATGTTTCATTCTACATATATATAAATACTAGATTTTCTATTATAAAATTCCAATACAAATTTTTCTTAGTTGAGCAGAAGGTGATGCGGTCAGAGAATCCTACTTATGACAAGAGAAAGCTACATAATCCTGCAGTCTAACTTAATGTCAATTTTAAGTAATTGTTAGAATTCAGTCAAGTTATAGGGAAAGTATTTTCAAACATTTTTGTAAGGTATACCAGGACTGGCTGTAATGAAAGTAGTGATAACAACATTATGTAGTTATGTAGCATTGAGGTCTCAGTAATATCACTTAATAATAAGCGCTAAATTAGACAAAGATCATTGTGATATGATCACAGTATTGTTTACTCTCTTTAAGGTATTTCCATTATTGATAATAGAGGAGCAAATTAAATAAATTCTTTGGATTGTGATACAATTTTCTTTCACTCACCAAATATTGTTATGAATTCTCCTTCCTTCTTTCTATCATGAATACCGATGTATGCCCAAGGGCTTACATCAGGAAACCTTGCAAATATTGTTTTCAGAACATCTGCTTCAGCTTCAGAATTTATGATGGCCAAATGCCCTCCTTCTTTGGAGCATATGGATAAAGCATCATCAAAACCCTTGGATGATGTATGTAACTTATAGTAGCCAACTCCATGAAATAATTCATAGTCCTCAGGAAGTGGAGGAGGAGCTAAATTGGAAAATGAAATCCAGTTCATCAGGTTAAAGCATGAGTTATTGAAAATAGTAACTATACGCATTTTTAAACTTCTCATTACCTGTTAATATTCCTGATAAGTGAAATGAAACTTCTCCATCCTCTTCCTCTATGTTGTGATGAATGTCCACTTTCCATGAGTTAGTAAGTTTTCTTGATTTTTTATTTACAGAGAAGCATGTTTCCCAGTGTCCCGTTTGGTTCTTCAAGCTGGATACAGTGAAATGCAATTTTCCTTTTGGATCAACTGAAGCTCCTTGGATATGGTGGTTAAAAATAATATAACAGGCCAATGAAAACTGAATGATGACTTTTGTGCAAATATTCATCTTTATGTGTGATAGAATGTCCTAAGGATGTTACTTGGTGTATATTTCTCTAATAGTGGTTCTCCTAACTCCTTGAATATCTCCACTTTTTGTCAAGGCTGAACTTTAAGAGGTTGCAACATAAGGACATGTAAACTTGGTAAGGTTATGGTTATCTTTGTACTCCTGACCTGCAGTTTTCTCTGATATATGTTGGATTTTTTATCGCTTATTTGTACTACTTTATTTTAATTTCTGTTATCATTGCTGTTATTCAGATGTGTTATTGCTGCATGATATTCAAAGCCATAAATTGTAGATGATTGAGTGACCTCTTCATTGGTTTTTTTTTAAATTATTGAAACTTCAAATCCTCTCTCATTCAATAAGATTTTCCTTTAATAATATCATATCTATTATATATAGCTTATTAGTATATCACTAAATTAACCAAAAAATAAATAAAATGCCATTAATTTTACATGAAGCATAATTTACCTCTCCTGGGATTTCAGCTTGCATTATGTGTATATGTACTTTGTTTGTATTTTTGACAAAGAAGCTGGAGTTTTATATTTATGATACTTGTACAGGAAATCCATGCACTTTCCTCAACTCTATCATTTTGCTGCAAACTTTCATAGTCTCAAAATTTGGAATATCTCTGATGCAAATTTAAAACAACATTTGAACTTCATTCTTAATTGACATTTGAACATGAACATTTGAAATCTTTTGCATAAAAGCAAATCGCCACCAAAATCATCATTTTCTGTAAAAGCATTTCTTATCTATAATTCATTTTAATTACGAGGGTCATCTGGAAAGTAGTACCCGTTCGTGAAATAAAGACACAAAAGTAAATATTAACAAACATAAAAAATTTTATTTGAAAGAGGATACTTTAAACTACTTCTCAACATAATCTCCAAGCAAATTAAGGCATTTGTCATAACGTGTGACAAGTTTCTGTATTCCTGCTGCATAGTCCTCCGCCGCCAGCTCATTGAGATACAGGGTCACTCCTTCTTTAAGTTCTTCATCGCTGTCAAATCTTTTCCCCGCCAAAAAGTCTTTAAGCTTTGTAAAGAGATGAAAATCTGAAGGGGCCAAGTCCGGGCTATACGGTGGATGGTCGAAAGTTTCCCATTTGAATTGCTGCAAAAGTCTTTGTGTTATCCCAGCTGCATGAGGCCTGGCATTGTCATGAACGAGAATGACACCAGTAGACAATAGACCTCGCCGCCGATTTTGTATTGCCCGCCGTAATTTCTTTAATGTTTCACAATACGCATTGGCATTAATAGTGTCTCCACGGGCCATAAAATCAATAAGCAATACACCTCGTCGATCCCAGAAAATGGTTGCCATGAGTTTCCTGGTGGACAGAACTGTCTTGAATTTTTTTGGTTTGTTTGGTGAATGAGCATGATGCCACTCCATTGACTGTCGTTTACTCTCAGGTGATGCATAACAAACCCATGTTTTGTCACCAGTAATTATGCGAGTCAAGAAAGAGTCTCCTTCATCAGAATAACGTCCCAAAAACGTCAGTGCTGCAGCCATACCCTTGGTTTTGTGCTCATCTGTAAGCATGCGAGGGACCCATCTTGCACAAATTTTTGCATAATGCAGATGGTCTTTAACAATTTCATGAACAATTGTTCGAGAAACATTGGGAAAATGCTCACAGATGTCATCAATTGTGACGCGCCGATCGTTCCTCACGAATTCGTCAACTGAGCTCACCAGTTGGTCTGTAATGACAGACGGTCTCCCCGAACGCTCATCGTCGTGTGTGTTCCCCCTCCCCATGTTGAACTTGCGACACCACCGCCGAACAGACGACTCGTCCATTACATTGTCTCCATACACCTCCTTTAATTGGCGATGAATATCACATGGGCGAACGTTTCTTGCATTGAGGAATTTAATCACTGCCCTCACTTCACAACTGGCGGCGTTCTCAATTTTTTTAAACATTGTAAACAATCACAGAAACAACACAGGCAATGCTAACGTCACGCAACTTGGCTCAGAGAAGGCAGACAAGCCACTGAAGCTATCTGACCTTGTCCAGCGGCTACTCGCGTCGTCAGCACTTCATGCGGCACTAACGGGTACTACTTTCCGGATGACCCTCGTACTCATCCACAAATCTGTTGAGTAGATAGGACATGTCTGTCTTTATGATTTCGAGACAGTCTTTTCTATTCTCTTCCTCTTCATCCCTTTAGAACTGAAATCACAATTTTTTACCTAAGAAATTACATCTAATTAATTATAGGCTTTGCCACAAAAGCATCAAGCACTTCAGAAACATAGTTATTGAAATTATTTGTTGACTCCAATATCCAAACTGTTGTTTCTCCCTTCCTCCTATCAGATATATGAACCATTTGCAAACTGCAATATCATCATACTCTTCAGAATATAATATGAAAAACCCCATAGTTGCTGTACTAAAAAGTTTTTAGTACAGCGACTGTCTCACTGTCCAGCAAATTTCACTTAAACAGAGTTGATTCTTAAATATGTTTATCCTATAAGTTTAACTTGTAGTAGTCACTGTTCATAGGCATATTCAAATTAAAGTAAAAAATTTAATCTCTTCACAGATGTTCACTTTTGAGACATGAGATATCTGTCCAGGGAGTTAATGATGTATATTAAGATTGATGGAATTGATGCTTTCATATATTAAAAAACATAATTTTTCATGTTTAATAGCCCTAATTTTGGACATTGAGAATTTTTTAAGCTGTGAAAGATTTTTGACAAAACTGCTTGAATTTAATACTTAAATACTTTCTAATTTTTAAAAGATTTTTGACAAAAATTTATCTCTTAAGTTATTCAATGAATATTATTAAAAATATATAATACATATGGATTGATTTCTTTAAACATTGTGTATTGCTAAGGATTGTAGCAAGAAGACTTCAAGAAATACATTTTATATGATTTATTGAATAATTTTTAATTGTACCTTTATTACAGAAATCAATAAAGAATGAATGAAATGGATATTATCTTTTTTCATTCAGAATGTGTTCAACTTCCTACCCTTTTAAATTTCTTTGTTTAGTTGGGGATGCAAGAGTCGAACTCATCTTGAAGATTTTGAAATTCACGTTTTCCTCTGCTGCAGCTTCCACTTTGAAGATTCCTACTTTCTTCACATGTACCCTCAGTTGGAACTGTAATCAATAGCTGTTTTTAGAATAATTTGGAATTTGAATTACTTGTATGAACTGAGGATCACCATCAGTTGAGTGTGCAGATGTAATAGGCAGATTTTACTATAATTACAATGTCTGGAAAAGAGAAAAGAAATATTAGGCAACTGAATTATTAGGCAAATAGGCAACTGAATGACCATGGAGACTTGGAATAATTTTTAAAATGTGAAAATCTTAGCAATGGGAAAAGAATATTTCTGAAATGTCCATATTCTTATGGAAAGTTTTCTATGGAGTTTTCAAAAGTCTTGCAGTACGTTCTGGAATTTTCAAATCTTTTCCTCATGAATATCATTCAGGAGGGAGGGACATCAGAAAATTTCAAAACTGGAATATTTCCATCACCAATTTTTGGCAAATTAAGTAAATCAGGTTATCAAAATGTGTACTGACCTAAACTGAGAGAAATCAATGTCCTTAGAGTATTGTGATATATTTGTAAACTTGTCATAGGTATCTGGAGAGTTAAAGGTAATGCAAGATATTCTGAAATTTTATATTAAAAAAGAATTGGCTTTGAAAAAGAATTCTAAAAGGTGCTGTTTGAGCTCAACATTTTTAGAGAAATTTTTAAGAATTCTTTAGTTAATACACTTTGAGAAACTCGAGGAGAGATCTTTTCTTTAAATTTGAAAATTTCAAAATCAGAGATTTAATTGAGAAGAGAATTATTAAAAAATAGAGCTGGCCACCCAACATAGTAGTCTAGATTTAAATATTATTTAAAATTGCATACTCTCATTGAATGAAAATAGTTTAAAAAAAGTACCACTGTTAATTCAAATATGAAAGAAGATATATATATGGCACACCAATTAAGAAGCATTGCTTTAACTAAAAATTTCTTTGGCAACTTCCCTTTCTTGTCTTCTATATATAGATATCATCATCCAAACTTTAGTGGCAGATTTCAAAATACTCCTACAAATTACTATTTTCGTTTAGTCTTCCAGGACATAGACCCTGATGGCATTTGGCCATACTTATATGGCCATATGGGTACACATGGTCACCTTAATTTTAGGACATGTAAATGAGCATTTAAAATACATTTACATTTAAAATAATATTATGTGGGTTGCTTCAATGAGGAAAATTTTCATTAAAATTTAATTTACAAAAATGTGCCCCATTCTTACGGAGGATATTTTCCTTCGTAATTCATAAAAGTTGATAGCATAATAATATGTAGTCCTGAATTATTTATTCATACAAAATCAAATAATATAAAGGTAGGAAAAAATTTAATGTGGCAAACATGGGGGATGACAAGCATAAGAAAAATATAACTTAAAAAAAAGATCGGATGGTGATAGATTTGTATCGGCTTATATCTATTTAAGAATCCAAAACTTTTAATGGTATAGCTATTTAGTTTCTGTTTATTTTACTTACCTTCTGTTACAAGTGGCGCCACCGTAACCTTGCGGAAAATGTCGGCGTTTTCGAAGGCCTAATCCAGAATTTAGAGGTCGTACAAGGTCATAATCGCCAATTTTAACCCTTTTTTTTACAAAATTTACGAATACGCTCAGCAAACATAACCCTTTGAGCACAACTTAACCCTTTGGTCCCAACTTTTACTCTTTCTTGAAAGCGAAAGTCCTTGACGTCATAGTGACGTAGTATTGGGCGCCGATTCGAATTCTCTTTATTTCTATATTTTATTTTGTTACTTTAGTTTCCAAAATCAAGCCATTTTGGATTTCTTCTACCTCTTTATCCTGCTAGAACGCCACTTTCCACTATAAAAATGAGTATCGTTGTCATTTTGTACCCAAAATGCATTTCATGATGACAACGCGGCGATTCGAAATGGTAGTGGAAATTGCGTAAATTGTTTGAATTTTACTTTTTAAAACAATGAAATATTCATTACTTTTTATCTCCTATTAACATCTTATCTTACAACTGCTGTTTAAATGAGTAGCGTTTAGCGTTTTTTCCACTAGTCCATTTTCAGTAGTTGGTACGTAGGAATTAAATTTGATGAAACTTACTTTGCACTTTGTCAAAGTACAGGTCTTAATTTTCCCCGCGAATTTAAATTTGATTCTACTAAAAGGAACATTTATCTCTATGAAGTAAGAACCCAAAATTAGCCTTACTTTCACTGGATACCTCATTCCAGATAACTTTTCCTTGGTCCCCTTTCATTATTTTAACTAAATCTCTTCGGAAACCCATTCACCAAAGCAAACCATCTTATTTTTGGCCTCCCTCTTCCTTGAATACCAGCCATTCTATATTTGAACAATTGCAGAATAGTCAAAAAATGAAATAATCAATGACATCCAAATCTTTCATTACAGGTGTTATAAAAGCTATCTTAATTTCAAATGTAATCAACTCTCATCACAAATACCTCAATATCTTTCAACTTAAGATAATGAACAGGAATTCCTTCCGGTCTACCTTTCCAGTACTTTCAGTGGGTCTGTTTACCTTCCTCTATCTTTTCCATCATTAACTCAGTCTTATCTGCTCTTCGGGGCAATTTTCCGTGAGGACTCTGCTCATAACAGACCTTCGTTTATGGCTTTCCATTAGACTGGAATGAACGAAGCTGCATCCACACAGTTGTAGCAAGACTAGGTACTCATTTTTCCCCTGAGAGTAAAATTTATTAATGATTATTTCATATTCCAGTTATTCAGCATTATGAAATACAGATTTTAAAATAATACGATAAGAAGTACCACGTAAGAAATCTTAGTCTAATGGCGCCTGGAAAAATCAAACGGTAGCAAATCTACAATGAGTTATCATATGCTGAGAGATATAAAATACTATCAGTTGGCAAAATTTATTTCACAGGCTTTAAGATTATTCGATTCAACAATATTTATTACCTCTACGGTTGTTCATGAATGCTTAGAATGCCTCAATTTGTAATTTTCCCCTCCGCTTACCCTTGCTGCTGCAGTTCCCTCAAAGAGTATTTTCTTCGGATATTGCTACACTTCGACCAAACATCAAATGCTTCCCACTAATCCTGACGACAAAGTTGTAAAACATTGAAATAACTTCGACAGCAATACGTCGGAACACTCAGCTTTCTTTAATTAAAAACAGATTATAGGTTCACATCATAAATACTTACGTACGTTAGAATACTAGTCGCTTTGATACGAATTTCGTGATATGTACGCCACGAATCCTTTACTTGACTTGACGGAAAAAATGAGTTATAAACATAAGACCAATAACAGGACTCGTGCACACCTCTTCCTCGGACAATACCCAGATGGCAACGAAAGGCATTTTGCCTGCAACAGCTCCCTCTAGTTGTGAATACCGACGAAAAGATCTGCACATCGCCTCGCGTCTGAGTATTAATTCGTCCATCATATCACAAGGGAAGTTGCAAAATTTATCACGTAAGGATAAATATATCGTTCAATATTATATTACATTTCAATTCTACATTATACTATATTATATTCCAATGATATATCAGTTTGGTATACCTGTACTAACTCTAAATCATCAAAGGCGGATCCGGAGGGGGGCAGATCGCACCCCACCCCTTTATGATTTTGCAGACCAAGCAGTTTGGCAAGAACCTGACGATATTATATAATCAAAATCGAAAATTTCAGAAATATGACCAGTAATGGATGTCATCCAGACAAACAATTTTTTAAATTACAGGTTTCACCTCGTAATACTCATTTAATTGTGCGTATAACGTGCTGTTTTAAGAAGACATCGAATTTGAAACGTGGTCTATGGCAAATAACTAAAAATTTACTATTCAAAATACTGGTTTTATCAAATCTCGCTATATATCTAGCACGAAAATTTCCCTGTTTGTAAATTTAGAGAAGCAAGAAAACCTACTTAAATTTGATTAAATTATTTTTCAACGTTTCAATAGAACTTTGGGCGATCAGATTGGGGAGTTATCGTAACATTAACTAATGGGCATTCAAGCGCCGAAAAATCAGTTTCATTTTAAGATTACGTGCTCTCGTACAGAAATTCAATTAAAGTAATCCACTCTTCTCCCGCAAACCCGTCTTTCTGCCCTCTGTTAAAGTTCCGGTATAAATATATATAAAAGGTATAAGTCTCTACAAACCACGTTTATGATGAGCAGTAACGATGATTATTTCTAATCATATCTAAGGGACATGACACATTTAACTAAAATTCGACCAAATTTATCAAATACATGTTAGCAGTTATCTCGAAAACATTAAACCCTATTACTTAATAAGGATTTATAAAATACCTTTCTTAAGATTCTTGTCAACTATTGCCATAACAAATCAGAATAACAGAGAATGTTGTCTGATTGTGCAAGAAAAATTAAAACTAAACGAAGATTTTGAGGAAAAAAATATATGATGCACACGAAACGGGGAAATATATGACGATAAAAATATTTTGTATACATTTAATCGTCGGATTTGTGTTCAATGATTTTATGGCAAAAGTAGGCGGATTATCCAAGTTCTGAATGGCTTCTGAATTTTTGAATAATATACCATAAATAGAACTTTCTCCGCATTTCCCTGCCTCTCCGTTAGATTTCAATCATATTTCAATGTTATACTTAATACCTGTTTTGGCTTTAAATATCCCTTTTCGTATCAGAGAGATCGAATAATCGATCAGTTGTGCTATGTATTGCCAGTCCCGTTTCATCGTCAGCTCCTTTGATTGCTGTACATTTCAGGTGATAAGATTACATAATTAACGACGAAAATTTCTTTTTCTCCGTGTTTTATGCGTTTTTGCATTATCTTCAGATACCCGAGTCAACTTTTTGTTTGTGAAGCTTGTATGAGTCGGAATCAATTTGTCAGACTCCTGTGTCATATTCTTAACGTATAGAAAATCAGTCATTTGCCTTATTCCCAAATGAAAGACGAAAAAATAGAGTATTATCTACTCATGAAATTAATTTTAGATCATGAGTTTTGTGCGAAACATTCAGATTCGCAAGATTCAGTACTCCTTGAACATTAATTTGCCAATAAATAATATAATATCTTTTACATTGTGGGATTAAGTAAACTTAAGTACCTTAATCTACTGATTCATATATTTTAATTTAAAAGAAACGCCGCAAGATGGCTTGAAATAATGTCGTGAGCCCATAGCTCCAACTTTTCCTGATAAGCCTGCCATAAATTCCTACTCTTAACGATCAGAATATTGGATACGCCTTAAGTTGCATGAAGTGGCTATAAAATTTCAATATCAAAGTAAATTCCTATCAGTTATCGTAAGTTATCGCTATGAACATAGTTGTGGAGTTATTATCTCAATGAAAGATATTGAAATCACATGCCGTCAAACAGTCTTTACTTTTGACCCCAACTTAAAATCCGACGTTTGTTTTATAGGTGGAAATTTCATTCGCATCAAAATAACTTACCGCAAGTCAAGCGGAGCACGTAGAAGGTTATCTCTAACGGATAAAACAGTGGAATTGGGATGTATTAGCGGAAATGATACACAAAGGAATATTGGAAAACTCAAGGTTAAGCGAATACATAAAAAGTCGCAAGACCGTGACTCGATTCCGTCTACTGTTTACACATTTATGAACAAGAAAAATTTTTTATTGTGGAAAATTCCACGAAAATTTTATATTTCTAAAAATTTGTGGAAAAAGTACAAATTGTTCTTGTTCATTATGGCGTATTTCCACAAGACATCGCCGGAGACTGTGAATTTTCTTTTACACATTTGCTTATCTTTGAATGAAAACTCTTTATTCTACATCAGAGAGCGAACCTAAGGTTTACAATTCTGATGAATATACAGATAAATAATACTATAGTAAGTGATGATTCGTTCTTAGTCAAAATTGCGGTGTCTAAAGAAAAACATGGAGTGATACTCTCGGTATATATAAGGTTTAGGGTTAGATTGTTGCCCTTTATTTCAAATTTGAATATTGTCGCAAAAAGAATGTTTTAACAAATATTGTAGTATATAACCACAATGTTTATGCTATCTACTGGTGTTTTTCACTGTAGGAGTGATTTAATATTTTTGCTCATTAGATGGAGTGTCAAGTTGAAATTACAGCATTTCCGACACTTGTTCCTGTTTGCTTTCAATCGGAGTGGGAAGATGGGGAGGCAGAAAAGGAAGTTTTTAAGTCAATATGGAGCAGCGAAAGAATGGCACAGTCCCAATAAACAAGCAACGCTTCGAGCAAACGAGAACTTCATCGTCGGAAGACGGGGATGTGTTATGTATATTGGGAAAGTGTCATTCATTATGAACGTCTTGCAAACAACAAGACAGTCAATACAGATCTCTACGTTCAACAAATGCATCGACTCAAGCGTTTCATCAAAAGCGACGTGATCAACGTTATGGTGTCCTCCTAAAACACGACGATATACGCCCTCATATAGCCAACAAGACAAATGCTGTATCAATTTGGATATACTGCCGCATCCGCCATACTCTGCGACTCAATTCCATCGGGTTTTCATCCTTTCCGATCGTTCGCCTGGCTGAACCTGGTTGGACGAATTCTTTGAGCCAGGTTCATGAGATATTCATCGAATATCTATCATATTCCCTTCGAATATCGACATCGAAAAATTTGTTGGACGTGGGGAATAAGTCGTACACAAGAACGGAGAGTATATTTTTTTTGATTAAATTGCTCATTGTTTTCGGTTAAAAATATAATGTGTCTCTTTCAACTTGACGTTCAATTTCAACGATAACTTATTCTTCAACCGTATTTTAAATAATATAATTGAGTTCCAAAATTTGAAAGCATTTACCGAGTTACCCAAAAGAACTACGCAATGACTGCCTAATGATAATATCTAATGGAATAATATAGGCTTAAAATGTACACGTGATAATATCTGAAGAAAAATAAAATGTAAAACATTATACAAACAAACATATCTATATTCAATCATTAGAATAAACACGAAGGGATCGATATGAAATGCAAAGAAAACATATAGATGGGGTTCTCGTTGATATTACTTTCCTGCACTCATTAAGATTATTTCCTCATCTTGGATTATGATACCCCTGATAGCGTATGCACGTTTTTAGTTCCGCTTAAGTTATCTGTTGACATTTTCAAGACGCATGGTAATAAAGAACCGAAAGTTTTAGCAACAATTATGAGTTGATAACGATTGAAGCATTCGAGATAAACGAATTTAATACTTAGATTATCGAAAATTATGCATGGGCTATTATCACATAACCTGTGTATGGAATATTTGTTTTTAAAAGGCAAGGAGTACGACTGAAACGTTTTCTAAAATGCACGTCATCTGTTGTCTGAATCACTCGAAAAACTGATACCTCGTCTAATCGCATCGCTTCCTAACATATTTTAATTATTTTTAAATAGTCTTTATGGATTTTTTTATAATCATATTATTCGCACCTGAAATGTAAACATAATTTATAGCTTAAATTTTCCAACTGCAGTTCTCATAAATTTGGACACGTATAGAGAATAATACGCGTTTTTTAGAAGCAATATTTTTTGAAAGTTATTGTAGACAGGCTTGGAAAATTTATCAGTTCTAATGGCCAACCTTGAAATGCTTATTTTCGTGACCTGAGATCGGAGATGTCCGCGTATAAATATTTACATAACGACAAAAAGCTGCGTAAGTTAAAATAAAGCGTAACATCGCACCTCGGAATTCGCTGTCTTAGGCATTCCCGCACGTCATAGCTTCTGAAAAACTTACGTACACAACTTTTCTGTATCGTTTAGCTCCTTAAAAATAGGCTGATTCAATTATCTTCTCTTATCCGCTATATGTACTACCTGATGAACCAGTTACATACTAGAAAGTTTAGTTTAAATATATTTGAATATCTGAATACGAGAAAAAGATGTGACGGGGCACCAAAAACCTGCTACTTCATTTGATATTCTATCGCTCCTTGTTTTCGGTAGCAGAGGCGAAATATCTTGACAGTAGTGGAATTTTTACTGCTGCTGTAATATACCGAGAATAATAATGAAATTTTAATCGTAAAAATGTTATTATTGGTGACGTTTACTCAAGGAAAAACTTGAGTTTCAGCGAGTAACTTGAGCCTCATCAAAACTTTCCATCCAATTGTTACATTTATAGCGAAGGTCGCTTTAAAATATCGCGTGAATGTTGTGTTTGCATTCAGTCGAAGTCTTCCGGATGTTATATAACCACAATATAGGCCGTCACTGAAAGGGGTCCTATCTGAACAATGATGTCGAACGGAAATTCAGCAAAAAAAGAAAATAAAGGCCTGTTATCATTCCGGCGCTAGAATGTAGAGTTTCCGGACGTTCTAAGTTGTTTCTTGAGACGTAAGCTTTCGAACGCATACCACGAAACTAGTGAATGTTTATAAAAAAAAGATCGATTAGAATACGTTCACCTCTGTAGAAGATAGGTCATTCTGATACATCTCTACTTATATCGTTTTGAGGTCGCAATTTCCGCTGATTTATGAATTGATGCGTTGTTAATTAATTTTGGCTGATTATTCTACCAATAAATACGACGAAATATTCACCTAAAAGTCAGCGTAAGTTCCACATGCCTTGTTTCAAACTGAATTATTAAAAATTCTTTTAAGAGAAAATCTTTTAATGTATCCCAGGGGATTTAAATTGATATCAAAGATCACATAGAGATCGTTCGATGTCTAAATATTACATGTCGAAAATATACATGTTGATGGTTTTAATGTTTTAATTTCAGAATCAATCTCACTTCAATTAGAAACGAAGACGATAAACAGAAAATATATAATATTTGAAATAAATATATAGGTATAAGAAAGATATAGGCCACGTTCTCAGTTGTAAGCCATTTAGCGCTATTCTAAACACGACATAACGAACAACATAAAAGATTTATTAAGTTTCGAATTGGGAAAATAGACAACTAAAGTAATATATTATTAAAGTTGATTATCAAAAGTTCGTTTAATATCAAAACGACGTAAGTTTTGTTATTAGTTTAAAGATATAAAAGGTTAAGTGTGAAGTAGTTCTTATCTGCTGACGGGAAATAGATAATTCTTTAATCAACCGTTTCTAATGGCTTGTTACATTTAAGTTTACTCAGCAAGCAAATCGCTTTTGTTATTTATACAGCTGGAAATAAGTCGTAATCAGCTGATAATAATTCTTGGAAATGCATCGTAAATCATTATCCTTTAAAATACCGAGGATATTTAGAAGAAATAATATTTCCGAGTAAGGAATATTTTTAGTACAAGCGCTCTATTCAAAAGTAACGATGAATTTGCTAAATCTATTTGAGACTCACCAGAGATAAGTACATTTCATTGGTTAAGACCAAACGGAAGAGCTATGCTACAACCATATTAAAGCATTGAGATATCTTATGATACGTAAGCCAGATATGCCTATAGCTGATAAGACAAAGATAATCAATTTTCTACGAAGCATTTTTTGCTATGAACCCTTCAGTATAAGCAGAGTAGACCGTCTTACTCTAGGCGGTAAGCAACGTGGCGCTCTATTCCGAAGTTCCTGAATATTGTGGTCAAAATTAAAATTTTTACCATCAACAATATCAAATATTATCATTTCCACATTTCCGCTGCTGACTTTATCGGTTTCCATCCTGTTATTATGATGAAAGTAGTTCAAGTATGCTACTGAACAATTACGCGACAGTAAGTCTTCAAGGAACCCTTAAAGATTAACCTTTCGGACAAACCATATTTAAGAGGTAACAATAATTCATTTTGGGTTTTCAGGATTCATAAAGTTTGAAGACTATCACCTAAATGCAAGTAATAAACCCTTCTTAGATTGTATATACCATTATTTTATGAAGCCTTGAATTCATGGAGTAGTGTTGGTTGAATAAATTGTATCGTAAACTCACTCCTAGAGAGAAAATCACCATCAGAATTATTCGCAAGCCCTTTTGAAACAGTATTCATTATTTTCGCTATTACGAATTTAACGAAAATGCCGTATTACATATTATAATATGCCGTATTACATATGAATATGCCGTTTTACCTATTATACACAATCAGAGATTTCAAAAACAACACATTTAATAGTCAATACACACAGGAGTGTATGGACCAGAGCGTCCATTTTTGGACTGGGCTATGACTCTTTGAAATAGTATTCAAATTAAATTCCGATAAATTTTTAAAATGACAGAAACTAGAAAGGAAGTGAATAGATAGGAGTCCATAGAGTTGTAGATAATAAGGATAATATAATCGAAGGAGTTTAAACCATGTTAGTTTCCTTTCTATCCTATATTTATGATTTTGATAATATAATAATTAATCTACATTATTAATCTAAGAGAAAGAGGGAGTTGGAATTTGGAACCTTCTTAAGGCAGTGAACTTCAGAAAACATAAAAACACCTAGAAAGTCAATATGAATCGGATTGACAGAATATCTCAATATTGAAGAATCCAAAATCCATAGGATTATTTTATGCGCGAGGCGGAGAAGTCAGAAATAACTATCCGATAGGGAAATATTCAGTTACGTAACATTTTACCATACCTATCTAGCCGTAATTTATGCAGCTTTAAATTCGACTCCGTTGTGTTTCTTCCCTCGCCCGTAGAAAATTCACTAGGAAATGGGAAAAATTTTACATGCATTGCCCAATATTGCAAATATACACGTACAAATCTGGGATATTTTGTATGAATTTATTATGACTGATGTTTTGAATGATTATTATTATTTATTATTATTATCATGCGATATCCTAATTAATAATAATCACGATAAAACGCCGAAATTCTTAGTTTTTCCTAAATGATACATTTTACAGCCAAATTTCAACAAATTAACAACCACAGCAGGTTATTGACAGTTCCCTACGGATAGTCTCCGATTGTTTCATCCAAACCAAAGGCTGAATAGGAACCGATTGAAAAAGAAAGAAAATGGACATAGACCACGTCTGCACCTTTCGAAGAGAAAAGTAGGTCGGTATACCGATCATTTTTCCAAACCTTAAATCTCATTAAGAGCAGTTACTTGAGCTGACAGAGACTTAAGGGGCAAACTGATTTCAAACATCGACTATAGGCATATGGGAAGGGATATCATGGATACATAATCGATGAATAGAAAGAGCGATCGACAAAAAACCCATTTAGCCTCAGAATAAAGCTGAAAAGGGGGAGAAAATGGATTAAAAGCGAAAGCTTTCGTCGTTGGAATTGCGGCCCCCTATGGAATGAGCTTTCCACGCATGGATTAAGTGAAAGTAAAGCGAAAGAATTGTGGTTTCTTTGGAAATAAAGGAAAAGTGAGGGATGCCGAGGATTCTACCACGAGTTGCACAGTTTGCCATTCACACTTTAAATCATAGCCACCAACCGATCTTTTCTTAGTTCGGTACTACAATAGAGGTCCAAAACTAGTCGCAGGATAAAACTCTTTGGCTTCGGTTTGTCGAAAGAGAAAATTAAACTCGGAGTAGAATTAAATCTATTCAATTATGGCGACTTTAACCTTCGCTGAACTATATGATACCGAGTTCCAGGGCTTTACACAATGTAACTTAATTAAGATACATCACTCAGTAAACTTGGATGGTGAGCAGATGAGTATTTCCTGTTGATGCAGTAATAGGATTGTCAAAGACATTAAAAATCACCCGAAAAGTAATTGATAGTTTTTAAACGGAAGGGTTTAAAGAAATCTGAATTTATAGTTACGAGTATCCACTACTAGTGAAATATTTCCGTTGATGAACGAAAATATTCGATCCATCTTCTCGAAAGTGTTTATAAATAAAGTTTAAATAGCCGAGGTAAGAGATAAATGAAGATAGAAGTTTCATAACGTATCACGACTGCATAAATACGAGACTGGCTAGAAATTGAAGGAGTTGCGGTTGAAATTCTGTTAGCGCTAAGATTTCGATTACGTAACCACCATACTTTCACCTGGGAGAGATCATTGAGAGAATTAAGGAAGTGCTGCGCGAAGATTTCTTACGGACAATTAATAATTTATTAAAGAGGACACGATGATGTCTTCTTATTATTATTCACAACCATTCTCAATAAAAGAGAGGGCAATGAACTCGAATTTCTCAATGATATCTTTCCTCTTCCTTTCTCCCCAAATTTTCTTCGTTTGTTTTTTCTTTCGCTACTCTGTCCAATTACCCTCCCTTTGTGCTGATTTCAAATTTGTGCTTTCTGATGGTTTTCCTGAAATTTTCAGAATCTCCTTTAATGGTCCGTTGTTATATCAAGTTGTCTAAGGTCTTCTTCGATTTCTTTCATCCATTTCGTTTTTCCTGTCCGAGTTAATAATTTCAGGCAACTGCCGCCAGATTTTCTTCTCAGTGATATGTATGTAAATTTCCATTCTTTCTTCCTTAACATATCTTGTCAATGTATTTGTAAATTTCTGAAGCTGTTCTATCCATCCAGATCCCTTCTCTATTTATCGGCCAGATAACTTTTCTTAGAATTTGCCGTTCCTGTTTCTCTCTTTCTTAAATTTTAATATGGCTACCAGTTTGTATTGTTTTGACTGTGTATAGCTTCCAGAAGTACGACTTTTTAAAATTCGAATTGATGGATATGTATCTCTAGCTGTAATTATTTCATGATTATTTTTAGCATGTTTGCGGATGATATCTTAGTTCATAATGACAATCAATTGTGACAAATACCATTAATTGGTCTGTCTTAATTTAAATCTATTTTTGGTCAAAACATAAGGTATTCATTTGCAAAGTAAGAATTACAAGAGGTAAAACCTGATTAATCTTTACATTTTGGATTTCAATAAATAAATAAAAATATAAGAACCTTAGTCGATGTTGGATTGATGAAAGCTTGAGCCACTCAACATTTTATAGTTCTTTTCTTACACCATATCATGTAATAACAGCGATAATTTCAATACAGGATCACAAGGACAGTATCAAAAATTTTTCCACCATTTATAGTTTTCCCCTATGTCTAAATCTTTTCTAAGATATTAAGAAATATAAACTTTAGCATGCCATGAAATTGATCTTAATTTGTATGGGAGCAATGGAGAAAAATGGTACAGCACTACACACCATGTAAAATCAAAATTCTCAAACCAAACTCATATCTAACATTGGAAGTTCCTTTTAAAATTTCAGGAGCCATATCCTACATTGTGCACAAATAAAGCTTTGGTTAATGAACAACTTGAGCATGATGAATTTAATTTCATGCAAAAATTATTTACCTATTAAGATATCTTAAATCAATCTGAAGAATCGTTAATGCAAAACAAAAATTATATATTTTTAATATATACACTTACATAAAAATCATTACAAAATTTTTGTTGTGGACTGTTTAGCAGACGAATAACATCATGGGATCATTAAACCAGGGCTTCTTAAACTACATGCAATTTAAGATGCAAATCAAAGATTTTCATTTAAAAGTTTCCTGGGCGTTAGGAGGCTGCCATAAGAAAAGTTGAAGAAGCCCTGATTGAAACATCTCAGGATACAGCAAACACAAGATCATCTACAGATATTCTACTTAATGGGAACAAACTTGTTGGTTCAAGGGAGAATTTTTATATACGCAAGACAAAAATTATTTTGTGAATATATGAATCATTGGCATTTTTAATTTATCATTCAACTCAAAGGAAGTTTTTTAAGATTTTAAAACCCCCAGCAAGTATGAATTTTTATGAATGTACATTTGACCAACTATATGGAGACAATGATCAAAATGTCACGAATAATATTATTATAATATGTCATGCATGGTTAAAGGCATTCATGTCACATTGTAAATGGTAAAATTTCTTTTAAGGTATTCAATGATAAGTCAACTAAAATTGGGTGCTTGGCTTGGGTGTTTAACTTGGATAAAAATTCTAAATTCTAACAAGGATTACAGTCATCAGTGATCATATTTAAAGGAGAGGAGCCTATTTTACAAGTAATGACAGGCTGATTTTACCTCTCATTTATTAAATAAAATCATACATGTGAAGAACAGATAAGGATTTATACAAGTAAACAGATACGAATAATATGAAACCAGAATGTTTCAATCATGGTGAAAATGACATTAAATAACCTCTTTATTCATAGAAAAAACTATTGTGGAATAATAATGATCAAAATTGTGGAAGATGCTCATGTTTCTTCCTTTAAAAATTAGAAAATATTATTAACAGAACAAAGGACAATGCCACAGATAAACAAAATTTGTTCAAAATAAACAATATTAAGCATAATTCCTCTCAAATTTTGAAGCTAGTAAACAATCAGCATTCCCTTGTATCAAACTCAAAGGATATATATAACCTTCAGTAATAAGGAATGATGTGTGTACCATCTAAAAAATCACAGGCTATAGTAAACAAATTCATTTACAATGTGTTCACTTCTTAAACTCTTTGAATCCTTTAGGTACTGTTCTGGTTGCGATTTCCTTCTACATTAGTTCCAAGTAGATTTCTAAAAGCATCTACAAAACCAGTTAGTATAGATAAAATGCAAGAAGGAAGGCTGTTTTATTTACCTTGCAGTCCCTTAGATAGGATTAAATTGGCTATGTTACAATCACGTGGAAAGGCAGTTTTTTATCCACCTTACTCTAGGAGGCTTCATGACTGGTTAAACATCACACTGGGTACCGATCCCACAAATTTTACTTGCACATCACAAAGTCTCCCTCAGCACTCTTCATTTCAAGACTGGCACGGCAGTTCAGGACTTTCCACACGCATTCAGTAGAAGATTCCTCCTCAAATAAATTCTCCAGTTGACGCAACTGAAGAGGTTCATGATACTGTATATCTCAACCCATATCTCAGCGATTACTTCGTGAAGGCAGCAAACACTGCCCAGACAGTTTCATTCGTATTTGGCTTCATACTTTCTGATTCAAAGTCAAGGTCTAAAAGTTCACGCACTCTCTTCATAGCGAGTTCATAGTCGTCATCATTGAGGGGGGCAAAGGCATTTTCTAGAACATCTGATGCATGTGCTAGGAATATGAGGGCCAGCAATCTCTTGTCCATTCGGTGGGGGTCATTTACCCATTTTCCTAAGACGGCATCTTGAACCTAATCGGAGAAAAAGGATGAGTTGAACTTCCTGAAAATGCTCAATCTTACATTCACTTGGACAAATGTAATTATTACCTTTTTAACCAGCCGTGACTTGGCCACGTTATCTGTCAGTGGATGTGTTGTCATATCAAAAAGGAGAAAATTTTGCTTCTCTGTGGTAAGAACTCCTTTCTCTACTAAATTCTTGGCTAACCTTTCACGGACATTCTTCAACTGATATCGAAGTTTCAGTGGATTCCATGTTTCTCCTGTGAAGTTTAAAAATGGAGTCACTGAAGTTATGCACAAAGCCAAAACTTATATTACCTACAAGCAGAGAAATAATATTTTTATAATCAGCAGAAAATACCATTCATACCAGTCCACCTAGCCAACATGAAACATTTTATCATACATGGAATCAATACAAGATAATCTATATTCAGATGGTCATAAAATCAACCCATTGAGTAACCTATAAAGAAGTAATATGTTCTAACTAAGCTTTATTACACTCGAATATACTGTTTTAGTTTAGTTTAGATTTCAGAATGACTAAATTTCTCATTAGGCAATTTCAGATATTAGTCATCAACAGAATAGCTGCATGAAACTTTCACAAAAATGGAAAATTTGCTTCATTCTCAATAATAATTATTAGGGATAGTGAAGTTATAGAAATACTGGTCTTTGTGTTTAAATTATGTTCACACTTAATCAACCACAGCAGAATTTTTCTGCATAAAGATTATTTCAGAAATCAACCTAACACTAATTTTCTAGTACTTAACAAAGTAGAATCACTAATATGAGAACTCCTATGAATATAATTTATAAGATATTGTTAAAAACCCATTTTCCTGTAATAAATATATATTACTGGGAAAGCTGTACAACTTGGAAATAGTTAATCCTGTCTAAACCTTTATGGTGTTTGACTCAGATACAGCTGCATCTATTGATAGTATAAACTCATATGGGGATTTAGGCCAATATAAAAAAGTGACCATTATCATAATACAGAGTAAACAATTTAACTGTGCACTACTAATATATTCTCCTCCTTGGAATTATGAATAATGCATTGACAGAAGATAATTATTACTGCTAATGTAGTCCTCCCAAAGTAATTATATCTGTGACAGATATGAATTTTTGAAATGAAAAGATATCTGGTTTCACCTTATTATAAATGGCTAGTGTCCTAATTATCATAACTCGGAACAAAAAGAAATAATATAAAGAAAAACTGAAGGCAAGTTCAGATTTCTGATGAAAATAATAAATAAGGAAAAACAAGCAGATAAAAATGTTATGCAATATGAAATTTTTTCCACTGAATTTATATCAACTGTTCACATTTCAGTTATGCTAATTAAATCATTATGATAATATAAAAAATTCATAGCAGTCCTCTGCAATCGGTATTTTACTACTTCCGCCTGAATATGGAAGTTTTATTAGACGATGCAGTTTATAGCTCAGAGTTCCAAAGTTTCGATTAAATACCGAAAAATACGAAATTACAATATGAAACACACTAAATTTAGAGCACCTCCAATATGTATATAAATCAAAAGGGGATGACAAAATAATAGGAACGTTGACTGTTAACCTTAAAGATATGATACATAAAATAGAATGAAAGACAGTGGTGAGAAAACGCCCTTTTAAGGTTGCTGATGGAGACCGTATGTTTAAACCAGAGAAAAGAAAACCATCTCCGATTCATAAAGGTGTTGGCTTAGTAGGTTAAAAGAAACCCTATGATAATTCATAAACATGATGGAATAAGATATCTATTATTTAGATATATAATTTCAACATAGAAAATCATGCATCGATATTCATTCATCCTAGTTTCTAAAATTACGTAACAAGAAATTGGTATGTATAAATTACCACTCAAATACTCGATCCAACTTTGTACGGTTTCGGGTGGATCGGTCTCTTTCATGTGTTTTAATGCTTCATCAAGGAGAACATCACCAGTTGGTGTATCATTTTTGATCAACAATTTTCTGTTCAATAGAAATTTGCGCCGCATGCCTGCCTTCTCTAGCTCAATTCTTCCTCGAATTGCCAATTCGATAAGAATACAGCCACGTAGCCCACTCGATATGCAATCATTCCAAAATGACGTGTAACCCTGAAACACAAGAGATCACCCAGTATAGCAATGGAAAACTGCTTTATATTGGTTACTCAAAAGACAAATACTAAACAAGAGAGCAAGGAGACTGCTCCAGGAAAATCGACCGACATCACACCTTTGCAACAATAAACCCATCAACTTCCGAATGACATATTCCCACTTCAGTTATTTACCTCCTTATCTTTTAATCCAAGCAGCAGCACTTCTTCCATTAACGTAAGTCTCGTTTCCTTGGAGTCCCCATCTTCTATATCATCATCACGATCACATTTTCTATCGTCTGAATTTTGAGCATCTTTTGAAACACTGTCCGAGGTTTCTCTAGCAGCGCTTCGCCTTTGAACCAGCCCATCTGCACGATTCATATTAGCTCTTGATTTAAAACTGAGACACTTAGAACGTCTACTCCCTTCAAAACTTGAAACCTACTCCACAATGTTGACATTCATCTTCTCAACACACATTCCACCTTCCACAATATGGCGACTGATGATGTTTTACACTCTCGAACCCATACGGATTATTCCCATGATTCCATTTACGATACGCGCTGCAATCGTTGCCAAGCAACAGTAAACAACTTCTTGCTCTTGTCGTTAGTTACATCCTTAAAATGGATATTAACAGGTATAATTCACGGGTGTTGATAGGGAATTGGATAGAAGATTCGTTTAATAGGGAGGTAATCTAAGATTTTTCCTTGTAAAGGTTTACTTGTTCTAATAAGTAAATATTTGAGTAATACAGAATAGTAAATATTTCAAATAAACAGGAGGAAATTCAGGAGTTTGAGATGAAGAAATCAAAAGGAGAATTAAAGATTCAAAAAACTCGACTTGCTTACGTTAGTATGTTGAAAGAGGTAAATATGACAGCATGTTAATAATTAGTGCTAGATTTTGTAAGCTAGATAAATAATAAGGCTTTATTTCGTGTAGGTGAATATGGAAGACGCCCTACTGTCTAGAGCATTATAATTATATGCTTATAATTTTAGCTGTATTTATAATATAAAGAATCAACTTTCGAAGGTATTTCATAGTAGATTTCATTGTTTTACACTATGCCTTCACTTAGGGAAGATTGTCAGTAGTCAGTCAGTATAGAGAGGGTTGTTCGGTGGATTTCTGATTCAGAATTTCCATGTAAGCTCATATATCTTTGCCTTTCATAGTTAAACAGTATACACTATCATCGCTGATATCACTTTGATACTTCTTTTTTGTATTTTGTCTTAATATCACAAAAAATCACTGAGTTCTGTCTATCAAAGAGGAAACTCTCTACGGATTTGCAAACTTAAATGTGATTACTAGGTCGATTAAAGGATGCATATGGCTATCATGCTATGTGATCATGTTTCATCAATTCATTACTATAAACCACCTCTGTTGTGTACCTTTTTTCCTTAATGCAGACATAGGTTTTTCCTTATCTTTTTTTAATATTTAATTTTTAAATTCTGTTTTATATCTGTATCATTTTTAATGCGTCAAATAAATATCTTTCATTTCAAAACTTTTCATCACCCATAAGGAGCAGAAGCTATTTAATAGTGATACAATTTGGTTTCCCTTTCATTTTTTTTAGCATGTGTGGTACGAGATTTAATATCACATTTTTCTTATTATCTCATTCTTATCTTGAGGTGAAGTTAAACACTCTCATGAAGATTGAAAAATGAACGATTAAAGCTTACATAGTTGACCATACAAAGATAATTGTGTTATTTCACGTAAAATTCTATTTCATCGATATATTTTTGAGGTTGTCTCTTTTATTTGGTTGTTTCACTTCCTAGTTTAACCTACCATAAAATTATATCTTATTTTTTTGGTTGTGATAATTTCCTATTTTAAGCTCTGAAGCTTTTCAGTTGTGGTTATGCATATATACAAACATGCAAGTACTCTCTCAAATAGTTATATGGCATTTTGAACAAAAATAATCAAGTTCTCTCTCTTGGAAAGAAATGTTTTGCAATGAATTGAAGATGAACTATAGATTCGGCTGAGATGATAAGAGAATTCCAAATGATTATAGAAATTGGATTACAAGAATAGTATTACAATATTTATTTTAGTGATGAAATAACCAAAGCATATACTTTCTGATACTTCTGACACATCCTGCATGATGACATGAACTTCCCCCTGCCACACGCCGAACGGCAGCTTGCCGGGTATTCATGTAGATGTAGATGTAGAACATACTGGGTGTTGATAGGCTAATCTTGAATTTCCTGTTAATTATAGTTTTATTTACCATGTTTACCAATGACAAATTAAATCTCAATGGCCTTCATGATGGCAATGAAAATAAAATTATTCAGTTGTACTTGCATTGGCAAGGAGGCAAATGTATCAAAATATTTATGTAAGTGGATGCACCTAAAATAATAATATAATATTTATATATATTCATAATATTTAAGATCTAATAAGCTAAAATTCTATTGCTAGTTATTTTAAAATGCAATTGCAGATAATTCCTTCATGCCTCAGCTGTAAAGATGAGACTCATTATGAGGAAACACATTTACATTATTTACAGGGATTGTAAAGTCCTCAAAATATTATCTGACATCCCACTGTTAATAACTCCTAATGATTTTACATTAATTAATTAGTACTTGTAAGTACTAGAAAGAGAAGTAACAGAGTTTTGCCATTCGTCTCTGATATATATTGGCCCCAATGATTGTTGAGTTAGTCATCAGTCACTAAAAAAATTTCATACATGCTACAATAAATGTATAGATATTAGAGAATAGTATTGAAATACAAATTCTAATGTCTTAATTTGTAATTTAAGAAAGTAAACACAGAATTTTAGAGAATGTCTTAATAAACATACAAATATATTTCAGAGCTATATTATAATTATCCAGTTAATCAGGCAAAATCAAACAGAGCATGAGTGTCATGTTTTCTTTTTAGAATGAATGATTTTTAAGCTTTGTTTGTAGATCAATCAATAATTGAACAAGATATTTAAATAAATCCTTTGTTTTGGTCAAATAGAACCATAACTAGATAGCATTTATGTTGAATCTTATTTGGTGGAAATTGTTTATGCACCTATTTCAAGGCTTTCTATAAATGGCTGACTTTGATCAGACTCATTACCTCTTTGTTTAGATAGCTACCTTAATTTATGGAAGCTGATAAATGTTAGACCCTGCCAAAGGTGAATGGTTCCCACTTGGCTATTCAAGGGAAAATACATTTAATATTATTGATATAAGTAAATTATTAGATAGGATATTGATTTATTTATTTTCCTCCTTAATATAAAATGTTGTAAGTATTTCTTCCTCCACTTGCCATTTTAATTAAATCTCAAGTTCAAAAGATACTTAATTGGAATCATAAGAATAATTTTGTGACCACAAAACATCTTGATGTACCTCTTCATTAATTGGGAGATCCTGGTTTTTAAATCTACATATGGCATGGTGCTCAATTAATATAAAATTTTTATACACAATAATGTTCCCAAGAGTGATGTTTATAAATAAATGTTTTTTCTGTTGCCTAGAAAATTTTATTTTTGCTTTATAAACTCCATGACATTATTGATTTTGGTTTTAGTTTATTTGGAAAAATCATTGAATTAAATACTTTTCACTTGTCTTTTGGCTCAGGATGGTGGCAAGTGCAATATGAAATCTTTCATTTACTTTTGCCTCATTAGGATTTATACTTGCAAGAATATGAAAACTACGGATGTGAGGTATGAAAAATTCTTAAATATGGCATTAATTTAGGTTTCTCCTAATCAAGGCTTTAAAAGAGTAAATCCCAATGTGATTGTTCAGCACTTATGTAAACTTTCCTCCCACAGCATTCTCGCTCTGTGACGAGATCAAGGATAAAATTCTTCCTCTAGGTTAACATGCCTCATTCTCTCTCTAAGTCTTTTGGAAATTAACTGAGGAGAGGGTTGATCCAACCGGCCTTGGGTCAATGATCACATAGATAGACCAGAATATACCTACTACAATGAAACCTTAAATATTGTAACATTTTGAGCTGTCAAAGAAAGTTTAAAACCAGTGTTGTGTAAAATGAGGCAGAGAAGTGATCCTTAAAAGCCTGATAACTGTTTTGCAACATTTCAAAAGAGTGGAGAAACTTCTATTAGAATGGATGAGGATAAAAGGGTAATTCTTAATACCATTATTTTTTCAGAAAAAATTGTAGTTACTGTTTTAAAGAAACATTTTTTGGAGAATTGGCTTGTAGTAATTGATCCTTGAGCTTAAGAAATTCAAAGTCAGATTCAGCAACATTCTCCTAGAGATAAACAAACTTGTATGAAACTTGCAGCGGCAGCCTTATGATGAAATTAATTTTATTTGGTTTCACATATTTATTAACTTATAAATAATATTATATCATACTCTGCATAGAATTATGTATTTCATCTGAGGCAACTTAAATCAACACTTTTCCTTCTTTGCCAATCCTAAAAATTGAATTAAAAAGACTCAGATCAGGTGACCACTTCCATGAAATGTTTTGGGTTTTAAGTTTAGCTGTTAATTTAGTACACAAATAATCTTTTAAGATACTGAAAACATTTATGGCTAGGTATTCTTAGTTTAAACTGAGACTAATGAAATGCATTTTGATTAAGATAAGAAAACTTTTGTGCTATGAAAATACCAAAAAAAAGGGTTTAACAAGCGATAGCAAAAGTTAAAAATCATTCTTATTTTATGTCATTGAAATAATTTCAGATTTCAACATTGGGTCATATTTTGCTAATAATTGCGAATGCCTAAAAAAGGCATTTTATCATCATCATAAAAGGCTTATCTATGATCAAATCATTTAAAGATTGCACTGCTAAATTTTAGCTTTGATAAATTATGAATTAAAATGTTGGGTAACTTCATGACTAACTTTTGTTTATCCTTTGGCTAAGGTGCTCAGCTGATGGGTCCCAATTCAGTTGCATGCTTCAGAGAACTGACTGTAGGAATATTGAAGGAAAATGACACACAGATATAATCTGCTGTTATTTAAGCTGCAAATTTTTATACAATATAATCTATAGCTTCAGCCGAGATATGGTGGAAATACCTAACTGAATAAAAAGTAAAAATCTGTATTCAGTTTTATACAAGTTCAAACTATAATATTTTCAGACTTTAAACTGACATATATTATATGCATTGTTTATAATAGAAATATGATTTGTCCACGGATGATCGTTTGGGATCGCAAATTATAACTAATTAACTATTTTTATATAATAATCACCGCTGTGCATATACTTATTTATCTGATATCAGTAGCTACCATAAGAATTACATGGAAGCGATTTTCGAAAATTAATTTCATGGACTCTCCTATGGCACAGAATTTGGAAATTTATAAATTCCGAAGGTTAATAAAAGTCCGAAGGACTATTACATACTCTTAGTTTTTTTGCCCAAAGTATCATTGCTTCGACAATTCGAAGACACTTCATAAAAAATGCACGTAAAGTTCATTTTAATCGATTGCAGAATTTATTTCCTTTTCATAATGAAGTCAGAACGAATAGTCTTACAAAATCGAGACAAGTGCCAATTGAAGGAAATTATAAAGATTCTTATAGTGTAGTATCATTTTGAATTCGAAATTGCAAGCATTAGGATATTAAATGCGAAAAATTATTACAACTTTGTTCATAAACAACAAGTCCCTAAGGTGATTGTTGAACTCGACTCTCATACGAATATATCTAGGAACGATTGGACCATATCTATCAGCTATCCCGTGCATTTTTTATGCGTTAAATTTAGTTCCGTAATTTTTGACGGAAGAATTCACTAGTAATAATAAAAATGACAAAAGCTTGTTTATGTCCCAAGTTGTTGACCATATTTTGTAATTTCTAAGTAAGAGCATAATGCTGTACCGCTCCCATATTACGACCTTTACTTCCGTAAGTTTTTCTCCATATGCATAATTTGTAGCCACGATTATACTTATAAAACAGTTCTTTGCTCTTTTTGGGTATAGGTCGCGAAATATCATTGGTTTTGGCAGTAAAACAGTAGCTTCTTGCTACTTTTGAGTCTATGACCGTTCCTAACTTTTTTACCCATTTCTTGGCATCAGTAAACTAAACCAATCAATCAGACAAACCGAACTAAAATATTTTTGGTTACAAATTTGTTTTCTTTTCTTCAAATAACCAGCTCTCATAAATGAGATTAGGAGTAGTAATATAAATAAATCTTCATTCGGCCAAGATTTAGGTTTGAAAGTCTTCTTTTCCTTTTTCTCTGGAAGAATATGACTATACGATGAAGTACTCACTAATTATATTGTGCATTAAGCCTTCCCTACGCTTAAACTACGATTATTCCAAATCCATTCCACTCCATTATTCCAGGCCCTTGAAGGGCGAAAAACTTGGTGTATTTATTGAAGGTGTTCGAGACAGTCTTATACTCAAGAAGATAATTCTACTCTTTAACCGAGATCCTCTGCATTAGCGATACATTTCCGCTCACAGAATCACAATATTTCGGTTCTTTACGAAGATAAATCGATATAATTAATGGAATACGGTTTTCCAAAGAAAAAAATTTCTTAAGCGAACAGTGAAAACAGAATGGGAGTCGAATATATGAAATTTATAACGTCTAAAGAGCGTTAAGAAAGCAAACATTCTGTTCATTGCCTTTCTCTCATAAAGGCTTCTTCACAACCTTTGCGACCAAATTATCCCAAAGTATTCAATATAACTCCTACGATGATTAAAATTTTCTTTCGATTCTTCCAATCTACTTTAATATTCTGCCACTCTTCAAGGATATTTAATTTTATTTACTTTGTAAACAATGCAAAATAAATTTTCAGTATTCTCGCCCCTTAGTTATACCCATGGCGCCTTTCGTTACGGCAATTCTGATAATCAGCAAACTAGTCTTCGTACTGAGCAGTTGGTAGTATCAGGTTAAGATAAGATTTCCACCTACATAACGGCCAAGAATTCTCTCAAATAATATCTACAAAAAATTAACGGAAACAGCCCCCCTAAATATTCGAGTGAAAACATTTTTCCCGTACGTAATAAGGTTTTACAATAATCTCAATGTGCTGCTGCGTAAATTATTTAGTTTTTGATCTCATAAGCCATAAATAGGTCGAATCGCAAGAACAACATCTCTTTTCTGCGGTGCCTTAGGGCTCCCTATACTAGCAGCCAGGGATCTGCAAATTCGCAGTTAGTCCGATCCTACCCGCAGATATCTGCACGAAAAGTCGCGAATCGGGCAAATGCCTCTTGTGGGTCGGATCGGGTCGGAAAATTTATGGGATTAAGAATCTGTATCCGTACAGATCTCTACTTAGCGGCACCCTAAGGCTCCCATGTCGTTGAAAACGGGACATCCCCCTACGAAAAGCGAAAAAAATGTCTCCACTCGAATATTTTGGTGGGCTGTTTCCATTATTTATCCTTGATATTATTTGGGAGAATTCTTGGCCGGTTTGTAGGTGGAAATCTTATTTTAACCATATACTACGAACTGCTTCCTACGAAGACTTATAAATCGAATGGAATTAATTGATTTCAAAGGTGAAATAACATCAAGTTTGGAAGAAAATGCTTTTCATCGTAACGAAAAAATAGATTTTTGTTAAGGTTAAAAAACCCTATGATCGGGGGTGAATTATAGCAATCAGAGGCTCTAAATGTAGGGATAGTTGGAGACCAAAATGGATAGATTTTTCGCCTTTAAAAATATACAAAACATCTTTTGATGACCTAGCGCCTACTCCGCCAAATGTAAAATCCGTCCTTATATATCCGATAATATATCCGTAAGATAATGAAATTTAGTATGAATTTTTTTTTAACATTAGATAGATTTCAGTAACACTGTGTAGTTCAACTCGTTCACTTTATCTTTAGCAGTAAATTTTAATTAACTGTATTTTGCCATTGAATGTCATTAAAATATCATAATTAATTGCAAGACAAAGAACAGATTTTGACCTTATGGACGAAAAGAAATGGGATTGTCCCTGCAAAAACGAGCCGTATGCATTACCCTAGACCATAGAGTATACTTATTCAATGCCTACACCAAGTTAAGTTTTCGCCAAGTATTCAGTCATATCATTGCCATTTAGGCTTATTTTTACATTACCCTATAAAACCTATTTCCCTATGTTTTTCCTCTGGATTTTTCTGGATGTAAAGATATGGCCTGCCTTCGGGAACCTGGAGTATCATTAACCTTCCAATTGAACACCCTTGGTTTAAAAGTAATTCTTTCTGAGTACATATCCATGGAGTTTATCCTTAGGTAGTATTAGACAAAACGTTTTATTTTATATTCTTCTCATTACATTCCTCTCATATATTTTGCGGTTTGTTTAAGGTTTTACGCCTCGCAATACAATAAAAAATACCGGTTTTGAAGAAGGTGGTTACATAACATAAACCGATGGTATATCTTCACAGAGGAGATCAAAGCCGACATTTCCTAAGGTAAAATTTATAATTGTACTGGTTCAGTACGCTCAATAGTATAGCAGCGTTTCCCCATTTCATTTCGTTACGGAACCCGTGCAATTCGAAATAGAAATCGCGGAATCTTAAACAGTGCGTTGTTTAAAAGTAGGAAAATGAGAACACATATAATAAAGATCGTAATGAAACTGGTTGCGGTTATCAATATTCCGATCGATATTTTCCCCCTCTAATAAAGATGATTACAAGGCCTTGTCACATCACTAAGCGGAACCCTAGGGATCAGCGGAATCCCATTTCGGGAAGGCTGCTTTAGAGTGTATATGCAATAAAATTTATATACCGAAGTTTCTTATTATTCATTACGGCGTGCGAAAAACTGATCAGTATATACAAACTCCAAAATATATTTTTGGTTTTTCCATTTTTATCGGACAAGTGTACCTACTACATTCTTCGTCTCAATTTTGCAAATGAAACTACCATAGTAAAATCCTATCGTCAAGGGAACGAATTTTGCCATTGTGTCATCCTCAGGTTGCTCTTTCCTTGCCGGAAGATTGCATTCGTTATGGCAGCATTATTCAGTTGCTGGCGCCGGACTTGTTCACACTCCCTACCGGCGGATATGAGAAACGAGGTCTCACTCTCTCTTGCTCTTTGTCGGTGGAGGATGTGGACGGAGGACAGCACCTGGCAGAAGGCTGCCTACTCTCCGCCGCTCCGCACCTGCCAGCCTGCGTACGCAATTCCTTCATCATCTCCAGGTACTACAACTATCCTATTTCTTGCATGCTGGAATCTAAATTTAGCTCTTTAATCTATTTTATTACGAGAGACTGCTTTCAACTCCAGTTTCAGTTTCGTTTTGTGTTACTGTTTATTCGTGGTCCACGGAGAAATTCAAACTTTTCAGGCGGTTTCAGTAGAGCTATATCCAGAAGATTTTAAAAACACTTTTCACAAATTTCCTTTCATTCCATCCGCTCCTTTGTGTACCTTGTGAAAAATAATTCTTAGACCGATATAAAGTGAATATTTTTTCAACTATATCGGTGAAAATGAAGATTCGAATTTCGTTCTGTCATATCTCTTTCGGTAACTGTCATATTTTTCTGGAATGCACCGTGTCATTTCATGAGTTTCACCTAAATTACCAACTTTCACTGCTACAGCTCGAAAGTTCACCTCCGTTTACGCGATAGATGCATCTTGCGGCGAGATTTTTTTCGCGGTGGAAATTTCTCTTTAAGTCGCAGAAAGATAATTAGCGAGACGCGCTTACTTCTAGAACATTTTTGTTTCTCTTTCAATCACATTTTCAGGTTTGTGTATGTGAAGTAGAACACTATAACAGAAATTTGTATTGATCGTAATTCGAGCGTAATGCTAATTAATAGTTCTCCGTTGGACAAATCGTCTTCGAAAATTAGTGCGGCGATGCTATTTGGATGTTTCCGATTGTCGGAACCTCCAAAAGGACAATTCAGAAAGTAAGTTTTAAAAGCCATCGGGCCTCGGTGGTGCAAGGGTAGTCTGGGAGGCGATCACGGTCCTAAGACAGAAATTATCCATCGGAACGCATTAGTCTCTCCAGCATTCCGAGACATTCCCACGAAATAAGTCAACCGAAAATATTCTATTCATTCTTTCCTCTTACGCATGAAAACGAGGTGGAAAAATAACGAGTGGTTCTTTGGAAGACCGCATCTGGGTATCCTCGACTGCTACTTTTCGTATAATATCGAAAAAAATCATCGAAGAGATAAATTGTAAAAATGACATTGATGCGACAAAGATTACGTAGGCGATAGTGGGTTTGATCGAACTCATATTGTGGATCTCCTGCTTCGCGAGTTGGATGCTTTTGGTATATGGATGCAGTGATGGAATCATCGATGGGCCTGTTTTTGGCGATTTCTCCCTTGGGAAACGGTCAACCTCCGCCGCCTCCGCGAATAATTGACCCTTAATTCGATGACTGATCCCTTCTCGGGGTTTACGCCGAAGAAGGCAGTGGATGGAAGTTTTCGTTGTGGCCTTGGGGGGACGTAGGCTGCTGGCAGATGTGGAAGGTGACGAGAAGAACGGAAACGCGGCAAAAGAGGGAAAAGGGAGGGCAGGTGTTGCGTGGGGCGGCCGATGACGTGTGTCTTCTTCTTTGAGCAGCCTCTTTCCACATTCTTCATCTTGCGTCCACCATTATCTCTCGGAGGAAAAAAGAAACCTCCATACTCTCTGTCAACAAGGACATGACGTTCACATCTTTCTCCCCCTTGCCGTGATGGGTAAACTCTCCAAAGTGCGCCGAACTCGTCTCCCACAAAGTACTCCCGATGATAATATGTCGTCGTTGGGGAGTTTTTTTGAGCGCTGTTGTTTTACCACTGCCATTCTGTCCACGTAAGGACACTTCATTGAAGTCGGTGACGACGAAAACCGGTATTCCTCATCCTTTCATTCGAGTCGTTGGTTGGGCACGAATATTTTAAAGAATAAATGCCGGAAATGTCTCGGATCGTTCGGCTTGCTCTGTCGCTTAGAAGTCGTTTATTTCCCCTCGTGACGCATAGTTCGACGCAATCAAAATTCTACCTCCTTTTTCCGTGGGGAACTTTCCCAGAAAAGTTTTTTTTTCCATCCAAGAAGATGGATGTGTAGCATTCGGCGAAGCATTTCATTATTCATTTATCTCGTGAAAAATTATCGTCGTAGGCGGAAAAACCATTGATACCGAGAGAATACCCTTACATTCAAAATTATAAACACATCTACTCCTATAGAATATTAAAATTAGAGGAAGCGCGAATAAAAATTAATAAGGTTTGAAGCCAGTTATAACCTTATGATCTTAAAATTTTCATATTGATGTAGATCATCTTTATATGTTTTCTTGCCTAGTTGCTGGCCCATGCGCCAGCACTTTCCATCAGTTCCAATGATCACTCTCCTCTTTTGATGCTATGTATAAAGGAATTCGTGGGACTTAATGTCAAATTCTTATATGAGCCAACTAAGATGTATGTAGATTCGAAATATATATGCTTCTCCGTTTTCGGAATCCTATCCGATCTCTCATCAATAAATTTTCATCAAGTTAAAATTAACTTCTTTCTGAAATTTCCTAATATCATAATCAGCCATTCCCTCCATTTTGATATTATTGCTTTTGAATTATCTAAAATAATAACCGCTAAAATTTAACTTAAGACACCAAATTTTAATGAAGTTCCTTTAAAATATCGGAACTGTAGAATTGCGCGCAAGGGTTACAGTAATACGTTGCCCTGCCACTTCTGATATAACAGAAAATGTTTATGAAAGACGCATGCGGTAAAAATACTGTCAATGGTTAGACTGCTTCTGGCTTCACTCCACTATCCATTCTTACTTCATTAATCCCTCCAGAACTCCCTCTAATGTACTCAATCACAGGCCTGCACAACTTTCAAGAAGAGAAGGGTCGAATAAGTATAAGAAAATTATCGCGGACGAAGAATTTGGGGAAAATTAAGCTTATTTTTAAAACGTTGGAAGAATATTTATTTAAACATATAAAACTCGAATGCATACTTTAAGTGCCACCATACATTTTTCCGCGTAAAAGTTTCCGTAATTTGGAATTAAAATGAGAGAAATCTTATAATATATTCCAAAAGCTCATTTGTGATGGAAAAACGTTTTTTGTGTTCGAAAAGTCCACACTCATCAGCGCGGGACTGTTGAAAAATCTATTTCAACAACTCATAGCGGACCGCAGGGTGATGGACTAACTACATGAATCCTATCGGATCGCATGTAGCCAGCCAGTACATTATGCAGGCCTGCTTTGTAACATCACAATTCAAAAACTGAAGATATCTCTAAGCCAGTCCGAACTACTACGCCAACTCCTTTTCTTCGTTTTTATATTACTTGGATCTGGCTGTGAAATGTAAGGCTTTTACTCCATGGAATTGTCATTTTTGTTTATGGATATTGTAATTGTAAACTTTTCCAACACTGGTTTAATGTATTGGATTTTCATTCATAAAAGATATGAGAAAATATGTTTAGTTTAATAATAACGATTGGTGAAAACCACTCTAAAATATAAAGTTCTTGTCATTCTAATGGGGTGACCTGAAAATATTTGTACTGATGATCATAGATATTCAATGAAATAGAAAAAATTAAGAAAATGCTTTTAATTTTTTTTCTATTTCATCGAATATCTTTTTAAAATCCATAGTATTACGTTGAAACTTTTTTGATTTTTACCAGATGAAAGTTTGTTTCTGCTAAAGAACGATTTGATATATATTCCGCTTGCTTAACGCACTTAAGTCTCTAAGTTCCTGTCGCCAGTTTTTAGAGCGTAGAAGTTGTATCGATTCTCCCTGCTCTCTTAGTTGAATCCACAAATACAATCTTCATCAGAAGAAAAAATTTCTTTCTTTTCGCTTAGAGTTTTTAAAATGATTTTTGGGAAATCCGAATTTCTGTATTTCCTTACACTGCCAGCGAGAGCATTACTGTTAATAATAATGATGAAATAAAAATAATTACTTCTCAACATCTTTAGTGAAAATTTTGTTCTGACGTTAGAACAGAGATTGTTGATAAGGATTTTTTAAAATTTCAGCCTCATTTTCACCATATGGTGTTAATTAACGATTTAATCGATAGGCTCTTGGATAAAAACAATGTTGAAAACCGGTTTTCCTGATCATCTCCCCTCAAGTGAAACCTGTTTTTTTTTCCTTTCTTTCCAAGGCCCATGTCGATTTGTGATATTTTCGGGGTCAATGGCTACTCCTCCACGAGCATTCTTCTTAGCGGTTTGTGTCACTAGATTTAGTGTTGAGATGTCGGCTAGCTCCATGGGCGAGAGATGTATTACATCTTCAGAAGAATAACTGTAAATGAGATATCCTGTTTTCTTGCTCGGCTTCTAATCGGTCGTATGCCGATCTTGTTTTGATCTCTAGGAATATTGTGATACTTCCTCATTCTTCGTAGATCCTCTGCTATCAGTTGTTATCATTCCTGTAAACTTTCTTTTTCGATTCTAACCTATAAAATTCAAATATTCCACGGGCTTTCACCTTGTTTATGAAGCATGTATAGCTCGAAATACTCCAAAACTACTCCTTTCATAGTATTTTTAAAAATTTAAATGGCTGTCATTGACATCGCAATTTCTTAGTTGCTGATTTTATATTTTAATTTATTTTTACTCCGCATTTTTAGCAATTTTAGACATATTAAATTGTTAACCATTTTATGCTAAGAAATAGAGCGCATGTCAAATCACCGAAGATTTTGGAATTTCCTTCCAACAAGAAGTATTTCTAAAATATAAAATTATAATAAAATATGTTAAATTAAATTATTATGGTCATTCTAGCTAAATTTGTTGAGTTAAAGCAGCCCTTTTTTTATCCTAAAGAAGAATAGACTTGAAAAAAGTCCAACAGGACCGGGAATCGAACCCGAATCTCCCGATTGCCGCTTGGGTGCTAAGACTTTTTATCTTTTAGGTTTACTAAAGGATTGGCACCTGAAGTCGGGGAACCTTGAAACCCAGGTCGTTTTTTTAGCTCTCGTATTGTGGTTTATTTTTTATGAAAACTGTCATTATTATTAATAATCTGTTGTTATTCTTATTTCATATAATATTCGTTCTCAAAGTGGGATATCAGGAAGCCAAGGCCGAGTATATTTTGTAGCAAAATCGTCCAACATCTTTAGAAACGGAGGAATTTGAGGTGTTTAGCAAGGTATAAATCGAGGACGTTCGTCACCCTCCATCGCCCACTGCAGACACTTCCGCAATACAGCGAAAACGGTATTTGTGCGAACAAAAACGATCTGCGAACCGAGCCATATGCTACTGCTGATAGCAGCTAAAAAGTAGATAAAAAAATATATTTAAATAATATAAGGAAGTCGAAAACATTTTCTTATGGTAAATTTCGATAGTTTCAGGTCCCAAAAGATAATTTCTCCATAGATTGCGCAATTTGTTCGCGGTATTTATTAAGGCTGATATCGCTATTATCTTAAGATTAGATATCCCCCTTTTTCTTTCAACTCTACCGGTATTGACGTCACTGTACAGTGAACTATTCCCGGGATGACATTATCAATTTGATTTGATATCAGGTTCACCAATCTTATCGCTGCAAATTCAGGAAAAAGAAAATAGTAATAAGGAAATTTTACATTTTATGCGTTATGCTTTTTTTAATCGTAAGTACCGTAAACATTTCAAGTTTTACTCCATTGGTATTCTATATATCGCTGGTAAAAATACTTTGCTTGTGATTATCCAAGCGAAAACATTATTTTCTTACTTTTTTTAATTTTTCATTGAAAATATTCTTAAAAATCAACTCTAGATCGTATGATTGCTCGAGGAAGTTGATAGAGCAAACCTCATAAATACGATTGGCGAAATGGGAGACCTCATTAGCTTCTTTGCAAGTTCTACGACACTTTAACCATGGCAGACCAGGTCCACATACTTTTGAACGACCTTTTCTAGTACCAGAATAAATATCTTTACATGCACACGTACTCACGTAGCTCTGTTCTTTTCCGCGTAAGCACGCTAATAACCTCTTCATTCCCCATAGTCCTCACTACCTTCTTTTACTTGTATACTTTCGCTTTATTCTCTTTCATTGATCTTTTCATAGATTCTCTTTTATCTCATAACGTATCTTGTCTTCATATATTCAGTCCGTATAAAATAACTGAAAGTAGATTTGTCCCTAGGTTACCGGAAAGTAATCCAAGGAAAGCTTTAATGGCTCAAAATATTGTTGAATTCAATGTTTCATACTGATCTCATGCTTTACAAGCCCGGCTAGCTCAGTCGGTAGAGCATGAGACTCTTAATCTCAGGGTCGTGGGTTCGAGCCCCACGTTGGGCGAATATTTTAAATTATAAATTTTATAATGATAAGTTAATGGCGCTCCATATTGTTTAAATTATTTTGTGTTGCATATTGTGTGACTATTGAATAATTATTTTTATCACTGTTCATTGTGAATGATTTATCATTATGCTTAACTAATTTCATCTTTATATTATTAACTTTATATTAGTAACAAAATTTATATTAATTGTGCATTATCCTAATTGCATATATAATTTGATATTAATTGTAATTTTATCTTACGCTTACTAATATCTAACTGCGGCGGAAATTCGTAATAATAAGTTAGAGTAATGCCATGCTGGGCGAGCAAAGAAAAATATAATATTTCCTAGAATATCAAATTTCATAGCTACAATCAACAAGTGTGTGTTCTGATTTCATCTAAAAGGGCTCTAACAAACTATTCAGCCAAGTGGACAAGTATTCATCTCCTGAATCGACCATTATATGCGAAACATACGACATATCGATGCAAGCCATTTTAGAATACCTGGAAGAGATCCTTAGATGAACGAACTCTAATGATTTCCTAAGCGTTTTGTGTGGTAATATTTGGAATAATGAAAGGCAAATGTGCAGGAGATCCGTTTTCCTGCGATCTTCGTCGGAAAGAGACGAGTGCAATTATGCATGCGGCAAAGGGAGCGGCAAATATTCCCATCCCATACCAACTTGGCATTCGTGAACGTTGGTCTGGGAGCATATTATAGGACTAATATGTGGCGGTTATTTAAGAATTATGGTAGTTTTTGAAATTCGCACTACTCGTTTTATTTGGTAATTATTGATCTAAAATGTAAATTTTGCTTATGAACAATAGAAATACATATATTCATCGTGGAAAAACTTGTATACCTATCCCTCCAGAGCGTATGAGCCGATAGCTGATGGGATAGCTGTAGATTTCGTAAATATATTTCTCAAAAGTAAGTAAGTTAATAAGTGAGTAAGTAAGTTAACTTAATAAAACCTATTGAAAATTATGATAGACTTTATGATAGATCTTTTTCATGATGAGATTTGATAGAGTAATCAAAAGAATGCATTTTGATTTTATCTTTTTCCTTAGAAATTAATATATCATCAGGGGCTTCTTTTAAGTTTCGATGTGATGATTCATATTTAACCCTTTGTTACGTAGAAATTGTTTCAAATTACTGATGAATGTTTCGGTTGCCAAAATCATTCAACGCCTTAAAATTTCTTGGAGAATTTGATTTACGCGAAAAGATTTCCAGTTTTTCTGCGTGCATTTGCTTCGCATTCAGCAAGATTGCTTCTTTCAATTTCTTCAGCTATTCGCCAGCTTGTCATGCCGTTAAGACTTGAATTGTTAGGGTGGAAGAAAAAACTTGGCTGGAAGTCCAAGGGCACTTTCAGCTCGCAAAGAGAACATAAGACCAATTGGTACTTGTACAGAAAGAAAGCAGTCCTTGAATATAGCATGCTGAATTCCTGGAAATCGATACAACTTCTGACATGCACACTTGAATGGCTGTTTGCGTTAGCCAAGGTTAAGTTAGGGTGGAGCACAATGAACGCAGCTAATTGCTTCCCTTTCCGCCGTTCGCAGTGCGGATGGTCGTGAGAGGAATGGAGAGCCGCTCTGCTATGGTGAGAGCTTCACACTTCGCCCGGCAGTCACCAAGAATGGAGAGGTGAGTTCCTTTTCTTTGGGACATTCCCACGCATGTCTTTCACCACTTGTTCCGCGCCGTCTACTCTGCAGATATCATCAGCAGCTTAAATAAACGTTTCTTTCTCCGCTCTCGGGGGAATGTGAAAATTCCCGCGAAGAAGCACAATGCTCATCCTCCTTTGTATTTGCACTTCTCGTTTCTCTCTTTCTTTCAGACAAGGGAATCCATTTTTTATTGAAAGACCTGAATCCATCCGGAGCGTTTGCTCTCCGCTCCTTTTATACCTGCAAAATATTTCCCTCGGCCGTTAGGTTGCCTCTGTTGCGAAATTTCATAGACGACCTGAATATCACCTCTTGATATTACGCTTCATAATTGGATACTATGAAATATTAAGATACTTTCGACTTTTTTCTTTCGCTATCGCGCATGTTTCCCAGGATTTTATCAAAGGATAAAGAGGTACATATTTTAAGGAATATCATGGAAAACATTGTATTTCCATAGGTAAGTAATACATGGTTTTAGTGTGACACTTTCTTAATGAATGATATTTATATTCCTCACGCTTTAGTCGAGATTTACTGGATATATGAAATGATGGAGTAATTATCGTAAGAAGAATATTTTGCTGATTTCTTTGTTCTGCAAAATTATCTAGGTATATTATATTCCGTCTAATTTTTCTTGAGAAATCAAGCTTATAATTAAATTTTAATTAAATGTAAATTTCCCATTTTATTCCAACGCAATAGCTAATAATTTACTTATCTCAATCACCTTATGTGGATGTGCTGAAAGCTTAAAGTAGCATGATTTCGGTAAGTTTTTTGGGAGCAGTCACAAAGATCTATGACTTCGAAGTGGGGTTTCCCCAGCACCGATTTCTAGCCATTCGCCATCTATCCTTTAATTCAGCCGTCGCTTTATGCCGAAATGCAATATTTCTTACCTCGAAGCTCTCGAGCGTGTCTCTCGAACGTGGAGGAGATTTTAACGCGCGTCGAAATCATCCCGATTAGTTATCCGAGCGAAGTCATGGTTTGGGTTCGTGCGTCGTGAATGGGATGAGTGGAGCGACAGGTGGTCAGGCGCCCCAGCATCTGCCGGCCCACAAAAAAGCCACGAGGCGGCGGTCATTGGGAAAATTTCAAGTTCCTCTGATGAAATGGAACCATAACCTCAGCATTTTCGAGAGTCACGTTAGGTGGGAGTACGGGAACGATGACCGCTCCTTGCAAGATTAAAGGAATCGGATTCTTGCATTGTCATGAGTAAGACCTCATGCCAAGTAACAGTTCTCGAAAGGTTCTTCTGCTTTAAACTGTAAAACCTTAATCTATACAATGTTTCGGATCATTTGAAATCTTTTATTATGTTTTTTATTTTATTCTTATCTTGTTTTAATGATATTCTTATTTTTTTCTTATGATATTTTATGATGTGAAGAAATCGAGTAATAAAAACAAATAATTATAGATAATGAGGTGGAAATGGTGGAAACTAGATTACTATTATACTTAGCGGGATATCTCGTGAATGTCCTTTGCATGGATATTCTGTAAAGGTCATACGATGAAGTTGATGAATTTCAACTTATACGAACATAGTTAGAACTTGACACGAATTTATTGAAATTCCTTTCGTAGCTTAAGGCTGCTGAATCGAAATCATGCATTTTAAAATTATTAAACGTATATAATTTTTAAGTCATTATCACGACACATCATGTTCCTATATTAGTTTTGCTTTTTCACTTATTCTACCACATTAAGCATCCTGAGTTCGAAAAATTGATAGATATATAATTTTCAAATTAATGTAAAAAAGAGACAAACCCTGAAATTAATATTCAGTATTGGGAAAGAAGTTAACTTACCTTTTAGACTTTCTTCAGTCACATCCAATCTTATTGTCTCAGCAAATATCACATCGAAGCACTGATATTTCAAAATCCTTTTATAATAAAGAAGAAAACACTAATGTAATGCTTAGAAACATACAGTTACTTTCACGTTCACCGATAGATTTATGCTATTTACTCTTAAATTCCTCGTAAATACTTACTCTTGATCCGCTATCAATTAGGATATTGTAGCTCGATTAACTACTTTCACCTTTACAAACTAACTGTCACACCTACGTCTTCTCAATGACACTAATCCTCTTCCGATGTGAAACTCTCGAATTTACGGTATGAACTGATAATGACGGTCAAAATTATTGGTCTACGTAAACTAGACTTGGTGTGGACTAAAAAATCATTGGTTGAAGCAAGGTTAGTCAAATGGTGCTGAAAAATATTTTTCAACGAAAGTCAGGTTACACCTTTTGTAATATCGTCGACTGAAGCTCAACGAATCCTCATAAATTCTTCCTATTGGGAAGAAGGCTACAAAATCTAATGCAGTAATTTCCCTTAATTCCACTCCGTCATTACTTAAATGGCATACGAACAAGACGGTATTGTATTTAGAGGGATATAAGTTGTTGCGAGCGATTGTTTGGGGCTATATTTCAAAATTCGTATAAAAATATTTCTCGTAAAATGAGTACTCTCCTGCGAAGTACATTCAATCCTACTGGAACAATGATTTGTATTCTTGTAATCCAGAAATTCGTGATAAGTAAGCCGATGTTAATCAACATTTACTGATCCACAAAGGAAACTCATGATAATTTACCGACAGAAAAAGATTGTTATGATTTAAAAACAAAATGATAGCCAAGGACTAAATAAAAGACTGCAAAATACAATAACTAAAACAAGCAAAAGGACTGTATACACATATGAGTGGCGAAATTACTTACTCCGTCAGTTGAAGGTAACACTTAGAAACCCTCCATTCTCTTTTGTGTACCCTATTCTGCCTGCGGTTTTTCCACCTAGTTCTTATGAAAAGACCAATAAATATTATGAATTGCACCATAGTTTCTCTGTCAAAATTTTCTGTCAAAATTTATATTAGTTTTAAATTATTAAGTAGTAAATACTTACTAACCTCATGGTTCTGATTTTTAATATATATTTTTTATTTTTGATTTTATTTACAGGTATTTTATGTCCAGTCTATGGTGGGGCCACTTGATTCAAAGGTAGGATGCTCAGGTGAACCGAATCTTCAGTTAGTATCCAAGAGGAATTTTTATACAAGATGGCATTGTCTCCATATGTATCCTGCTCTCCAGCCTGAAACATTTGGCTCTCCAATAAATGTAAGCTAATTATCATCTGTTATCAGTAGAACATCTCTGAGGACTTAACGCTATCTTGCTAGTTAAGAATGTCTACTATTAAAATAGAAATTTTCTTTTTTGGAGATAATTATTCTTTGGTATGTCATAGACACAAATATTCTGAATAGATTATAATTCTGATGCCTGAAAGGAAATCAGTTATTAGCATTGAAATCTTTATTTTATAATTCTTGACTTCAATATTTAGGCTATCAATGAATCAACAGTATCTGTTTTAAGATGATGAAGTCCAGAAAATTCTTCAATTATATACTGTAATGCATAGTATATTTGTTATAATGGGTGTATCCTCTAATGGGCAATAATATATATCAGGAATATAATTGGAGGAACTGCTTACTGTAATATTGACTAATAATACTGTATTATTGATTCAGCATTCAGAATACTGTAATATTAATTCAGCATTTAGGGTTAGTTCTTTAGGAAAACCAGGCCCTGCACTTAAGGCATAAGTTTATCATCTCAATTTTATCAAATAATATTTTATGGTAAATTGGAAATGCTCCTAGAGGTTTCAGTTTGAATGAATATAAACCGATGAAGTATAATCATTTAGCTGAACTATAACTAAATATCTTCCACCGATTAGCAAAACATGATCCAACTCAGAGTTAATCATTGCAAAAGAGAGAATTCCAGGACTAATGGATGTAAGTAATGATAAAATGCCCATAAAAGATCCTTGTCAAGCATGAGCCTTCAATGCTTCCTTTGATGCTTATTTCTTAAACATTCTCTCTTTTATGTGGGTGAGACCTATATAAGTGGAATATTCATCAAATATTTTTTACATATTTCTCGCCAAAGTGGAAAATAAAATGATTTAAATTTAAGAGGAAAAGCCCTCATTCGCTTTCAGCCAAATGAAAGGCTGGTGATTTGCCACTCTGCAACCAATCGCCGCTTAGCTGTGGAACGTGCTTATTGGTTCAGGACTTTGTTTGGAATGGTAAATTGAATATGTCAGATCCAGAAATGAAATTAGATTAGACCATTCAATTATTTATTTTCATTTATCATTTTACCATTTCAGGAATGTGAAGTTACTTTACATACATATCTTGATGTCCACAAGAGAGAAATGGCAGAAAATATTTGGATGATTGTCACCCAAACGAGTGGAGAAAATAAACCGGCAGTGAGATGCATGCAGTGATATCAATTCACAAATATTGTAATCTGAAATACTTGGGAAGATGCTGATATTTATGGTTTAACCTAACAAAGAGCTGGTTTTGCTTTTCATTTCCTTTACTAATTAGAATCTTTTTGCATCTTTTGTTCTGCCATTATTATGTATGCAGTTTCTGATTTATAATGTTAGCACATGAGATTAATTTCTTAGTTTCTTTCACAAACTGAGTTCTGGTAATTTTTTTGGATAATTACTTGCAGCTGTGCATTACATTCATCTCATAAAACTAAAAAAATGGGGAAGGTTGGAGAAGAGCTGGTGTAACAATACATTTTATACGTTTATACTCATACAAATTCATTTATATAATAATTATATGACAATTCATGTTACATGGTTACTTAAAGTAATTTTGGTGGTGCCACAATTTTATATTACCTCGACTTACTTTGGAATATAAAAGTTCGATTGCCACCACCAACCTTATTTTATCGGGTACATGAGGGCTTTTCACCCAATCATATACAATATATATACAGAACATTCATGAACATATTAGTGTGCTCAGTTATTAATGCTATAAAAACATTTCATCATCATCACAATAGGCTTTTCCAATTATAGAACAGTTTGAAAACAGTCTTACTGAAAAGTTTAGCCTATTTTGCCAATAGTCATAATGACCATATGACTCTGAGTTTCTACAGTATATATATATTTATTTATAAAAATGAGATCCTTTTTATGAGATGAGATACAAATAGTGTGTTCTTTGCTCAGTGATTTTGGCATGATATGCTTACATTTGGTATGGGATTTTCAATACTTAAGGGGAGCTCTTAGAATCAACTGAGACCATTTAAAAAATCCACTGGTTGTTCCCTCCCCAATAATTTTCCTCATAACTCTGTGCTCATTTCATGGGACATTTCAGACACATTTGGAGGCGATGCCTCTTCTGGCACAGTTGCATATGAGGATATAGTGGCAATTGTTCCATTGCATGAAGGCCTCCCTGTTTCTTCCTCTCTCCTTTCAGAAGTTATCTGCGTTGCCTGCAAAGATTCCAGATATTCATCCTTATAGAGCATCCACTGCATGCTTATGACCTTCATTATTATTTCTTTATGAAATAAATTGAAAATTTATTTGACTCATTATGAAATGCATTGCTCAGCAAGTTTTTTGATGGAAAATACTTAGCAAAACTTGCAATATTTTTCTCAAAATATTTGATAGTTCATTTACTTGAAATTCACCTTCTAAAGTAGATATAAATTATTTTATCTTAATCTCTCAGTATCAGTCTGCAAAAAATCTTTAGTTTTACTGCATAGAATGATTCCTATTTTTATATTTATAATGCTTCCAAATCAAGATACTATCTCATGGATTAAACCTGAACATATCAAAATATGATTTTTGAAGGATTTTACTGAAACAGGTAAGGTTATGCCTTGGAATCTAGATCAGGAGTTCTCAAAAGAAATATTTTAGTGGCTCTTCTAATGAATGATTTTATCAAATGGCAACATTTTGCTCTAATTGCAGCGAACTTCTTCAAGTCGAACATCATCTTCAAATACAACTGTTAATTATAGTTTATGGTGCAAAATCTAAGAAATATATATATTCCAAAATAATTGGAGAAGCTATAATTTTTTAAAACAGAATTCAGAATTTATCCTCTCTTTCAATAAAAATGTGCTGGAGTTAAATATTTATAATATATATTTATTGATGGCTATATTGAAATGTTTTAATGTCCAATGTGGGAACTGCATGTGTGAACTGCTGATCTAGATGTACCTGCAAATATCTCTCAAACCATAAAAATAGTGGTGAAGATCTTTTAATTTTAATTTCTGATCAAGTTTATATATTTCTGACTGTTCATTCAGTATGTTTGCTAAAGTGAAATTCATCTTAAAGTGCTTTCTGTTTGCATTAGTCCTGATACTCCATCACTAATGTTCAGTCCTTGCTGAAATATTTTGACAAGCATTTAGCAAATAAGTATTTAGTCACCTATACCTTTCATAGTAAAAGTAAACTAATAATGTTATGAAAATATTGTCACTAACAGTTATGCTTTTCTTTACTAAATATAGATAATAGCAAGCTTCATGCACAAAACATGCATACTTTCTAGAATTAACTGCTTCATAATATCTTAATAGAATAATGTACCTGTGGAGGCCATGCATGACATGCTCACCCATTGTATCGCCTTCCGGCAAGATACTTTTAAAATCGTAAGTTCTGTGATGTCATTGGTAAACAATTTCCCTGTATCAATGCCATACTCACTGATATGTGCTTTGGATGATAGGTGACAAGATTAGCTCTAAGCTGGACGATCGTGCTCTTCGCAGGATCTGTCCTTCCCCCTGATGTCTACCCTGAGCATTTCTAGGGTCCTCTTTGTGGTCTCCAGTCTATGTTTCCAAATAAAATCATACAATGAATGGTATTAGGCTGTCATTCTGTTGTATGGCGTGGCAGTCAGTTGTATCAGGACAACTTAGTCTCGATTGTCATTTTACTTTTCAAAGTTTCTTCAAGTAGATTAGGGACATTGAAAGCCCGTTTTTTTTAACTACTTCAAATATAAGACAACTAGGTGAGCCACCAAGCAAGCATTAGCCTACCATAACCTCTTTTCTATTGCAAATAATTTAATGAGAAGCTAAGGGCAGTTATTCTCAAGGTTGGGCAAAGGTAATTTTGCAAATTAAACATTTAATAGCTCTTTTTAAGGCAGATTTCATGCTTGCAATCTACAGATAGGCAACAGCAAAATCTCAGCTTTGAGGTAAAACAAAATTGAATTCTACTTGAAGCCTTCTGTATATCCGCCACTACTAAGAAGCATCTATGAAAGTTAACAGCTCCAATTATTCATAAGTAATAAATAACTATTTAGAAATTCAATGATACAATAATGGCCTCCAAAGTTAATAAAATAGAAATTAATTTTTATTCTGTTTAGTTCAACTGCGGAAATTATTAGCTACCATCAATAGGGACAATGTTAAAGGGTAATATGAAGCTTTAATAAGCTAACACATACTTACATTGGTTTTATTGGAATCCTTGAGAGGAGTCCGCCATCCTCCATCAGCCCCTGCCGGCCCTGAACGCACACTTCGCATGCTTCCAGCTAGCCGAGAGGGGACTCGTGGTCCCAAAGCAGGTGTATCCCCTCCACCAATACCACCAATACCACCACCTACAGCTCCCCCAACTGATTGTTGGTGCTTGCGATCATCCCAGCTTTCATGATAGTTAGTGGAACTAGGAGAGGGTGGAGGAACCAGACTTTGGTTTGTTGCCTTGGCAGTAGGTAAGGGTAACTGAGGTCGTCTGGCATAATGCTGGCTTTGATTGGTCATCAAAGATTGTGATCTTTGGGAATTGGATGATGGGTAACTGCCAGGAGAATAGGTGGTATGTCTTGGTGAGGAAGAGGAGTTTTCAGGGGAGAGCCAGCCACCCAAACCAGGATGGCTACGCTTGAGGTCGTCTATTGGGTTAGTGTGGTTTCCCAAACTACGATTAGATGCCATGGTTCCATGTCGATCTAGCTGCTTATGAGGTGGTGTTGAGTGGTGATTGCTAGGTTGACTAGATTTGAAAGCCATGTTTCCTGAATGACCAGATCTCATGGTTGCCAATGGGGAAGGTATGGGGTACGTTTTGCTGGTACTCACAGGCTTGGTAAATGCTGCTGAAATTCTACTGGCCTGCAGATACCTCGAGGTTTCATTGTTCCTGAAAAAGGTGAGAAGTGTTTAGTACGTTATATTACATGCCTATGATTCTTATATAAAAATATGAAAACATTCTATCTTACCTTCCATTATAAATGTAATCTTGAGAGTCTGCACCAAGTCCTGAGTCAGAATGTTCATGATATGCACCCTCATGATACTTGGTTGAGGACCCTGAACTCATGGAAATTGAAGAGGCATGTCCATTTGGTATGTTAGTATTACCTAAGAGCTTCCCTGCATTTCCATAAAGGGCAGAACTGAAGGTAATCCCAGGAGTGTAAATACTATTAGTAAGTTTATTTGCTGAATAATTTAGTGCAGCCTGGCGATGAGATGAATGGCCAGAAGGAGGAATACTGGATGATCCGGATGCTCCAGCTCTGCAATAAAAATTTTGCAAACAATGAACAAAAAATTCATTTTTCCATTCCCATTTCCCCAAAAATCCACGTGTTATGAATAAAATCTTGGCTTTATAAGTTAATGATACAAAATTTCAAGAATAATACTATTTATATTAATAAGTAAAGAAGACAGATATTGAAGATTTGATTATGCCATTAAAATATGATCATTCCATATTAGTAATGAACAAATTATTGAACATAAAATATATACATACATTCTATTGTGTAAGGGTGTCTAAGCATACTTTTTGAAACGATAAAAAATAGAGATATTTATTAATCAAGCAGGTAAATAACTCTTGATTTGGGTTAGATAAACACTGGGTCTTATCTTCCCTCTTATGCTGTTGTCAAAATCAATGATTTCAAAAATGTAAATGGATTTAAATGTAGATTGAGTAAGAGAAAATTAGTGATGTCTGTGGACATCATATCCTAAAGGAAACTTAAAAGGAAATAAAACTTGTAAGGAACATCTATCTACAAGAGGAAGTTACTTAAAAATAAAGGGTGTTTGAGTACCCTGCTAAAAGCTATAATAAATTACAAATATAGTAAATTAAAAGCTAAAAGATATTGAAACAGAAACTAATCATTGCAACATGGACATGCAATACATGAAACTATAAAATATAAAAAGCTAATAAAATTTTCAAATTAAACACATTTGATGTAATAAAAGAATAAATCATTGGAACAAAATGCATTTAAATATTTATTCATAGAATAAAGAAAAATAAAAATGTTGTTCTGTGTGAATGTAAAGAATAATTTGTTGAATTTTGGGATAAATTCATGTAAAATTTCAAAATCATAGCAAGGTTTGCAATGGCTCTATTATCAAGGTGTTCAGTGTCATCTAAAGATAAATCAAAATATTTAGGAGAAATATTTTATTAACTCACATTAAAACAACAGGTAGTACAATGTTTTTTACAAATGCCATTCATTCAAATTACAACTCTGAGATCATGAGTCAAAAGAAGACTGGATATATGATAGCCTGTCATTCAGACTGAAGGTATTTTTCATTTGCATAGTGGCGATTAATTTGTGTTGTAAGGATAAAAAGTTAAATTGTGTATTTAGTTTATCAAAAACATATGGAAGACCTAATTTGGTCATGTTTATTTAGCAAAATATCAGAAAATCAAGAGTTCACAATTTGTATAAATTAAAAGGACATCATGCAAAGAAATACAAAAAACAGGAAAGAAAATCTAAACACACATACAATAAACAACAACAAGACAATAAGGTGTTAAATACAAAATAGATAAGAGAAAACAAGAGACAACACACGACATAAATAACAATCATTTCACAATGTAGCCTTCAGATGAAGAATCCAGACTGGGGCTCTTTGTACCTTGGCAAGTGGTTACTTCTCACTGATCCAGCTGGGCTATGGTTAGTTGTGGACGGATTAGAGCTCTTCAGTAAGTCAGCTAAACTGCCTGATATTGCTGGGTTAGTTGAAGCTAGATTCCCATTACCATCTCCTGCAGGAGATAATGGGCTGGTAGTCGTGTTTTCTTGTGAGCTTCCTATATTACCATTTGGTGGGCCAGGTCCCAACCCACCTTGCTGAGGTGGTGAGTAAGGTGGTGGTGGACTATCTCCACTGTTGGGAGGCTGACACCTCTCATCCAACGTGGAGCTGAAAGAAATTTCAAATCATAAACTAAAATTTTCTTCCAGTTATGAAAGAATTAGAAAAGTAAATTTAACACATTAGTCCATAGGAATTATTATAAAATACTCCTTTAATTACACATAATAAATTAATTAACAATTCAATCATATTCTTAATAGTTTAATAAAGGGTCTTACAGAGAAAAGTGATGTATTTGGGATGGGTATGATAACGATCGTAAAAAGACTAGCACAAGTGCAATAGCCTTTATGTTTAAAAAGAATCTATTAATATTTGGAATATACTTTTTAATAGTAGATGTTCCCTACACAATAAGCAATATTCTCTAAAAACATTGAAATTTGCTTTTTGTCAAAAAAATAATTGCAAATGAGTTTTCTGAAAACCCTCGCACCTCCCTGCATATCCCGGTACTATTACCATGCCAATGGGCGAGGCAGGAAAGGTAGTACATGAAACTACCTCATGTACCTCTTGCATGGGATGCCAAGTTAAATGTTAGATTATCATTTTCTTAATTTTTGACATTTATATATGGATATCCGTAAGGAGACTCTTATTACTGTTTTTCATTCCACCAAGATGAAATAATATCAAAGGCAGCATATGAAATCTTGCCTCAGGCAGCCGATTGGCTCCACGACCCTCATGTTATATATGTTTATTTTATTATCAAATATCTGTTTGGCTTATATCTATTTGCTTCTAAATAAATAGCTAACCAAAGGTATGTATGAAAATTTAAGAATTTGGAAGAAAAGTAACTTGTTTAATTTTTCTAATGAGCCAATATCAACTTCCAATCATATTACAATCATAATGATTTGTATTCGTGTATCTGATGTAAATAAATATTCAAAACATGTTGTGCTTATATTTTAAAAGAATAATCAAGTTTACCTCTCTTTAAATAATCATTTAAAAATAATAACTCTTATAGCAATACATTTCTTCTTTACTCTGCGTAATTCATTAATCACAATTCCTCTTTAAAGTGGAAAATACAATTAATTATTTGAAACCACACTATTAAGGTCATTTAGATCACAATGAAGTATCAGCTAAGATGAGGTATATTTATTTTATATCTTGAACAAATTGTTCCCAAAAGAGACTTGTCTCCTTCCTGCCTCTGGTTTTTTATAGGTTTTTCTGTCATGAAATTCATTCTGAATTTATGAATAGTTTTTCATTTTTTTACGTGATCCCATTATCCTCAATATTTCAATAATCTTAATGCATAACCCAAAATAATTTTTTTCTGCACAGCTAAAGTAATTTCAAGCATATATGAAGTGTCCATTATTAAGAAACATCATTCATTGGGTGGTGAACTTTCCAACTGACCAGTTTTTAGACAATTAGCAGTAATTACATTTCTATTCTTCCTGAAAACAGTATACGTAACATAAACAGAGAAATTATGAAGGCTACTAATCTTTAACATGCAAGTATATTCCAAAATATTTCTAAATCACCGCAAATGAAACAGGTAGATAGGTACACTATATGTAAATAATAAATGTCCATGAACTTAAAATAGTTAAAAATTATTATCATTTATTACCTTTTAGACCTTCTTGGAGATCTCTGTCTACGTTTAGAATTGGGAGAATATTTTATCTTTGGAGGTTTTGTTTCAGTTTCAACAGCCTTGTAAGGTATTTCTTTAAGCTGATCTGCAGTCATTCCTTCAGTTTCAATTAAATCAAACTCTAAATGCTTCTTAAGTTCATCAGGAAGACGAGCTTTGGTATCTGGAGATCTAGACCTAGATCTGAAATAAAACAAGTTTAGATGATGTGGCTGTGTAAAGGTGTGGTATTAATACTTTTTGATTAACGTAAACCTATATTTCAACCATGCTGATAGAATATACATAAAATGAAGTTTCTATGACAATTTTTTATTGTTCTTCATACAAAATGTTTACAAAATTTAAACCTTCAAAGTACTGAGTCATTTAATATAAGGAAATGACTGTGCTGTAGAATATTCATCAGAAAATGTACAGGTATGTAATACAATTTAAAAAACGAAATTTATAATAGTCAGATTCAAAGTAAGTTTGTGATTAACTGTATTCTGTTGTATTCCTTTATCATATTTAAAAAATTAAGTATTGCTAAAGCAAAATAAAATTATCTACCTAAATAAAATTTTCTACTTTATTTCAAGAAGTGTAAATAAAAATTCAGCAGTATATTGTTGCTATGGTGTGCTGCTGTATTAAGAGATGTGCTACCTATTTTTCAATAAAATGGACTAATATTGCTACATTTAACATTAAAATATTTTACTTCTAATGAAACCTGTATAGCTATTTTTTATTAACAGGAAAATTGATTAGAGATTATTCTTTAACTTTTCCATACAATGATTCTTCAATTTCTCATTTAAATTCAGCATGACTTCTACTGAAGAGGGGCTTTTACTAAATTAATGAATTTGTTGCTTCAACAGTTTTCCTATACATTTACAAACATTCTGAAAGATTCTTAATTAATTATATAATTATCACTTGGACCTAAGGATAACTTTTAATTAAGGTTTGGATTAAGGATAAGGTATAGTCAAAAAACTGTATTTTAGAAAGTGATAATTTAAAAGGTTTTTCCCTTACCTGTGTTTTTTATGTTTCCTTTTGTGATGATATGAAAGTTCAGACTCTGTTTCCATTCCACTGTTCATATAACCAGATCTTCTATTTCCAAGATCTCGTATGACAGTGGCTTGCTGAATGCCTGACTGGCCTTCAGCTTGCTTCCTTTGGACTTCCTTCCACTGAGCCTCTGAATCTACTAGTTCATAATTGCTTCCATGTCTATAAGAAAAGCAACACATTCATTTTACTCATTATTACACATATATGTATCAGAGCTAACTTGAGGAATAGACTTGCTGAATAGACTTCTACCACAAATTCATTCCCCAAGAGACACATTCAAAATGAATGCTTAATCATCTGATACGATCAGATATCATAAGAGAAAATAATTTGGATCACTGACTGTGATTTATAATCTTCAGTTACAAAAAACTTTATAACCTAAGATTTATAAATAAAAACCTAACTTCTTTCTTCCTGTAATCTCATCAATTGTTTTGTATGAAAGAACCATAACTTAGGATTGAAATCATTAGCCATCAATTCATTATGAAGATTTACTGTATTTTCATCCTCTTTATGAAAATTTAGAAAGATTCATAGAACAATAGTACATGCCTTCATTTATCTTATAGAAATTCTAGGAACAGATGCATTCTAGAACCAAAAGCGTTTCTCTTTGGATACTTGATTGTTCTGGATTTCTTACCTGTGCCTATAGCTTCTATGCCTGTGACGATGCTGCTGATCATTCTCACTCCCTGAGTCCCTTTTGTGGTGGGAGCGATGTCTTCTATGGCTATGGGAACGACAGGAAGACTTTGAAACCTCACTATCGTTATCTGATCCTCTTCTACTTCGGTGATGATGATGATGTCTGATCAGGAACAAGTAGCATTATTAATACGAATCTATATTATCACATTGAAAAATCTTACAAGATGTAAAAATTCTTAAATCCTCACCTTTTACATGATCGAGAATCCACTGAGCTCTGGCTCTCTACACTACTAGAGCGCCTTGTTAGTCTACTTAATAACTGAGTGTTGGGAGGATGATGGGGAGCAGATCGCACAGATCTTGGACTTGCTCCAGAGTAAAGACCTCTCGTCATGGACATCCCACTACCAGCAGTTGTGTTGGCAGTGTTAGTTGCTGCAGTCCAGGGAGCACTTCGAATACTTCGAGGAGAATCTGATCTTGGTAGCACACTAGGGATGGACGTCGATCTATACATTGAAGTTACTCTGTAAAAATAGGCCATTGTTCATAATATAGATTTCAATTTATACTGGTTTATGGTTTAATATTACAAACAGCTCTATATAAGTGAATATCTAAATAATATTTAATGATAAATGAAAATATATCTCAGCATGTAACTATATTTTTCTGCTTCTACCAATAAGAATTTAACAATAAGAACAATTGAAGGAATTTATATAGCATGCATTTGTGTTTTATTGGAAAAGGTTTGTCCTGCTTTAAGATCACTGTGCATAAACAGACTCTTTAAAATGCTCTATCATAAGCATGCAGATATAAATAACAGAGATAAGAAAAGTCAACTTACGTGTGAACTGGCTGAGGAATGGAAACATTCTTCATTTCCTGAGGGGGGATATTCTCATTGTTTGAATTTTCCTCAACAATTGGCACTGAAGAAAGGAAAAGATGTAAGGTACTCTTAATTATAGAGCTTATTCGGACTTTTTCTTTTATGGATGTTCTTATTGTAAAGAATACAAGAACCACCAAGAGATAAAATGAAGCATCCATTTATTATTACAGAACAAGTAATTTTTCTCCTGTAACTTGCACTCGTAAAATTTCAGAATTAGAACTTTAATCAGTTAACTAATGAAATCTGATTACTAATAACTTATTCAACAAGCAAATATCATTCCCAAAAAACTATTATCTCTTGTAGATGATGACATCATACATGAGGCAAAATGAAGATCTGTCAAAAATCTAGCAATGAGATTTTCTCCCAAGTTTCACAAACAATATTTTTTAGATGAAATTTCCTCTGAGTTAATTTTCCACTGTTTTTCATGACTTATTAAAATCCTATCCTTATGGAAAAATCTACAATAAAAGGACCAAACAACGATTTGGATAGAGCTATCAAAGGGGGTATAATGGCATCTTGATCCTTGCATTGATTTTCGCTGAGTTGATGCATTATTCTGATCTATTCATAAATCACAATTTCAATTGAAAAAATGACATCATCATTATTCTAACACAAGTCTCAAATTGTTATGTATTTAAATTTAAAATAAATTTTTTTTTGTGCGATTATTTGTTAAGATATCCGTTTTTAGGCGAAGGCTATGATAAGACCCCTGAATTTTAAAGTTTGACACTCACTGTCTTGAGCACCTTCCACAATTCGCCGCTGGTATCTTCTGCTTGGAGTTCTCGTGAATTGTGGAGGACTTCGAAGTCGCATTTGGGCATCAGCTTGAGCTTGCTTTTCGGTTCGTCCACTGCAATAACGACATGATACCATTGGGTTCATATTAGTGGAACAGTAGCTGGATTAATTCATAGTGAAAATCTTTACCAAAAATATTCAGAATCAGAAAGTTGGGCAAATGTTTGGCCCTACTTCACAGGAGATGAATGCTAGCTCACCTATATCTAAATCGAGAGCCAATGGAGAAAACACTGCCACCGCCGGCCGAGGGGGCATCTGAAGAAGCTGCATGAGGCGGAGAAACCTGCACCAACCTAAAGAAGGCATGGTGCTCTACACAGCACTTCCACAGATGCTTACACGCTTGTTTTGATGGTGTTTCGAATCCATAAGTGTTCTCTTCGCTCTATTGAATAATTCATGCCATTAATATGAGTATTTAGCGTTATACTTTGCTCAGATTGCATGTATGATATACATTACGAGAAAGGTACATACATCATATATATTTAGACAGCGAAAGATTAACGCATTATAGTAGTATCAAGAGACGTAAAAAGTAATGCCAATAAATTTCATTAAAAAACATTAGAATTTCATACAATTTGATTGCTGATTGAAGGATTTTTCAACTTTCAAACCAATTGAAATAGCAATTCGATCAAGAATTACAATTTATTTGAGTTGCGAGAGAATCCACAAAATAACAACTTGACGCATATAAATAATTTCCATGTTTTGTTTGACTTTTAAATTAAAGGATACTCTGTAAAGCAGGAATAAACAGAAAAACATCGGCGAATAAGAAAAATTTGACATTTCACTTACATTTTTGTCGCATACACGTAGCATGAAGTATCTTCCCTTGAAATAAACTTTGGTGATACGTGGCCTGAGAAGATAATTTGAAAATAAGAATTAGATATTTCGAAAAAGAATATTTTAAGATGAATAGAAAATATAATAAATTTCAAGAATCACATATATATGATCCGTTGATTCTATTCACCCCTTCCACCCTAGCTCCATTAATTTATGTAGTTCAGTGAGAAAATGTGCTTGCTCACTCACTCACTGACGTACACAATTCTATCTCTCATTGAAACGTTTTATTCATTATTTGATGGCGTATATTTATTATTTACTGTATTTAAGAAAACTTGGCTCATTTTTGCAACCTAGATGCTACTGACAGAGGTTATCAAATTTCTGAATACGTTTACGAACGTTGATTGCTAATAAATTCAAATTTTCGCATATATATAAAATGCACAGGCAGAGGAAGAAATCCACAGTTACTTTAGACGGATTGAAATAATATAATCATTCATCCATACAGGATTAACCTGAAGTTAGATTGAATATTGAATCAATTTTAATTTAAATGAATAAACGAAACAGTTTTTCCTTGCACAAAAGAGTGATTTAACAAATAAACATCGCGTAAAATACTAAATTATTAACTTGAATATAAATATAAAAGAACTGAGGAAATATTAAGTGAATCAAATACTTTATACCTTATTATCGTTGGATACAAAGAGTAAAACTTACCAGTAATAGTTACCGACTTTTGTCTTATTCCTTAGCACGATTATACCAGAGGGTGTCAAGCCAAGGAAGTACTCCACGTTATCTTCTCCCTAGAGAGCAAAGATTAGAATCATTATTATGTTGAAATATGCCTAATTTAAGACAGAAAAATTAAATTTCCCAGAATGAAAGCTGATCAATCCTAAAAAGAATTTCTATGCACTTTTAAAAAAATCTCTCGACCGAGGCTTACTAACAGCCAATTGAACCCAAAACTCATCTATTTGAAGCTCAGAGGTATCATCACCAATCATTTTTTCATGGAAATTGAGAAATATACAACAGCAAAATTCCAACACGTTCGAGAGAATGGAACCATTCACTGAAAACTGATGAATATAGTGAACATACCGAGTCATATTATTCAAATTTACAAGCGATAGTTCAGCAAAACATCCAGCTCTCATTCCCGGAAATGAGGAAGAAAGGCATCTATTTAAATCTTAATCGGTCTGGATATATTTCTCCTTATCCCAAGGTTGAATATCAATAATTCGGTATCGCTATTTCAGCATACTTTCCTAATCGACGTAGTGGAGAGCATTACACTTTGATATTTTAAAAATATTTTTAAGGAAGGCCAGTTTAATTCGGTAACGGAAACTATTGATAAAGTCTTTTGATTAAATAGTCGATAACCTATATAGATTATAATAATGATAAGATGATAATGAAAAAAGCAACAATAAAGTGTAAATAAAACACACGATACTAACCTGAAAACTTGATGAATGTTTTATACATTCAAAAAATCCTATTAGGTTCTTGTAATAGATTTGAGCCTTTTCTGGTTAATCAAAAGCAGCAGGAAGATTCCCTGTTACTTAGAATATAATCGAAATTGACACTTCGAAGTGCAGCGAACTCTGCAGCCATTTTTCATGTGAAATATCAGGTAAGCAAGAAGATTGTCATATTCATTCTAATCAATTAAATTATTAACAAGAAATAACAAGGCTTAACGATTTTTGCAGCGGATTTTGCAACACGTCCGTTTTCTTCATACACATTTTCCTGTTTACGGCTGCTATTTTCGTCGGCGGGATCCAATTGCAACTCATGGGCTCTGGAAGAGATCTAACTAACGCAAAATACTTCCTTTTTCTCATCGCCCCTTCCGACAAAACGGTTTTTCCTCTCTTTGCCGTGAATCCCTATCTCCCTCAAACGATTCTTCCTAGAGATTGTTTCCCAAAGAGAGAAGGCTGTGTAAGGGACTCCGTTCTTTCCAATCAAGGGTCTTCCGCCCCGTCTTGGTTGTTAGCGATAGATCAAAGAACCAAAAGATGTTAACGTTCTCTTGGCGGGGGGTGGGAATCTTTACCGAATGAGCGTCAAAGATCGATTTTAGATTGTGAAAAGCTGAGAAAGGGTCTTAAACCTAAGATCTCCACTTAATATTCTCCCCGGAGAGTTAGTGCCTATTTAGGGGAACAAATAAAAAGAAAGAAAAAATGATCACAGGAATCGGAAGAAAAGTTCGAAGGATTCAATAAACACTAAAGCACTGTACATTTGAAAAAATTCTTATAGATATATATTACTGATTTGGGAAATCCTCACTACTTCACTACTTAGTTTCAAAGGCAGAACATTTGTTTAACCATTAAAGGATCGAACTATAATCACGAATCGTTTTTGGAGCGCGATTGGGAAATACACTAGCTTAAATTGACAATAGAGAAATCAATGAGTAACCTTAATTAGCGTCTTATTTATTTTTGGAGGTTTTATTGTTTGAACGGTAACTTACGTCAACAATTTAGCGAGGTTATCATAAAATAGAATGCATTCAATGAAATGAAATATGCTTCTCTGACTTAAACAACATCTAAGTTTAAATTTTAATTCAGAGCTATTCGACATACCGTCCTTCCTCAGAGTTGCAAAGATTTCACAGGTTTGGAATTACCACTACCATCATTTATACCATAACAAATCTGATTTAACTGAATAAAAATTTGAACCAATTTTTATTTAAAGTTTCGATATTTCTAAAACTGCTAGGAAGTAAGTTATTGATTTTTTTTAATGTCTCAAAGTAATTTAGAAATGATGTTCGTGATCCGGTCGCGCATTAAAAAACTCATAAACAGCACTATTATTATAAACATGTTTCACTATTTTTTAGTTATAATTTTAAACCGCTGGAGAATGATACATTAACTTGAAAAAATTTAAAATTCTAGTCATTTTTAGGATAGCGTTTCCAAGTATTCTAACGAGAGAAGGCTTACCAGGAAGCTCTTCAGTGTCTTCTATAAACAGGCGGTGTGGCATCTCTGCAGGGCGGGAAGAACTCAATGTTTATCGCGTTTCGCTTAGCAATCTCCCATGGCCTCGTAATTTTCTTTCAGAATGTTTACAGCCTCTTTAGATCGCGTTTCCTTTCAGCACGATACCACCCAACAAGACAGGAGTGATTATTTTTACCACGGAGAGGATGCAGTCGCGCAAAATATTCCTCCTCCATGATCAAGCGAGGAATTTACCCGATGATGCGTCATTCCTCGCAAAACTTCAACCGTACCAAAAAACCATCCTGCGGAACGCCAAAATCTTCCCAATTTGACGCCATTCAACCGCCTGAATAAATAATGGAATTTTAAGGGTTGATGTCAACGTAAGCATATCTTCCTGTCGGAGTCTAAGTGAGGTTCGAAATTACAGGGCGGGGGACTTCTTTCAGCGTAGTCGAAAGGTGGAGGAAAACGAGGCAAGTGATGTGAAAGAGGTTTGGATCGAAGGGTTTCGTTTTGAGGAGGGTTCGAACGCCGCTAACGACTCCATCAGGTGTGCGATGAAAAGAAATGCATCGAAAGTCAAGCGGAGTGAGTTTTGGCGTGTACCGGGAGCTAAATGAAAGGAAATGGAAAGAGGCGATGAGTTGTGCAGGAATGTGGATCCCCGCGTGAGTTATGGGAATTGTGCTCATACTCCCGAGGGTGTTTAATTATCTAAAACACGTGTACATCAAAAGTGAACGGGTTTCAATCATTAGTGAAACCATATGAGGATTATACATATGCCTTTGTCGAATTTTCGTTAGGATTGAAGACGCGAATCAACGGTAGGGCGATTTCTTTTATTAAGATAGTAAATCCTAACCAGAGATCAACTCCCATGATGATTATATTATGAGATATTATATTCTTACATTCTTTACATTATTTACAAACTTTATTTTAATTTAAGCCTAAAATACTAAAAGTGTAAAAATAATAAATTACAAAAATAAGAGCGCAATTTTGACTTATTTCATGATGGTGTTTAATTTTTCTTACATTTTAATAACAACGTATAATCGATACCTTTCGATTTCTAATCAGGGATCCCTATTAATTATTATTATTATTTTTATTATTATTGGACCCTTTATTAGGCGAGGTTTGGCCCGAGTGGGCCTCTCTTCCACCTAACCTCGTATGAAGATTTTTACATGGTTATCAAGATGTAAAACAATACTAAGAGAAAAAAAGAAAGAAAAAGAGAGAGAAAAACGAAATAGGAAAGATTTGATTTGTGGGAAAAAATCTCCGTAACTGAAGGCTCAGAAGTAATTCACTTCAATGTATGACTTCTCCTTTTTTCAAGTAGAATCAACATAGAAAATAATCTGTCAATAAAAATGTATTTTAAATTTATCGAATGCCTAAATTTTTCTCACAAAGAAAAAAGGGCTTATTATATAAAGCACTGACCAGGAATCGAACACTATTTACAAGCCCCTAATTACCTCTATAGTAAATGTAACCTGACCATACTTTGTAGAACACCATCGCATCAATGAAACTAGATTTGGTAATTTCCTCAAGAAAACTATATTACGATTGGTTTCGGCTGTTCATCGAAACAACCATAGGTGTATCGAATTTAGGTATAATCATTTTAAACATATATTCTTAAAATTTAAATCAACAGCCAGACGAAAGTTCCTGCACTGCATTATAAATGAGAATAATCATAAGAGAAATAATATATTCACTTAAAAGTCGAATCGAATTCAAGCTTCATCTTGCGCAATGAACATAATGACATAGATCCTCATCGCCTTTAATTACGTCACCCATCTTTCGAACGAACACTGAGTGTAAACACACCGAACTCAACGCTTCCGATATTTTCTTTCTCTCGTTCACACCACTTTAATTCTTGTACCAATACGAAAAAAATATAAACAAAGAGCTCGCTCATTTTCACGCATTATCCCGTAGAATCTCATTCTCGAAGGGATTCGAATCCGTCTTATCCAACTTCTCTTCGAATGCTCTTCGCTCGCTCGAAAGTAGGCGAGGATACGGGATCGCGGGCAAAGAAAATGTAGAGAAGATATGAAAAGACCCTCTTTTTCGTTCAGGTGCGAGTTATTGGAGCGTTATAACGAAGTGGCGGAGGGAGGAGGGAGAGCGAATGGCGCGTACTTGCGGAGTCACTGAGAGATGCGATTGGTAACATCGCAAGCCTTTGTTTTGCCCATCAGATACATCGCCGATTTCGAGTGAACGAATCCTAGGAGAATAGAGAACATGAGAGAGTATCCTTGAAAGATCCAAAGTGGTAAAGAAGTGACTATAGCGCAGATAGGAGAATTATAGAGTGTATTTGAACATCTGGGAGTGTGGATGGACCCGAGTACATTCATCATACCTGTATTTAAAACCAAATTGAATCGTCCTTCACAAAAGGTTGCTTTAAAAAAAGCAAATGGAACTTAAAGAGGAAGGCATCAGGAATTGTTTTTCAAAATTTAATTCCGATGAACTTTTCCAAATTTTTCGTGGAATTAAAAGAAAATTACACTGGCGTGTAAGTAAGACGTGGTGTCATTAATTCCATTACTGTGATTCGAAAACTTCGGGCTGATATGTGGCAAAACATTAAGACAGGTTATGAAAACTTATATGCTACCGAAGTAATTTTACATCGATATCCTCCATGTTCTATTTCAAGGTTTTACTTAATATTAATTGATTTCTATTGAATCCTTGTGGGAAAACAGATGCAAATGCTTTCACCATGTATTGTCTTCATGCTTAGATATATTGTTACAAGTTATTATTTGCCATACTGTTTGCAGTGGAGTATCTTGGAAGATTATGGAGTTGCCCTGATGTTGCAGTCAACATTTTGTGAAGAATCATATAAAATATTAATCTTCGCAACATTAAACTATATAAAAACCAAATCCTTTTTAAAATTTCTTTAAAGTGTCACAATATTTCACATGTAACAATTTATCTTTTTAGTAAAAAACCTACTATATCGTATTTTACCTCTTTGATTCCTGCAATAAATAAGCACTTAACCCTAATTTTATTTTCGAAACAATTGCATATTTTTTCCTTTGATACCTTCTTCATATGATTTTCGAGAATTTAATCATAATAAAAATAACATAGCCTTCACAGGGAGTGCTCGAAACTCACGAGTAATAACATAATTGGGATTTTACTCAGCTATAAAAGTAGAAAACCTTGTTTTCTATAGCTGAGTCGCAACAGGCTCGCTGAAGATCTACATAATTGAAGGTATTATTCATGCAATAAAAAGTTGTCTCTTTTAACGACTTTAATCTCACCTCAGGATTGGAAGTGATGTAGTAAAACGTTTGGTATGGAACGTGAGCTAGGTATCGCAACATACGATATACATAAATTATCGAATGAATTACCATATTAGTTCACGATGAAGATATCAGCGTTACATTGACGCAACGACTTCATTAATGCATTAACTACAGCCTACCGAAAGGCTACCTACACAAATTAAAAATTATATTTTCGATCTGATAGCTTTATTTACTTTTTCACGCTTTTCCATCGTTGGATTTTCCTTCCTTCGCCTTCTTGCCATTCTTTTCTCATCTCTCCCACTCGCTCCAGCGCCCGCTTCTTCTCTTCCTAATTTATTTCACATCTCTTTCTTTTCTTGAACATCCTCGAAAAAGAACTGAACGCTCGTTTACAAATTACGATCCTCGCTGAGGACGTCTTCCTCTTCATATTTTTACTCTATTCAACAGAATTCATACATGGCGTCTTGGCAAGCTTCAATTAAAAAACCGTCGGAGATACGCTCGAACCGCTCCTCGGGGAAAATGTAAGCCGTTCACGAGGAAGGGAAAATAACGAAAACTGTTGACTTTTCATATTGGCGGGGTTGGTTCCTTCCTTTCCGAGCAAGAGGCGTTTATTTGTGTTTAAGTGAGAGGAATTTAACGGCGCTAAAAATCACGCACCCACGAACAGAAGTGGTCAAGCGTGTATTGCGTGATGTGTTGGGCGAGGAGGAGCTTTATGGGGAGAGATAGAGGGATGCTGGGAAAGTTGGAAGGGAAATGATTTTAAGAACGCCCTTGAATATGGTTCCCTCTAGTGTCATTCCGAAGTTACTCTCGGTTGCACTGCGAATTGGGATATTCACAAGAGACAGGAAGATAGGTCTAAAAATACGAGTATTTGGAATACGGGACTCGGATTTAGCATTTGTAGCTTTTTCAGATTCATCGGGACGGAAGACGATTTCGCTCCCGATGGTAGAACTGTTTGCTAAATTAAATTTACGCTTCGAACTTAGTGCAGAAAAGCGAGAGTACGAATTTTCCGGTCCTTGAAAAAGCAAGTTAGTCGACCTTCGTCGTCTAAAGCAGTTCCGGATTGCGTTTCCGGTGGTCTCCCACTTCCCCAACACCCAGCGATGGGTGAAGGTTCGCTTCAGGACTGATATCCGGCCTGAAAGATAGGGTTCAGAGGTTTCAAACTATGGTCGTCTGGATCAGAAAAAAACTACGAGGATTTCACTTTTCAAGTGATAATTTCCATCTAAAAGGTTCGAGATGAGACTGTAAAAGAGATTAACCTAAGATAAACGATGCGAGGAGCGTAAATTTGAAAACGACCGTAAGAATCATATGGAGAGAAGAAATGCTTATATTGAATATGATAAAAGTGAATTTAACCTCCGGCTATGAAGAAGCAGTTGTATTAAAATAGTATACTCAATGAATTTAGTAAGATTACCTAATATCAAAATTCATGGTTCACTTTTCAGTTATTTGTTTCCAGAAATAGGTAAATGCATTAAAAATGAACGTCAGTTCTGGATATCATGTAAAAATACTCAAAGATCTATCTAATGTGATAACGACTTCAACTTCATAGATAATAAAAGGGGATTAAAATATTTTCTTTAATGAGGCTTACGAAGAATTGTATCCAGAACTTACGATGCGACTTACGCAGTAAGAATTGCAACCATAAAATCCGAATTAATAAGAAAGTAATCCACACAGACAGAGCGTCTCACCGATAAAATCAACGTTTGTCAGTTTTTCCGGTTTTCCGGTACATCCGACTTTCATCGTGTCTGTCCGTCCGTTATTTAGATGGATAACTTTTTGAGGGGGGGGGGGGAATGTTTTAAAAATCGCACCGGAAGCATCTCCCGCACACCATAATGACCCGAGAGCCGAAGAAACTTCCTTCAATTTGTAAAAAATCAGGTCAACTAGGCACACAAAGGCGAAGACAAATGAACTGAGCAATGAGAAAGAGCCCTCTAAACTCGGATAGTTTCCGAATCATCATTTGCACGGACGAGCAGAGAGAAAAAAGCTCCGAGTCCATTCGGATGGGGTGAACTTCGAAGGGGCATGCGATGGAAATGAACGATCCACCCGAATAATTTACCGCTCCTTCATTTTCGTCACCGTAATACACGTTCCACTTTTTCTTGGTGGAAAAAAAGTTCCCCGTCGACGCCCCCCTTTCATCTCGCGTCGCGCTAATTGCTCCTCCCTCGCTTTCCCTTTCTTCGAATCCGAACCGAATAAAACCACGTGCGCAGCTTGTTCAATTGAAAAGTTTTTTTTTCCGGACTCCTTCCTCGATCGCCGGCGTGTGTAAACCGAAAAACCGATAATCGTAAATACTCGTTTCTGAACACGGGGTGATTCGAGATATCTCCGGGATATAAATTTATTAGTAAGTATGCTGAGAGTAGAATTACTTCTGGTGGCAGCCCCAACCATTATCTATAAGTATCATGATTGAAACCCCAAATCCCTACACCAGGCGTTACACAGATAAATATTCCAAAATTAACGTTATTACCCACAGTTCACTGTCACAGTCTATAATGTTTCTTTTAGTCCAAATTGTCACTTAATCGTTTTCACATCGTCACTTTTACAAATATCCAAATAAAACAAAACATAACAATTCTCACTCCACTTATTTAATTAGACTACAACATCTACTTTTGAACTCTTTTCTGTTTTTAGGTATTGTAGGAATATTACATAATGACTATGGCAGATGCAGTAAGAGTTAGCGAATCAGCAAGTTAATGTCCAATATGCATGTAATGTATAGTTAAATCTTCTAGTTAATTGACTCATAGGATAAGGAGTAAATGACTGGAAAGTGAATGAAACAAACACTTATACCTTTACCACCAATATTTTATCACGCTACTATTCACATCAATGTTTTGTGTAGAAGATACATATAAACTTTACAAGGGATATAATAGGAGAAATTTTCAAAAGAAAAAATAAGAATCGCCCCCCACCCACATAAGGATATTACTTAGAGAGAGAATGGAAAACTTTTCCATGATTTAAATAAAAAATCAGTCCCTTGTACAAAGAAGATACTGTTCTGTGATATGAGTTCAAGTGCTTCTCTCGAATCGCACTAGGCTCAATAAAATTTTGTTGAGTTATTGTTTCGGAATTCCGTTTATATTTATAGATTTAGTTCCTATCATAATGGACATTCAAAACTGGAGAGCTATTAATCTTATTTTTGGTTGTTCAGAAGGATCATTCTATGTAATAATATTTGTACGTTTCTTATAATATATATACGGACTCTATATTGTACTTAACTTTATATTTGTATTCTTTATGTATTATATAGTGTGTAATAGTGTTCCGTATAAACGTCGCCACCTGACATAACGTCTATCTGCGACGGTTTTGTGTAATAAATAATAAATAAATAAATTTAAGTTACTTCAGTCATATTTGAAGGAGGAATTAACTTATAATTCTGATAACACTCGTAGTCTAAGTTCCAACACCTTATAAACCTCACTTATCACTCACGTGATAGCTTCTCTATTAGAAAATTTAATGAAAGATTATTTTTAAGACTGCTTACCCATTTTTCATTCATTTTTTCAACCGTGGCGGAAAATGCCCAAATTCCTTATTTCTCCAAGAATTTCCGCTCTTTGCCTCGATAAGCACAAAACTGTAATAATCTCGTTCCTTTTGCAGCTTTTGGGGTCAATTTTCATCGGAAAGAGACGGAAAAATTTAAGATGAAACATTTCAGGTCCAGGAAGTTATAAGAGGTAGGAGGAGATTCTCTCAATATTTCGTTCTCTTTTTTGTCATTTTTCTTTCACGCTTTAGTTACGTTTCCATGGAAGAAGGGATCTACAGAAAATAATTAACATATTTTGGGAAGAATTCGAGGGAAATAATTTACCCGTATCAAACCGTCAAAGGTTACAACTTAAAGTTCACGTAGTTCACTTGAACTGAGGTTATCATTTCTGAAAATTTCTTTAATCAAACTTCTATGCTTCTATGTTTGAGCTATGGAGAATTTGGGTTGTTCGCGAGTACATCTTTGGATGAAAGAGTAATGCCAAGGGTAATTCTTCCAGTGGTGAGAATCAGCGGATTCACGCGAATCGGTTCTTAAAATTTTCCAAGTTCGCCGAAACACTTCCTAAATCTGCCTGATACGATGGTATAGGAACTATATATACATGCAAGAACTACAATCCACTCGTTACGACCAGAATATGATTTCAATATTGGGTTATGAAATACTTTTTTTTTACTTCATCTTAAAGTTTTGTAAAAATATTTAAATTAAAATAATAAGGGAAATATAGTATTTATAATGCAATGTAGTGATAGAATTTAATATTGCAGTGTAAGATTTAATGTTCAGTAGGGATAAGAACCTGTTCCTAATATTTTTTAATTCCACTACCGTACCATTTAGTAACCACCAAATTTGCCATTTGTCCAAAACTTCAAGATAAATTCTCAAAAGCTGTGTAATCCTCTTGGATCAAAGTCCTTCCGAGTGACGGAGAATGGAAAAGTGTCTCATTCGCTTTCAAAAAACCTCCTTTGATGAAATTGCAAATTGAATGACGGAAGACCATAAAACGAAGAATCGCGTGGGTTAGAACGCTCCTCAATTTCAACGCAGAACTCGAAGAGGTTCCTAGAGCAAGTCGAGAGGGACGATTCACACCGAAGCCAAAACGACAAGGAATCATTTTCGAGCCTGAGTTGGAACAACTGGACAGACTGCTGAAATGAAACAGTTGATGAATTGTGAGGGAGAGGGATGGGCGGCTGGAAACGCATATTTCACGGCGGTCGAAAAACTCCCGAAAAACGATGGGGACGTATCTTGTACAAAAGGGAAAGATTGATTCCAAGGACCCCTTTGGTTCGTTCCTCTCCCCTTGCACTCCCATTTTTTAATCTTCTGCGGCCGCACACCTCTCTCCTCCGCGGTGATTATAATTGTCCGATGATCACAAGCCCTTTCCGCCGCTCTGGAGAATCGGCGACAAAAAAAAGGGAAGGAAACGAGACTTGGAAAATTAGGGAGAGTTTAGGGAAGCGCGAGAAACGAGGGGCCAAAGGAAAATGAAGGGAGATGCATGGGAATGGAAGGATAAGGATAGCCGTGGGGGAAGGAAAAGGGTGTCGGGATATAAAGGGTGTGGAATAGGGGGATGAGTGCTGAGTGAGAAATAAGGATTGGAGGGATTAGAGGAAGTGGAAAAGGCATTCAAACTTTTAATGTGTAAGCTTAGAAATTACTTTAACACAATGTGTCCCCGGAATGAAAGGTATTTTCAGCTTTTTGAATGATACAACTGGAAGAATTTTCTATCTTATTTAGTGATGGGAGAAGGTACCTATCTGTAGGTTTCGCTAGTTTTTCACACCCCACTTCTTGAGGGTGTTTTCCTGCAGTGGAAATTGTTTTCCTAAGCACTTAGCTTAGGTTTTTAAATCCACAAAGTAGTCTTATTCTCTGTTCTGTTTTTTCAAGCTATCTCTTTTTTAAAATTTACATGACGATGATATAAGAAGAGACTTTATAGTCTCAATCTCGCCCTAAATAAATTCCATTATTATTATCATTATTATTATTATAAGGTACAAGAATATCCCTCGCAGATTAAAAGAATGAGTATCTAATGAGTCGCTTACGTTTTCAGAACAAATTAAGATGAATCAAATGAAAAATAGAGAGTGATACTCGGCGGCATTTTGTTCACTAAAATAAAGTTTACCTTTGGAAATAATGAATAAATATCATTCTGTTAACCAAAAAAGCTTTAAAATATTTTTCAGTTCTTCAGCATAAAATGGTTTCTACCGGTTTCGGTTTACTATGCCACCATCATATTCTGATAGGTGGTTTTATATTTGAATAAAGAATATCTGTTGCCGGAACAGAGATTTTGTTGATATCTGACAACATTATCAACATGAATTATTTAAAGTATTAGAACGTAATGAAAATTATTTACGGAAATGAAAAAAATGATAATCATTTGTTTTTTTAACGGATTCACAATTTTAATTTTGTCTAAAAATAACCATTGACTATCACCTGTGGGTTTAGCCTCGATCATGGGCGAGCTTATAGTCCAAACATATGCCAAAGTAGCACAAGAGTTAATTATTGATTTGCGGAACTCTGAAAACGCTTTGTTATATAATATTCACTTAAAATAATCAAGCTCCAAGAGTAAATAAATATCATGTTGGTTATAATGTTAAAATGAAAATATTAATTTTTAATTAATTTTTAAATTTCCTCTATAAAAACATCTTAAGCCCATAACTTACTTATCAACATACCTAATGTCAGTATTTAAAGTTTGGTATCACCTTACCACGAAGGTCTTTTATTGTATCGAAAATGGGACAATAGGCCTCGCCATACTACAATGATGCTGAACAGGAATAAAATTACGACCACGAAGAAGTTGATTTATTAAAGAGGAGATATCTTACAGCAGACTATGTTACCAATATTCACGTGGACAGGCTCTAAAATGGCGGCAGACTTGTAAGAGATAAAGAAGGGAGCAATGCGGAAGGGCAGGATTAGGACAGGGTTTCTCTTTGGCAGAAGGCGTGGTCCCGAGTCGAGAAACATTGCTATGATTGATGATTAAGAAGGTGCGCCAAAGTGTGAACGATGCTCGAGATACGGGTTTCGCAAAACAGCGGGAGAATGTTTAGGCGCTGATATCGACGATCTGCAAAGCTGACGTCTCGACACTTTCCGCGCCTCAAAGGCTAGAACTACATGCTAAGATGACAGAATTACGAGACTGAGCAAAAATTAAGAAATTTCTTTCTATGTGTGTAATTTGGGTAGTGTCTTCCTTCTATCTCAGAACCGAATAATACCGTAGGTATACGTAAACGGAATCTTTAGAAGAAAGAAGGCTCAATCAGAGATTTAAATTACTAGATAAATTCAGACAGAGCACGTTCATAGAAGATGTAGCCGATATTATGCGCCCTCCTTGTTATATAGGCCGTTCTGATACAGCGAGAAAGATCAGAGTAATAGATGCTAAAATCAGTCGATTCAAGAAATCATTTTTTCCGAGAACGATACGCGAAAATAATCGACTAGGAAAATAGAGTCATGGTGCTTGCACCCCCTACCACACGCCGAAAGGCGGCTTGCAGGGTAAATATGTAGATGTAGATGTAGATATAGATGTAAACTTCGTAAGATTTGTCCATGGTTTGGAGGGCATCTAGCAGTAACATTTATCATTTTGGTATCCGGTTTGACAAAATGACAAATATCGATTCAGTTCCGGTTTAGCTCATTCTGCCAACTTTTAACCGGTTCGAAAAGTTTTTTTTATCTGATCATTGCAGTGTTACATAATTCTAAAGTTTGTTTTATTATCTCCTGCTTTTCTCATTTAAAATATGTTATAATAAATTTTAGAGTAAAAGTTAGTCACAGACGTTCAGTAAACCTTCCTCCAACTATATTTAAGAATGAGGGCCAAAAACGGAACGGAATAAATACCTGTTTTCAGTTCAGATTCAACAATCTAATTCGTTTTTGTTCGATTTCAGTTTTCACTTGCAAAAATAACGGTCCTTTTCGGTTCGGTTCCACCGGAATAAATATTCTCTCCAACATTTCTCTATATTTCTCTATATCCCAAACTATAACAAACGCGAAAAATCATTGCTATGGAAACACAGACATCGGGTGCATTGAGTGACATATGAATACAAGTAAGCATAAGCTTGTTTTCAGACTCGGAGGTTAATCTGCTTTGATACCTCGCTCTCCGATTCGCTGCGGTAGGGAAAGGATAAGGCCAAGAATATCACGGAACTACGATTGAGTTGCAAAACACAATACGCCGGTCATCACAGCCTATCCTGATCCCCGACTACGGATCACGCATCTTTCCCGTGTCCTTGCCGCCCTTTCATTCCACACCGATAATTCCCTAGATTTTACGGCCTCCGTAACTTAGCAATAAGATCACACCACGCCCAAACCTCTATTATATTACCCTCCGCGTCTGCATTCCTTCTCGGCAGAGCTATGCGCTCTTTGCAACTCACTAGTCGTCCCAGGAGGCAAATGGATCCCAGATTCTGTCTCTTGATGCGGTTTACAGAGGATTAACTCCCTCGGTAGCCTTATATTTTAAAACGATCGACTGATTTGACGACTTTATGAGAGTTCTTGAGAAAGACGAGAATAAGTTTTCACCTCGAGACATTTTTATACACTTGTCAAAATCGAAGCAATTGAATCTCCCCATAGGAAAGTGCTAAAGTAGACGTTATGCATTTCATGTCCCTGAATATATTATTTAAGTTGCCAATCCGTAATCTATTCCAGCATTCGCACATTGTAAAGTTGCCTACAAGAGGATTTCTGAATTAATGAGAAATTCCCGTTTCTTTTTAATCCCAGCAGGCATGTTTCCATTGAAGTATACAGATTCTAAGATATTTATATCGAAGAATATTTTTTCCTTTTTCTCGGAGTATAGAAAATCATTTCGATTCTAACAAGTGGCTAATATCAGAAAAAATTAATGTAAAAGTTTCTGCTCTTTATTTGTGAGCCAAAAATATGAATGCCTGTTTGGCGTATAAGATTATTTGTGAAATTTATCATAATTTGATTATTAGGTTAGAAGAGAGCATTCCGTACATTCCGTATCTGATCGACTATTCTGAACATGAATGCTAATTGTTTCAGCTGGAAGATTTGCTGATGTATTCTTTAATAAAATCGATTGATTGAAATTCATTTCAAAGCATAATATTTTAACTAAATATTTGACTGACACGATTAATTCTCTTTATCTTATTTCTAACCTCTACGGTTTCTTTCTTCTCCTCTACTGACTCAGGCAAACGTAGAATACTATATGCACTATTAAGATTTAAAATCGAACACGGTTTATTTATTTTTAATATTTGCATAACATATCTGTGAATAAATGCATAACGGCAGATATTGCAGCAAAAATTATATAGATGTAGCTTTACACAGTAATGAATACTTGAAAAAAATTAATTTAATATTTTCCCAGTTAGAAATTTAACCCCAGCAACAATTCCATGTATTTAAACAATTAGTAAAAGTACACATAATATTGTAATAATAGTTTATGTAATTTTATTGCAGTTAATATATAGTTACTAAGTTCTTACGTCATGATTTTGCTTATGATTTAATGTAAACGTTGACATTGGATCTATCTGTAAATAGTGATGTAATAGGTTAAAGGTTTGATAGAGGGGGATAACGAAAATTGTAAATTACCAGTTTGTATAATTTGTAAATATGTTGTGATTTAATTTTTAACATTGTTGACAGAGTGGTAAGGTTTCCACCTGACCATCATCGTACTGTAGCAATCTTCAACAAATAAATATACTTGTATATAACTTAAGTTATCTATAGTAAATAATAAATATAGTAGATGTAAGAAGAAACTAAGGATTCACCCACATTAAGACACTTTATTCGTAACCAGTCTCAAATCCAACCTTCGCGAGGCATCGTTATCGTACTTAACACAGCGAAAAATCCTCCGTCAAAACAGGACGTGAGGGCTTTCGCGGTAGCTCGCGTGACCAGACGCCGGCGCCGCGAGGGGCGGTGGCTCACGAAGTGGCCTCCAGAGGGGGCGACCTCCGAGGAGTACGTCATCGACGCAAAAGGAACCTCCGCCCTCGCAAGATGGGGCGGCACACGCCCTCTCTGTCCACTCTTTTTACTCTCAAAAACCAGCGAAAGAATGAAATTCCTTGAAAAGGGGGCTGTGCCTTATTTAACATCGCTCGCCCCCGGGTAATTTAGGACTGCTTCGGTGACGTATCAGTCGTTTGAAATTGCAAAAGAGGCGCTGGAAATCATCGAGGAAACGCCACTTTTCATTCGCTTGCGTAATCTTCGAGGTTAACCACGAGGTAACGCAAACTTGTGCGTTGAAATGAAAACTTTATCACCCTGTCTTCATCGGCTGTCGCGCACGATTTTTTCCGACTCGAAGCAAATTTTATCGCGCGGTTTTAAGATATTCCCGTGGCAAAGGTGTGAACTTAAAGGCAGTAAATCTGGTAGTAAATTCCGCAGAGATTAAGTTACAAAGAAACGTATCGCAGAATCACTACTAGTGGGACCTTGGGCGATCGGTAACTGAGTTTCCTATCGATACACTTCATATCGCGATATTCTATAACATGACGAAAATGGGCATTTTATTCTCCTATCAAGATAAAGCAGGGAACGAATTGGCAAAATCATGAGATGAAGCTTCAACCCGAATTCTCAAAGTGATGGCCTTATTTGCTTTGAACATTGCTTGGATCAAGAAGAGAAGCAATGAATTCTCATTGTAAACAACCCTTTGACAAGCTATATTTCCTTAACGGCACTCACCAGCACTGGGTGCAAGTCCACTCCATACATGTCCAGCCATTTGACCTTTTCCAGGTAGTTCAGCTCCGCCACAGCTGGTATCTGACCTCTAAAGAAAGAGATATTTATATCACTTTAAGTTGGAAAGATAAAGGCGAATTATTAATGATGTGTCAACGATACTTTTCCATAAAAAATAATACCTCTCCTTGAGTATAATACAGGATTTATGTTTCGTGTTACACCCCACTAGTAAAAGTTAAATGAATGTAGATAATCGTATGCAGGCTTCGTTGTGTCTCTCCTCAATACCCTGAGTAAAGACTCTTCATTTTCATTTTGAGCGTTCTAAGAGAAACATCATATATTATGAATTGTCACCATCAAACACCATAGTATTTCATTTATAGCTCTAATAAAATGAAGTAATTTCCCTTACATTGTGCTCCAAAGTTAACGGATTGATTTGAAGATGGAATAAAAGGAAAACGAAAAGTGATAGAACATAGTAGTTATACTACTTATATAGAGATAGTTGTTACTACTTGGGAGACGAGTAAATGTTTGGTCATGCAATTTCAAAATTAGCTTAGAAGTCTTCCAAAAGATAGCGTAACTAAACAGGGAACCAAAATACGACGTAGGTAGTCGTATTACTGGTAAGAACATGCTATGATGAAGTCTGCAAAAACTGTACAACAATATTTTCAAAATATCCACCGCTTGCAGCAACTAAATTGAGCAGTCTACGAACAAAATTCGCAGAAGCTTGTGCTAACGTCACAGCCGGTATGGTTTCATATGCAATGTACACGCCCTGTATATAAATAAGGTATATATATTAAGGTATACATAATTAAGCTTTTAATGCATAGTTGAGGGTTCTGTAATGAATTTTTTTCTTGATAACATTCATATCCCTCCTATGGTTTAAGAATTTGACTTGTTAATGAAAGATATACTTGAATTCATCATCTGATGTTGGTTATGCTCGATTATTTTATGTAGTTTTAAGTAAACGACTTGTTTGTACTTTATATTATTTATCTTTAATTTAGAATTTCGCCGAAACTAATAACAGAAATTCAGCACTCACTTTGTAGTAGTCAGCACAATAATACTACTGATCAAGATCCAGAGAGATAACGAATATGATTACAAAAACATTGGCAATTACAGCTAGTGTTATTGGTTTATATATTGGTATTGGTAAGTTCGTACAGTAGGATAAATTTACTTACACTAATCCTTTATGGAGTTCTGCTATTCGAGATTCCAACTCGACGGTTTGATTGGCGAGGAATCGGAACTCGGAAACGTAACCAGCGGAGTGTCGTCTCTGGTCGTAGTCGCCAAGCTCAGCTGCAAAGAAAAAACAAACCCATTAATAGAGTCATTTCTCTAAAGCTTTCCAAGTTGAACAGAGATCTTATCCATTAGCGACTTCTCGAAGCAAGGATAGCAAGCATTGGAGAGGGTGAATCATATATTAATCAGGATCAAAGATGCATATTGGAATTTTTAACAACGCAATGCAATCAACATCAACTTTGATACTTTTTCAGTTAAGAAAACGGGTAAATGAATAATTGTAGCATATGTATACATTTTCATACTCAAAAATGGGCAGCGACGATTTTTTATCCAGCACGTAAACTTCTAAAATCTATGTCTATAACTAATACTATATATTTTACATTTTCTCCAGATCTGAAATACGTTGTAGAATTTCTAATATATTATTTTTCAGTCAACGAATTTTGACCTATCGATTTTTATGTCTCTCTTGTATGTAGTTTCATAAATAATCCACGCAAAAATAAAAATCGTCTCTTAATTTCACCCTAATTTCATCGAAATTGAAAACAATCTTTTCTTATTAAATGTTATTGCCTTTTGAGAAGGGAGAACAATTATATTAAGATAAATCCCATGAAACTATTCCAATCTAATACTATTGTCTTATTTCCTCAAATACATAGCCATATTTAAATATTAATTCATTATTATTTTGATTATTTATTTTTATCTGATCCCTAGTGGAGCCCCAAACTGTAATCAATTCTTGACAATCCCATATCGAACCTCAGAAGTTTCTAACGACAACTTTGCGGACTCCAACTATAAATCATTCAATTTGTCTTTGTCCTTCTCTTAGAACTATCTTCACCTCAATAACATCTCAGTATTGATAATCCCGTAACTATTTCAGATTTCAATATCAGTTGTTACAAAACAAACTAAATGCAAAGCTTAGTGGAAACGTAGATGTCCGTTATGTTTCCTTTCACAATCGAAGCACCCAAAGCGTGAGCATTACCCCATCGGTTGCACGACTGATACATTTTGATGACTTTTAATCGGATGCCGAGGGATGAATTCAAAAGATCCAGCGTCCATTTCCCGACTTTGTATGTTGCGAAAGTTGTCGCTACGTCGTTTGATGTCGCAAGAATGCGAACGGTGGAATAATGAAAATGGTCTTCGGTGTTTCTTTGTGTTTCTTTGACGACGCACTTCATGCTGAGATGATGAGTTTTATATTTCCACGCTTCGCCCAAATAAAAAAGGATAAAGTAAAACTCTCGATCCCTTTGTGCCTCCACGTCATGCCTTTGAGAATCCAATCGACGCTTATCAGTTAATGGAACTTCAGTTCATCGCCTCAACCCTTCTCTTCTTTCCCGCCAACTTCGCGAAAAGCATTCCCTTGATTGTCTCGCACCCAAAAAGCCTTCGGGGCTCAAGTGTAGCCACATTGCAATTCCGCTTTTTACTTCCACCGCGTAAAAGGTAACCAAAAATGCGTCTCGAATGATCTGAGCTTCAATTGCTCCGTCGTATTAATAACATGCCGTAATCTCCGAAGCCAGGGTGAGGTAATGGGGAGCTTGCCTCAGTTCACTAAAAACGACGCTAATATACCTTAGACTACGCGTAAGGCTGGATTTTCTGCGGAGCGAGAGGTAATATGTGTAGAAGTTAGTGAGGAAGTTAACATTTTGTGTCTTTCCCAAAAGGAAAATCCTCAATTATTAGGAAGAAGACTTCATTTTTAAACTTGGAATAAGCTAAATTCAGTGAGGAATATTATATAATAGATATATACTACATAAAGAAAGCCTTTTTAAGAAAGCGAAGATCTAAGAGAAGCATGAAGGAAGTTACGGGGAAACTAAACAAAAAGGAGATGTGCTAAGGGGTAAGATTGAATGATTGAGACATGAAAATATGTAACAAATAAATTTGGGAAATGCATCGGAAAAATATAAAGAGAAAGGCCAGGATTAGAAACATTGTGAATGAAATGGGCTGCTAGACGTCAAGAAAAGTATGTAAAAGAAACAGAACGCTGGCGAGCTGCTGCCATGAATGTAATGGTTAAAATTAATGAAGAGGAAGCTTTTTAGAAAAATATTTCATTTTAGAAAAAAATTTCTGATCATATGATTAATAAATTCTGCGAGGAATTATACCCAAATTCAAAAATACAAAAATACATAAATATTAACTGCATTCATGGCTTCAGGGAAACATTCAAGGCATAAATGCACATTCATTTATCTTTATCCAATGATATCAAACTGAAGGCCGCCTCCAGACATTGTGTAATAAAAAAAATTCAACAAAAGGAGCAGATTTGGAAAAGACTTATCCAACGTGAGTTAACTCTGACAAACTTGTTGCGCTCGGCGATGAAGACAAATACGAAATGAAGAATACGGTGCTTGTGAAACTTGATGCAAAAATACTAATATTTTTCTGAAGTGAAGCTCTTCGTTAAAAAGAATGAAAATAAGAGTGAACACCCACGTTCCTCAAAGTAATCAAGAAGTATTCGTAATTTTACTTCTACTTTGAGTCATATTTTTACAAAAGCGTGCTGAAAAAGTAGTAGCTCCCATTGAATTCAAGGCTCTTAAAATGAAGAAACGTTGGTCATCATTAGATGAGATCCAGAAAATCGTACATAAAATAGAGCGTAGTCTCATTATGATGTCAGTAGGATATAGTATAATGGATATAATGCGAATTATACCATCGATTTATAGGGATATTAACTTCACGATTTAAATAATAAACAATTTTGAGAGAGAGAGGGCCTCAAACTCGTTGCGAGGGGCGACGGTCAATAAATTGGAGCGAAAGCAGCCAAACTAATACCTCATCACCCACGCGCGCTCACGACTTCTCCTTTAAGAGGAAGAAAACAAAAGAGAGTGCTCTCGGCAAATCTCTTTAAGCCTAATAAGCAGTACCTACGCGTTTTCGATGGTATTTGTCTTGAGAAAGGAGTGACTTATGCCGGAGAGAAAGACAAAAGATCTTCGCCTAACGGGCCTCGAGAGCATCTCCATTTGTTCTGCATCCTATTTTTCAAAAGCACATCCCCTCTCTCTCTTTATGTCCAATTTTTGAAACAGGTTTGCCATCAGTCTTTTCTCCTTCGGAGCGAAATGGGTTCTCGGCGGGCGGCGCCCCCGTCGATGACAAGGCAATCACGACCTGCGCCTTTTCATCCCGTCATTCATCAATTTCGAGTCTTCCTCTCGTTCTTCAGATATGGCTGCATTTGCATGCATCACGCGGAATTATGTCTCACTTCGAAGACCGTCAGCGATTCGCGACAGCAAATTTTCAATGGGTGTGAATCGGTGATTGGCTTTCCTCTCCGGACGCGCAGCGCGTTAATTGATCATCTACTCTATATTCTCCTTGTCATTAAGGGATTTTCCATCTCCATTACTGATTGCAAAAGAAAAAAGAAATTGCAACAGAAGCTGACAGTTCAAAGGTAAGGAAAATGTTAATACAAAAAAAAATCATTTGAAAATCTCATCGCATAAAATTAAATTCTTCTCAATCATGACTTCTTATGTTAGTTCCTCTTCCAGCTGTGTAACGTTTCGAATCCGGATTCATCTCCCTCCCACATTTATTTAGATCTTGTTTGTAACTCTTGACATAGCTAACTTCTACAACTCTCTCTTTTTCAATGTTCCAAGAAATATTTTTCAATGACGCTTTCTCATTACGCCATGTTTTAAGAAGTTGACTTCATTTTTATGAAAATATTCGAAGTGAATTTTCTCTGAGTAACCATTTTCAACATGGAAGGAGGCATACTTAGTATATAAAACACATTCGTAAACCTTTAAGTAATATTTTCATGATTATATGAAAGAATGATATTAATTAAAAAGATAATTAATAAATGACATTTTTACTAAGTGTGAAATTGAAATTATAATTTTTTCCTCTTTCATTTAACCTATTATTAAATATATGTTGTAATATATGTTGTATATTATTTTAATATAAAATAAATCATAGTATTAAGTACGGGTAAAAAGTGATTTGAAATTAATTAGATACATTTAGTTGTGGACTTAAAATTACCTAAATGAAGCTTAGAAAAAAGATTCCATTGCAGGAAAGCACCCACAGAGAAGGGGGATGAAAAACCTGCACAATCCCACTGAGAGAGTTAATTAAAAGATAGTAAAGCAGATAATCTTCACATGTCCTAGTAGAAGAAAACATTGTAGAAGTAACAAGCACTCAGATAATAACCTCAGTTGATAATTCACTCAGACAAACTTTCACGCCATTAACACCTAGTTGAAGTTTTGAAATACATTGTCCTTTTACTCTTCCCCAATGATAAGTGAAATATCGTTTAGGAGAAGACTGACGTTTAGCTAGAAAAGAAAATTGACTCGTTAAATGCAGATGATCATAGATAGGCTGAGCGCTGGAAAAGTTCCTGAAGACTCGTTTAGACTGATAGCGTTGTCACTTAACTGGACAAGCAAGCAATATTTACTTGAGTGGGTGGAGAGTGAAAAGGTATATTTATGCCCGTAAGTTTTAAATCCAATGATAGCCGTCGCACCGTGAGCTTGACGATCCGGTTTTGCATTTTGGGAGTGTACAATTTGCAATGGTGCTCAACTCTTATGGACATCATTTTTACACGTTTATTTTCATGACTCTATTTCTTTAAATGGTATATCATAAGCTCTCCTTACAAGCATATTCTACGAATTGAAAATACAATTCTAAGAAAAATTAACTTCAAAGTTAATGGACAGAAACGATGGGTATTAGTAAATGTAAAAATGCGGTCGACGACAAAAACTAAAAAGGTTTTTCTAAGCAATCCATTTTAATGAACAGGAAACAGGCATAATATTAAATTTACTGAGAATCTTGCAAATTCAATTTAAGTTATCTACCTACAACAATTTAAACTTTCGCTACTTTGAAAATTAATATTTTGATGTTTTCGTCAAAACAACATAAATTTCCCTCGCTATTTCTCTATAAATAAAAGGTATATTCAGATTCAAGAGATGCCTTTCTATAAATAAAGTTGAGTTTTAAAACGAGCGGGAAATTTTTGGAATGACTAACAGCATTAAAGTGTAAGAGAAACTTTTAATTGGTAGGAATAATAAATTTTCATGAAAAAGTTAGGTTGTTTTTGACTATAGGGAACTTTCAGTTTTATTACAGCAATTCGAGACTTCCAAAAGATGATATTTTATTATTCTTTTACGTTATAATAAAGTTTCGAAACGCCCATATTATTCACTTTTTAGTAATTATGAAATTAGTTACTTTACTCTGAGCTGATAACCTTCGGAAGTATACCTCCAATCACTAATATAGTAATCCAGTATCTTTATTTACAAACAAATGATACCGCAAATTGTAAAATTGAATCAAAAAGCCTATATTTTCCATATTTCACAAACAATAAATCATTCTTAAATAGCTGTGGGCATCGGGAGTTGTTGTTTCCATCACATTTAAAAAAACGTTAAAGAGATGAAGAATTGAGCATTGGTAGTGAGTGGCTTTCCTTCAAACGAACGCTGTCTATCGGCATCCAGATGCAGAGAGCAGGCGCTTCACTGGAGTCTGTCATTTATTCAATTAGAGATCGAAACGGAGAGGCGCCCAATTCAATTGGCTTTCGGCTGTCGAATGGCATTTGTATCGTATGCAACCGAGGCGATGTCAGGAATATCGACGTTTGATCCTACGTAAGAAACAAATGCGATCGGTTTACTCAGAGCTGCGAATTTTCGCTTAATACACTTCTTTCCTTCCACTCAAGCTCAGCTGTTAATGCTATTGGCCTCTCTTAAAAACTCATTTTTACTCGGAAGAAATTTAATGAAAGACAAAGACGAAATGTGGACATTGGGGTTATCTAATGTATATTTATTGAAACAGAACTAATAACCTTTCCGAACTTCGGAAATTTTTCGTTGTCAAAGGCTGACCTTCGTGACTGCAATAACCACACCTAGAAAATCAAAATATTTTGATGGTGAGTAATATCTCCACAAAAGTCACATCTATTTATTTTTAATACTGCAAGTATTATTTCCACTATCTGATATTTTCTTATTACTGAAAAAAATTCTCCGTATATTCAATGACTAGAATTAATAAATCCTAAAAATGACTCTTAAATTTCATATTCTACGAATACATAAACAGTTTTTTACTTTAGAACACAAATAAACAATTGAGTTCAAGGACATGATTATTTGGCTACTCAGATTTAAAAAATTTAAAGTAGCACTTAACTATTCGATGAAATGTTATCGATATTGATAAAATAAAACTTTATAGAACAATACTTGACTTTTAAATGCTACTCTTGGACAACAAAAAACAAGTACATTTGGTGATTTCTAACTATTGCTGACTAAGATTGTGCAATCGTCCGTCCTTTGGAATGAAAATTTATGTTACGCTACTATTACTCCTATACTGTAATTGTAATATTTTAATGTGTGTATGTTCTTATCATCTGAAAAACTTTAAATTATTCGCATTTGATGGATGGAATAAACGAGGACTGGCACCAAATTCAAGGGAGGTATACGTTACTTTTACTATGACCAAAAACAATTCTTAGAGTTAGATAAGTCAACCAGTGCAAATCCGCAAACATAAATGAACAATAAAATACCAGGTGGGATTTAAAAAATTCCATTCTTAAACGCGAGAAAAATTTGGAAAATATAATTCGTGAATAAAATCGGAGCGTGATAAACGAACGCCTATTTGACGGACAAAATGAAAGGAATATTTCGTAGGAGGCGTTATTTGAGAAACTCGGCTGGAAATCCCGAGCGAAAAAATAAGGAATCATCCTCTTTTGACAAGTGGAAGGAGGGCACCCATGAATTGCAGATTAGGGCTGTTTTCTCAATCCTGCCACGTCATTCTCCGCTCTATTTCGCTAAAGAGTCGGTGGCAGTCGCGTGTTTGTCGTGTCTTCTGCAAGCGCTCGTATTTTCAGATGAATGGGAGGATGCGTGACTCCGCTATCTCTCCTTCATATCGCATTAAGGAATGTTGTCGCCAATGCAGCTGCAGATTCTCATTTTCTCTCTTATAAATGAGATGCGCTCGCACTGGACTGCGCGCGCTGAATTCCGCTCTGCAGCGTGAAGATCGCTCGACGGATAACGCATATGGCGAACACCTTCTCGAAAAAGTTAACTGCAGAGAGAGCATGAATGTATTCTCCTTGGAAGTTTGTTGAAGCATATTCGAGGCGATGCCCTTCTAAAAAAAAGAGCCAGGCAGCATCTCCTGCGCTGATGCAACTCCCAAAGAACTCGAGAACCCGGCCGCGAATTTTCAGGCCTTAAAATTCGGGTTTAAATCACCGCTATGAAATGTCCTCACGCCTCGTTGAAAAGCGAATATTATTTATCAAACTGTAAATCAGAAATACCTCAAGACTAACATTTAACCTTCTCCGTGTACAATGTTCACATATAAACATTCTTCCAGTATTTACGTATACACTGACACCTCGGCCTACGAAGATAATTCGTTCCGGAATCGCATTCATCAGTCGAAATATTCGTCAGTCTAGACGTGATTTTTCCATTACTTTATATAAAATATTATTTAATTAATCCCAAATGCTGCGCACTATTCAAATATACAGAGTAAACGAGTGAAATATCGAATAGATCTCTCGATGGCGAGGAATAAGTGAAACATCAAACCGTCAATATCGATTTTTTTTCTTTCAAGAGGTCAAACCAAAACATACATATGCGAGTATATTCACTCACGCATAGATGCTTTTCTATATGGGCCAACCACTAACAAATGAAATCTAGCCTATTTTCTATTATTTATTGATATAATTTTTGGCGCGTCATAGTAGGTTGTGTGGCGCATTTAAAATAAAAGTGAAATATATAATTCATGAACTATAAAAAGGTTGACCATCTTTCCCCAAGGCTATTCCATCGATTAAGATCAAACTGCTTTGATTTTTATATCAAATCATAAGATGAACAGATCACAAAGACAAACCGAAGAGCATGTGCGAGTTCCTCAATCAGCCCGTCACCCATGGACTAGTGTTAACAATCAAAGAGGAGGAATACATCAAGATGTTTATCAGTGTAGAGGAAAGGGAAAGATTTTGGAAAAACAGATTTTTGGGACAATTTAACGAAAAGGACTCCCGGATAGCCAGGTGTCAGTGCTTCGACAGCGCTTTCGATATTGACAAAAGTGGTCACGAATTCGATTCCAAGTAGCGTGCGAAATGTCCTTAGCGCTGGAAGCACTTTTTTACAATAATAATACTACAATTGGCAAAAGAATAATAATACTATATACATATTAAACATAAGTTCTATGAAGATCCGTCATAAATACGGCGGGGTAGTTTACTGGTTATACATAAAAAATAACACCTCGAGGCAAATTCCGACTTTGATCAAACGAAACCCCCAAACCGCTCTACGCACAACTCACGCAATGAACTTCTCCCCACAATTCCCCCATTTCTCACCTCCAAATCAATCTTCCCATATCTTCCTCTCCACACTCACCGCTCCATTCACCACCGCCCTTCTCATTTTCACCGTTCCACTGATTCCTTTCATACGTTAACTTCAAACCCTCTTCCCCCGCTGGAACTGTGACAAATTGTATTCTCCTGTCAACGGTTACGGAGATTGACTGCAAATAATATCGCGTTACGCTGTTCATATCTTTCGGTAATTTTTTATGAGACGAGTCTATAGGGAAATGCTCCGAAACATATTCATCAAAGAAGAGATGAATGAGCGGAATGAAGATTCAGATTAAAGTTATAAATCCTGTAATGATTTGATTCATTATAAGTATGGATTGGAGAAAAATTCAACTTATTATTAAAAGAATCCGTGAAATGAAGATTTAGACTAAAGTAATAAATCCTGTAATGATTTGACTCATTCTAAGTAAGGATCGGAGAAAAATTCAACTTATTATTAAAAGAATCCGTGTAACACTGGAGTTTGTTACCTGTCTCATCGAAAGAAAAAAAAACAATTTCCATTTCAAAGTATCTTATTAAAAATCGAGAGAATTTCGTCTTAAAACTTCTACTTTTAATGTTAATTCTTTACAGTTGGTAGAACAGTTTTATCTTGGTTAAAGACAGTGATCCGTTTCTGTTGTTATCAAAATCGCCGCTATCCATGGCCCGATTTCCAATAAATATAATGATGGATTTATTTCTTCCAGCTCCTCTCCACAACCATATTATATGTTAAGCATTCACAAAAAATTCATCAAAATGTGTTCAGAGTGTCTTAAAAGTTTTATTTCAATCCTTTGCCATCAATGAGGCGTCGTAAACAAAGCCTATGTCCTACGTAACCCAATACACTTTTTGATTAAAATCACTCGTCGATAACCAATGTCGCCGTTTATTTAATTCGTCGTTAATTAAGATACCACTATATGATTAAACAAATTCATTCGGAGAAAAGGATTTACAGAATACGTCCTTTCAAATCTCTTCTAAAATTTTAAAAATTACTTTCCTGAGTGTTCAACATTTCAACTATAGCAATGTACGATCTTTACCTTTTTTTTCAAAATAATTAGGCAGCAGTTTGAAAGGACTAATTTACTCATTAACAAAATCGTACATTCAATTGTGTGACTCGTCAAAAAGTTCTCATAAAACCCCTTTTATACGATTCCGAAGTGCGCGATGTCTTTCAATGCATTTAATGGATAATTATTTCAGCTGTTTATATGGTGATTGTCATTTTTCCCAAAAGGGTAGCACCCTTGAATTAAAGGCACTCTTCTCTTCATGAATGCACGTCACTCTTAATTTGAGAGCCAAAATCTCAATGCATGTTCCGGATCCACCCCGAATTTCTTTGTCTCTTAATAGAAATGAAAGCCAAGTGCAGAAGAAGGGGAAGATAGCAATGAATGCTTGAGCCTTTCAAAATAAAAAGAGGTGGGAACAGTGCCGGATATTGCTGCGTGGATAATAAAGTGTTTCAATTATAGAAGACTTTCATAATTTGTCATTTCATTTAGTTTTCAATGTATTCGGTGCCGTTAAAATGAGCAGAATGAAGTAATTACGTATTATGATAATAATCCTCCACTGCATCCGAATGAAGCTGCATATAACAGAAAGCATGGATGAATATATATGAATGCCTTAATATACTAATGGATAAACGGACACTAGCGCACACAATAGGAAGGTTATTAATTTAGATATTAATGCATCTATGAGAAGATTAATATGAAGAGGGAAAAGTTACAGCTATTAAATTATATTGTATTATAATTAAGAATTATTCTAGCGCTCTGCATTTCAGATTCTTACAATATAGCTACTGAGATCAACAATAGAATAAGAGAGAATATTCTAAACGTCTGTAAATCATAGCTCTTCTGAAATTTATTCAAGATACAAGGGTGAGACAAGGAGATTTATATCTTCATAAAAGAATAACGACTTTTTAAAATGAAATCCGGAGCAGATGATGATTCTCACGAAATGACTCCGCGGCGTTTTTTCATTCCAACGCATAGATTTTCCAGACTGTCTTAAACTAAAACATTTCATAATGAAAGTTCAGCTGTATCAATGTTTTCATTTCCTCTCAAGCAGGAACCTTTAGCTCCAGAGAAGGAGTTAAAAGATACGGGAAGATACGTTCGTTCCAGAAAAAATTACAAACATGACAGGTTTCATTTAATTATTTTTAAGCGGAGCTTTTTTCATTCTCAATGAATAACTCGTACTATTCAATTGTGTACTAATGTAGATACATATTCACTTAAGTATCAAAATTATAAACACGGATGGGCTTCTATTAAATCAGTTGATATGAAAAGAAAAAATATGTTTAAATATTTTTAAATACTGCCATTGCAATTGGTTTTAACGATTTGATGCCCTTCACTAATATAAGAACGTTAGATGCATGATAAAAATATACTCAAATACCATAAGATTTAAAATGGGTTCACGATAAATATTTCCTCAAAAGGCTCATAAATAGAGCCAAAACATTTTTAATATCCGTAAACATAACATTACGAATAACAGTTTTCCATAATTCGTTACGATATTACATATCTATGAATTACAGGAAATAAAAACTCCATTTCTATATTTCCCGCTCTCTTGTTTTTCATGTTCATTTACTTTCTGGTTACAAAATTCGCCTCCTGTAAAGTTATTCCTACCTTTTTTACCTCCAAGATTTAATCATCTAACTAAAATACTCATTTTCAATCGCGACTGATAAGTTAATCAGCCTTTATGTCAAGAGGCATAAAAAAACGGTAAAATGTCGAATACTATGATCGAAAATGCGCACAAGAAATATAATAGAAAATAAAGCCGCGCTGGTGACATAAAAATCACCAAGAGAACCTGTTGAAAAGCCCTGCTTCAAAAGTATATTCAAAATCTCTTCTAAAATGGTTATCGGCATTTGAATATAAGGCTGCGTTACATTCTGCGATATATCTATCAGAGAATAGGTTTCCTAACAAGGGATTCATCTTTACCTCTTAAGGATAATTTTATCTTTGATTTGAATCATCAAATATTATTTATACTGAACCCATATATATTTATTATAAATAATTTTTCGCGTCATTCATTCTCCCATTATTTTTTCTGCGAGTAGAAAGTTTTTAACGGCCGTATCACGTTTCTGAAAATCGGCACAAAGTATAGAACATGTATAAGTATTCTAAGCTCTGTTCGGGAAATAGTCACGGAAAATGGTACTGCGGTGTTATAGAATGCTTTTCCACGTTTCCTTAGCGTAGATACAAGCAGTAGGCTTGATTTTAAGGAGGAGTAGGCAACCCTCCACGATTGAGTGTATCGCCATTTGCCTACCTAGCAGGGGCTCTGAAAGCTCATTCATTCACCCTAGCCAAGCAGCTGATAGCTTTTTCTTCGAGTGCCTCGCATTCAAAATAAATGTTGATTTAATCCCGGAAAACACGCTTACTCGCACTTAAGCTTAATTATATTCTCAATAACCCTTGCTTTCGCAATGACAAAGAAAGACTGGAAAATGAGGCACTCGAAAAATTCGGAAAATTCTCGCTTAGTTATGACAATGGAAACTCTTGAAGAAAGCAGTGGCAAAATGCATAGCACTCCAACTTGACCCTCCGTGCAGCTAAGGAAAGACCGCATCAATAATTTCTTCCTGAATTCAGGAGGTTTGAGTGCTCTTAAGAGGGGGTATCTTAAACGTATGCTCTTCCCGCAATTCTTTTCTCCATTAGCTCCTCTCCACTCTCCTCCTAAACTCCTCCATTCATGCCTCAAGCTTTTCTCCGTTGTGATCCCGTCTTCATAGCCTTCATTACCAATGTATTTCATACGGAATACCTCTTCCCTCCCAGCGTTTCCGCCACTTTCCTTAAAAATTTTCGAGAGAGGCCCGTCGTACCAACATTTCCTTTCCACCCTCTTTCAGCTATCTCTCGTCCATCCTCATGTAATCCGCTCTTCGTGACTTGGCTCCCTTAAATGCCTCCCCTTCTGCATGAGTGACAAGCACCCCTTCTCGCTCCCCATTCCTCACTTATAATCTCTTTTAATTCCTATCCTCCACGGGTTTTTTTTACCTCTTACGTCTTACCTCTTCCACTCGCCCTGCAGCGGGGAAATTCCATCTTTCAACCGTCTGCGGATCACTTATGCGAACTATTTCGAGCTCATTTCAGCTAGAATATTGTGACCTGAATTTTGTTATAAATGCCGTAATATAATACTTTTATAAGAAGTAATATTTTCAAACTATTTATGTATCACAAAGGAACCCTGAAAAAACCTGTACGATTGGGGGTGAATGTTTGGGAGGGGCCAGGGGTTAATTAATGTTGCTTGTGATTGAATGTCTATTGTTCCTGTGGCATTTCTGTGTTTTAACTTTTCCGAGAGTAAGTGTTGTAGTAGAGTAAAACATTTTTTGCAAGGGAATTAGTAATGGAGTTGGGAATTGTGTTATATTGGAGTTTTGTATCATGTAAAGTAGTTGTATGTAAGTGTTAAATCTTGTGAGGGTAATATATAATTTGTTCTGAGTTGTTTAAATATGTTTGTGAAAGTTACCGTAGTTGTTTGTAATGTTGCCACCAGACTAGCAGTCTATCTGCAACAATGTACTTAATAATAATAATAATCACCAATTTCAAAACTGCTTGGCTATGTATATCCAAAGATTATTACTTTATCCTTGCGCGCTATGTACTCCAGAACAAACTCAAATGAAAATTAAGGTTTAAAACTTTTCTGTGACGAGAATTGGTAATTTTGAAAATAGGTCATTATTATCCTGTAATTTAAAATTTGCGAAAGAGAATAGCTCTAAGTTCGCATAGACATAGAGTTCGTAGACATACTTTAAATATACTTGAATCACTTCGAAATGAAATAAATGCTTCTTGTTTTCAATACTAATCTATTATTGCATGGATAATCAGGTTATATTAGCTTAGATTAGGTTAGATTAGTTTGGGAACGACTGAAAGGATAACTTATTATTTTTCATAGAAAACTTTCTTGCAGCTGGCACTTTTGATATCTTTTCGCTTGCAATTGCAGTAACAGATGAAAGTTGTGAACCTATGAGATCACTTATATTCAGATACTTATGAAATTTAATTATAAGCGTCTGTTTTAACTTTTAAGCGCATACATACAGTCATAGTGGTATCTATGAAAGGAGTAGATAAGGAACTAGAGAAATTTTGAATTATAAAGCGAGTATATGATATGATATTAAGGAAAGAGAAGAAATTGTACAGAGAGAAGTTAAAAAGAAAGTGATTCCCCTTACTTAGAGGCCATGAGGCCCGAGAAAATTCAAGGAAAAGATAAAGGAGAAATTCAAGCTTCGTAGCTGGGGGCGAGTAAGCCAGCTGAGAAGACGGGGAAAATCTTTACTAAGGAGTTGTGAAAAAAGGAGTCATGACTTTGGGCATACCTCTCCACAGGGAGATTAAATGCATTCTGTACTTAGCAACTGTGCCCTTTTAAGCGGCTAATGTAAATAAGATCCATGCTTGAATATGTGAATCTTGACTTTAATTTAAGGATGTGCATTATAATGGACTTTTGAAGGAAGTCTTTCTGAGAAGATACAGAAAAGAAGAGAATACTTCAATAAGGGAACAAAGAACAGGGAAAAGGGCTTATAAGATTATCCTAGATACGTGGGTGATGCAGCTTAGTCTGAAAAAAATAATAATACTATCAAGGAGAGTAAAAGACTGTAAGATCTTAGCATACATGAGCATGAGAAAGCTCATTAAATTTCATCCATTTTAATAGATAAATAGGTAAATTATGTGCAAATTATATTTTGTATAGCGCAGATTATAAAGGCGATAACGTAGCAATTACTCTCAAAGGGAATGCTAGCTATACCAGGAAACTGATGCTTGAAAAAAGTTAGGTGGTTGAAAGTAGATTGAAGGTATGGTATCAGAAGTTCCCCACAGAAAGGATTCCTAGTTCAAAAATTGAAATTTACGTACAAGCTTGGAGCGCAATATTTCTACTAAGGCTTCTTCAAATCTCTTCCCTCTCTCATTAATCAAAAATATTTTCATTTATTCGATGAAAATTCTATATCAAATCCATAGAGTATAAAGCAGTAATATTTTAAACAAGGCTTGGACAGCGGATGTTCATATCGGAAATTGGTTCACTGGGAATCGAACCCATGCGCAACCCATTTGTGTATCCAGGAGCTCCTACTCATAGGATTTATAAACAATCAAACAAAGATTGGAAGAGTTGGGCTACAGACGTATCACCTAAAATCGTTACGAATACTTTAACTCAGAGATACAAAGAGCATTGGAAATAGCGAAAAATATCTTCGGATTTCAAATGGAAAAGGATTCAATGATAAAATTAAGTTTGATTGAATTGTAGGCAAAGGAACCGAAGAGCTAAGTAAGTGTCTTCAAAGGCATGTGATAATATATATAACATGAGAGTGACAAATACATGTTTGCAGTATTCGCTATTGAATTCTTCGAGCTCATTTCTCTCGTGTGTCATAATTTTCTCTCTCTATCGCAACAAGTGCACAATAATATATACAATTTCCCATTCGATAACTAGGTTGGCAGAAAGAAATAACTTTCTGCCTTTTCTTTAAGGATTATTGTTTCATATACACATTTGATATTTTATGCTACATCCACAACTCAAATAATCGAAATTCTGAAGAGGATAATAATTGAAGAGCAAATATTTTTCTGGAAATCACGGAAGCTAAACAAGTGAATTTTGTTGCACGTTCGTTGTTTAACATTTTTTGTTGACGAATACATTCGGGAAAGATAATCTTTACACGATTTGAACGAGAATGAACTAATTTTGTACCTCTAAGACACAAGCTCTGATAGTCATACTTTTGAGAACTCGATATGCTTTTCGGTATATCCTAAGTCGAGGAACTGTATTGAAAGCCATTGTGGTGAACTCAGCTGTAGAGTGAAACCTAAAAAAATGTTCGCTGTATACTATTGGATTCAATGTCTTATGATAGACCCATGAGTTTAATTTTGCTATTGCATTTATAAAAGACCAGTTAATTCTGAGAACTAGTTAGACTTTTTCTATAAACACTATCTTAAACTGTTTATGATGAAGATTACTTTAGAAGTGAAGTAATTTCAGAAGTAATAACGAATACTTCTGAAACATTAAAATGCACCTTTGAACCATGATCATTGATTCTATTTAGTTCCGACACCGATAACTATCATGGACTAATGTAAGCCCTATTTGAGTCCTTTTTTGCTGAAATTTACATCAAAACACAACAGATTCTAGAGAATAGACAGTAGGCGGAGGTGGAGAGAGATAAACCTCTAATGCTTTAATTTCGGACCGAAGAAAATTCGCATGTTTTCCTCTCGTTAGAGTAAACTTTCCGATAGAAATATTGCCCTATAAAGCTCGAGTGGCAATTATTTTCCATTCATCCCGTGTATTCCGATAAGTGGGCTTTTTTTTGACAGTGTGTGCGGGAATGGAGGCTGAAAAATGCCTGAAATTTGAATTGAGTCTGAGGGCGGCTCATTGTTGCTAGGTTGTTGAAGCATTCGTCGAGAATAAGCTCCCCTTCCCCTACTTTCCCCCTTTATTTCTCTCCTCCTCCGTTCGAAATTATCCTTCAAGTGCCCTCTCTCCATCGCAGGAAGAGGGAAAAAGGAGCGAAAAAGGAATTTCTCTACAAATGTCGAGTGGTTACGTGAACAAAACTCACCCATGGATTCGAAAAAAGAGTCTCGATTCAAAAAACACTGGGCGGCTAAGGAACGAACTTTTCAGAGTAACAATCGGGAGGAAAAATTAAAATATAAAAATCTTGAAAGTTAACGTATCTTTGCGTCTTTCGGGAGAATAAAAGCGTAACGCTCGTTCAATTATTCATCAATCGATTCTTTTCCGCTCCATAAATAAATCAAAAGAGATTTCGCTTTGTATAGAGCAGAAACTTCCTTATTATAAATAAATGCGGAAGCATTCAGAGAGTTGAAGAGACCAAAGAGAATCGGTAAGCCTGGTATTACTTTCAGAAATAAATTCGCCTAATTGACTTAAGTTTCAATTCATATTATATTCGTGATGATTTTTGAGCTGGATTGTTCTGTTTATCTCATAGCTCCACATCTCTATTTTCCATCATTAAACGATCCTTCATCTAACGCTAACATCATCTCTACGACTTGTATGAACAAAATGTAATACCTCTCCTTCCTTATTCAGATTCATTTTCACGATTTAATTCACCTATGGCTTATATTATTCACGTTAAATGTTAGTTACTACTGTAGCTGTACTATATATTTGTTATTATTTTATTTTTAATATGTCTTTTATTTATTTTAAAATGCGTTGAATTTGGTTTTTATGAATTTTTACTGAATCTCATCTCGTTGTAAAAGGGTCTATTGTGCTGTTCATGGATTTATAAATAAATAACTCTAGTTGTATGCGTACACTTTTTACTCGCTGGACCAAATAGCTCATTACTCGGAGATAGGCAGGACAAAGTTGTGTGCACATATTTCAAGTTCTTGCTAAATTTTTCTTCCACCGTTTCTTTAACGATATTATCGTCCCTAATTTGCACCGAAATTTCGATCCAATTTTTAAGGAAAATCCTACAAAGAATCTTTTATTGTAAAAAATTATCTACTATCAACTATAGTATTCCATTCTTCCAGAACCACTCAAGCTTCTCAGCGAAAAACCCCGAAATTGGCATAAACTTCTTGGAGATCTCAATTAATGTAAAGTTTAATACTTCGACTTGACGTCAATGAAGGATAGGTAAGTATCATTGGTAATTCATTGTAACATTCCAACCTTTATCATCAATGAAATGATACTTTATGATGAAATGATATTTATCACATCATCAAAGATTTAAATTAAAAACATCTTAGCGGGCCAGATTTGGGACGCGAGTCTCGGTTCTGTGACTTCACTGAGTTAGAAGTTAATCAGAAGATTCAAAATCTCATAAATTCTCATAAAGTCTGACATGAAAGATTTTATTAGCTTTTCACAAACAAGAAATATATTGAAGTCGAATCGTGATCAAAATTTCTTCTTGATATAATTGTGAGAGAAAACCAATTTAATCAACCCTCATTCTTTATTTGAATAGTTGTCTTGTTAAACGTGCTAAGCAAAAGTAATTCTGCACAGGTGGGCTACGATCGGGGATCGAACTCGGTCTTCTATTCGAATATGATCCGATGAATAGATATATAAATTCATCTAAAGTTGCAAATTACATTCATAGCGGTGTCACCAATTCGACCATGGGGAGATTCAGGTAAACAAGTGTATTAATAATGTTCTCAAGACTTATCAAGGTTTTTCCCGAGAAAATTTATTTGTTCTTAGTTTGTTCCTTGTCGCCCACTATGAGAGACAACATTATTTGCTACGACATACGTATATGCCGCGAAGTAATTCTAGTGTTTGTTCTTAAGGCGATTCCATTGAATCTGAGATAATTCCATTCAAAATAAAACAAATTTACTGCGCGATATTTTACGTACAACAAAAATGGCTTTAGCTCATTCTCCAACAGAAGAGCTCGTATCATCGAAAAGATGAAATACAAGCCTCTTAGTTTCTTTAGCATGAAAGCTGAACGGCTGCCAAGTGATTTGTGAGAGCTGATTTCTCAGTCTGTGTATTTTTCAAGTGACATGTTTGACTAGTAAATATGTCTCCACAGTTTATTATGATGATTTTGCTATTTCGATAACATTTACCGTAGCATTCACGTCTTATATTTCATCATTATTGAAACCATTTTCTATTTTTTTCTTTCGTTTTACCTTTCTTATTAGGTAGCAGTGATTATGAGAAATAAATAGGAGAGATAAACTGGTAAAGGAGATGGAAATCAAACAAAGTAGTAGTGAATAGTCAACTTCTTCCCACTCACTTAAAGATTCGCAGAAAAGGGAACGAGATCAAACGCTTTTGAAAGATTCTTTAAATCACATACACGGAAATTGAAGTTTAAAAGAACCTAAATATTTTGAGTATGTCAGTAATTCTATAAGGTACAATCCGTGGAGTGAAACATATCCCATTTTTGTTGGTGAGCAAATAGTTATTTTTTAAATATCAATACTCCATAAATTCGTTATTGATAATTCTGATCCCTTTAAAAATTAGTTAAAAATCCTATGGCTCTGAATTCGTTTTGAAGAGACCGTCTACTTTAAAGTTTTAAATTTTAAAATACACATTCAATACAAATACAATATGAAACCCATGTTTCATAAGCAGTAAATTATATGTCAACTTCCTCCTCCTCAAGAAAATATTCTTATTAGTATGATCCCTCCAATGATACCTGTCGGTGAAATAATATATTATGAATGGCGAAAATTTTATCAAAGGGGGGATAAATGTAATATGATATTGATAGAGTAAGTAAATAATAATGGTAACAAAACTATTTGTGCGAGATTGAGACTAAAAAGCCTTTTCTTTCTCTTCGTCGTATAAAATTTAAAATAAAGGAATAACTAAAAACTACAAGAAGAAAACTACTTTGTGGGTTAAAATACCTAAGTTTACTCAAGAAAAAGATGCACCACAGAAGGAATACACTCGCTAGAAGAGTGTGAAAAACATAGAAGAGTTAAAAATTTTATTATAACTAGGCAATTAGAAGTATTCCGGAAAAATATTTAGCTATGGTTGATCTGAGTCATCAAAACTGAATCGTCTTCAAATGATCACGTAATATCTCGATGCATTTCCCGCAAGCTCCGTTGCAATAGCAGAAAAAAGTAATGCGAATATACTCGCCTGCTATCCTCAAAAATGAAAGATCTACCCATCCAGCTAAGATTGATAAAATAATTATGAAACTGAGAGAACAGTTAAGTAGAATCATCTCAAAGTTGCTATGAATTTTTAAGTGATTAACGTTCATGAAATATCAACTCGAGTGTATTTTTGCGTTTGGTTACCACAAAAAGATATGCTGTAAAATAAGCGCATAATGCGCCAGAAGAACATAGCTTGTCTTTGAAAGTTTCGATTAGATTCAAATGCGGATTGACAACATCCGTATTCGGAGGAAGGAATTCATTTGTTTTTCAGATTTCTGCTCCCGTTGCGCTTACCGAATCGCAGCCCTTACACACGCTCTTTTCCACCTGAAAAGATAACCATTTTAAAGCGAAACCATCAATCAGGCTAAAAGGAAAAAAGACTGTTTACGATGGGAAAGAACCAACAAACTCTCTCCACGATCTCTCACAAACTTTGATATCCCCAAAGTAATGGGAATCGAACGCTGAATATATTGGACTTCGCGAACAGTTTTCCCACACCGAACGCTAGACCACCGTAGAACGTTTCCTCCAAAGACATGGCTTAATTACTTGCAGTTCTTTCGAGAGTACATTTCCGAGATGGAATTTTCGTGATTTTTTAATGCCATTCCTTAAAGCCTTCTTGTCTCTCCGAGTCATTCCACCGTGTTACGACCTACCCTCTCGACCTCTTTTCTCAGCGGAACATAGCGGGCGCATGAGTGTTAACCTCCGACCGCATATTTCATATGGAATTCCCCCCTCGCGATTCGCTTAATTTCTCCCTATTATTCCCCCGTTCGAGGAGTTTTCCCCCTCCTGGACACCCCCTCGGCTGAGTTGTTTCCCGCACATAAAACTCCTTCATTAACTAACGCAGACGTCGACTCCAACGTCTTGGACATAATTTCGTGAGGAGCGATATCTGGAGCGTGATTCTCATCGCTGAAGAGCTGCGGGTGTGAAATTATTCCGAATTCACGACGGAGTTCCTCCCTCTTGTCTATTTCTTTTTTCTTAGTTTCTCGCTCGCAAATCCGCTTGTTTTCGCCATTTTCCCGTATCGCAGCCGCTAGATAAAGAACGGAGGCCGTCGTCTCCGTAGTGTTGAGTAATTTCTCCCGCGGAGTGGTCTCTTTTTCCATGAATATTTATGCGCGCTTTGCATTTTGACCCGACGATGGGATTCGTATTGTAACTGGCTGAAATCATAATAATATGGATGGGAATTTTTTTCCTTGTGGATCATGCCACTTGGCACAAGTCGCCGCGACGGCAGGAAGCTTTCTTTCACGCGATTATGGGTTCTTCTGCGGTGATGCATCACTCCTAAGAATATTATGAATTTCTTCGATGAGGTTTCCTTATGCATGCGTATTAAGACTAAGAGACAAAGGTTCTCCAAGCCCAATCCCTATATATCCATAGGGTTATATAGGGATTCTGAATAACTGGTGACCGCTAAGCGATTATCCGTTTCCCGGGAATCGCCCTAGACGGTTACCGCTGCACAGTGGGCTAGAATCGAAAAAAGCTGGCCAAGAGGCCAAAAATGGTTTTTTTGAGTGCGGGTTTTGAAACTTCGCATATATATTACAAAAAGATTGAATTTTATGTTCCCGTTTGTCGTTTTTCGATATCTTTACGCGTTTAAAAGATACATGGCGTCAAACTTGAACCATTTTCACAGAAATGGGCAGTCGCGAATTTTTCGGATAAACGTTCAAGTTTGCGTTTTTATTGAGAGTTTAAATAGATAGTTTTGGAAAAAACAACGATGCAGTGATCTACAACGATTCTTTATCTTTTGACTGGTTGCTATTACCGCTTACAGAAATGAGTTTTTGCTCATTTAAAGCAACAAAATGGCGGACACCTTTTTCGGACACTTTTCGAGATAAAGGAAGGAATATAAATAGGAAAACGGCCCTAATGCATCGAGTCTCTTATACCACGTCATAGTCAGAAGTGTCTAGATGTGGAATCCGAAGAAAATGTTTCAATCCAGGTGCTACTTTGGGAGTTAAGTCGATTTTTCGTAAGCGCGGCGCGTTCCGACTCACCACCGTGGAATCCCTGAATGCAGTTTCGCTGTCTTTTTGGTGATACGAAGTCTAACGATTGGTCTCTTTCATGTTAAATTCTGGCTAATTATCCTTAAAACATACATAAAGACAGTTTAAGAGAGGAATTAGATACCTCTACTTTACACAACGGACGTGGAATTAAGGAAAGTTTAACATTCAGGTAAAATGCATCTCATTTTAAGTAAAATAATTAAACCAAATGTTAATGCGAATTTAAATTCCACGTATATTACCTCTATACAAATTATCTATTTAAAACAGAATTATTTATGCTAATTAATATATATCGTTACCTTATTGTAGCTTTAGTCTTATTCGTCAGAAGATGAATCGTCCGAATCCTCATCGTCGATAATTTCACCCTCTTGGTCGTCGATGATGAGGAGATTTCTTAATTCCTTCGACATCATCCGTTTTTTCTTGTATCTTAATACCGCAGACATAGAAATTTTAGGATCTGATGTTAGCAGAAGTCTTTTAAAGAGATCCTCGTTTGTGGCAACTCTCGAGTGTTTCCTCGTGAATCTTTCACGAAACCTTCTAATGTCTTTGTTTCTTGCCTCCATAGCCTCTTCCGAGAGTTCTCCTAACGGAAGAACTGCATTTTTTGCAATTTGTGTTCCATGAACAAGTACCTTATGTACTGTCGGAGGCATGTAGTACCATGGATACAAACTTACATATAGAGAGGCAGCATCCCAGCAGTAGTTTCCGAATGCCTCATCATTAAGGGGTAAACAACTCGAAAGTGCCTTAAGTATAATTCCGAATTTTTTTATTAGATCTTCGTCAATTCCTAGGAAATAAATGGTATTGAGTTATTTTGATTATCCAAACAAACTCTGAAACCGGTTGCATGCATAATAAGCGCCAACAGAAATCATTTCCGCGATTTACTTTACGGTGTTCGATTAAATTTACTCTAACATTTTTTCCGAGTTTTACGTAATTTAGATACTAATATCGGATTTATACCTGTTATTTGTGCTGCTAAAGTTGGACTCTCAAAGAACCTCCGAGCAGTATTACCATCATTTGTGGTTCCTGTTCCTGCCTTTGGCGTATCGACTATCAAGCCCATTTTTTGCCGAAATTCATTTTGTAGGTATAATTTTCTTTTTTGCAACTGAACTCTTTGGCTACCACGGGCCTGTAATGTTGAAGTATTGAATGAGGTTTTCATTGCTTCCTGAATGCATGTAACTATCAATACCTTGATTCACTCACCTGCCACTGCCTAAAATCAAGTCTGTATGACAAATGCAAAAGACATTCAAAAAATCTGATATAGCAATGAAGAGTCGATATTCCGAAAGACAATTTCTCCGGGTCCACTTTCCGTTTCCTCATTACCCCTATATCATTCATTTCAGATATTCTTGCCCCACAGACGTAACATCTCAATGTAGAGTTATCTGTTAGTGCATTGCACACCTGAAGTATTTATGTTGCATTTAAGTCAAATTTTCCACAAAAAAAGCCAAAATGTAGATTACTCTCACCTTTCCATCTACCATTGTAAGCAACATACGAAAGTTGATTTCAAAATATCCAATCGTAACCTTCGTCAATTTTAATATCTGTTTTTTCAAATAATTTTGCTCATCCTTCGCAATTGTTTTCGTTTCCTTCTTCCATTGAAGGCGAATTGGCCGACAGAATCTTGTGGAAGATGGCCGAGGATTTGACCAAATTATTTCACCTAAATTTATATAGAAATTAAAAAATAATTGAAATTTCTAGTCAAAATTTTTATATCTTCCAAGTTGGAATGTGAGTAAAATACTTAAATTGTGCTATTTACCTGTGGTGTTGTTGACTAAACGTAGGGGAACAAGACAACTGACGAATAAAAACTCATCCGATTTACCCTCTTGATTCCACTCTTGCTTGTACTGTGAATGGCCTGAGCTTCCATCAAAACCATATTTACAAGTGAGTGTGCATTTCATTTTTCGCGCTGAGACTGGCACAGTTGATACCGATGCTATGATGCGTGAAGCTGTATGTGCCAGTAGAGATTGTAAATTCACTTCGCAAGTCTCTTCCGAAACGAAAATCCCATCTGGATATGCAGCACACTTAGCCTTTCTTATTCTTTCGTAGCTAGGGTAGAGCTTATGCCCACTTCTTTCAGCTGTCACACGTATTATTTTGTATTGATTCTTTGTCAATTCTGTGCTTATTATCATTGATAGAGCCTCTTCCTCAGTGAGCTGACTTTGAATCGTCTCTCTCCTTCTCCATTTCGCAAGTACTCGCCTAGCTCTCGTTGGGGTCGTGGTTGTAATTTCTTTCATCAGCTTGGAGGCTGCTTCATCTCCTTCGTTTCTTAATTGCATTGATGCCGCAAAAGAAAGCTCAGCAGCAGAATGGGAAGTTCTAATGTCTTCCGTCAATCTTCGCTTAGATCTTTCACTAAAACTATGAAAATGCGTTTCGAGACTCCTCGAAGCTTAAATGAGAATTTTTAAATATTCATATTATAAGAAAAGTAAATAATTACAAGATAAATTAATTCATATATATAATTGTATATTCATACCTGAGCGCGTCGAAGTACTCGGTAAGTATTGGAGAACATTATCAGGAAGCTTCATGTGAACCTTTAACCAATCACGATTCCGATTAAGGAAGTATTTGTTAATTCGCCCGCTTTCTCTCCATTTTCTGAAGTATCGGTTAAAGAAAAATTTACTAAGGTAACATCTAAGAGAATCCCTCACATCAGGATAACCTTCCAAGTTCAAGCTGCGTATCAAAAAATTTAGCAGGTAATCCTTTCGATCTAAAACTGATTTACTTTCTTTTACTTTCCTAATTTCCTGATGCAGCACCAATCGACTAATTTCAGATAAATCCATTATACAAAAGACGAATCTGCGTTTAGACAAACGTTACATAAAGACTTGTTGGAAGGGCTCTGTATAGAAAAAATTAAAATACAATATCGTATGTTACATGATGAATCTAATTCACTAATTCGGTAAAGCAATACGAAATGTGAGCATATAAGATTCCTACCAAATGACTTGAAAATTTTACAGCACTTCTAAAAATATTATTTACACTCTTTTAGAGATAAACATTCCTTATTATGATAATATATCATTACCTTAAGAGGTATATCAGCTCAAGATATAAAAAACACTTCCCAAACTGGGGTTATATCTCGTTGAACGACGAAAAATACTACTGCAGCTATAGCACACGAGAAAGAGCACAATCTGAGAGCACAGAAAAAAAGAAAAACTTTCGGTCTTCATAGATGGACTAAAACTGAAACTACAAAAATATTTTCTCTTTTCCTAACAATCCAAAAGACACGTGCGGAATAACCCTAGCCAATGAGCGGATACGCAAGAGTGTTTGCGTAGCGCGGGAGTGCCATAAACCGTACTTAACTGCAAACCCGTGACCCAAGGGTCGGTAAAAATTTCCAGATGTGAAGATTTCTCAAAGTATATTCTGCCAACCATTTTTTCCACCAACATCGAGGGTGAAAACTTCTCTATAATTATTTTTACGGTTAAAATTAAAATACAAACGCATTTTACCTGAAAATTAAACTTTCCTTAATTCCACGTCCGTTGTGTAAAGTAGAGGTATCTAATTCCTCTCTTAAACTGTCTTTATGTATGTTTTAAGGATAATTAGCCAGAATTTAACATGAAAGAGACCAATCGTTAGACTTCGTATCACCAAAAAGACAGCGAAACTGCATTCAGGGATTCCACGGTGGTGAGTCGGAACGCGCCGCGCTTACGAAAAATCGACTTAACTCCCAAAGTAGCACCTGGATTGAAACATTTTCTTCGGATTCCACATCTAGACACTTCTGACTATGACGTGGTATAAGAGACTCGATGCATTAGGGCCGTTTTCCTATTTATATTCCTTCCTTTATCTCGAAAAGTGTCCGAAAAAGGTGTCCGCCATTTTGTTGCTTTAAATGAGCAAAAACTCATTTCTGTAAGCGGTAATAGCAACCAGTCAAAAGATAAAGAATCGTTGTAGATCACTGCATCGTTGTTTTTTCCAAAACTATCTATTTAAACTCTCAATAAAAACGCAAACTTGAACGTTTATCCGAAAAATTCGCGACTGCCCATTTCTGTGAAAATGGTTCAAGTTTGACGCCATGTATCTTTTAAACGCGTAAAGATATCGAAAAACGACAAACGGGAACATAAAATTCAATCTTTTTGTAATATATATGCGAAGTTTCAAAACCCGCACTCAAAAAAACCATTTTTGGCCTCTTGGCCAGCTTTTTTCGATTCTAGCCCACTGTGCGCTGTCGGCGCTTGGAGAACCTTTGTCTCTTAGTTCATTGAACGCCGAGTTAATTTTTTCTTTCTTCATGCATGCGTATATCTCGGAAACGTGCGTTTTCTCTTACAAAAATAACGAGCAGCATCCTCGAATACCAACGGCAATAAAAGTAAATATACTGTAATAATACACTCAACCGATATACAAGAAAAATTATATTACAGAAATTAAAGCTCTTCTCTGGCAAAAGCAAAATATAAGGAAACTATAGCTTATCGTTTGAATGCTTTTCAAGGATTTAAAAGAATATAAATGAGAGCTAAAAGGGAAATATTACAAAATCATTTCGGAGAAAGGCGGCTTCCTCTTCTTTGTCTTTTATCGTAAAGGTCAACCCCACTGTGTCTTTCACCTTCACCCTTTCCTATCAAGCTAATTGTCTACTTTTTTCCAAGTGAATTGAGAGAGGGACAACTTATATTTATTGACGTTTTTTTCTTATATTCTGAGGCTAGCTTTTTAATAGATGATTTATAAAACACCACAAAATACAGCATTTAACAAATAAAAACATTGAGAAGATTCATTCGATATAATCGATTTATTAGGATTTTTACCACGCAGATAAATAAATCCACAAATGAATGGATAAAAATCAACTTGATGAAAATTAGCAAATATTTGTTTATTGATGTATTACTTTACATACACGTTGCGGGTTTCCTGCAAAAATGGTTTGGTTTCTTAATTAACTCAATTAGTGAGTAAGAAACTGGCCGGTCAAAACTGAGGACATTTTTATTTATTTATTAGTTATAAATATACACACAAAGGGGATTATAATATAGGATTGCTGTAACTAAATAATAAATAAATAAACTAACCACAATCGGTTAAAGCGTGATTGGTTTCTATTTGTGTTACCGAGAAAAACTAACGTTCATTCTTCTTTCAAAGGAGTCCCTGACTCTGGCATAGAATTATAAGGGTGATACTCAACTCTCTCCCAAAACTGTCTTCAAATATTTTCGTAAGTAAAGATCGATTTATACGGTGTGAAAGATCACCAGGTGGGCAAGACTTCGAGATATCATCATTCTGATTCTTCTAATCTATGAAACACTGACGTTGAGCTCTGCACAATCCGACTGAGACTAAACGTCTCTATCTTTTCCTTTTAATGCGCGCTAAACTTCAGATATACCTCATAAACACTTTCCGACCGCAAAAGAGACGCGAACGAACGTAATTTCTCTGAGAGACTCCCATAAACTCTGTTAATAAATAAAACGTGCCAAGGTCACAGTCCTGGAGCGATTTCCCCTCCAGCATCCTTCTTCCGTGCTATTTTGTTTCGTTTTGTTCACTTTCGATTTCAATTCCCTCCCTCAACCTTTACAACCATTTTACTCTTAATTCCCGAGGAGGTAAATCCGCGCTGTCCGGGAGTTATTTATCTCTGCGAAGGGAGGTGTGAATATTTATCGTTAAATCTTTCCTTCTCCTACAGACAACATTTTTCTCTGTAATCGTCCACGTGGTGTTCCGCCTCCTTCCTTGATGCACGGCCAACCGATGCAGCGCCCGATGAGCGGCAGGTAGAGGAACCAATCTGCGAGGAAAATCTCTCCTACCATCTTCTCCACATTCTTCTCCTCACGCTCCCCCTTGCATAACAATTTGGGCCGACGGGTGATCGTCGAGTAATAACTTCCTTGTTTGTTTTTCCGAAGCGCCTCTTAATTATCAATTCCGACGGCGAACTCGCGAATAAATCCATTCGTTAAGACGCTTCCTCGGGTTCTCGGCGCGGGTGTATTGACTCAGTGACGCAATCGAAAATTCGCAATTTCGGAGAAGATGATTTCGCCCACTCGACGCTTTGGAATCTATTTTTCTTGACGAGGAATCTTTCGAAACATGAATTCTAATTGCATCTCGTCGATATGAAAGGATTCCACTGCGCCGAGAATTTCTCGCGTCATCGGCTCCAGACGTAAATTCTATCGAAAAATTTCGCTGCTTACTAGGATGGAGTGGAAACTGCAGCCACTAATGCCAACTACTTTTATGGAATCAGAAAGCAGGGGAAGTTTTTCGGAATATTGGATCTACACCAAGTCCTCATTGGTAAACACTTCGCTTAAAAGAAAGGGAAGTGCTTCGTCACGGTGCTATCTGTAAAACCCAAGAAGATGAAGCAAACATTCCAATAAATAGAGAGATTCTCCCCGAAAGTACTTTAATAATATCAAAACGTTATCATTATTCAGGCTTTCTCTAAAGATAATACTGTTAGATATGGTCTCTCTCTCTCTATGTAAGATCCTTCCCGCATACAACTTTGCCAAAAAGATTCTGGATGCGTAGAAATTTATGAAATCTTTCTTTTCCTTTCACTGGAAGGAGAGAAAAATATCCGGTTTTAAGGAGATTGTTTTCGTAAAAAATTTCATAAGTTGTGGTTAGCTGCGGCACAGGAATATGCATTTAACGTGATTCATTATGAATAGTTATCAACCTTCAATATTAAATCAAACTGCATTTCTATAACAACTACTCTCTTTTATCCGTGCTTGGCGTTTTTATTTGCGATTTTCTTATCTAAGCATTCTCTTTTGTTTCCTATTCCTAACTCTTCGTAGACGTTCTTCTGCTATTCACTGTGCTTCATATGGAAAACTTATTATTTCATTTATTCGTTCTTATCTCATCCTATATGCATATTTTCTTGGTATGCACAGTATTCTCGGCATTTGTAGTATATTTATATACTTCGTATGTATATATTTATATACTAAGATATTATATACTATATACGAATAGTTATATACTAAGTATTGCACATTTATTTTTATCCTTCTGGTTAACTGTCGTATGTCGTTGTACAATTCAATTTCTTATTAACCGTTTAAATGTAAGACGTGAATATTAAGTATCAGTTTCGCTCGAGATGAAGAAGCATGTATGCAAGTACAACTTCGCTTGAAAAGAACTTATTCATTCCGTGACCAAAAGGATTTTGGAAATAGGATTTACCACAGAGAGTGAGGAAGTTACGTATTTCTGGAAAAAGTGAATAACGTGCTCCGTAAACTCTATAAAGGAAACTGCTGGACCTCAGCAAACAAAGATAACTGAATAATAGATGAATGACAAAGCACGGCGAGAGAAAGGAAGAAACAAAAGAAAGGAAAGGATTAGTGAGGAGATCGAAAGGGAAAGAGCGAAGATACATATGGCCTAGAAATATCGCCTTGGACCTCATTCTACATTCACCAAGACAAGCTACTGCTTGGCATAGTGGGTTTCATCTATATAAATGTGCTTGCATAAATTCTATAAGCTTATGCAAATAAAGAATGTTAGATTATCTACGCTGATCAAATATTCTTGGCACGAAATATTACGGAGGAATTTATTTGTTTTGCTCGGACTACTATGCTGATATTAATAGGAAGAAAGGATATTATAGATATATATTATAGATATACACTCCAACAACAACATTTTTAATGATTCATTCATAAACTAGCAGAATAAGTTCCAGTGTTTATAGACATGATTTTCATCTTGTAGTAACTCCGGTATCAGGTTCAAATATACCAATGCCTGAAATTATCTGACTCGATCTTGTGAAACTTTCAGGAGCTCAGCATCGAACCCAATAGTGACCTTAAACTTCTGAGCGAGGAAAAAGAATACGGAAGTAGAAGAGCAGGGAATTTCCAAACGAATGTCTTTCGCGGAAACAAATGAATCAACCTTGAATCCGAAGAAATCGGAAATGCCAAAGACATTAGTATTTCATTCGTTACGGGCAGATCTAGTAACTTTTAGAAGGAAGGAGAGTTTCTACAGTTTCCTAACATTCTGAGCTTAAAATAATGACAACATTTTTACTGCCTTGATTTTGAACAAATCTTTTATTGTCTCTAATCTTCTCCCACAAATTGGCTCTGGTGCCCATTTTAGTTTTGATCACATCCTAAATATTACTCCATCACTCTCTATCGAGAGTTAATCTTTCCCAGCTATAAATTACCACAATGAGTTCCATTCGTTATTTCGTATAAATAACCTTTAAATATGCCATTTTGTCATCGTAAATATTGTAGTTATCGCAGAAAAAATTCACTGAAACATTCGATAGTTTCAGCTTCTCCTCTTATTTAAATCATATCGCTTGCTCAAAGATGCCATCAGATCACCCATTTTCAGATTACTTCGAAGATGAAAACTTCCACCTTATATAGGAAAATCATAAGGGATTACGAAGACTGGAGCTTATGCATCGGACTTGTATCGTAACTAAAAGATGAGGAAGAGGAGTGAGTGAGGCAGTATAGAGTGAGTGAGGGACGTCAGAGAGAGGAAGCAGCGCAAATGTTTCGTTTCCTCGTCGTTTCCTGCCGTTCATTAGCGCCGGTGGCGGGTCAGCGGGCGGTGGGTGGCTGAGCGAGAGTCCCCAGATCGCATCTCTTCAGGGTCAACGGCCTCAACGGCGGCAGCAGCCTCTGTCACTGTTCCATAGCGGCACATCGATTCAGATAGAGATATTCACACTGCCTTGTAATCGGCCATATAGGCACTGTCTGGGAAGGGGGACAAGACCGCGGAGGATTGATGAGTTGGTAGCGAGGACGCCCACGCCGCCGCGGGCGACAAATTCCATCTTTCCAGCGATCAGCCATACTTCTTCATATGGCGTTTATTCTCTCCCTTATCCTATCGCCCAAGACCGCGCGCTCTCGCCCTGATTTATTGCACGGGGAAATATTCGACCTTTTCGAGAAACTTCCGCGAAAGATTTTCAGGTGTCCGACCGAAGCGATTTCTTCCGAGAACAGAAATGTAATTTGGAAGGGATATATACATTTCGTTACTATATATGCAAATGAAAAGAGGAGGAATGTCGTTGCGACCGGTGGTTTCAGGAGGATTCCTCAAGTTTCCGTCGAGATGCAAACAGGAGTATTTATGATTCAAGATTACGAGTGAATAAAGGATATGGTATTTAAAAGAAGAACTTTCGAAACACTTGGATTCTCTAAGGTAGAATAGAACAGCGAAGTGACTATCTTTATTCGGATTCGAAGTAAATATGAAGGGCATTAAAATTAACTATGTATGAAGTTTTACGCTAGCATACTTAAGCTGCACACCCTACGAATTAAATATGTATGCTAAATGGCAGTGCAAAAAATTTCAGCTAAAGAAAGAAACATTAGTGAAGTATTCATTATGAAATGATATTTAATCGGATATTAATAAATATACTAAATAAGGCTAATTGTAACAGTAAGTAAATGAATTTTCCGATAAAAGATTTAAAATGATCTTGAGGTCGGTTTTAAATTCGAAATCAAATCGGAACGCTAATCTCTGCACAGGTACAACAGAAACGCTTGAAGTTATTACAAGATTTAAAAAAACAAAATAAACGTTATCGCAGTCGTATATTTCAGTGCGAGGAAGTTTATTAAAGAATAATGCTATCGTAATTCTTTTAGAAATAAAGTAGAGATATATGACTTTAAAACGACCTCTCCAAGTCTTAATTAATATATTGAACTTTCATATTACCTGCACCATTTACATCTTTTTTTAAAGCCTAATATAAAGCCTTTGCTTAAAAATGTTTATTGATAAATATCATGAGCTTAAGTTGAGGAATAATACCGTTTTTACGTTCACATCTTCTCGGGCTAAAAGAGAGACTGGAAGCTATCTCTTAACTAATAAAACAGTGGTTATATGTATCATTGTCGAAATTCTCCGCATTTCAACCTTCATAAATAATTTAGCCCTTAATAATTTTGACCCTCAAAAACAGGACGTGTATTCGTACACCTCATTGCAGACAAATCAGCCACAATTTCCAGTTCTTAATGGAGGGAAACTCCGGCCATCCCAAACCCTTCCTTCATCCGCTACCTTCTCAATAAAACTATTCTAGATGTACCGTTATCCAGCATCTGCTCCATCGAGGCATCATCGTCGCGCGCGCTTCCAGTAGGTGTTACATCCGAGCATCGCAATTATTTTATCCCTCCTCACTCGAGCCAATCAAGATCGGTTTCCACCCACGCATTTCCCCAAATCCCTTCGGAGGCTATCATTAAGTGAGGATTGCGTCCTTGGGTTTTGCCGGCCCTCATCCGCTTCCACACCTATCATTCGGGGCCTCCTTCCCGGGGTCCTGAAGGCCCTCCGGCGCTTCCCGAGATGAACAGGTTTCGCCGGAAGATGACGCTCTTTTAATGCGATCTCCTATTTTTCCCTTTGCCATGGGTCTCTTCCTGGTTGCGTCCGATAAAGCGATTCGCCCGGTTGCTTCCACGTCCTCTCGGAGGGCGTGGGAAAGAGCCCGGAGCCTCGCTGGCCATTGTCCCTTGGTCGCTCCATCGAAATCCGGCGGCGGAAGTGAAAAACTTTTTCGAGGAGATTACTTTGAGGGCTGCTTTGCAAGAGCGTTGACAGCGGATAGCGGTGTGGGCCATTAACGAGGAAATGGTTGTTTTCGATCCGTTCGTTCGCCTCTCCGATGAGGCGGGAAAAGAGGGCGATGAAACGAGTTGTGTTTGAGATCTGCGTGAATTTTGCACGATGGATGACGGAACTGTGTTCTTAGGGTTGCGAGATGTTCCGTGACTTAGATCTAAGACTAAGGTTGGTTGGCCTAAACGAAGGTCTTCTCAACCTTTAGAATACTACGGGACTCTCACGTGTTTATTGGAATATTGCGGAACACTCAACAGCACGTTAGTTAGTTCAGTCGAAATTCAAATAAGAAAAGGAAAGACACCAAGATAAATATTTTGAGTATTTCGTTACATTCTCTACAATATGCTGTGAAATGTAATTTATTTGGTAAATATGTAACTTTTTAAAATGAAATTGTTATGCAAAATTCAATAGATAATGCAATATTTTAAGAATATGTTTCCCTCAAATGTTAAGCGACATACCGGTAAGAAAGAATTGATCTAGTACAGGTATAATACAATATATTTGGTAAATATATAATTTTTGAACATTTAATTGTTATGTAAAATTCAAGGGATAGCGCAAAAGCTTAAGAATATGCTTCTCTCCAATATTAGTCGGTACACCGATTGGAAGCAGGGTGGTAATATAGGGTGGGGTCTCATAAGAAAAGTCGCACGTGGAACCATCTAGCCACTCTGGTGTTGCGTGTTGCCAACATTCCAATGGCTATTTATGTATAGTTAAGTATCAAACTTTTAAGTGAGAAATTATTTAAATACAGGTATTTGTTTCAGGAAGTGACTAAAAGGCTGCAATGAACTCCCAAAAAGGCCAAATATGACCAGAAGACCACAGGTTTCCTACCTCTGGTCTAATATAAGGATCACTTTTTCAATTCACTCGCAATTCTTCCTAAAGTTTGTTGAATGAATTTTCACCCCTGATTTTTTTGTCTTTCAACTGAAAAATTATAGCATATCGGAAACCTTACACAAGCAGTTTACCATTGTTAATCTGTTGACACTGAAACTTAATTTTTGTTCTGAATACCTTTATGTTCTAGTTGAATAAATAGTTTAAGTTGAACTTTTTCTTTCCTGTATATATATTTTGTCGAGAAAAACTGCATAAAAAGAGATACGTGAAAATGCGAGACTCTTGAGTGATATAATGGTATTATATTATAACGAGCAATTACTGGTCCGTGTGTTTAGTAAAATTTATAATATGGCCCACAGGTCGAAAAAGTTGGACAGTTCTGTCTTAAACGGAGGCAAATACTAACTAGTTGGAATTTTGTACCTATTCCAAAGATTCAACGATATTCATAGCTCCTAAAAAGAATTCACGGAAAAAACAAATACGTCTACTTCCCATTATATGTACAGCTTTGAAATATCTTCGGTGACTGGCGAAAAATCGAGTGATTTCGAATTTCATAAAATCTGAATCGGCGAAAAGAAAGAGAATGTTTAAAGGTTGCCATTGATAGAAAGGTCGAGGACTCATGGGAGACGAGATAATTATTCGCAAGTTCATCAAAGGAGAGAAACCGTCCCGATCAAACAAGACTCCTTGCTATTTAGATTTCAACGTCGGAGAAATTAAAACAAAAAATTTCTATTCACAAAGCTTTTAAGCAATTATCAATTCACAGGTGCTCGAACTAAAACGGAAAGCTTGAAGTAGACTTTTAGGGAAGGAAAATTCTTCGAGAAAATACTTTTTTAACGGTATATTGGTTTCATGAACACGTTATACGCGATCATTGCAGCAAGTACAAAATCTACACCCAGCAATAATTATCATTCAAATTACTTCATTATTTATCACATAAAACAAACTAAGTTGTTTGAAATGGCTATGATTTTTGACAAACTTAGCGGCACAATTGGAAGGAAGCAGAAGGGAATGATGAGCCACATTCAAAAGAATCGATTTGAATGTGTTTTGTCTCCCTCTTTTCTTTTCTCGTCTTCTTTGGAAAAATAAAGGAAATATAAGCCTAATACAGCTTGCATGAATGAGAAACAATTACTTTCAATTCAAAATACTAAAATACATTCAAAGATTTTTCATCGCCAAATGGTTTCATAGCTCTATATCCAGATAAGAAATTTCTCAAAAACCATATGCCCCTATCAATAGATATTACTCGGATACAAAATTTTACGAATATAAGGTGGATCGATTACTGGAATTAAATAAGGGAAAATTTATGTTTCGTGAATTGCATACACAGGAAATTGTAAGGTCTAAAGTAAAAAGGTATATGGTCTAAAGCTGACAGCTACTCTGAAAAGTCATATGGTATCGCCACGAATAAATTTACTTGATTTTCAATAGGAGTTATAAATCAAATTAATATTTATTTATTAACAAATATATAGTATTTCTGGCCAAAAATCGATAACATTGATCCGAAGATCACAAATACCTTGTGATGCATCGCTCTTTATTCGGAGATATCAGTTCAAGGCAGCAAACAAATAACTACGGCTACTGCAACGAACTTACATCTCCGAATAAAGAGCGAGAATATCATCTCATCAAGGGATATATTTTAAATTCAATGTCTTTAAAATGGTAGTAATATGAAATCCACAAGATTTACTAAAGGTTTACACGCCTGCGATCATTACCATTACTGCTCTGAATTAAAGAGATATCCCATTTTAGTATATCTTTTCTGAAGAGCTACATAATAACTGACTGCTTTGTTAGCGAATAATATTTCTGAAAAAGTTATGAAACATCGGGTTTAAATACAAATGTAATTCATTCACCGTGGAGAACTTCTGTTTAAGGCAAGACATGAAAGGTATTATAATGGTACTGCAGCTGGATTCAAGAGTAAACGTGGGATGCTTATCGAAAGTAATAAATCCATTCTATGACTACGGTTCTGATCGAAAGTTCAAATGCGCCCAGATTACATAAATTTTCTCGTCGTGACAGAATGAGGTCAGCCGTCATTCTAAGAGATCTAAGATCGGAATTGTTTGATGATATCCACATTCGAAAACAAAACATTACATTCATGTTTGAAAGGGAGTGAAGTTGTTATCATTTTCGTTAGAATAATACGTTCCATCTGATGTGGAATAGAAAAACTTATTTGGAACTTCAAAGAATTTTTGTGCATCGTGAATAACTAAATTGTAAAAACAGATTTCATATTGTTGGGAACATGAATTTTAATGTGCTAAGGGGATTTGCATCGTTGAAATTTCGTAACTTAAAATGCATGGAATATCAGACCGCGAAGTTCATTTTATTAAAATTAATATTTCATCCTGTCTTAAATAGAACAATACCGCTGAATATAAATATTTACAGCGATGGACTGAAAGTCGATCAAAGCGTGCTCCAAAATGAAACTGAAATAATGAAACTTATCATAAGTTCATGGAAGACTACTGGAAATCTAAAATCAAGTTGCTTAATCAAGTTGTTAAAATATCTTCCAATAAAACTCACATATGCAAATGAAAACGCCGTATGACTTTAAGCCTCTATTCCACATCAAGATAGCTAGAAACGAGTGTTACAGTCTATATGTATCACCTTTTTAATCTACTCGTTCTTTATCGAAGGACATCACATACAAAGACTGTGGATGAAGTAAATCAGGGTTATAAATTTACATGAAATATGATATCATCATCGAAATTTAGTATCAGCAACATAATTGAAACAACAAAGAAATCATAAAGGCAAATTAGCCACACCAAATTTAAATATATCCACCATAATTTATTCACATGTATTTCTATGAAGTGAATTGAACGATCTTATCTTGTCGTAAGTATAAGCCAAAAGTTCGCAGGCTCAATAATTTTTCCAGCATCCGTCATAAAGGCGATACATCCGTTATTATGATGTCTGGTTAGATAAAAAGAGACATGATGTGCCGTAACTCATGAATAATCATCGGGAATATCTTCTTGTCCTTGTCAAACAAGCGAACGCAACCGCGACATTTGGATTCAGAGAGAAATATGCCACAAGGGAGTCATTACTTTGCCATATCGATCAGCTACTCGTGTTCTACTCAAAACTTAGCGCTTTATTATTTATACGCCTCTCCCCTCGCATTTTCAAAACCCTCCTTGGCACATATACCCCGCCCTTGCTCTCCCTTTGCATTTACACTAAATTATTCTATTTTAAAGCTTACGCAATGACAGAAAATCTCATAGCGAGCGAACGAAGATAAAGATGCTGAAATGGGATACATTTTCCATGGCATGATATGGTATGTACGAATATTCTCCAACAGTTGAGTCAAAACTTCCAGTGTTCATCATTTATTCTATGCTGGCAACTTCAATGTGAGGTATTAATGTCTTTATGGTATCTTTTTATGCTCTAAAAAAATGAAATGATTAAATTAGAGTTGAATTGTTACAGATCATATCGAAGTATACAGATACAAATTTTATACGAATAATCGAAAATATTGAATTTCAATATAATCAACGTGCTCTAGCTTGACTTGGTGGAACGCCATAATGAAAGAATAAGTAAAACTTGGTAGTTTCCATAGAAAAGTCTTTCCTGTGGAAAATACGAAGTCTTACTTATTCTTATTCATATAGAATTCCACTTCAAAGCATAACATTTTTGTGATGAGTATAAACCGAAATGCTGTCTAAATAGTCCCAACGGCGGAATGTTTAATATGCTAAATGCTAATGCTGCATGCCTTCATACGACTAGGTTCAATGCTTGTGTACAAGCTGATTGGATCTTCTACGAGTATTTGAAGGTGTAGTTGTATGTGTTCGTCAATTGTTACTGTTAACGCCCCTAATTGAAATTGTCCAAGGAAGAAATGTTTGTGAGGACATCGAGAAATGAATAAAGAAATGATCAAACCTCGCCAACGTATAGTATGTGGCCGCAAATCCGCATATAAATTCAACCAGAGCCTTTTATATCCTAAGAGGGTAACAACACTTATTTTTATTGCAGTCTGCGATTAACTCCATAAAACGTCTTTATCTTTCGGCGTAATGGCGCAACGGACGTTTATACCATTCACCCGAGGACGAGCTCTGAAAACAAACACATAAACTCAAAGATCCTCCGATGTCCGAAGTTTTTTTTTTAGCTCTGAGATGTGGAAAAGAAGTTAGAGGCGAAAGTTGGGGAGCTTATCGTTAGCGTCGGGGTTCAATGGCTCCTGTTAACCCAGTGACTAAAACTTCCATCGCCTAGGGGACGATTTTACGCTCAGTCGGGACGCATAATTAAGGTAATTGAATTCGTTCGTTAGTAAACATTCCGTGTTCACGTCTCCTCCGCGGTTCTTGGACCTCCGTTGAGATGAAAGAGGCGGGGGAGAGGATTTGGAGGAGATGCAGGGAAATGGGAAGGGAAGAGACTAAACTGATGGAGGAAAAGAGGGAACGCGTGAAATCCGAATCCGAATGCTGATGGAATTTCTCGGACGCTTATTCATGAAAGAGTCGATGGGAGTGGGCACGACGAAAATAAGAATCTCGCCGCATTCCAACCGGTGGCTTGATGTTTCAATGCGAATGCTTTTGTGAGTTTGAGAATAGAATTGACAATAAGGCCGATACAGTACGAGTCGGTGTATCGACTGGATATAAAAATGATGAAGAGTTCAAACTATGAAGAGAAATGTGTGCATAGGGAAATTTAACTCTCAGATATGGCTTAGAGAAAGATCTCTAAGCCACAATTTCCCCGCACACGAAAGAAATGGACTTTTTGAGTATGATAACGTTAGATTTGAGAATGGAAAACCGCTCCTCTCCTAATTGGGGCATATAATTATAAAAAAACGTTCAACACCAGAAAACATTAGATATTTCTAAATCTGAATAAAATACGGAAAACATAAGAGATCCTTGCGTTTAGTTAAATTCCATTCACCAAGAGAAATTCATAGCGAAGTTTCATTAACTGTTTACACTTTATTAGTAAAATATACTTAATTTAATACTAGTATTTAATACTTAATGTAATCTGAGTAAAAAAGGAGAATAACTCGGGCTTAGAAAATTTATCCCTATATTTTATAAGAAAGCCATTCAAACAAAAACACCTGAAATCATCGGCCGAGTCTTTATTATTTTCATCAAAACAAAAAACACAAAATATCCTCAATTCTCAACCATTTTCCACAGATTGCTATTTCAAGGACGAATCTGAAATTTCGTCCATTATCCTATTATTTTCTTATAAAATTTTTGGCTACGTCTGCTTCGAAACTTATTTTAGAGAGAAGTTATACGGCATAATGATAGCCAAACTTTGAAGCTATGTTATTAAATGAACGATTCGGTGATTTGCTATCTTTTTGCAAGAGCTGGGGATGGTAGAAACCACCTTTTTTTTCCGGTAATCCATTTTTTCGATGCACAGTACTAATATCACCCTGAGCTCCTCTTGCTAATTTTATAAAACGAGCGGCAGCCTTGCATCTGCTACCGAGATTTCCCAAATCGCGGAATTCCGCAAATTTGACGACCTTCGAGAAGCTTTTTCTAGGAAATAGCCGAGACTTAAATTATTCTAAATTATACCGCGTAAGCACAAGGTGGGAAACGTATACTTATGAGAAAATCGTCGGCAATAAAATTTCGAAACGAAAAAAAAATTGGAAACTTTCCGGTAGGATCTATATTTACTTTTAATTACACCCTCATCTGTTTCCGTACGAGAAACCGAAAAAATCGGGAGGATTATACGTATTTGAAAAGATGACCGACTGCGGACATCCTTGAAAACGGCGGACCATTCATGCAGTCCCATTTTCCCTCTCGTACTCATTTTCCCTTCCTTCCCCTCCGATAAATTCAGTTGTTTCCTCGACGGATTTTTCCGACCCGCATTCCTCCTTTCCGCGTCCGTCATCCCCCGTTCGCAATTCGACTCCCTAATCTCATTCCAAAAAAGCTGCGAAGCGCCGATGAGTGAGATAACAGTTTGACGTGGGTCTCTCTCGCACCTGATTGCATTAGCGAGGTGCGTCTGTCACACTTCGGCGTATCTCGGGAGCCGTACCGCGGGAGGGCCGCCGCCGACGGAGGCGCTGGCCGTAACGCCCTCGTGACGGAGGCGTACGGAATCACGCCTTCGGCACCACAATGGTAAAAGGGGGAATGATGAAGATCGGCCGGAGTGCGTTGGGTGGAGCCCCGGATGCGAGAATTCCGGCAGTTAATAGAGCGTGAGTCTATCGCGGCTGTTTTGACGAGAGCTTCCCTCAAAGGAAAGGTTAATTTATCTCTCTATCATCCTTTATCAGTACTTTATCGAATGGGAACGTCAACGGGAGAGGCTTCTCCGCGATAGTTTATCCAGACGGGTTCCTTCACGGTTGGTATTCCGTTTCGGTTTTTAAATGTTCAAATTATTTCCTATACCGTCCAATAGGTATTTCATCACAGTGTAGAGAGCATCTTTAATTTATTTATATCTCTTTATGACGGCTGCGATAGTATAAAAGCTACTCAATTATCAGTGATGCTACTTAATTAAATTAATTTTGGAATCTTAAATCCTATCCTAAAACGTGTTTATCACAGGGTCATTATGCTGCATTTATATGAAAATTTTTCAATTACAGCTTTCTGGCTATGGTAAAGCTTTCGAAAGCAAGGAAAATTACCTCATTTTGTCCAGTAAGCTTCATTTCCTTTCTAGGGCTTTTATTAGCTTCTGCTGGAGGGCTTGAGCTTCAAATTGACCCTCTTGTAGAACGCTTTGCCGACAGAATACTTGACAGACATTTAAAACTCGGATAAACGATGGATGCCATCGCGAGTTGCTGAGCTAAATTTACGAATAAGTATTTTACCCTCATTATAGTCTCCGAGCCTTATAGAATGGACTACTTAGAAAAATATTTTAAAGCATTTCGATAACTATGTTCTTCGCAACTCTACAGCAATGATATTTTCGCATAAATAACCTTGTAATTTTAATACATTCGAATACGTGTCGCGAATAGCTAGATCCGTTGGACTTCATGAATACTGCGGTGGAGGTTGAAACTTAATCGAAACATCCGCCGGAACTGTATCATTGTTTGAGCCCACAATCATTTGGAAATGAATGACCAGAATGACACCAGAGAATGGTAAATGATAAGAATCCCACCTTAATTTAATTAGCCCATAAGAATCTTTTAGCAAATGTTGAACGACTTAGAAGCCTCAGCATTTCCTTGAAAAAAATCTTCAACTGATTTACGAGAAGCAATAAGTGGCATCAAATTAGAATGCGGAATGCAACAATGAGTGCCGGAAATTGACTGAAAGTGTAAAATGAAATCGCAAAGCCCATTATTACCAAAAGTATCATATCATTATGTAATGTGAGAGGATACTTAGAATTTCGTTCAAAGTGTTAATATACCAGTTGGAACGCCATCACTTATAAAATATTTTTATATCATAAAGAATGAGTTAAGTGAGCTATTTGCGATTTAAATTCAATTCTTATTCGGCTTGTCGGGCGAGGTTTTCTTCTTTATCTATTACTGAAATTGTATAATCCGCATAACAAGGCAATTAGCGAAGAAGTTTTCAGATGGAGCCTCTGTTTATATTTCACCCGATCAAACATCTGAGGGCAGCATTTTACCTCCTATATAATATCCAGATTTAAATCAACCGAATTCGTGCTCAGCGACCCTCCAAATTTGAAATTTAAACATATCCGGGGAGCAGAGGTATGCATAAAAAAAACATTAAAAAAATCCTCTTGAACGAAACAAACGAATTCAAGCGGAAAAATCCTCATTATTTACACATGTCATTCGCGGAATAAATATCAGCGTCAAGCTTAAGTCCCTTGGACCGTATCGGAGATCCAAGAAATTCACAGGCCAAACCCTAATTGAACCGCATCCATTCAAAAGCTTAATGGCGGACCATAAATCGAATCTTTCGATTTGATTTACGGGTCGAACGATTATACGGATCGATTCGAGGTGAAGTCGACTGTGTGAGAGAGGCGTGGAGAATGAGAATAAATATGCAATCGAAAAATAGAGAGGAAATACGTCAATAGTACCCCTCACAGCAGTATGCACCGCACGGGAAATACTAGCCAATTACAGACGGCTTCCGACTGTCGCGCAGGTGAAAATTTGATTAGTGCTTCGGTGACAATGAAGCACCTCGGCGAAATATCTCTCTCTCTGTCTCGAGAAAGACTGTAAGTATCCGATAAATTATAATAATAATAATAAAACGACTTTATTAGAGGGCGAGATTGAGACTAGTAAGTCTCTTCTTACTATCTAACCCTTATAATATGAAAGAAGTAAAGAGATAGATTATGGGTTTAAACAAAAGGAAATAATAAAGAGATTTGTTTGCGGGTTAAAAAAACCTAAGTTACTACACTTAGGAAAAAATAGAACCCTGCAGGAAAACGCCCACAGGAAGGGGGGCGTGAAAAACCTGCGAAACCTACAGACAGTAGCATCTAAAAATTTTAAAGAAGAGGGGGAATAAGGAAAAGAGAAGTGACTGCAACATTACTGATTTAATTATCGATTTAATTGTCCTTAAGTTCGTCATTGGTCAACACAGCTGATTCCGACGTTAATCAAGCGTGTCATTAGATCAGCAATTATTACCTCATTAGATTTCTTTCCCGTCGATTAAAGAGTTATAAAGGCATGTAGTCAAGAGCGACTCAACATCCAGATGGAACGTTGGCGAAGTTCCATTTTAATCTACGTGATTTCCATTCGCAACTGGATCAGTAACCTATTCGACGCGGAGGGACTGAGTTTGAGAAAAGTGTTTCGCGAATGGAAGAAAAAACATGCGGAGTTATCCAACTTATTCCTGCTATTAAATCTTCGTCTTGATTTTCTTGGCTAACTAGCCGGTGCAACGTCACCATGGAAGAATGCAGAAGAAAAAAAATACAACATCCCACTTACGAAAAATTAAAACGAAGTAGAAATGGCGATGTATAAAAAACTCGGAGAGTTTTTTTACTGCCTTTCACCTAGTTGAGGATTTGGATATTTCTTAAAAATAATCTCAATCATACTCCAGTTGCGTACTAGAGAAAGGAACGAGAGCACTAAAAAGGAATAAAGACTTGAGAAATGCACAAAACAAAACAAATTAAGAGAGAAAGAATGTTGGGATAAATAGTCCTCAATAGAAAAAATTTATGCGTGCATTACAGCACATAAAGTTACTTCAAGGTCCCATAAAGATTTAGAACAATGCTATGTCCAATCAAGAAATAATCAAACCTTATTTGAGATACAATTAATAACAGAAAAAGCACAATAAGATTTTCGATGTAGTTATTAACTGTTATCGTAAACGTAATACCTATACATGACTTCATGTACCGCTAAGATAGGAAAAAATGTAATACATCGCACAAGTCAATAGGTTGCTAATCAGATCCTATTATTTATATTTAACATGAAGCGAGGAAATGATTCTGAAATCCATAAGAGAATATGATTAATTGCTAAATACGTAAAAATTCCGCGACAAATACAGCTTATAAGAAAATATGATTTTGATAGCTAACAAAGAAAGAAGCATGCAGATGGGAATGAATGCTACAGAAATAAAGGAATGAGCACAGAAATTGACGGAGAGAAGGCGAAGATTACAGAACCAGAAATTCGTAGGGTAAGATGACTAAAATGTCATTAACATACTTTGCGTGAAAATCTTCAAGGTGTCTCTCCGATATCAATCACTACCAATATCTCAAGACTTGAATCAGCGGGGAACATCAATGCTTTAATCGCAAATGAAGTGAAATTTGAATAATCGAAGTGCAGGACGAGAAGAACTACTCTCAAACTTCACAGCATCCCTGAGGGTTGAAACCATGCTAAACCATGCGCTGTAATGCTGATTGCAGAAATTGCTTGAGCGACTTATTAGCCGAGAGATGCGGGCTGTGGCACACTCGATCTGTGGCCGCTCCCACAGCATTCTCTTTAAGTTGGGCGTTACTCCTTAAGGAGGAGGTGGTGCGATTTTAAAAGGCCATAATTCTCGCCTGCCTCCGATATGCGATGAGGAAGGAAAGAGATACGGCGGTGACGTAATTTGGGAAGACATTAATGAGAGATGGGATCCAATGAATGACCCTCTCGCTCACTTGGCGCGATTTCAGAATTAATAGAATCCGTAAGCTCGTTACAAAAGGCGATGCAAATGAAGCGTATATGATAAACAATGCGGTGAGCAGGGATAGGAAATTAAACGGAGGGTTTCGTAAAAATGAGGACTTCTATCGATATAAATTATCTCGATTGAAACGGGGTTTAATTAATGAAAACTCACTCCGGATTCTTGAATGGATACTAATTTCGCGGAAATTAAATTCACGCCGAGTAAATAAATGGTATTTAATTATGCATCTTAATTGCTTCACCGAGATGCGTCGCACTTCAAATCCATTCGACTAATTAACGAGATAAAAGGGCTGCTGATGTATAGCTTTGATACTTTACTCTTATGCGTTTTACTTATTAACATGCATTAATTTCATACTTGATCTTTTTCTCCAAAATCGCTCAAATTTAATATAATCCTAATTTTTATCATTCGAGACTTGCTTCCGGATATAAAAATGAAAGCTGAATTTAACCTCGCGAAATGGTAGACTGTTTACGAGTTCAACAATAATTACCAGTTAGGAAGGTATCAAGGCATTCTGGGGATCCGCTCCAAACGTAAGATAGCTTTCCAAAATACACACACGAGCCTCGAGCGGTGAAATAAAATTACAAGGAAGGCCTGCTTTAATCTACATTCCACCCCTGAGGGACTGTTTTGTTAACGAAGCGGACTAATTGCCAGAACGATTCTTCTGTTCGAAGTCCAAGGTTGGGCGTAGCCGAGATGTGCATGCGGAGCCATAATTCTCAATAGCGTCAGTAATGGACTTAGGTGAAGAGGTGAGATAGAGAGAGCTCATTTTGCTTTCCTCTGCACCTTGTAAAAGACGGAGAGCAAAAGCCATCTGTGCATGATGAAATACAGCAATAGCCCTCAAGCTGGACGGACAGGAGGAGCATTCTGAGGATAGATCGAGGCGCTGAATTAGATTTATTAATAGCGGATTTCCACTACACGGTATGATCATAATTGCTTATCTTTGTAGCTTTTAAAGCTGAAAGAGGCCCCCTATGAGAAATAGATGTTTAAGACACGAAGTTGAATACATACATACAATGGTCTTTTTATACAAATAATCTAATAATGTGGTTAAGGTACATTTTCACCTAATTTGTTTCTCTAGTACTTTCTTTTTTGGCTTACCTTTCATGATTTCGTACACCGAATTCTCTATTACTGGAAGGATATTTTTCGGTTCTGTTTATGACGTTTACGCGAATATTATTTCAATGTGAGTTGACGCAATGTAAAATTGATATTCGTATAGGTAAAATAATATTCCTGATAAATTTAGGTTGAAAATTTATACGCTTGTATAAAGTGCAACAATAATTTAAAAATTTTTAGGAGTAGATAAAAAATAGAGAGCAATTAAAAATGTGTTATTAGGGTTCCTGTGTTCAAACTTCATTTATTGCTCATTTTACTGTATATACGTAACGATTTGAATGTATTTCCATTTTCTATACATGTGTTTACGTCAACTTCTTTATTTATGCTAGATTGAGATTTAAAATTCTCTTCCAAGTGTACACTTGGGAATGAAAGACCGACAGCGGGAAAGCTCGAAAGATTGACCAGCTGAAACTTACAGATAGTAGCTATAGAATGTAAAGAGAAACTGAACGGAATAAAAATACCAAAAAATAAAACTGAACACATTCAAATAAGAAGAAAAACACAAGATTAAGAGCGAATTATCATAAATTACATGGGATTATTTTTAATCCGAACGTTGCCCTTTGCCAAATAATTTTTCTCCGCCTCGGCCGGTATAGGTCAATGTTGAAAACAACACAAGTTCCAATCCTTGGAAAGATTAAGCGAAAAGTGGAGGCAAGGAGGAAGCGAAGAGGACAAGGTAAAGATTTTGACTCTCTTCCGGTCCATGAGAGAGAGAGCTCGGGTTTCCACAGGAGTTAAAAGGAGAGAGAAAAGAGGAAGGGGAAGTGTCAGATTGAGATCCAGGCTGCTAAGGTGAGGTTCATTCTCGACCCTTCCAATCCCCTCTCAAGAATGGGGAAATTGGAGAAATTGAAGGAAAGGCGATGGAGAGAAGTGGCCTCTAGAAGAAGACTACAAGGGAAAACGAAATGCGAACGCTCGGAAGTGAAGACTGCCATTTAAAGGGATTAAAGCATAAACCCATAGTGGAAATGGAAATAAACAAAAACTGGAATCGAGATTCGAAAATAGGTAGAGGGAAATGCTGAAATGAGTTTGTCCATGCGATATCCAGGCCGGAGGCCCGTTTGAGCCTCAAATATGATCAGATACTCGAATCTTCGGAGAAGGAATGAGGTTTACATGGCGAGATGAGGAGTGAGGTGGTTTATCCTTACTTTCTCACTGCCTGTCAGTCGCTAGAAATAGAATTTCATGCGTGGAAAGCGTTTACTTAAGTGCAATTCAGGAATTATTATATTTGTATCGGTCCTTTCTTACTTTCTCACTGCCTGTCAGTCGCTAGAAATAGAATTTCATGCGTGGAAAGCGTTTACTTAAGTGCAATTCAGGAATTATTATATTTGTATCGGTCCTTTCTTACTTTCTCACTGCCTGTCAGTCGCTAGAAATAGAATTTCATGCGTGGAAAGCGTTTACTTAAGTGCAATTCACGAATTCTTACATTTATATAGGCCCTTTTAATAGCATTCAATAAGCACCGACCGATACAGTACCACTCATACCTCAGTAGCGGTCATATTATGGCAGCCATGTACAGACTGGGATAAAAGTAAATGAAAGATAACAGCTTTAACCTGCTGCTAGAGGAAAGAAAAACGAAAAATACCCCATTCATCAAGTGATGTCAGCAGGGCCATATGTTCTTCATGACCGTACGAAGAAGAAATTCGACACATTATTTCCTTTATCAAGACAGTAGTAGCAGGAACATAGTATCGTATTTCGTATATCGAAATATCGATATTATCGAGTGTATCGAAGTGTGATGCCAACACTATCCACAATGGCAACCACTTCACAGAGAAAAAGCAACGCTTTTTTGAAAAGGAAGTCGTAATTCACACCGTTTTGGCGCAGGACCTTTTTTTTCAGAAGAGTACAAAAAAGGAGTGTTTCGGCGAAGCTGATGTCCATTTAATTGAGGTTCCTCTGCCGAGCGACTTTATTTAAGTCTTCTATCATCCAAAAAACGTTTCGTTTAAATCCGTGTTTCAAGACACGAAGGTTCCCCTTGACAGACTTTTTTTCTCTCCTATTAAAAGAGCGGTCGCAAAAGCTTACGCTGTCAATCATCCACGCTGTTTTGTTCTCTGCTTTCCCTTTCAAAGAGTCTTTTTTTATGAATTCTCGTTTATTTTAGCACCAAATACGCTTTTGTCGATAAAAATATATGCATTTTGCTTTATGAAGAAACGAAGTTTTAAGTTGTAGAAACATGCTTCGGCTCATTATAAATTTTATTCGCACCTAATATTTTGCCGTATGATATGATCAGTGAATTTACTCAATATTAATTTATTCAATGCATTTTTAAACTCAATAAATTCGTCAAAATAATCCATCAACAGATACTAGCATTGTTTTGACATTAAAAGGGATATTAGGCTTAAATTTAAAAAAACAAGCTAATATATTTAAGCCCAAATTAAATTAATAATAATAAAGATAATAAGAATAATGATGAAAGATTCTACGCTCAATTTCATTAATTCAAAAAATTATTGAATCCTACTTCAGATATTTAAATACTTGGATTTTGTATGAAACTTTTAGATGAACAAATACACTACGGAAGTGTGATATGCAATGATTATGATCTCTATGACGATCTATGTTCTCCAGTATGATACAGGAAGTTCAAAGTAGATGAATACAGATCTTGAATACATAACCTCAAAGTAGTAAGTGCTTACTTTCTTATCGATCACAATTATGAAGACTCTTTCCGGTCATCATTTCACATATGAAATTAATTAATCAAGTGCCAGCACATTACTCTCCACATTTTATTAAATTTCTCCCAACTCTGAAGCTCGTCCAATGCATACGTCTTAAATACGTAAGACGATCCACAATATTTTTCATCATGATTACTTTCTTCATGTTAATTTTTTTCTTTTAGAATTTGAGATCGATGTGGGAGACCATCCACGTAAACCAGAATCAGACAATTCTCATTCCCTCGATCGCCATCGGCAAAACCCACAGTAACGAGAAATTAGCGTGGGAAGATTACTCCTCTCGAGTTCCTTTTAAAAATTCAAATGGCGCTAACATCATTCACTTAGACTTTTTCTAAGACGTCACGCGATGTTAATGATACGTCACTTTTCCCATCGAACGAAGGATACAACATTTTCAGGTCCTTCCCACTAGGAGCCGCCCATTCATTACCATCTCGCAAAAGGGCACGCAGTTCTTTTCCGCGACACTTTCTTTTCCCCCATTTCCCCCTTCATCCATTACCTGCCTATGTTTTAAATTGATGATTTTCGTTCCATTGTTCGCGACGAGAGAGGAGGGTGCACATATACTCTCTCTCTCTGTATCTATAGGTGGGTGATGTATAACTTGCGGGGGAAAGGGCTTCAGTCGGGCGTGTTGACACGTCCTCGATTTGGTCGGATCGAGCGTCGGCGGCGGACATCCATGTCGAAGGTGAAGAATATAATGGCGAAGAGATGAAAGGGTCATTCATTGAAGTCCTACAAGTCGGCCGATTCGAGCTTAATTCACTTCCAGACTTCGATTTCACTCTGGGGATAGTGGATATCCATTCATTATGCCTACGTGTCGCACTTGCTCTTTTCTCCTAGCTATCGAGTACTTGAACCGCTTCATTTTGAAAAGCCATCGAATGTATTTTGAATAGATCGATTTTATGGAACGATTTCGTTAAATGTGGACGGATAATGCAAGTAGCCATGTTCATTTAGATTAAAGATTTATTGCGACAAAAAGGAGGATAATGTCATTCAAGCTAATGAATATCGCAGTACAAACTCAAATTAACAGAGGAAAGCGTAGTCATATTTGGATTGAAGTTGCTAAAAAAGCTCTGAATACACAATAAATAGACTACGACATATTTCTATTGATTTCTTGAATAATTTACGCCAAAGTTAGATTAGGATATATTCACCCTCTCACTGGTTATCCACTAAGGAATTCAACTGAAGAAAGTAATTCCAGCCTAAATTCATATTGCCTCTCTGTTAAGTACCAAAGTAACAAACCATCACTTTGTGAAGTAATCATGGCATCGGAGACCAAATCGTTACATCTTCAACTGAAGTGTGAATTTAGTGAAGTGGTGAATTTGACGATGCGCTGGATCTTCGAATTAATCGAATAAATAAGAAACTAAAATGATGAACAAGAACAATTTGTACTTTTTCCACAAATTTGTGGAAAAAGTACAAATTGTTCTTGTTCATTATGATATATTTCCACAAGAAATCGCCAGAGACAATTTTATTAAGAAACTAAAACCATACTCTCAAAACATTTCTATCACTTTCGCTTAATCCATGCTCAGTTTTTAAATACATTTTACATTTTCAATCCTTACTCACCATGGTGTATACATTTTTAATATATCACTGAGAACCCTTAACTCATAGTTAAAGAAACAGGCAAATGGCAGTGAATTTCCAATTTATGAACTCAAATTACTAAACATCAACTATTGCAATTATGTAGCCACTCATAACAATGCTTATATATCATATATTTATTTATGTTCATATTCATATATTTATTTATGTTTATATTCATATATTTATTTGTGTTCATATTTCAGAATTGACCCAATCAATAGAAATTAATAGAAAAATTTTCCTCTCGCAATAGTAACTAACATTTTAGTTAAAAGGTCTTCACTCGAGTTTCTAGTAGCTCTGTTAGCAAATCAAGGAAGGAAAACCTAATCGCATCAAAAGCAAACGGAATTAAACAGATAAATAGTCAGATTAAATCTCGACAACTTTAAGCTCATCTTCTTTAAAATTTTACAATGCGGTCCATCACCACTCAATTACAGGAGAATGTGGCTTGGAGCCGAATAAAGCTTCGGCTCCACTCCGCTGGTTTATTAACTTCATTTCGCGATCGATGGAATTTTTGAAACGTCGACATCGGGCGCGCGGGAGAGGCGAAGTGTGTGGGACTCGATAAAAAGCGATAAGCGAAAAAAGCGGAGACGATGGCAGTAAGTCGGATGTTGCGGTTCACCGTCATTATCTCGCCATCGCGATCGGAGTTCGGAACGTGTTTGAGCCTCGTAGATACTTTATCGGCACGAATTTCAACTTTAATTAAAAATCAAATTGGATTCGGAAATAATAGGCGAAAGCATCGATGTATTTATTACCGCGAGTGAATTATTTATTATTACCCCCATTTTCCCGCAATAAAGGCATTCCGGAGTCCCTCGGGATGATGGGAAAACAAATTCTTCGACGGAAATAATAAAAGGCGTGTTTAATTTTAAAGGTTCGTCCCGCGGATGCACGTAATCCTCTTTCTCCGCCATCCCTACGTTCTCTTGCAATTCTCTCTCCGATTCGCACCGTTCGTTGCCCGCCCTTTTCGAAGAGAAGCGGCTAATGTAAGCGATCGCATTAGGGCAGTGCTCTTGTCCGCCGCTCTTGTCGCAATTCAAATTCGCCATCGGGAGAATGCGAATAAGTTGGGGGACGTGCGATGGCAAACAGTTTCGCCTCGGACTGTGCAGCGGCGATACTAATCATGGACATACGAACATCGATCGAGCGAGCTACTTAAAAACATTTCGCAACTGCTTCGTAGAGCGTTTCACCGCGCCAATGATCCGTTCGCTACTTCGATATGCGTGAGTAACGACCGATATCGAGCGCGCGGATATCGCACGACATCTTTGAAGGTGATTTTTTTAATAAACCGAGAGCAACTTCGCCGAGGTAACGCGTGTTTGGATATTTCTTAATCACCGGTCTCTTACATCTGGCATATCGATCTAGGCTTCGTTTTGATCTTTTTGAGTGGATGTTGTCAGTCGGAAAATGACCTGAATATATGTCTGTTAAACAAAATATCTATAACATATAATTAAGACCTTTCACATCAATGGTGACTATTAATTTGTAATTCACGACGTTGTTGAAAAGAGGAATTAAGTGAGATAATTATTCCTACGACAACTTTAAATGCTGATGATTGATAGAGTCAATTCACATTTCTTAATTAACCCGGTTCGACTATGACAGATTATACAGGCAATTTATGTTTTCTTGTCACGACAAAAAAGTTTATTAGGAATCGAAAGAAACATGTGAATCCATTCTCGATCATTACTCTTCTTCCTTGTTTTATTTATTTTACATTAATACGATTCAGAGGGTAAAGACATAATGGTTAGACCATTATTACCATAATGGTAATATGGTGAGACTTTTAGTCATAATGTTGCAAGGCTTGCTTCTTTTCCGATCACTCTTATATATATAATGGAGTGAAACTCACTGATAGCTCTCGTAAACAGACTGTGTGAAGAAGTAATACAAGTTGAATGATGCAAGCGGAACATATTAACCATTTTGTTCTTTTCATATTGCATCCACGCTTAACCAACATCAGAGATCTACATCGGCTTCTAATCAACGAATATCTATTCAAACTTCCCCACGCAAAGCAGTTTTTCTCGCGCCATAAATTTTACCTCTCAAACTAGTTTCCATAAACCAGAAAAACCGACATTTCTCAATAAAACTTCAATCTCAAGGGAATAATTCACGTAAATCTAAATCGCGTTGCGTAACGATAATATTCACCGTTTAGACTAGGGAGTCACCCACCGGGACGGTAAGTAACCGATTCTGAAAGCCTGGATAATCTTAGCTTTCATACGCTTGGTGTGGCTGTTCCCCTTTCCGAAGATAAAATGCACTTTGTAGCGACGCCTCTCGTGACAGCGGAGAAGTGACACGGATGGATTGGAGAAGAAAAGGCGGGAAAAGTGCCGTGGGCGCGATCGCCTTCAGCGCCGCCTATGGCGCAATCCAAACCCCCCCATTTCACTATTTACGAGCCCTTTTCTTTCCGCCTTCGTGCGATGCCTCGTCACCCCAAAGCGAGAGGCGTACGCACGCACGTTTAGTGCATTCAAAAGGGGACTTGATGGCGTATTAATTCAAAAGGATTAAGGAAGGAAATGCGATGTTTGTAGGAAGCCAAGAGACGGGATGATTTCGCGTGAGGAGATTAAACGAACTAAATAAAGGAGCTTGATCTTTTATAATTAGTTTGCTCGGATTTGCCGTTATTTCCGAAAATAATGGCTCGAGAGCGGGGAGCTGAATGAAAATGTTATGCACGCGGAAAGTCGCCTGAGGTATCAAAACGAGGCACGTCGAGCTGTGAAGCGTCTTTGTGAGTGAGCGAATCTTCAAGATGCTCTTGGTGTTAATAGGGGGAAGAAAGGAATGACGGTGGATCCTTTTTCTTGTATGCAGAAATTCATTATCGTGTGCCACAATTAAATACAGTAACAGAAACCCTCTACTTTTTCGTTTCAAGAAATCTCAATGAAAACTTCCACCCCATTATGATCTTTTGAGATAATGCAAATTGAGAGAAAATTGCTGAGGAAGATTCGAACCTTTATAGAGTGACAATTATTTATTTTATTTTTATAAACTATGTAGGGGATATTTTATTTTCATATATTTTTTGGCTATCAACCTATGATAAATAAATATTCAGAAGATGAATCTGTCAGATATTCTAATTGGCAAAAAGTTGTCAAATACGGAAGTATGATGTAATTAAATGTTCCCTTAAATAATGATTACGATGAAAGATAGAAAATTATGAATCAAAATAGGTTGGTAGTAAAATTTCCATTGTGTTTCAAACTGATGATCCTCTTCATTGTGAGATATACTGGCATATTTCTAGGCATTTATAAAATATATTAATACCCCGAAATATCGAGGATTTATGCGCAATGATATTTTATAGTATACTTTACCTTCATTTCAAACTCAGTGTCAAACTTATGTCAATTCGAAGATGGCTATTACTAGCCGCAACTAATCGTCAATGAAACCGTATGATTCGTGGATTAGTATAAGTTATTCAATATCTCCATCGTCAATTTTAGGTTTTTATAAGAATTTCGGATAATGATAAAATGCCACAAATATGGTCCTAGTTCACTTCTCCTCTCTTATTCCAAGTGATAACATTATATTCCCTTCTAAAATTTGGAAAGGATTTTCTAAAGGTAAGTGTTTGAGACCACTCTTCCACGGAATCCGTTGGATTATTATTTCGTCCGTCTACGACTACCCCACCGAAAAATTCAACCAACGATTTTCGTCGCCTCTGTCATATCCACGGAACAGCTTTTCCTTCTCTGGAAAATTAACTTTTCACACCGCATCTGCGACTGCGGCGCTCGTCTGCAGCCAATTCCTCCACACCTCATCCTACAGCCGCCTAAGACATTACGCACGGCAATTTCCTCTATTCGACAAGTCCCCGTCACAAAAGAACGAAAGATTGCCCTCATTGAAAGCCATTGAGGTCCGACGGGGACCACTTTCCGCCGCCCCAATCCGACGGGGTTCTAAATGGTGTGGGAGAGGATAAATTGTAATGAATGGTAATCGGGAGGGGGATTATGCCGAAGAATATGAGGGGAGCATAGGTAAAGTCATCCATCTAATTCCAAAGGGCAGTTCACTTTCTCTCTCTCTCTTTTGCTCTCGTTCTCCATTCACTTCCAATGCAGGAGACCCGCCCATCTCGACGCAATAACCGGGAATGGATGCCTACGGATTTTTATGCCATCTTTTGTTGGAGGGGTGCGTAATCATATCGTAAATGAATTCCCCGATCTCTCTTTCTGCGTGATTTACTTTGCCCGTTCATTTTTGCCGTGACCGAGCGTTAATCTTTCCCCCATCCATTTCCGTGCCCGTGGTATTAAAGCAGAATTCTACTCGTAAGCATGAATTTTATTTCTTATATGGAACGACAACAGATGGTTCCGCAACAGCTGACACCTAAGTCTTTTCCGAAGGAAAATTTTTCAGACGGCGTCAAAAATGTAGCGAAAAAAAGCATAAGCAAATGAGTATCCTAAGCAGGATTTGCATTTGAAATGGTAATCCGTTGGAAGCCGAGAATTTATTGCAATACCGACTGCCAAGTTATTTATGTAAACATGTAGACCTCTCCTAGGAATGATTTTTCTTTGGCAAACGTTACTCTTTAATTATTAGTATAACAAATCTTGCGCTCCCTGACAACCCTCGTTCAGAACTGACCTCCAGAATCTGTTATCAAGTAAAATACTCGAGAATTCCATACCTGAATACTATTATGTTATTTTCGGTAAAGGTACGTTATCGACTTACCGATCAATTAGCGATGAACCTAAGTGTAAGGAATGTATGTACTTGATTTTAGGATGACGGAAGAGTAAGATTACTGAAATATCGAAAATGTAATATTCTACCTTTGCATAAAAAGACACCCGGACTTACGATTAGATACGTATGTGACTCAGTAAGAACCGTATTAACATACTTTTAGTGTATATCGTTTTGCGCCAATCAGAGAGGCTCGAATTGCATTTTAATGCTGGAGAGATTGTTAAAGTGAAAATGGAATCTATTTCTGATAATTCATTATCATTCCAATTAGAAAGAGCAGTTATTTTAAATTTAATGTTAATTAAAATTTAAAAGTCAGACTTTTACAGTTCCTATTTAGAAATTTGTACTAAGAACTTGAAAAAATAAAACTCCGTAAGCGGTCTCACCGTATGTTGTACTATGCGGTCAGATGGCCGCAGTTTGGAATGATGGAGCAGGAAGAAAATTAGGGTGGCAAGAAATTGAACTTGTCGGTTCGTTATCATTCATTAGAGATGTGATTGGTCACGCGTCAGAGATGATTAATGAAAGAACAATCGTCCTTGACCTGGTCACTTAGGACAAGCCGCTCTTCCGTGGATCCCGCGAGCTATACTAAGAGGCAAGCGACCGCGGATGCACGCGGGAGCGATCAGTGGCTGTGCATTGGATCACTTGATTGCGGCAATTTGTCCGCTGAGAAGACCGTGACAAACGCACGGTGTGGATCGTGATTCGAAACCGCCACGTCTCTCTCTTTCTTTTGTCCTCCCACATTCTTGCTCTCTATAACAAAACTAACACATGTCCTACCGAACCTTTATGGTCGGAATCACGTCTCGTCTTCCGTTGGCCATATGAAGACTTATGGATAAATATGGAGTGGATGGATATGGAGTGTAAAAAAGAATTAGGAATCTCTTAGCGTTGCTTTGAATCATATAAAAATTTTATCTGTGCTGATACTAAAGATTTTTATTAGGATTTTCAAATATACCCAATGAAAGCTACCTTTGTAAAGCTTCACATCCCTCAATAAGATCGTAAACTGGTAAACTTTGAATATGAATCTTTTATGCTATATTTAACATATAACCGACATTTTCGTGATACATATGCCCTTCTTACAGTCATGAGTACCAATCGTCTAAAGATGAACCAAGAACGGAAATCGTCTTGATTGCCATCATCTGCAGTCTTAACGACTCTTTATAGTAATGTTTCCGATTGTATCAACGATTATATATCGATTGGCATTATAGATTTAATGTTAAGGAGTAAATGTACCAGCATTTTTCTGAGAAATTAAGTAATTGCTATAGATGGCTGAGATGAAATGCATTTAAATGGTTCCTCTTTATTTATATCTATTATAATTTTTTATAATTAACAGAAGTTATTTCAACAACGGGCGAAGGAAAGACGAGCGAAACAAACACGGATGAAATAAAGGAAAAAGAACGGAAAGGAAATTGAAGCACCTGTTAGGGAAGAAAGGATTGAGTTTTTTACCCTTGAAATTCGGGAAAATTTATAAGAGTAGATAATGAGACACGGGGGAAAATTTTCACAAAATAATCGAGGGAAGAAAACGTGGGGATTGCCCTCTTGATGCATATCTGTTTCCCTCTGAGAAAGAATTGCATCAGTGAGTTTGGATCTTTCGCCAGCAACGCTAATTAAATCGGATTCATTCTGAATTTTATCCGAGTATCAGATCGTGATAAAACGCGGCAATTCATTTACTTTGCAGACAGGTATATTCTTCAGGCAAGATTAATGAGCGATAGAGCGATTTGTATGCCTCGTGCTAATTTAAAGGCTGTCTTGGCAATCCCGACAAGAGATTGATTTGACCTGGATAATGTATCTCGATTTGCAGATGACAAATTTCCACTCTGAATTCGTAAATTTCATTTAGGGATTACGGATGAGTGAGCGACTGGTCCCATAATACGCGGATGGGCATGAATGCATAATTTTTTCATTCCGTTTTTATTTTCACTTGAAGACTTAAAGAATTGAAATAGATTAATCGAGAATACGATCAAAATGCAAGTTAAATAACCTACATCAATCGTAACCAGGTTATTTGGAGCACGCGGTACTTATTTTCATTTCTTATCCTTTACAAATATTAAATGATAATGAATGTATGTTTTCGGGAATGAAATGTATCGGTCACTAATTTATTATTTTGGAACTCCTTAAAGATTAGGGAAATGCTAATATTAGTTCGGGTACGATAGCAACGAAGTTAGTTTGTATCATATGTTAGGTGTTCATCTGCTTGCTTTGTTAGGGTGGGCAGGAAAGCTTAGCCTCAATTTCCAGTAAAAGTATCCGATTTCTTTGCCTCGAACCAATTCATTGATTTAATAAACATTGATACTAAAATGTAAGGTTTGTGTTCATATATTTAAACCTAAGCTTTGTGTATATGCATAAAAATATTTCCAAGTAGCTAGTATTTAGTAACTAATCTATTAAAAATGTTACCAATTTGTATTTTGATACGAGGTTAAGAAAGGTTTTCTTTTAATATACTTTTGTTTAATCCTTGTACACCTCTGTGATGTTATTGAAACTCCTGAGATATGAATGATACTGAATGATAGCATTCATTTTGGTTGTTCCTAATAAAAAGTATTGTTCATGTGCTGCGAATGAACTATTTACGCCTATAATATTTGACTTTCAAGGAGGAAATCAAAATAAAACTATTTGACTCCTCAGATTGCCTAGTAAGCCTAGTAATCCTTCCATAGATTTTGGTAGCTTATAATAAAGGAGGTTGAGGTTTAAGCCGACCTTTAAGCTGAATATTCGCAATAAAATACACAAAATTACGTGAAACGCATAAAGAAAACAAAACTCATCACGGAACGTAATTTACTGTATCCGTTGAGAAATTCCGACGTTGTAGACGAAAATAGTAAGTCCACCCTTATAAAAATCCTTGTACTAATGAGTTCGAGTACAATATGAGATGTTTATTATATTTCGATATTAATATTATTATATTTTCCATATTAATATTTTGAGATGTAACTGTACTAATGTGTATCGAGTTTAAAGCAGAACTACTGCAGATGGTCATGATTGAGAATGACCTTACATCGACATACATCGAGAATATACGAAGCTAGTGATTATAATTCAAAACAACTGCTTTCCTTTGATCACCGGTAGCTTTAAAAGCGTACTCTTCGTACCCACGGGATCGCACAGCCCAAGGAAAGATTCCCTCCTTCTTCACTTTACCTTCCTAATGAACTCAACCGCATGAATCGCTATTCTTCCACGGGGATCCCACTCGCTCATTTCAAGAGACTCGCTCCTAGAACTTGCTCCCGTTGAAGTTTTTATGGAGGAAACCAAATTTACGCTTCCACAGTCGTAAAAAAGGATCATCCGAGTTCGACAAGATCCGTACTCGAGAACGACTTTCCTGCCGCAAACACCATAATGGCAGAGCCTTAAAAATCTCGTCGGGGGTCCATTTACCTTCCTCAAATTGGGGATAACGCGCATCACGAGAAATTCGCACTCGGAGATAACATCCATGGTTTGAGTCGAGAATTGTTTTTGCGCCTCTCCAGATTTATGAGCCTTTCTGGAAAATCGTGAAATACAAACGCGCAAAAAAAGTTAGTTACTAGCAATTTGACCAAAGAAAGTATCGCGTGATTTCTTTTTCCGGAGCAATTCGTCCCACGGGGTTTTCCCTGAGTTATGGCAGCTTCGTGGACCTCCCTGACGGAACGCCATGGGCATCTCTCTACACCTGCGATCTTTTCCGAACTCGCCCCGCACAAAAGTAGCAAGAGCTGTCAAATTCCTCAAAATTCATGCACGTTATTTCGGTGAGCTTAGTGAATCTTTGAGATTTATTTCGTTTTAAATGCGAGTAACTCCCACCAAGTATCGCATGAAGTATATGATTAATTAATACGTTATTTGAATTCAGTGAGTCTCTTAATATATTATTATAAACGTAACTAACTGCGAATCAAATGTTTATACTAAGCACTAACTTAAGAACAACTTTTTATGTTCAGTTCTTACAACAATAAGTATGTTCTAATGCATATTGTATGTGTTATTTACTTTCGTGATATTTATTATTCACTATTTTGTAATCTAACTCTTTTTTCCTTTTATTATTTCTCAAAAATTTAGCATGATTTTCACACCCCTCTTCTCACCGTGGGAGTCTTCCTGCAGCGGATAATTTTTCAGTTATATGTTATTGTTGTTTGCGAAAAATATACAACTCTGATGAAATAAAATAGAAAGACATGGTCGAGAAATTGTCGCCATAACTTCATAAAACGTACTTTCTATCCTCGTCTATAAGACTTGACCTACAATGAAATAGAATAAGAAATTAAAATAACTTAATTCCACAGCAATTATAGGCGCGGATACCGCTAATGAAGTCTCCTGGCGAGTTAATTGTCTCCTGCATGACTTCAATATCCAAGGAAAATTTATATCCATCTGAGTCCTGGTAATACTCGACCACATCTAGAAACCACCCTTCTCCCTTGACCTGGTTCGCTTGTCATGGTTTCGACCATCGCAAATGTTGCAGAAAGCGCGCGCCCTTCGTCCATTTGACTACTTCGCGGCGCACGACTATTATTTTCGAGGCGCCAAAGGGAGAAGAAACAAGGTCAACATGCGAAGCGGCCGTGTTAGTTTCCCTCTGCGGTTGTAAACGATTCACGCACGCATGCCCCCTCGCGGCTAATCTCTCAACTTTCTATGCACTTTTTCTACCTGAAAGAGCCGCGACGCTGCTGCTATTCGACATTGCGGCCTATCTTAATGGCCTAGAGAGAGATCCGTCAACATCAGCGGGCATTAATGATTAAAAGACTCCCTTCTTTGACGTTTTCCTCTCGAGGACATTCTTACCCTCAGTGGAAATTCTGTAATTACAGCATTTTTCTACGTGTAAAAGCTAAACGGGAAGAAAAGGTGTCTCCTCGATGACTGTAAAGACTAATGGGCTGCCAAGGCTACCACTGAGGAGGCTGGATTATATTGGGTGCCAATTTATTTGATTCATTTCAGAAACTGTCAAAGATTCAATGATCTGTCTCAGTTATTGTCAATCTTTGAAGGGAATAACTAACACAACTAGATGAAATTCAGTGTTACCTCGGCTAATTAAGATTATTTGTTTCTGAATCATATTCTATAGTCGAAACGTGATTTCTTACAGTTTACTATAAAATATCGTTTAATTCGATTTATATACTACCCATTATTTAAAGATGTAGAGTGAACGAGCGAAATATCGATTGGTTCAATCGATAAGGGGAACGAGTGAAACATCAAATTATTCCCTCTATGAGAAGGAACGAGTGAGAAACCGAATAGAATAATTCGTATGTTCGGAACTCTGAGTGTAGAGTGAAAAAATCGAAACTTTTTATTCAAATCATTTGATGGAAGCAAAAAGTCGAACTATTCGACTGTTTTCATTCGGCTGTTCCCAACTCTACGCGCATACTCTAAAAAATTCGTTAGCCGAATCCGAAAAACAAAAAAAATCCTTGTTTAGCCGGTTCACCTTCTATTCTTCGTTTACTCGTTGTTAATATAACGAGGAAAACGGGTCTTAAGTTACTAATACAGTCCAGGTGGCTATAGGAAAAGAACAAGGAATGATCAAAATTTAATTTAAAAATATATAACAAGCATTCAATAAAGAATGTAATCGTAGAAGATCAGGAGTGCTCGAGCTCTTCACTCAAGCTGTGTGCATAAGTACATGCAGACGTTGTAATTAAAATAATTCCTTGAAGTACTCTTAAGGAAGTATCATTGTTATGTTATGGTGAAAGGGGTCAGCACGCATAAGAGAATCTTACTTTGGGGTGCTTCAACCTGTTTATATCACTTCAATTATGATGTTTGTACATTTATAAAAACGCTCTCTTGCAATCTCCTTATCTATGGGAGGGGCACGTCGATATCTTTCCACCCAGCATGTCAAGTTGTCTAGGCTATGAAAATGACTAACGAACAGCGCAGTGGTTCTTCGAGTGAGAGATTAACGGAGGCCAGGAAACATCGTGAAACACGAATCTCTCAGCACGAAAAATAATAAATTACGTTAGATAAATGTTGATGGGTATCAAAATAGAGGGGAACGAGGAAAGGCGAAGCTGTGCTACCGTGAAGGAGCTGAAGGGCATCTTTCCACACTCTTTTCTTGAGAAGATGATCATGAGCTGTGAAAATATTACACGGCTGGCTGGGGATGCCTTTAAATGCCTTTTCACGGCCGCAGAGATGAGATAAGAGCCGAAGATGGGAGGCGTGACTAAACCGAAATTTTCCTTTTAATTACGATTTTGCGTTGCGAGTTTAAAAAAAATAGAAATTTTAAGAGGTGACGGTTTAATTCAGCCAGGGAAAATAATCTTGAGAGGAAGGAAACGAAATAATTTCGACTTTAGGCTTTCTCTTTGCTGTGGTGATTATTTTTGTGTCGACCTGGATGTCATCAGTCTGTGTTCACATAAATTTTACTTAAACATATAATTATCTACTAGTATCTATCTACTTCGTTTACTATTAGTGTTTGCTACTATAATGTATTTCGTTGGGGAAATCGAGTATCAGTGTCGTCTGCGAAAGTTTCGCACGGGGCAACTAGCTACATATAGTTAAAGATATAATTATCTACTTATCTTTCTACTTCGTATTTTTCAAGTAATTGAACGTCACAGGTAAAAATTATAAAACGACATTTTGATCGCTTATTTTAAGAAATATCAATCTTAGGAGGTTTTTTCGTTAAAAATCGTAGGACAGTGATGAAGGAACTGAAATACATTCCACAGGGAATTATTGTGTTGCATAAATTTGAAGAATTTAATCTGATAAATATATTTTACTACTATTTAATAGTATTAGGAGTACTATTTAATGGTTTACTAACTACAGGAACTATTACAGACACAGAATAGGACACTATCCTTGCCAAATACAGTTTACTATGAGCACTGTACGCGAGCAAAAGTTAATTTTTAAACATTTTGTCGATTCTTTCAATGGTTTACTTGCTATAATCAGAGAAACAAATCTTGACTTAAACCTATATCATTTACATAAGAAATAAAGGATCGATTTTTATTATTATTCTTAAGAATCTCGATACAGTTGGACCAATAGCCAAAAGGTAATGTAAACAGATATAACAACATAATGTAAAGAGAAATAGAACCATGAGGGCTATTAATAATGGAAGAAAAAAGGACACAGGTTGAAAAAATTTCAAAGGTAGAGGTACATACATTGACTATAATCCTCTGTATTTCTTGTTCATTCTCACTCAACCTAATTACTTTATCTGTGTGGAATAATTATATAGAATAATTGTTCTTAGACTAATGAATTTCTAACGGGAGTCAACGATTTGAGCGAACGCCTGATTTCACACTTTTGCGACGCTTTTCATTCAAATTGGGACGATTTTTGCTTCGAGTAACTAAACGCTCATACTCCGTATAGGCTTAATGAATCAATCTTTCAGAACCTTTTGCGCTGATAACGTTTATCTTTCAATTCCCAGCATCCTTTTGGTACCAACAACTGAAACGTTTCTCGAACAAAGTCGTGACTTCCATCCTGTGGGCTTATATCCTGCAGACACATCTACGGGGAGAGAGAATCGTCCTCTACACCAAAAGGCATTTACAACACCGATTCCCTCGACGATACCACCACCTTTTAACCGTTGGATCACACCGTGTTTTTTTCTGCGGCTGATAATACTGACTTTTTAACTGCGAGATAAATGCGACGCATCTTTCTCTGGCCTATGTTCTCCTCTGCTGTCATCCGAGCATGCAAAGAGGTCGTTCACACCCAATCGCCGCACGCGAAGCCCACTTCCACACCCACACCCCATCTCTGCACCTCCTGCCAATCGTCTTTTTTATCTCCCCACGGTGACTGAAGTGCGGCGGAACACATGAAGGGGTTTTATCATACCTTGCTTCGTACACATCAGCTTCCATGCGAGTCTCTATTCCGCGAGCTCACCTCCATGTCTCTATACCTCCACAAAGGCGTAATAGTCTATTGCGAATAAGCCGAACACAAACAGCTGCGTTTTTTACGAAGGCAAAAAGAGTAGATTGACGCGCTGTTGTTTCCACGCTTTTCGTAAATACTTTTTTACCCGTCTCCAATTAAAAGTTTCTTTCAATGATGCATCTACCATGAATATCTCTACATTCATTAAGTTTTCCATTAAAAACTTTCTGTTATGACCGTGTAAAACTCCACTTCAGCAACAGAAATGTGCTTTATCAACATGCAATAATCTATGGAGACGGAAACACTTCTAACTTCGTGCTTTCGTCGATTAGTTTTATTTTTGTTTCTTCAGTTGAATACACAATGGAAAAGTGCCACCAAATATCTCTGTTCTTAATTATGGAAAAGAGAAGAACAAGCTTATACTATATCACAAAAATCAGGCCTGATATCACAAAATATATAATATATATATCACAAAAATCAGGCCAGACCCTAAGGGTCGAAACCTAGGTTGCTGAATAAATATATTTTGTGATATAGTATAAATTTGTTCTTCTCTTTTCCATAATGGAGAACTATCACAACGTTAAGGCCGAACTGGTGGAACTCTGTTCTTAATTCTTTAGAAGAGATTTTATTTTACTTGGTCTGTTTTATCTGTTAATATCGAATGATTCACTTTCAACAGAAGACTTCCCTTTACGCTATTCACGCTTGGGCAACACGTTTCGTCGAATTAGTATAAAATAAAGATGTCAGTAATACGACAAAGCTGATCAACCAATTACCATTACTGCGGAATATTGTAAGTCGAATGAATGTATTTTATGGCCATTATTCATTCCATCACCAATCTTTCCTTACCAGTGTACAGTTTCCGAAATTTCTTTGTGATCGTCATTTTCTTCTATTCATCATTGGTGACTTTATTTACGATTTTTGAGTGGCAAATTTAACTGAAAACTCGGTGAGTACGGAACTATATCACTATCACTTTAGAAAACAGTCCGAAAGGAGTTATAAAAATTATTCTATCTTCTAACTCTAAATTCTACTCTAAATTCTACTCTATTTCTCTTTTGTTAATGTCTATAATAATGCATAAATTGACCTTAGTAAGAAAGAGAAAACAAGTTTCCAAGATATTTCCCAAAAATAGTGAAGATAAAATATTTGCTTGCATTCCTAATATTGTTGACTTAAACAGGTATAAAGCTCTTTCGCATGCATTTAAAAGTTGTTAGAATTAATTTAGTTAAAAATTCCTTTAGCGGAATACCAAAGAATTCGGGGCCTTTCTCGCAACAAATATTATGGGGCCTCTAAAGTCTATCTACCTGGGGGTCCTACTCGGAGGAAGTCTACGTTACGGGGCCTATCGGAATGACCTAATTTATCTCTTTACTCATCTACAGATGTCTTAGTGTCTGTTATCTCCTCCATCCATCCTAATCGGTGAAAGATTAGAGGAAATCAAAATCACCTTGCTTCTTCTTATTTCAAGTAACACTAAGACAATTTCAGTAAACACAAAGATCGGTATTAACAGTGTAATAAATCAAAATTTTTCAGAATCTGAAAAGAGTTACGTGTTGAGAAAGTTCATCTGTAAACCAGAGATCCATTTCCAGGATTAGGATTACACTCTTCCTCACGCAAGAAAATCATTAGGATACGCCCAAATCATTCCGAGTATAATTTCCAAGCATTTCCATCGAGATAATAATGGCAGAAGGCAAACCAAGCGTAGGGATATTAAAACAGATTTTAAGAGCACGGGTGTTTCTTAATGTCACTTAAACGATAATTCTCAGGCGTAAGAAACTCTCACCCGCTGACCGAAAATTATTCCAGAGGCGCTTACAAATGGCCCATTTTCCCGATCCTTTTGAAACGCTAAAATTCATTCCGCTTCCAATATACAGGCCTATAAAGAATCTCTTTAACAGGCGTTAGATATCATTAATGGCTTAGTAGTCATCTTTTCGCATAGCTCGTAAACGTCTGCTTGGTCTCTGAGGCCGTAAAGTCAGCTCAAAAGAGTTCCCTTTTTTTGTGCACGCGTGTGCGTGCGAGGCCATGAATGGAGCGGCCTTATGTGACGAGATCTCGTCTAAATGCTAATGCAACGTCGTGATGGAGGTGCACTCATTAAAAATCGCCGCGAACAATGATGCCGCGCTCGCTTTCCGCACGGAAAAAACACTTCTTCCCATTCCTCTTCGACTCGATATCCCATCGCCATACATTCGTGCCGTTTGGCCTTTTGTGAGAGTTTTGGCGTCTTGATTTTCTTCTGTCCCTGACCTTGAATTTGGAAGGAACTTGGCAGACAGTTCCATATGTGCATTATCAAAACCATGGGGAAAGTTACGTATATAGGCTAGCAACGTTTTCAATCGAAAATAAAAGACTTACGACGGTCTACAATCCCTAGTTCTGTTCCTAGTTGGAAATTCGGATACAAAATTATTCTTCACATCCTTTCGCTACCATCAGTAGGTTAGCGCCTACTTTTATCTCAGCCCACTTTTTGCTATGTGTTTTCTGCCGTGAATGTTTTATCTTCCGAGATATCCACTTGGGTGTCTTATATTCATAACTCCTCAAAATTTCCCTTTTGTTACTATTTACACTCACAATAATTTCGTTTTATTTTTATGACATTAATTGTTGTTTATATAGAAGAAGAACTTTAAAATCTCAATATCGCGTTAGAATTATTATGATAATAACAAATATATAATTATCAACTTACTATTAGTCTATTGTTGCGCTATCTTCGCGCCCTGTTTGACGTAATTATATAAGAGAAGAAAGAAAAAGATTATTACGATGAAACTAGGGTTCACTTACAGTGACTTCATCTCACTTTTTTTTAAGTTTCGTCACCAGCTCCGTAAAAAGACACCGTTGCTTGCAAATCTGTTGAGTCATTCAGATTATCTCTCCTTGATACACGAGAACTTGCTGCAAGCGTTGTTTTGACATAGATCACCTAGGCGACAGACTATTAAAGTTTCAAAACTTTCATTATTTGCAAGAAACACATAAATCGAAAATAAGTTGAAGCAGAAATCTGCCTCTATGATCTGGGCTGGATAGAAGGGATCGTGGGAATTGCTTCATAGAAAAATAAATCAACGTCATGAAAATGGGCGAATGTGAGATCTAGTTCAAAATAGAAATTTTGATCATTTTGGAAGAAAACGCGAATATTTGTATTTCTCAACTTAAATTAAAAATATATAATCTTTGGAACATCTGGTTATTACAAACTCAAGTCAACTTAGCATAAGAAAACTAAAGTGAAGAAGTATGTTTTATTATCAAGTTGGCAATGTTTTCTAAGACTGCGACAAGTCACATTTTCCTTAAATTTCTAGGAATGGCTCAAGAGGAATGTCCACCAAAATGATTTCCGTGGGAAACTCTCTGGATAGTGTCGGATTTATTATAGAGCTATTTCAAACTCAACGTAAGTTAAAGAAAACGTAAAGCTCATATTTCACGTGGTAAGATCCGTGCATTGAATTTTTAGCCAGATTTATATCGGTATGAATGTAAACGAACTTCGTACTTTCCACAAAAAAAGGATTTAATATTAAGACAACATGTTTCGACCGTCACAGGTCATCTCATTGTCAGTCTCAGGAGCATATTGATTTCAAATTTACATCAAGACCTTCTTGAGAAAACTGACTACCTAAATTCTCTGACACTACAACGCTAAATTGACTCAAAGTTAATCTGACTTGGCTGTATTTCGTGAAACGCCATTCTGAACAAATAAGAAGAGCAAACTTTGTGTGTTTCACAGATTTGAAATATAAAACCAATCTGTGAAAAAATAAATCTGTGAAACATACAAAGTTTGCTCTTCTTATTTGTTCTAAATTGACTCTCTCGCAGATTACACAACACTTAATCTCGGTGTAAGAGGAAATCGTTTCTTTTTAACCAAGCAAGTGAAAATGAATTCGAGATTAGAATATATCTATTCGCGCTCTGTATATAAAAAATCTTCAACCGTGGCTCTCTTCACAACTCCTACATCCGTAAGAGCACTCTATAGTATTTTGAGTATTTTATTAATTTTGAGTAATTTCAGCGTGCAGATTTTTACTCGATATTTAAACGATAGTAAAATCACAACGCAAGTTCTTCGAGCGGATGAGTACATTCTACGGATGTACATTTTACGGAGCATGCGGATATGGGTTTTACGCGCAACCTCATCTTTCTCGAGGCAAAAGCAAAGACCGCCGACGCATTCCAGAAAATGAGTGCGATGGTCGAAAGCGCTGGCCTCCGCCATTAGCCGCCGCGTGCACCCGCCATTTAGCGAGAATTTGAAAAATCCGACACGGAACTTACGGCTGATGAACCCCGTAAGATAAGCAGCTCCCCGTGACTTTTAATTATGCCATTTTATCGACGACGCATTAGGCATGTTTTCGAGCGGGCGCCACTGGTCTTATTCGCGGGGTAAAATGCCGCATCCGGGGGGAATGATTGGTGCCTTCGCGATGGAAATGATCGCATATTCTTTCATATCAGCAACGAATCCGAGATGGTGATCATTAACGCGATGTTCCTACATCCGCGACGCTCTGAGAACAGCTGAGCATTGATTAAAATACACGCCCCCGAAGCATAATTCGCGAGGAAAATATTCATAACAAATGAACAAAAATTTGTTTCTTGCGAAAGTGAGACTGAATAGCTCGGTCTTGCATTTAACGCGTCACTGAGAAATTCAATAATTCTGTGGAATAAAAGTACTTGCAGAAGAAGGTAATTCTTTTGTTATGGCCACCCCAACTTTTCTATGGTAGTCAACGGTGATTAGTCAAACAAAACAATCAACCATACTTGCCTAACCTAACCTGGTAAGAGGATGCAAAATAGTTTTCAACCGTTTCTCAAGTATCAATTGTGGCGTGTTGCTTGGTTTTATTTGGTAGCTTTCGTTGCAGAAATCTATTGGACTCCTAGTTGTAATACCCTTGTTATCTTGATTAGATAAGTATCAGTTATGTTACATTGTTTAATATTCTACAAAAGTATCTTTTGCTACTATGTCTTGATGAATATAATATTTTTAATTTTCCTTATGGTACAGAATAGAGGAAATGTACCATTTAATTTTTTTCAGTCTTGTTCAAATCTGGGTTGATATCAAAGCTACTAAGGTATGAGTGATGCTATATTAATTAAGATATCTTCATATGGAATGCTATAATAATTATTCGTAGAGTATTAGTAGAAAAGTTAAGTGTTTCGACAGCTAAGGTCATTTAGCACATATGGGTCCCCTCCGAGAATCGAATCCTGAACAGCACTCATCAAAGGCGAATCTGCTACCAACTTGGCTATCCCAGGGTCTTTGGATCATCCAAGAGCGAGCATTCATTGGTCCATCGCGCCCATAGCAACCGAGCAAACATCTCGAAAACCGAGAAGACTCTTCCACAATCGCATACTTCATTTTCTCCCTAAATTCATTCTAAATTGAAACTTAATCGGGACATATATTTCGGGAAAGACGGGCGTCTCTCATAAATCAATAAGGCGGCGAAGGAAGGGATTCGGAAGCAGGAATGGATTTGCCATATGCCGTGGCGTAAAGACGATGAAATATTAAAACGACCCTTCGATTTTATACGGAATCGATTTAATCTGGCGGATGAAAAAAAGAGGGAGGTGGTTGATGTTTCTCGTATGCCATTCGTCGCACGCTTTCAAAGGAATTGCTTAGCGAGTTGAGGATCTCGCATGGTTGGGCTCTTAAAATCCGACCACACGCCTTTTCAAAGAGGAAAAGAGAGGGAAGAAAAAGGGATCTTGAACGGGGAAGACGGCGGCGTAGAGCGATTTCAACGCCGGAGAATGGGAATAGAGAATGGGACGATAGAGATGAATGGGGAAATGAGAGAAATTTTTATCTTAATGGCTTAATCTTTAGCTCTATCGACCTTCATTACCCGGAATGCCGGCGTCTAAGTAATAAAAATTCAATAAGTAACTCGAGGCGATAAATTTTTCGTCGTTGTTACGTTGCTTAATTGAGATACATCGGTCTCTTGAAACTATTTACCCTCTTACCTGAAAAAGTATAATGATAAATTACGTGGCGTAGTAAAAAAATAAAATATTTAATTTTTGTGACTCTCTCTTAAATGATAGATTACCTATTATGGAATAAAAAAACAGTCGACATTCTATACTATCATTGAGGGTTTCGATACGAAATTATCAACAAAAATATCTCGTTTCTGAAACTACAGCCTTTTTATAGAAGATATGTGTGATATTATAGAAGGAATGAAGATTGGTTATGCGTTGTGGATTGGAAATTTTATGACACAAAAGGCATGATACAAAGAAACCTCTAAGCGATTTATTGATATGACAGATTAAGTAATACTTTGGTGAAGAGCGTACGAGTTTTAAAGGGTTTTTTCTTATTGAATGGAGAAATATAGTAAGCTCAAATGCCTTAAAACCTGAGCGAAAAGGAAATTCACTTGGCGAAACACATTATGGGCGCAAAATCTTATATTCTTAGGCATCAAATGTCAAACGAACGGACATCAAGCGTCGAAACTTCTATCGGTGACTTTTGGTTCACGCTCAACAATTCTGCTTACGTAATTCCCAACATGTAACAAAGCAAAGTTGGCATTACAGTCACAAAACCAGATATTCATTGTAAATGTAAAATCATTGTAAATTTAAACTTAAATATTTATGATAGTTATTTTAGGCTTTCAACTCAATTAATTTGTAATATACATTTCAATGCTAGTGATATTATGTACTAGTAAAATCATGTAGTTTACTGTATCATATATTTTCATGGTTGAAGTTATTTTAGTGATTGTAAATTGATTGTAAACAAGGGTATATCCCGTTAAATAAATAAATATTCACCTAAATATATTCACATCTTAGATTCGGAATAGTAGAGCATTAAGTAAATCTTAGATAGGAAGGAATGCGGAGTAAGAGTAAAGAAAAAGGAAATAGCAACAGCCATTTCAATATTTAAGTCTCAATAAATGAAAAACTTAATCATTAAGCCTCAACGAATTTGTGGAAACAGTTAAGCCTAAATAAATCAGAGACCTAATTATTTCCACAAATTAAAAAATCGAATAATAAGCCCGCCGTAATTTATTTCGTTATAATTCCACCACGTGGGTTGATAAAACATAAAGAGGAGCGCAGAAGAGAGTGCGGATAGAGTCGGAAACAAAGATGGAAGGAAATGTGAGTGGGACATAAGAGAGAATCAGCCTCAGGGCATTCGTCCAATCTCAGAGCAGACGATACACATGCAGTTCAATTTTCTTGCGCGCCTTTCTCGGCTCAGCACACATCAACTCCCTCCATTTGCCTTTCTCAGCATCTTTCAAGAATTTTACGACTGCCGCTCGCAACGTATGACGCGGCACGGTGCAAAAGGTATTGTGCCGAGCAGAGGAAGGCGTGCCCCGTGGTGAGAACCCTCAGCAGTAAATTCCACAAACTTCTAGGAACGGATTCGCTGACATTAACCTTGGAGAGAAGAAGCGTAAGCCGAACCGAACAAATGGGAGGCTATGCGCCAATGGTATCGGGTTTTTTCCATGAGAGGTCTGATTTTATTGTTCAATTACCTCGGAAGTGATAAAAACATTGTTTGTTTCGACTAGCTTATATGGAGAAGTATTCTTTTCAACCACATTCTGCTAAGTGCGACGTGATTTTTGATATCATCTGAAAAGAATTTCGACGAAAATTGGAAATATTCAGGCTAGATATAATAAGCCGCAAAATATAAATTGAAAAAAAATGAAAAATATGGGTAATAATCATTTCATGAGGATAATATTATTGTATATTTATGTTTATATTGTATATTTATGAACATATTGTATATTTATGCATACATTGTATATTTATGAACACATTTTATATTTATTGTATAAACTATTTTTGCATATTAATTGAATATTATTTTGTATATTAATTACTTAAACTTAGTTTCGATGCATGGAATGATTAACAGGTCCTTTATTCAAGGTCCAAGGTCGATTAGTAAACGATGATAGTGTCATTACATCCCCTGCCTTACGCCACTGGCGGCTTGCGGGGTACTAATCTAAATTTAAATCTAAAATCCTTATCTGATCAGGATGACGACAATATACATCGAAACCTGGGATGTATTATTTTGGTATTATTGAATGTATACATTTTGTTATATTAGTTTCATTGTTTATTTCTCTTGTCGTTGAATATCACTAGAGGAAGGTCGAAAACATCGAGTTTATTAATAATGGAAAGGTCAGTCCATAAATTCGGATATCGACTTCAAACTAAACCGAAAAAAGTGAGCTTTAAATGAAAGAGCCTTCGAGCTTATGTAAAAGCACGTCGCGCCGAGCGTTTTCGTGTTGCGTGATGCATACATTCAATCAGCTCAACAGTTACTTTGAGTAGAAAAACGGGTTCAGAAACTCATATTTTTCAGGGATTGGTATATTCAGCGGGGAGTAAAGGAGTCTTGCGCCATCCAACATCGAAGAGATGACTTTATTGATGCAAAAGGACCTCGGCCGTCGAGTACCTTTATAAATGTACGTACTACTACCAGGGATGGCTTTACTTTTCGTTTTCAGGTTTAAGCGGAAAGCTACTTTAATTCTGTTCGTAAGAACGCTAAAACTCTTCCGAAGAAACTTTCCTACGATTCATGCAAAAAATAGTAATTCAACAATTGTCCGTATAAGTACATACATACTACTCTGTCTACACCCAGGATCTTTATCATTAAAAATGAAGTCCACTACGACTCAGACGTCTTCAATACCATCTCCTTGATGAAGAGAAAAGTTTTTCTTTATCTTTCATCAGTAAAACTGCTTTATTTTTAGGGTATTTTCCTATGATACCTTATTTCGTGAACCGAGTCATTGAAGTTATCTAATATGGTATAATTTTATCCAATCTTTACCCTATTCATGTCAGGTAAATTTAGCATAATTACAGTATTTTGAAATATATATTTTATGGACGATGATAATTCATAAAAAAGAATACGATGAGTGAATAATATAATAAAATAAAATTCACAGTTTCAGGCGTTTTCTTGTGGAAATATTCCATAATCAGCAAGAAAATTTTTGTACTTTTTCCACAAATTTTAAAATATATATAAAATTAATTTGTGAAAAGTACAAAAATTTTCTTGCTGATTAATATAATAGAAGCCTATGAATATACACGTACATATTCCGAGGATGGAAACCATACTTGTGCATGTGTAAAGTGTTAGATAAGTATTTACAATCCGTCGCTCTATAACTTTAACTGCTCATTTCCTCATTAAATAGATAAATAAAGGAAAACACCCGGCGAATAATGGTCGTTTCCGACTGAATGATTCCTACCATAAATCTTCCCCATTTCTTTGATTAATTCTCCTCACTTACCACACGCGATACAATTGGAACGGCAATGAAATAAAAGTGATTCTCGTCTTCCATTACCCTCCTCGATACAGTGGTCGAACATCAACGTTGATTCAATCAGAGGATGCATCTATCTTCCGATTTTTATTGTTCGGAGAATGCGAAGATACTCGGAAGCCGAACTCCGACTGAGATTAATAGGCCCAATATTATGGTTCAACGAACAGAGAGGCGAGATATAAGAGCTCTTGATCTATCGCTACAGGTTTGTAAAACACGGAGAGTTTCGGGGAGGAGAGATGTACGAGGAAGAAGGGTTACAATGGAAGAAGCCCTTCATTTAGCTGCGGGATTGTCTCCGTCTTATTGTTACCGTCAAATGGGTCGCGTGAAAAATTGTTTCGCCGTCTCCCAATGCGGCGTGAGTGTAGCGAACGTTAATGGTCAATAGAATGAGAATCCAGTGCTTTTAATTAGCAGATGATATCGGCATGCGGTCGAGTGACTAAATTGTGTTTCTGCACCGATCCCATTAAGGAGTCGATGAGATGATAAATTCGTGAGAGAGACGAGTTAAGAATGGCTCTCGACATCAGTTACTGATTAATATTTATTGGAAAGAAGTATGTTTTTATTCTCTGGTCGGTATCATAGAGCATTCGAATTTTAAAGAACGAAAAGTCATAAGGAATGCATAGGTAGCGCATAGTAGATTTTCTCAAAAATATTATTCGACCAAATGGTGTTTCATATGAAACATGTTTATGTGGAATTATTTGGAGAGGAGATTTTCCAAAGTATACAATATAGTATAATAAGTATTGTAAGAAGTTGTCTTCATAATTGCGCTTAAGTCTTAGATATATTTTTTTCTCCGATGTGAACTCATATAAGTGTAATAACATCATCATGTTTACTCATTATCGATCTATATTCGTAACCTGTATTCATATCTTGTATTATGTGTGTGAATGCGTTAATAATTAATACCTTTAAATAATAACTTTTACAGGTTTGCTTTAGACTGGTACCCTTTAACTTGAATGCTTAGCAGGTTTTTACAGTCTAACCCCTTCTGAAGCAAAAGCTTTTCTACAATGCATTTTTTCCCCAAGTGCAGAGCTACGTTTTTTACACCTTTAAGTAGTTTTCTTCTTTGAAATTTTTGTGGTTATCTTATTTGTTTCAATTCCATGAAGACGATGCTTACAATGAAGACTTAACGATGAATTGAATGATTTTCTATCTCTCCCTCATCAATATGCTTATTATATTAATGTACAGTTTTCTTGGTTACTGATTTGATTCCCGAGTAAAAAACAGGCAAAACTTAAAAGCAGAAGCCGATATATTAATTTGCAGCTCGCTGAGGAGGAAATAATACTACAAAGCATAGCCTCAGAGTACCGCCGTTGGGTTGAAATACTCCTGGAACTTGAAATAAAAACAAAAGTGAGAGGTCGAGATAAAACAAAGGGCGTGGTGAAGGGAGGCAATCAAGGAAGAAAAGTTCGAAATTGACCAGAGAATGAAGGTTAACGAGGAAAGGAATTCCGAAAAGGATAAAATTTGAGGCCATGAAAAAACTAGTGGGGACCGTGACTTGTTGGAATATATGCAAAATCTAAATAATGTACCTTTAGCAGAACGGATTTTATAGACTAGCAAAACATTTTCACAGAGAAAGGCAAGCAAAGTCCGTCTCTCCCACGTATGCCCACCTGGAAAATTCAACAATACGCGACTTTTTCGCTCGATTCATACCTCTCCCCGGGTGCAATCCAAGGTGACGTTTTCATACATATTTTTTACGGTCCAGTCCGGTACAACCCTTCTTTTTGCTCTTTCGTCGCCGTGTGCCCTTTTTTCGAACACGCGCGCCCGTTACCGCATGTGCGGGCATTCATATTCACACTCGCATGAGTACAGAACCGTGTATACACATTCACGGTCCGACAAGAATGTCCACCAAGTCGCTACAGAATCCAACCGAGTGGAGGTAATCTCGGAAGTTTATTCCCGCGAAAAAAATCCCGCGCGTCGGATGTTATGCGTTGTGTCTCGATGCAAAAATACGACGCCGCGACGAAACCGCGCTTCGCTTGCTAAAGTCGCTGCGGTCTCGATTCAAACCCTTCGTTTATTTTTCACCGCGGAAGATGAGAGAGAGAGTTTTTTTTAAATTATTCCCGAGTCTTAGGAATGTAATTAAAGGCATTTTTGTGTCGGCTAAGGCTTCGAGGTGGGGACGTTTCCCGGCATGCCCCTCGACGCGCCAATGAGATCGCTCCTTGTTAAAGGCGTACGCTCCGACGCCTCCGTCGCCCCCAAGCGGAGACACCGCGCATTAGGCGCAATATTTCTCTTTCTTTCCGCGAGTGGCGCTTCATTAAAATGCATCGAGCACCCGCTTTGGGAGCCCGGCTCTCGAAAAAAAAAGAAGAATGATTTCCGTTTGATGTGGGAAATGAAAAAAACACGGGGTGAGAATAAGGGAATGGATAGGGAAAGTGGCGAGGGTCTCTCTAGACACGTGGCTGCCTTTCGGAGGGAGAGAAATACTGACGAAAGCTACGCTCTTAATTAAGGAGTATGGCGACGCCTGACGCTTCTTGTAAACCTGTTGACATCTTAATTTGACTCTCCAGGGGAAAAGCTCTTGCACACTGTCACGCCTCCCTCCGCTCCTCATTTCACCGGAAGGGTTGCGGCGGAAATAAAGTCAAAAAGTAATAGGCGTATGACCCTTCATTTTCATACGTGAATCTAAGTCTTTTAATAATCCATAATTTTAAATGCATCGTAGTCAGTTCTATGCGTTGAAAGTATTGTTACGTGTTTCAGGGGCTCGAGGATAAGGGAGACTCGTTTAAAGAACAAGAAACTGCATTTTTCAAACTCGGATAGAATGAAAACTGCAGAGCAAATTACTTCGCGTAGATGAAAACTTCGCTTCCTTACTTATTCTTTCCACGTCGACAACTCCGTCGCGAACACAACTCTGTTGCGACAACAACTCCTTAACGACGACAACGGTCCTTCACTTTTTTAGCATCGTAACAGTACATATAGGCCTGAAGGTACTTTATGATTCCCCGTAATGAAAACGGTGCCCAATAAATAAACAATTATTTCACATTTTACAATTATGACCATAACGGTCATCTTTAGGTGAAGGAAACCGAAACTTTGATATTTGAAGTCCAAATTTCCGACCATGATCGTCATGGTCGAAACCGGTAGCGAAGAAATTTGGGCGGGCTTACAGTACTTTATTATTTCTTATGATGCCTTTTTACAAAGGCCAAAGGCACCTTGAATTCATAAGCAGAAGTGGTGAATAATAGGTTCCATTTTATTTATCCAGTGCTTGGGATCATTTTTCTGGGGATAAGAAATACTGTATTATTTAATTTTAAAAAATTGCTGGAAAACAAGGTGGCTAGTTTCTGGTCTCGTACACATGAGAAAGATATCAATGCGTATCGTATTGCGTCATCGTCAGGTGAAATAGCACTTCAAGTGATGATGACTTACAAGGTTGAAACAATGGACATCCAATAAAATAGATTCTATGCTAAAGTTGTAAGCCTTCATTTAATTATTCTTCCTTCTCTGTCATTCTAGATTATTCCGCATATTTTCCAAATAACTCTAACTTCTTTTTTCCATATTAAAATCTTTTCCTTAAATAAATGTTTTGGGAACATTCTCTCTATTTTCAGTTTATGCGTCATTAAATTTCTATGAAGTAATGAGTGAGTTAATATCAATATATATCCATAATGAAAGCAGCTGAAGTGGTTCATGCTCTAAGGCTAAGTTGTAAGAGCTAAAATTAGATGCAACACAATTACTCGGCGATTAACATCTTTAGCCCGGTTACATTATATAGGATTACGAGGTTTAAAGTTATACGTAATTATCCTATAAATTAGTTACTCAATTAAAGAGTGGTATTGTTTTCCACATTAGTTCACCGTACAAGGTATAAATATATGTATATGCGTTAACTGGCAATTCAAGGAGATGCAAGGTACTGTCTGGTACGAATGAAACTGAGATAAACATAATACGCAAGTTCCTTGTAAAAGGAAATGTCATTTGTCTGCATTCTTAAAAGGGAGATCTGCGTAGATTAAGGATCGCCTACAAAATGCCATCAACTTACGTCTTTTGAGTTTGAAGAACCTATCCATCAAAACGCTAGATTCCGCCGAGTATGGCATTTCTTATAACGTCTTTTCCTTCTGTTAACGTAACGTCTTCCACTATACGATTACTCTTCAGCTCAATTATGTTAACGTTTCATATACATTAAGAGGCATTTTCAATTACAACTGAGGGTTGCACCTAATATAGCATACACCTACATTTCATGACACTCCTTCTTATTAAAGGTAAGAGATAATTCAGGCATACATCGTGGTACACGATATTACCTATGCACCTCGCTATCGGATCACAATCGTGCATGCGGCTAGAAAATTTTACGGCATATAAGGACTCCCTCTTTTTTCGATTTCCTCTATTAAACTGCAGATTCATTCCAAATGGAGATTGACTTTTAGAGAGATAACGAAATCGAGATTGACTACTTTCCCGCCATTAGTCAACTAGGAGAGAGGATGTTGCGGTTGGATTGCGCCGTAATGCACAAAAAAATCTCACCCTCATCTTAAAAACTACAGGTTTTAGAGCAGCATAATCATCGGAAAAAGCCTCATGACGGAGTAATCCGACAATTCATTCGGTTTTTGTCGAGCCCTAAGTACCGCGTGTATGATGTTCGCCGATATTAAAGCACTGGAAATGTTCTCCAACTGAAAGGGAAGGAGACGTGTGACTGCGCAAAGATGCCGATTCTAAGTATTTGTTTCGAGAAAACTTTTTCATTTTCCGCGATTACAGGAAGGGCGAAAAAAGCTTACAACGAAGAATTGTTTCGCTCTATTAGTTTTTTACAAAAGCGATAGCGAGCGGAAGGCCTATTACACGGTTGAACTTTCGCTGAACTAAACTAAGAAGGCTGAGTAAAAAACGAACTTCTACTGCGAGTTTGAGAGGAAAATTGTTTCCGCATAAATATGCTTTTTCCGATTTGAATGGAAAATGAGAAAATTGAATACGTGGTGAGAGTAGAAGAAGTCAATACAAATTAGCTGATAGAACTAATGCAAGACGATTATTTGGTGTTCTCAATGGAAAAATATGAAAATGGGCATTGTGGTCGAAACTCGGTTCTTTTTATGGCAATATTTAAAACTTTTCCCGTGAATGATTCGGAATGAAATAATTTTCATTTACCGAGAAAGAACGATTTGAAAAGTTCTCTATCGACTCGTCGACTGAAGAAAAGTGAGATGGAGATGTAAAGAGTAGATGATGGAGAGTAAAAGGGAGATGGTTATGATAATGAATGTTATTAATAACGTCAATGATGCCGACATTCACTTGATGGTATGCTATAACAAAGTAAACTGGTTGAACTAACAAACAACTTCATTCATACACTACCACAAATCACTCATAAACCAGGTTTCGATGCCATGAGTTGCCGTATATTTGTTTGGGTAATGTAAAAATTAAATTGTTGATTAGTTCAACCAGTTTACTTTTTAGGAGCTTTATTAGCTTTCGTCTATCTCCAATCTCATCTTCAAATTTCCAAGTCAGAATATTAAAATCCCAAAATTTGTTTTTTCTCACATTAAAATACAGGTCACCAAACAAAATCTACGCAAATTAAATTCGATACATGTAGGCGATAAGTGATCAAATTCTTATTCACCAAAGGCATTGATTTAGGACATCGTAACCATTTGCTTGACATAATAATTTTGAAAGGGAAGCTTCGCTAGAGAAAATAAACTTTAAAAATCCTCTCGGAGGGGAAATCTGAAGGTGTTCACTTTTCAAATGAGTAGGACAAAAAACATTAGCAGCGAAAAAAACCGCAATCCTGGAATCAGCATTCCAGAATACGATTACACGGGGATTCGGCATTGGGAGAGTTACACCTTGCTTCTGTGGATCAGGTGGGGACGATATTCGAACAAAGGGATCGAGGAAGATAAATAGGGACCGAGCGAAAGGGTGAGCGTGTGTGTGCGATTGGGCGAACAAGTATCGGTCACCATTCCTTGCTCCGCGACGCACTCCCTTTGTGCAGAAAGACTGCTGTTATGACCCATCGGGCGGCACAAATCCGTATGGAATCCATCGAACAATGACAGTGCGTGAGAATGCTCTCCCAAGAGAATTCCTCTCCCAAATCCCCTCCGATATCGAATTGTGCTTCACGGCACGCTCTATGGGTCTACCGTGAATCCGTGAGTGGTGCGGGTGGAGCATATGCAGACCTACCCAAGTGCACATTCCGAGAAAAGGAGAGATAAGGAATAAAGGAGGGAAATGTAGGTGAGTGAGGAATTATGGAGGAAACGAAAAAGATTATGCGGAGGAGAGCGATTCGGTGGAATGAGAGCGTATTTCGGGCGAGGGTAAATAAAGAGAGGGAGAAATTCTGGGGGTGCGAATTCAAAAGGAATTTCATGCGCGGATTTCAGCACCGGGAATGTATGGAAAAATGATTTAATTATTAAAGAGCGCATGCCGAACGCGATGGCTACAGCTTTTTGTGATAGATGAATTTTCTGTACGTTCATTTCGCGATGTTTTCAAAGGATTTTTCGTGTGTACCTGTGATTATAGCATTAACTAGAGCGCTAGATTATTTACCTCGACAAATGATGAATAAAAGAACATAAGTGTCGTAGCAGAGAACGAAAGACGAAGTGAAATACACATATCGAAAATTACGAAAGGCAAGCCAATACGCTCTCACCCACGTTCATGCAGAGAGAGGAGTAAATCAGTTTCGAGTGTATTATAGATTTGATGGACGATTCGTTTCTTGCTTTCCTTTCCGAATATCTACTTCACAATACTACATTCAGTGAGAAAATTATTTAAAATATGAGTGAGTAACGCAATGGAATGCCTTGAGTAACAGCGTTGTGCGTCATGCCAAATTTCGATTCCGTTTTAACTCTATTGATCTCTGTTTCAAAATTTGCCCAATTCTTTAGAATCTTACATAGGATATTCTATGATTTATCTTGTTTATTGAAGCATTAATAATATATTCTCCGTCTTTTTACCCTTGAGCTTTCCCTTTGACTACTTAAGGCTTCACTGCGACTATAAAATCATAGATTATTCTGAATCATTAACATCATTGCAGTGCAATTTCACAGAAATATACAGAGCAAAACAGGTGCTTCTCCACCCCTATCTCGATTAATAGAATACTTTCCTTCTGTGTTTTGATAGGGGATGGAAGAATACGTCCCTTTCACTTACATTAGTCTCCATTTATGGGTGTGAAAATGTGATAAAATGAAAACTACGAAGGTAGAAATGATGGAGGCTTACGGGTATTGATTTTGGTTACTCCTCAACGAATAATATAGAAACTATTATCTTAGGGTCATTTTCAAGTAATATCTCGGAAGTTTTCCCTTTGTAAAATACTGGGTCGGTGGAGAAATCAAAGAATCACTACCTCATTCCTCATCTTGCCTTATAGGGTTCATTCCCTCATCAAATATTTTCCTAGATAACGGTTGAGAATTTCAGACCGCATCCGAGCCGCACAGACTACAAATAAACAACAGCTGGGAATACATCCGATTCAGGCGATATCTTAGAGCACATGGATTGAACAGGAGTGAATAAAAGGAATTAAACCCATTCTTCGGGAGATCGTCGCCAATTAAAAGTCGCCACTCGTATAGATAACTCTGAAGGGCGTCTGTGACTCCAAATGCCGTTACTGCAATTCGCGAGTTTCCCTCCCTCGATATTCCACTTGTGCGATGAGAACAGCGTGCTTGGGTTTTTAACGAACGATATCAATTAGCGCGATGCTGGATTCAGGTCTCGTACGTTTCAATCGGAGCATTATCGGTGAAGTATAAAATGGATGAATCTCGCCGCAATTAGATTTTCCACTCGCTTGGCACGACGCAAGACAATGCTTCGCGGAGTTCCATAAATATTACATCTTCATTTTCTGCAAAAAGGATTCCAGCCGTCGCCACATGAAATTCGGAGCCGAAAAGTGATGCGTCGCATTCCGCATCAATCGAGATACTTCAATGAGATACCGACTGGATATACAAAATCAGAGATTTTATTCAAATCAAAAACTGTGGATCGGTGAAGATCGAATTAAATGTCTTCGCTTTTTTACCCCTAAGCTCCTAGTAGAATTTGAACTATTTAACTTGGAAAAAAATAACAATAGGTTAATGTTGTTACGAGGGTGGTCTGAAAAGTTTCCGACCCCAGATTTTTCAGAAATCGTCAGAAAAATTTCAGAAATTTTCAGAAAACATGTCGAGAAATGGCGAAAAGTCGGAAACTTTTCAGACCACCCATGTATAAACATCAGGTTGTAGATCATTAAAAATGTGTCATATATTTCTTTGGTCCTTAAAATTTGAACGTTTCATTTTATAGTAATAGTATATATAAATCAATTAATATCGCTCTATACTATAAGCACACTGATTGTACATAAAATATGACAGGCAGTACAGAAATTTATGAATTTGTACTTAAAGTCCCGATGAATTAAATAATTTCTCCTACATTTGAAAATCGTCACTTTTATTGGAATTTATCGCCGTTTAAATTGTGACGTATCGTGAGTTGACAATTTGTACGTATTAGTCCAGTATTGTAAACAATTTTACGTTCTAATCCTCGGATTATACCAAGTAGAATAACAGAAAAAATTATTGCGAGCGATTTTGAACAAAAATACTTAATCAGTCAGAATCAACCAAACTGAAGGAACGGTAACATCGATGGATACTTTGGGGAATGTAATTCTATAAAAGAGGCAAATTCAGAATTTTAAACTTTTATACATATTTTATGTATTACATTTTATAGTGTAGAAGAAAAACTGGTTACTATTTCCTAGAAATATGTGCCCCAAAAAAGATTGTTTTTTTTGGAAAATTTATTCCTATAGGATATTAGGTCAATCCATTAAAAATATAAATCCAATAATACGGAGAATAGCATTATTAACATACACTTAGAGGTTTATTGAGACAACAAAGACCTTCGAAATTGGCTCTTCGAAGAGAGACATTCCTAAAGATTAACATGTTTTCCGGGATCTTATTCCTTCTCTTAAAGCCTAAAATAGCCCTTAGAGGCAATGGCGACCCATGCTGTTATGGCAAATCGTTGAATCTAATAGAGCAATTCATTTTTACGAACATTCCTAGAACTCACCCAACCAATATCTACTTCGACCATTCAGCGATAAAAACTTAATTTCTAGCTGTTACACTTCAGGAAGAACATCAGTATCTGTGCTTGTAGTTCATACTGAATACCGACACATGACAGAATTACATAAGACATTCCTGGAATCAAATCCATTCTATTTCCAATATTTGAACATACAAAAACATCGTGGAGTATTGTCTATATCGTCCATTCACGACCTTACTCTTTCGGGGAAAGCGTTTTAATATAATATAGGATGGGTTAGGAGGCGGAATAGTCACTTAAAGATTCAATACCATTCACGATATGAGTCTTTGGATGGGAATATCGATTTCGGGGAAGGAATTCGCGCTTCCTCTGGATGCAGTAAGGACGAAAAAAGAGGAACAAAGAGAGGAAACAATATTAGAGGAAGAAATGAAGCGGGAAGAGAGAATGGAGGGAAATAAAGAGTAAGTGGCTAGGAAAATGTGCGCTGGGAGGAATGTAGCAGCGCCGAGGATACGCAGTTAGCGATAAACATGGCACTTGTATGGTCCGTTGTTTTCGGGAAGCGTATAATTCATAATTTATTTCCATAAGGATGGGATGAAAAAGATACAGATGGGACCATCTAGGCCCAGACGCTGGGAAGGATAGGGGAGATCGAATGGTGAAGTGGATCGCAAGAGGAGATGGAATTTCTTATCGTGGGCACTCGGAGATCTGCGCTGAGAGCATAACAAGGAGCCTTGGAAAGAATGGATTCGAGGAAATGTGGATGAAAACAACTGAGATGTGCCATTATCATAGCGCTAGTTATGAAAAAATAGGTTCTTCGCCTCCGTATATCAAGGCCGGAATGAGAGCATTTCAAGTAGCCGAAGAAGTCGGGGAGATTTCCCTGCGGATATCTTCACTACTTCTTTTAAAAAGCTCCAAAGATAAATTTTTCCCATTAAAATTAATGGTTCGCTTAAATGCTCATTCGCGAGGTATATTTTCACGTAATTTCACCAGTAAGAGTATTTCCTGCCAAAGAGTTTTTCATTCGAAACGAATTTTGTCAAGTAATTCTCGTTGAAATTTCTCACGATTTACAGAAATACATTCCTTTTTTTTTAATTAAAACTATTTTCTTCGGTATTTACGTTATCGCTGTAAAAACGCTTCACCGAATTCCCATTAATTCAGCTTCGCTCACTTAGAAACTCGAAAATGAAATCAACGCATCTAAAAGAAAAGATAATGATGGAAGACTACCTGTGGCGAATTTGATAATGATCGTTATAAAATTCAGAATTACAAAAGGTAAAACTCTTTACTTCCAGGTGAGGAGATTTGTAGAATACGGTAAGAGAAATTTTACATGGCATGTAAAGCAGCTGAGGGTTAAGAGATATATTCAATGCGTCTGAACAAAATGAGAGGGATTTTTCGTAGACTGAAATCTTGAAAACCGCTCGGGGTCAAGCTCCTTATTTCTCAAGTACCGGATGGAATACACAGCGCGCATAACATTTGCGCGATTCATAATGGGGAATGCGTGTAGATGTGAATGAGATGCTCGCGATAACGGGTCTGCGAATCTGAAATTATTCAGACCTGGGATGAAATTAAAGCTGTAAAAATCATTCCGAAATGGATTTGTTCTTCTTGGTGTCAATTTTTGCTCTTCTTCAAATGAGTATGTAACGTATGCGTATCAAATGAAAATTATATACTTCGTCTTAAAATATCGTCTTAAACTTAAACTCAGAGATTTGATTCGTATTTGCAGTTCTGTCAAAAAATCTCATGAGGAAATCTTCCCGTTAACATGCTCGAGAACAGCATGAAATAATATTTTAATAATATAATATTTTAACTTTAGAGAGTAACTTTTCTTGCGCCTTTTTTTTCAAACACCTTGTTCTTTATCTCTCTCTCTGAGACAATGAACATAATACATCTATGCATACATAATACATGACTTTTTTCGAGATAGAAATGACCATGAAATTTATAAACTTTCTCCTGTAAAATCATTTTTTAATTTTCCTTCATAGCGTTGAACATTTAGACAAAATACTAAAAATAAATTTACGAATTAAAATATATCGAATAACTGCATCTTTCTGCAGAAATGATATTATCACTTCTATTTTATAATAATTGTTATCGCATTATGTTTCAAGCGTTTCGGCCTTCTACTGGAAATATCCTCCATATACGGACAACGGAATTTTCATTATTTTAATATCTATATTTCGATGCAATTAAGATTTACTGGAAAGACAGATTTTCCTCCAATTAAAATGATCTCTTTATTCATTTCCGAATTACGATCTTCGAGAATGGAGCAATCAATCATCGTTTCTCGATTGAAATTCTATCTGTGCCTACCCCTCCACTTATATACTCATTTGACATGATTCTTTGATTTCCGTTGAAATGATTACGGTTTTCATTACCTTTCTATAGAGGAGATATACGTGGCATTTTAATTACGCTTCAAAGGAAATTCGAACGGAGATGCCTGGAAGCTGAAAGGAAAGCTTGGAAATATTGCTGTTGTTTGTTTTACTTACATTGTACGACATAAGAACCGAGCTCTGCTGCGAGGTCGAAAGACACCGGAAGTCTTCCCTGCAGAATGTCCTGCTTCACTTGAAGAAAAAACTGGTATCTGCAATGAAATATAGTAAAGAATTAGAACGATGATGATTCGAGTCACGTACGCTAGTTAGTAGTCTATATTTAAACATTCTACATCGCGTGTACTGTGAGTTAATGGAAAGAATTCTATAAGAAAGACAGGGTAATTAATCAGTCTATCTAGTTTCAAGCGCTATGTCTACATAATTGTGTATGTTCACATAACGAAAGAATATTGATAACACTTATGTAAATGTTCCTCATTCTTGAACGAAAGGATTGTTTTCATTTCATACCTAAATATTAGATTTAGTTTAGCATTTAGCTGTGATTAATAATAAACCATTCATTTTAAATAATAGGATGAATTTAAAGGGTAATTGTAAAAGAACATAACATATTTTAATGGTTTTAAATATCATAAATCAAAGTAATAAATCAAAGTAATTGTTAATGATTTAATGGAGAAAGTAGAGAATCAGTAATAAACTATTTTCATGATATTCTCTCCAAGAAAATGTTCCTTCTGTCGAAGCATGAGGAAAAGAAAATCGCAAAATTCAAGGTTTCTAATAAAGATAGAATAAGAAATAGATAAAGTAGAGGGATTACGATCTCAATTAATGTCAGAAAAAATAACTTACAATCTTATACTATTTTAAAATCTTTCGTTCATTATTTACCTTATTTCGTTTCATTTAATTAAAATTTGGGACGACCTATTTCTATTTTTGTATACTTTTCTAAATTTAAGGCACTGCAACAAATTTTAGAGTCGCAAGAATATGTACAATAATGCATTCAGGCAAATGATCACGCAATTTTATTTATATTCATCCGTCATAAAGTAGAAAAAGAATCATATAGTATGAAAAAATTGAACGGAAATCATTAAACCCTAAACTATTAAAATCGACTCACAAACATCAATTCTCGCTGAAAAAATATTTTCACCACATGCGTTCGTCTAATGAAAGGAAATGAATGGGCACTTATCCTCTACGTGTTAATAACTAGAGTAATGACGGAGAGACGGAAAATACTTGGAATGGCAAAGGTCTTTAAATGCCCGTTTTCTAGAAATCCAGTCTAATTGAGAGTGTTTTCAGTGGTGCACCGCTTATTTCTAACTCTGGATGAACGTGCTGCTAAAAGCGCACTCGTATGTTTTCTCGTATTGAAGTCGCGGCACAGAGTTGCTATGATCTCGTTTCTCTCTCGCTTAAGATTAAAGGAGACGTTTCTGACGCCGCTGCTACATTAATCAAGAAAATTCTTTTTGAAAAATAAGCGAAAATTCCCCACCGACACAACATAAAAACATCCATCTTTCCTTTTGTTGAATGAATGAGCGAATGTCGCAGCGAATAAATATCAAAAGGGTTAAACCTTGACACTTGGGATAGTCGCGTTAAACGAGAGAGTATTTTAGCGCAAAAGCTTTCCTTCATCACGCAATTAATGCATCTAAGTGATCATTTCTCCGCCTTCAAATAACGTAATTTTATCATTAGAAATTCTTAGGTTTCGATTACTGTGTATCCTTTAAATCCAACAGTGAAATTTCTTTAATATAAGAATTTCGAGCGACATATCGAAACTAAGTTTCAAGTTGCAATTAACGTTCCTTTCGATAAATTTTCATGTTTAATATTGTAATTTCGTAACAGATATTCAAAATTAGTTATAAAATTAATAAAAAACGTGCCGTTGTATTTTATGGTAATGAAAATAAGATTCGATATCAAAAAAGGAAGAGAAATTATAATATACAGATTGAATGTAGGAATGTGTGAAAAGAGTATCAAGTAAATATAATAAAATAGTGTTTCCTTTGGTTCTTGTTCATTTAAATAACATGATACTATTTTGCATCTAAATGTAAAATACAATGGTTAGATGTTTGTTAATACTGTCCGCTTTTTAACAACTTCGGTATTATAAGGTTACCTCAAACCAGTTATAATATTGCAGAGTATATATATAGGATAATGCAATATATTTTTTAGGAATATAGGAATTGCTATAATAGTGCGATAGCATGAAGTATGGAGAGAAGTGCATGGTGATTAAAAAATTATAATAATAAATAGATAAATCATTTACCATGCAGTAAGCACGTCTATATTTGGAGCGATGATATTTCCATCTTTCTTTGTGGTTTTATACGTTATAAAGGGAAGAATAATTGTCATAGAAATCTCTATTATTCATAAAATCACAAAAAGACATTAAGTCATAGAGATCTCTATTCTTAATCAGCAGCATAATATGAATGCATCAAATTCATTTAATCGAAAATCAACGTTCACCACCGTTTTCCGTCGACTGATTCTCTTTTCTCTCCAAGAGGAAATAAATTTAATTTCGTACGTATTGATTTTTAATTAATAAAGGTAAAATATTTATTGATACGAGTCTTTTTAACTAGACATATATGTGACAATTGATAAGCAGCCCTCAAAGCACATTTTTAAATCGACCAGTCAACGTCATTCTCATTCGGAAAGATCATGAATTATGCAAAATCGCGCGATTGATATGAGAATTTGTCACTTATTTCAATCCTTATGATTTAATCATCCTTTAAATAGGTGTAAAGTTTGATTTCATTAACTATTTAAAATAGCTATAAATATTTTTCTGAAAGCAATGCCTAGTTATTCATAGCTAATTTATCAGTAAACGCATTTCCTCAATGTCGATCGAGCTATCGATTGCTAAAGAATATTCAGTCGATCGCAATGGTCACAGCAATGGTTCTAAACTACTTTGATTTTCAAATTGAGGAGATTTAAATCACTTTGAGTATTTAATTCAACCTGCCCATGTTTAATTTGAGCTCAGGAATGGCGGATTTGTTAAAACTAAATTATTCAGGTCCCACACAGTTAATATGTAATTCTATTAAAGTCGATCTCAATCGATTAGAATCGAATCTGTTCGCAAGCCAACATAACCTCTGCATCCCTAATCTATACTAACAGTCTTTAAACTTTTATATCCTATGGTGTCGAGGGTGATTTTAATGAAACAAATATCCGTTACTGCAACTTAAAGGTGTCATTTAAAAGGTAAAGGAAGATTAATGTTACAAAGGGTAGAATTACTCAGCACTTACAGAATTTTTTTCTTCAGTGATAAAAGAACCAGTGAACACTCTATGCCTCATTAAATGTTAAAAACTTACGTTATTGAAAATTCCTAAGCAAAGTCTTATTGAGACCCCTCCGTACGAATTGAGTCTTCAAATAGCGCATGGCACGCCTAGACATAAATCTGCCCTTGTTTGTATGTGAATACGAAAGAGCATGGAGATTACAAAATGTCTTTTCTGAGACACAAAAGAAAAAGTTTAAAGACCACAGTTCTATACTGTATATCTTTTCTCCTCTTACATGAAAATAATTTAATAACTACAAGAAGATCCTAAAACTTTAGGAACTATCCAGGGGCGTAAGTGGAAAAATCTCTCGGATCTCCGAAAAGAAAATGTAGACATACCCAGAATGAAGAAAAGGAGAATTTCATAAAAGTAAATACGAGTATATTGAAGAATTCAGATGTTTCATGAATGCAAATTGCTTTAAGGCGAGCAGGGACTGAAGATACAAAGGCTAGGAAATTTTGAGAGATGGCTTCATTTAAACCTCCCTTAGATATAAGAGTTTCTAAACTCTTATATCTAAGGGAGAATAACTCTCCGATAGCCAAAAATGTCTGTGAATGTCCCGGATTACGTTTCCATGCAGCGAACTGGTTCGACGTTCATTGACGTTTTCGGCTATCGGAGAGTTTTTCAAACTTCTGATTCAAAAAGAATCGACTTCCATTTTCTTTTATTTCTCCTTTAGATATGTCTGAGGAATCGAGTAAAAGGAAGAGGTGGTCGGAGAAGAGGATTCTTTACTCAAGAGAAGTCTAACAAAATAATTTGTAAGTTACGGACCTCGGGAGACTAAAAGTCTAAGAAAATCGTAAGAATATCGCTCCACAGATTTTATTTGAGCATTTTGATGAATTCAAACATCGTTGGTGTCAAGACAATGGAGAAGAAAAGCTCATTGAAGGTGCAAGAGCGTGGGCGTGTGAAACAAACAAAGGAGTACATTCACGGACGAAAGAAACTAAAAGACCAAATGGAATAGCCATTCAAATCCTTCCACTATCAGTCTTCTGTCTCCTAATCTTCTTCCTCCGCCACACGCAACTTCAATTCGAAAAGAAGCCACGGGTCTTGGCGAACGAAGATTTCGTCCCCGTTTCTTCCCCATTGTTTCAGAGATAATCTGAATCGCGACTCCTTTTACGACTCCATTTCTAGTCGCATTGTCATTTCGGGCTGGTCGTTTTTAATTCTTTTAGTTTTCAGGATGATTTGTCTCTGTCTCTGGCAACACACTTGGGTATATCTCGACGCCGACCTATTTTGTGCTGTTGAAACGACAAGACGGATGTGAAGGAAAATCATTTTCCCCGACGTAAGTTGAGAAAACTAATCTCCCATAGTTTATCTGCGTCGTTTTGCGAACGTGAACTCAAAATAAATAAGCAATGGGAGGGATCGAAAGAAGTAATGCACATCCATTACAGACAAACTTTTCGCGGAAAGCTTAGATGCTAACTGAAGTTCGCGTAGCCTAATGGATAAGGCTGTAATTGAAAAAAAATTGAAACATCCCAGAAAACACGATCTGTTTTAAAAATAGAATGTAAGCAATATCAAATCAAAGTGACTGAAAAGCATATAAAGATTTCTTTTTTATGTTCTATCATAACTTTCAGAGAAAACTCCAGCTGCACTGGAGGGATAAAAAATAGAGATCTCTTTTACCAAGTAGAATGTTTGGAACTGTAATTAGATTATATCTTTAAATTGCAGGACAAGAAAAGATACAAATATTGACATTTTATCATTATTGTAATTTTTCTACTTCTGAGCTCCAATCGGATTTTAATCATTTTACACGAATATTGATTCAAATGGAGGAATCTAGTTTAAAACCTATGGGGAATATAATTAAGAATAATTCCGCAAAGGAAAACAGACGCTGCTTCTTGGACAGCTAAAGCGTAAAATAAGAATCCATTGATGCTCGTTTTCGTAAATTAAAAAAAAATTTCAATTAAATTCCTTTTTAAAGGCCATGAAGTGAATCAGATGTCATAATATATCCCCTTATGATGTTTCACGGCTTGAGATCGTTCAGAAGAATTCTCCCACATGTGTACTCGCAGAAATATTTAGAAAATAGTGAACCGATGTGAATTTAACCATTCTGCCGTGATAATAAAAGAAGATCGCAAGGTTTAGGGAATGTATATGCGTATTTTGTTTCGGTAACTCACAAAAATTGACAATTCAAGAAAAAATCGCTTCGGCTAACGATTATGATTCTGGAATTTAGAAATTGTTGCTGTAATTAGTAATATAAATATTCCATTCCGATGAACCATCAATAAGGAAAATGCTTTCTGATAGTTTATCGGACTCGAATTTTACTATTGCGTTTTTACTATTATTTATATTTTACCATTGCCGTTAGTTTGTTCTTCTGGATAGTACTGTAACTAGTAAATTTCTTCAGCTTTACAAGGTTACGGACAAGCAATTGATAGAAAGCCGATGGATGATGTGGGAGAGACACTTGAGAGCATCGTGGGAGTGTTCTTCTGGTAAAAACAAGTCCCATCACGAGTATATGGAACGAGGAAGCGATTCCGATGCAGAAACACGGAAATTCTCTATTTTTTTGTATTTCTCTTAAGAAATCGACGTCACGCATCTCGAGATGCGATCGGAGAACGCATTCCGAGCGCTGCAAAACGCCATTTCCGCAGTTACGAGCAAATAATTTCCTCGGATGCAACCAACAGGTTCGCATAAAACACTCCCTTGACATTGCGTGATCGTAACTGAATAACGGCGTATCGTTATGAACTAATGGCGGGACCGATAAAAGGACCGAAAAACCCATTCGATGGCTCGTTACGTGCAGAGGGAATGCAAATCACGAGGGGAAGGAACAAGGCTCTCGCTGTTAGAGGTGCACGGTCACTCGAAGACGACGCCCACGATCACGGAAAAGTGAATCGCGGAAGAGGAAGGAAGAGGGCTCAGAGATTAATGAGGAGTGGGAGGGAATTTTATATGAGCATGCTATAGATGGAAAAATTGAGCATAAAACTTGAGAGAAATAGAGAAGAGGGAGAAGGTGAAGATGTCATGCTTCAGGGTTTAAATTCCAGATATACAATTTCAAAGATTCGAAACTTGATTTAACTGGTTGTCTAACTCTCGAGAAATTTCGATAAATCAAAGGGAAAGTATAGATCTTTGTGCGAATAAAACATTTTTATTCGACATCTCAAACCACCTCCTCCTTTCTCCGGGGAATTTTTAAATTTTAAATTAATTTCTTCTTCAAATGAATTTTAAAGCAATTCCTTAAATTAATTTTAAAGAGGAGTTTCGGAGGTCATATTTTTCCTCAGGGCTCTGAATTTTTGAATATCCTAAATATCAGAAAATGCGTTCGTAGCGTAATAAAAGTCTCCTTGGATTACTTATTAAGTATCCCCAATGAAATGAATCAATTGATGAAAAATTACTTAGATTCCTTCGTTTTATTACTTTATTAAAATTTTCATAAATTTAATAGAAATGGAAGAATAATGCATTAATTAAGATCAACGGATTCTGATGGTGGATGTTATTAAAAGGATAATAATTGTTAATCACTTATAGTGAGAAAGAAAGGATCAAAAGCTAGGATAGCGGTTCCCGAAGTCATAAAGTATGAAAAAGAGGCAGTAAATCTTCAAGAATTCGCTGTATGAATTTTCTTTATATCCTCCTGACGAGCAAAAATATAACTGTTCCTATTTTCTCAACTTACAACTTCGCATATCCTTACGAAAATGACGACAAAGTAATGGACAAAAAAGGAATCAGTTTGAGTTTCCACAGGTAATCGATAAAAATAACGCAATTAACTGACAAAAAAAACCCAAACCGTTACTCAGCAGAAACTTTTCCAGTTGTAATTCTCTCATCCACGTTAATGAATCCCTAAAAAAGTGCTCTCCTTTACTAAGCCAGTAAAACTGTTTTTGAAGAGCTTCCGTGAATGTTAAGTTGGAATCTGAGGGTAACAAATTCGCTGTATTGGCGTGAGAGGAAAACGAGTTGTTTGAAAGGCGGAATATGGGAGGGAAAAACACGCTTTCAGAAAACGGCTAAGCTCGGGTTCTTTTGAGGTAATGTGGCAATCGGTGCGAAAGAGGGATTGAGGAGCAAACAGAGGGAAAAAAGAGGAAGGTTCTTTGAAAAAGGACGAGGAGCTTCGGAATATTGATGCGGAGTTTTAAGTATTGTGCGGCGGAAGCGCGTGCGAAGAGGTGCTGATGCGAAAGTAAGAGAGGGACTATTACCAGAGAATAGAGGAAGGATAGGCAAAATATTTATATCGTATTTCAGTCCAAAAATATCCTCTCCCGGAGAATGAAGGAAAAAGAGAGCAATAATAGATTTCGAATTTTTCCATAACTCCTGAATGAGCGGTGCCGAAATTTATTTTCCCAAAGTAAATAGAAAAAGCGGCATGATGAAATCGACGCAAGCGTGGGATACGCATTGGGGATAGGAAGATAGAGTAATCTTTCTGGCTCCTTGTATTTGGTATTATCTTGTCTCTATGTATTAGGTAGTATCTAGTAGCACATCTCTTCTTGGGTCTTCCTACACTTTTCGCCCCTGTTCTTTTAGTTTTAAGGCAAATGTTTGCTCACCATTTGCGTTTTTTCCCATTTTCTGTTATTTCGCTATTAAGGTTAAATTTTTTAGTTCAGTTCTTGTAAGTCTAATCTAGTATTCTTCTAGTCTAGTAATTCTTCGTTTATTAAATCATCTGCTTTTAGGCAATTTTCACTTTCCTTAAGAGTCTTATTTCATGAGATTATATTACACTTTCTTCCTTTTTTGTTGTTTTCGATGCTTAGCTTCCCCAAGTGTCGTCATTGCTTTAGTTTTATAAAACCTTGACTAGCTAGTACTCATTTTGACGTTACTACGTAGACACCGTAGTGGTGAGAGACTTTCTTACTTAACTTCGCAATATTTAATAATTAATTTATTTATGGAAAAATTTACTACTGTTATCACATACATCTGATATACGCCAAAATACTCCGTTAAAAATTTTAAGGATTAATTTAAATGCCTCTGTCATATTATCTGTCATTATTTGACATGCAGTGTTCGACTTAGCTAACATTTTTGTTGGATAATAACGTCATTAGAATGGCCGAGTGGTTAAAGTGTCTGGTTCAAAGCTCCAAAAGCTCCAAAATTTCCAAAGATTAATCCAATAGTTTAACCTCAGAGGTTCGAATCCTGCTCAGGGAAAATATTTTTCTAGAAAATTAATTTTCAGATGTGCTTAGGAGCTTCATAAGAAGGTGAGAAGTTTCCATAGCTTGCTTCTAATTGATGTTTTAATCCTAACCAACTTGCTTTTATCGTCTACTTCCCTTTTTTGCTTTTACTATAGGTATCTTTGCATAATATGTAATTTATACTATACGTATATAGAATAATTATATTTTATTTGCTATAATTATATATTTTTATGATACTGGTATTTTTGAAAAGTCATGTTAAAAGGAGATTTGAAAATTTGCCAATTTGGACCAAATGGACTGATATCTTTTGCAGAAAAAGCATCAAGTTGCTGATGCATTAGAACGGTTTTGAATATTTAATTCTACGTTTTGTAAATTTTACGCTCGGTTGATTATTTATAAGGCACTATTGAGTGAACCTCAATATACGCTGCTAAACGTTGAGTTTTTAACCTGTGATACAAGGAAATCAAAAACGTAACCTCCTCACAATACATCTAAAGATCCGCTCTCATTCGGCGAATATAATGCTGAGAATTGAACGGTATACGTAAATCTCGATACAAAGTTGCACAGAAAGAGCTAAGTAGAGTTCAAGACCCTAGTCTTTATATGGAAATCTAAAGTGGGGCCAAGGGTTAAAGAAACGCAAATAGGAGAGTAGATTAAATGCGGAAGGAACGAGGGAGAGAGAGAGAGAGAAACAGGTGACCACACGCGAAACCCCCCACAAGGCGAAGGGTTCTTCGAAATAGAATGATCGCTCCGCAGAATCCAAGGAAGAAAGCGAAATGGCTTAGAAGGAAGAGAAGCGTGTTGAACAAGTCCTTTTGGATGTCTGCTCCGTCGCCAGATTTACATCTTCCTCAGCAAGAAATACTCTTGAATCCGCGGGGGATAGGAAATGGAAGGGAAGTGGGTTATTCAGGAAATTGCCTTCCGCTGCTGAGAGTTGGCATAAAAAAAGAAGCGCGATTGCCAATTAGAGCGCATGACACACGGTCCGAATCCTCCTTTCACCACCCAAATCCCTTTCACCCTTACAGCGATAAATAAGAGTATCGGAAGGAATGAATGGACGCGATGACAATCGTTTCTAAGATGCTCTTCGCGAATGATTCCTTTCTTACCCGGGAAAGGCGGTTTGCTGCTAATCATTCGAGGATTCGAAAGTAGAGCAGTCCATCCATCAATCCTGATTCCCGCGGTCGCGTAATTACGCAAAACCCAAGGCCAAGCGCTAATTAATGTCTTCATAAAAGGAATATACGACACCGTGCGAACAGTGTCTTTCTCGTTTTGTTCCGATACAAGGTAGAGAGATACAAGAAGCCAGTTTCATTAGTTTTCAATGTCAGACACTGCGCCTCATTACAATCTGATGTTACTTTATAATTACTGAGAATATTGACTTGGCTCATATTCAAATACGTTGTTATATTTATTTCAATACGTGTTTTACATTTTTCATACTGAATGTAAATGAAAATCTCTTTCCAAGCTCTAACGATTTACTTCACTTTAAATAAGATATTTGGGGATCAATTTAAATGAAAAACTATGAAAATCTTCTAATAATTAGTAGTTCACTTTCAGACTTTTTATAAAGAGGAAATCAATAGACGCAGAAATTTAGATGCAAATATTGAGGAGCAACTCACTACCTTTGCTTTAAAGGAATTATCGAAAACATACGCACATTCACACCTGTAATTGTGAGAGTTTAATTTCAGACTTTTTTATGGTCTGGCCTTGAATATAATTTAGAATATTCCCAGGCTATAATCATGCATGTATATTTTTCATGAACGCATTCGTTCGGATGTTCTTACATTGATATACTACATATTATCAACGCAAATTCTAATGTAATGTTTGTCAACACCTACTTCGGCTAATTTACAATACAGGAGAGGTATACTTTGGTAACTTATACGCTTGAGTCTCGAACATTTTAATTTCATCTTCTTAATCGTTTTATTCTTCATAGGAAGAGGCAATTGTTTTTTTTATGTTGCCAAGGAATTGAGTGATCCTACCCTTGAATAACTTTCCTAGTTCTCACTTTTCGTTTATTTTAACTGAAATTTTCATTCTGTGTTGTATATCTAACAATCCTCACTCGAACAATCCAGAAATGTATACAAAACTATATCCTTAAACATCTTAAAACAACGCAAATAGGATACGCTCTAATTGGTGGCGCTAACTCCGGTAAAGATCCCGACTCTGAGATGAATAATTAGAAAGGAGGACTTCCGAGAGCTTGACGCTCCTAAGTTCGGAAAGTCTAACTTAAAGGGACACGTCACTGGGGTCAGAGTTGAGCCGCAAGACAGAGAGGATGACTGCGAGGAAATCGAAGGTTAAGGGACAATTCCCATACCTTCCTAGCTCTCCCATAAGGGGCGGAGCAGGAAGAAAGCGGCATACGGTACGTGTGCCCTCACAATCTCCCGGAAACCCTTTTGACCTGTTTCTGCAAATGGAATGAGACAAGTTGGACGACACCGGCGGTCGATTCCTCGAACGGCCACGTCTTCCGAGATCGCTTAAGAGTGCTGAAGAGGGCATACTTCCATGGACACCGTATTGATTAGACGGACTCATGACTCGAAGAACAAAAAGCCCTCTCTATCAGGTTTCTTTCCCTTCATTCTTCCGCCCTTTTTACGTTGATGGGAATCATTTTTCAATGAGGTTTATATCCAAGAGCGCATCCGGGTTTATGCAGGGAAGCGACTCTTTAAGCGATGTCCACTCGTGTACTTTTCTTCGAAGCGATCGCCGTTTCGAATACGAGTTTATTTTCTTACCGGAGGATGTTTCGCAAATGTAAAGGCTTAAAGAAGTGGCTCGGAATACTCAATGCCTTCCCGCACGAACCACGTACGAAGCGGACCAGTGGGTCTTTCTGGGAAAGGATTACGAGGATGGAGTAGAAGCGATGCTCTCTCCTTAAGGGTAAAGCTTACGCTGATTTTATTATATTCCGTTAAGGGGACGCGGTGACGCAATTTCCGTAGCGAATGAGGTTTGAAGTTGGTGGAAACAGAGCGAAGGAAATCGCGTTTACTTCGTTAATATTTGGGCTACGTTTCGATGGAAGAGTCGGAAGAAAGTGAGGAAAAGGAAATTCGGCTGTATCGAGATGAAAGGGAATGAGAAATTGAAAATTAGAAGCACGATATGGCGTAAAGGGGTAAATGGGGCGAAGAGGAAGATGAAAGAGAATTGAGCGAAAGGCGAAAAGAAATAGGAAGATTAAAGGGAAGTAAGGGCAAATATTTGTATATTAATAATGCCCGGGGCTTTCAGTCAGCTTCATGGCCTACGCTTAACCGCAGCCACGACTTCTATAACAGTATCAACTTCTCAAATATCTATATTCCCCCCAGCAAATGAAATATAACGATAGGTTATTGTAAAAATATTATATTATGGCAATTTAAAAGTCCTCCTTCAATGACTCGTGTTGTTTACGTTAATTCTTAGTTAATCATTTCAGCCATTATGATATAGCCGTTTATTTCCATGAATTTTATGAATCCCTCATTATTATATCATTTTCATGTACTCAAGAACCATTTTCAGTAAAATATATTTCAAGAAATCAACAGCACCTCTGTCAATAAGATGACTCCTCTGAAAGAATTTCAAGAATTTTAAATATGTTCTTTTCTTTTTCTATTGACCTCAAGTGGTGAGAATGCTATCATCACAATAATTATTCCTTTAAAACATAATTTTGGCATTTTTAGACACTCATACAAGATTTCACCATCCTCTCCTTGTCATGGAAAGAAAGCCTATTCCATGAATCTTCAAATTTATATAAAAATATATTAGGAAATAGTAATGAGAGATCTAGATAATAAATATAAAGACCATAGAAATATAATTTATATATAAATAATTCTAGATTTCTAGTTTTCGAGAAATTTCGAAATATATTCTGACATTTTTACGACATTTAATTGAATTTCTCGTATTCTAATTTCAAATACGACCCCGTATTTAAACAGAAAACAATAAGAGACATTTATCTTAGAACACGAAAGTGATTAGAGACTTTTATTTGGAGAAATCTTTAGCGATATTTGACCTATTTATGTCACATAAATGGTGGACATTATCCTTTGACTTCTGCATCGAACTAACACCAAAGATTCGGCCATAGCCATGGGCCATTCTCACTCGGCACATCCATTTCCATGACTCCTGCCTTAGTTAACAAAAAGACGTTCCGGGCGTAAATGCGGTACATTCCGAGGCAGGCTTCTCATTGAAATTTTCTCGCAAAACTTTGCGTTTCCTCAGAAGTCGGGGAAACCTCGCGGAAGACGTCGAGAAGAGCATTGATAGAGAAACGAATAAGAGGGGATAAAAGGGAGAGATTGGCGCAGGAGAGAGAGCAGTAAAACAAACGGGGAAGAATCGTATTTAGAGCTCTGCTAACTGCGGGGCGAAGATCAAAGGATCGTACCGAGACGCGACAATGGCGGAGGTCAGGAAAGGGGAAAAGACATTTGCAGGAGTCGAAAATGTCTTATTGTTAGTCTTTAGACGAAGACAAAATGGCGAGATTGAGGAAGAGATCTCTCTTTGGGAAGGAGACAGGAATTATCCTTAAACGGAAGATTATTCAAAGAGTGAATGCGGAGGCTCTGTTTGAGCGAGAGTATCCCATGGATCTCTCTCCACAGGGGATGCTCATCTTGAGTTTCTTAGCGAAACATATATCGCTCAGGTGGAAAGGATTCGCTGAGCTAACATCCAAGAGTGGAAGCCGTGTATACTTTCGCGCTCATCAAAATAAAGGTAAGCACTTGAGCTTTTAATTATTTACATCAAGACGAGCTGCTTCAAATAGAGTCTGTTGAGGATGTACTGAATTGTAAAAAAACCGATAGGAGGATATTTTATTTTGAATCATTGATAGGAAACTAAACTGTAACAGCTCCTCAGAGAACATTCGTTTGTTTATAATAAACATGTGAAAATTACGTTTGATTGAGTTTAATTAGCTGATTACGGTTGGAAGTCCAATTACAATCGGAATTGTAAAATCTAACGAATTCACATATTAAAATCGCAGCATTAGCATAGCGTAATTGATCAATTAAATCAAAGTATAGCATTATCATTTACTACCTGTGTTTAAATTCATAGAAACACAAAAATGGCTGCTATGCAAGAAGGAATTCAATTAATGCAGTAAATGTATATAAATCATGGATGTATATATAATGGATAATATAATATGATGATAAAATAGCATATTTGCCATAAAACAAAGAAATAATCACAGCTCTCATGCTCTCAACGCAGAAGGAAACCAACAACAGTGAAGAAGTAGTAGTAACATGAAGTGACAAATCGCTTTACACTACACTTCTCGTTTGATATCATTATAATTCTTACACGAGCTTAATTCTTTTCGGCTAATTCCTCTGAGACGATCCAATATAAATTTTAGACAAAAATTAGTACCCAGCGAATCATTTCTGGTGATGCTTTAGCTATGACCCACACAGAAATTGTGATTTTTTGTTTTTAATGGAATTCATTACTTAGTTTAATTTCATGTAAAATTTATGAATTGCTTATTAAACACATCTAGCTGCTTACAAAGGTAGACTTTTCTAGAGGACATACAACTCGACTCATACTGCATTTGCATGGCTCATATTTAAAAACATGACATGATTATTGCCATGCGAAAATGTCACTGAGCTGAAAGAGACGAAATTCTCAGTAGGTCACTCCTCGCATAGACTTGTCGCGTCGAAGCGCCTCCTAACGAGGGCAGAGAAAAGGACAAATCTAGCAAACTGGAATTACTGCATTAAGGCGCAAGTCTCCTTTACGGAATCTGGCTTAAGTAAATTACGACGGAAACCGCTCGTTAGCGCTGTTCGAAGAAGTTTCCACCGAATGAGTTACTTCGGACGTAACCACGAGGCGGCTGCCCTGGCACAATTTTTCGGGAAGAGCGGCGCTTTCAGAAGTTCGCACTGCCAATCACCCAAAAATCTTCTTTAAGTACTCCTGATCCTCTTAATGAATAAGCAGGCGAGACCGGCCAATTTTCGATAGCTCTTCTGCAGTTCTATTGGTATCTAGAGATAGAGCGATTCGCGGTACCTTGAAAAGAGATTCTTTTCACTGCAAGACTGAAGTTTCCAGAGCATCGGTCTACACTGTAAATCTCTTTCGCCGAACTTTAAGAATGTAATTTAAAGAGGATCATAAGCGAAAAGTGCCCATGATATTAATGAGGTCATTTTTCCCGGGACATTTTTTAGAGAGTAATTTCATGACAATGGACGGAATCCACTCAAATTTTCTGATATTAATTATAGTTATAGTCGTACCTCATTTTAGTGTCACCCAAATCAGAGCATAGTTCTTAAGGGCGTAAAATGTTGGCATAGCATAGAGAAACTTTAAAACATAAGAACCATGCTTAATGCTTAGTTTAGTATAATTGAATTGTTATTTTTAATAAAGATAAATTGGAATTAAACCTATCGATGCCTATCTATGTATTTGAATCATATGAAGAAAAACAATGCAAATTTAACAATATGTCATGCAAGGAAAAAACACTTAGTAAATTCCTTAGGAAATACTTAGTAAATAAATAAAAAGTAAATAAATTATTTTGTTTCCTTGCATTATGTCACCATTCCATAAGGTTAGGCTGGAACATATCAATTTTAACAATATGTAGTTACCATTTGTTACAAATGGAAAAGATCCGTACGTTACATAGAACTGAATAAGAGAATTATTCGTTGACCCTGTTCAGAAAATGCAATCCGAATAGCTCTATAAATTCGTTACGATTTAAGTTAATGATCTAGTAAAAATATTTCTCAACATTTATGTTTCGGGGAATGCGAAAACTATAAAGTGGTTGCGGTTTAAGTATATAAAGTAGTAAAAATATTTCTCAACGTCTGTTTGAGGGATGGCGTAAACCACTGAGATATTTAGACTTAAATAAGTCATGTATAAATATTTCCCAATGTATTTCGTTCGGAAACCTATATAAAACACTTCGAAGGAAACACGTCTAATAATCACAGCCTCGGAAGAAAGTTCACTTATGCTTAATTAAGTCAACGAACGAATGAAGAGACGAATAGCTACAAAATCAAGGGCAAGTCCGATGAGAATTATCCACCAGTTCGATGTATGCATGGGAAAGAGAGTGGCGGCATCGAAAGAGCAATTTATGAGGCGATCAAAGAGCGGATAGTTTTTCCATTGGCTTGAGTCTCTTCCGCATCCCTGTGGGGACGCCGCCCTCCATAAGTGGGGGCAACACCACCTGGCGGACGTCCAGGGAAGATAAACTTCCCTCTCAAGGAGGGACGTCTCATTCGAGAGTTATTAGAGGGCACGTGACCTGGGAAAAATTATATCGAGGGAACGACTAATCTTTCAAGCGAATGTCACGCATCACTCGAATATTTATTGGAGCATAAGGTGACACTCCTCAGGCTTCTCCGAATGAAACAGAGCCAAAGATGAGAGGAAAGCCTTGTGAAGGGAGAGAAGGAAAGGAAAATGATGATTATAACTAGGTCTTCATCAAGAAGTGAATGACATTTGGTAAGCTTCTGCATTGTGGAGATTTTAGTATTTTCTGCTCATAAAAACAGAGGGCCTATAGCCAGTTACTAAGGGAACGATAAATTATAATATAATGGGACTCTAATGGCTTGAATTTTTTGTTTAAAAAATAGCTAAGAAAATATCATAGCAGAAAATTAAGTGGAGGATGGAGATGGATGAAATTTAAAACTAATGGGCAGCTTAGAGACTAATATTTTATTGTAATATGTTTAAAAAGGAGTTTCCTTGTAATTCTCTGTATTTCTGTTTCTAGACTAACTGTTACTTAGCATAATTAATCCTTTCATCACCAAGTATATACCGGTCAATGAGAAATTAATAACTGATCTAAGAGACCTATTCAGAACAAAATTATAGTTGAAATTGAAAGTAAAAATTCAATATTAGAATAAAAATGAATATTCACTTAATTAAAAATTTTTACTTACTTTAAAAGCTGGAAAATAATAAATTTGTCAATAATAATTGAGTATTTAATTCCTTTTCCTGAATTTGTACCCAAAAAGATACTCATCTACGGGCATAACGCTGAGTAGAAGTAGTAATTTACACATTCTGGAATTGAGCTTCACTTGGTCTCTCTATTACATTCCCTCTATTTGACAGATACAGTAAGGTAGCATTGGATAGTTTCATTTTAATTTCACCACGGGCTAGGAAGATTATGAGAATTCCTCATTAAATTTCGGCGTACTTCGATTCCAGGAGGGAGCGACACTTTTATGCCTTGTTGGATTTAAAAAAATTCCGAGTGACCCGGATGCGATAACCTGCCTATCAAGGAAGCCGGTAGTACGCAATAAAAAATCTGCATGCATGCGAGCTTGAATTACATCGCTTTTACGATTCGCATTCTTTCGGTAAAAGGTTATTCATCTTGCCATAAAATCCTTTTTTCTTTTTTGGAAACTTCATACCAAAGACCGCCGTCTCACGCAATGCTCGAAACTCGAAAATTTCTTTTCCAATTTCTACGACTTTCCAAGCTGATTGATTCTCGAGACCCATTGTCACTCCGACGCAACTATTCGACGACTTCTGTCACTTCCGTCTTAGTCTCGCTCAGATTACTCTCATTCTACTTTCTTCCTTCCGAGGAGATTATTTTTAGATTTCACTCCTGGCTTTGTGTGCACTCTATTCAAGTCGAAAATGAAAATCTCCCGAAGTACAGTAAATCGCTGTCTTTCGTTCACCACCGGAGTAATATTTCCCTTTGGTGTACACCTATATTAAATCTTTTTATAAACTCTTATGGAGAAGACGTCTTCAATCTGGTTTTTATTAACACTTTTGTTTGAATTGAAACAAGATTGTGGGATGCAATTTCATGACAGATTGTCTATATAGTGATCCGATCGATATATATTTTCGTTCCAGAATTCGATATATTTTTTCAGTGAACAGAAAAAGTTTAAGTTTAATTCGATTATTTTTTCAGTACGGAGATTTTGACCGCAACGCAACGTGACTGACAAGCAAAAAGTTTCACTAACTGAAATTCTAACAAAAAGGTACTTTATTAACCGAAGTAAATGTGATTGCCTCCTTCTTTGCTTTGAATGGAAATAGTATGTAGTACACTAATACTGGGTCTGATCAGAGACACCAATCAAAGCTTTGAGGTATAATAGAAGTCAAAGTATCTTCGTCCATTCCAGGAATCGAATTTGAATAGACTCATTCTGCCCTCACCTTCCGTTCACAATACTTAAATCTTATAAAGTACAAAATTTGTACAAAAATTCTATCTAAGAATAAGTCAACTAAGAATGAAGAAAAATGTTTTCTACCTTATTCGCTAAATTAATATCACAATCATTCTAATAAATATGTAAGAGTAAATTAAAATATTTAGCATAAAGTTTGAATAACTCCCGAGATGTCATAAGAAATATTTTTCAAAAAATTATTTTACTCAAGAATCTATTGGCAAAACTTACACAAAAATATCATAAGGATCGCCGTATGATTCTACAAAATGAATAACTAGGTAACTAAAATTTTGAACTTAATTTGTCTATTGAATATATGGGAAGTTATTAGACCAGAAACAACAGAATAATATAGTAGATTGAGTTGTCACAAAAATCAGAAATAAAGATGTCGAACAAAGGATGGATTGGAGCAGAAAATTGACTGGGATGATGCGAAGGAGAAAAGGCACTTGGATAGAAAAAAAAAGATAATCGAAGAAAAGTTTGGATGGGGAAAGCTTTCAAGAGGCTTACAGAGAGCGATAGGAGCTATTAAGATCTTTGGAAAGGAACACAGTGAAAGGAAAGATAAGAAACTATGTAACCGGATGATCACGATGAGTAGTTCTTCCGAAGTATCCGAACGTTATTCTTAATAATCAAAACCGCGACAGAATGAGCGTCGAAACGGTAATGGAATCGGGCGTCGAAAGTTTAAATCCTAATAGGATTAAAACTCGAGTTATATCTCAACTGGAGGCGGGATAAACGACAAAAGGCACGCTTTCAGCGCCGTCATCCCATAGCTCGATAAGAGAATACCTTCATTTGTCGACATCATTAGTAACGAAATCCCTCCGAGGGCAATGGAATCCATCGGCGCGTGAAATCAGGAAGGATATCCTTGTGAAGATCGGATTAAAGATATGATTGCGTAGCGAGAGAAATAGGAAACGCTATATTTTGACGCGGAATCCTCTCCGGCTTATTCAATACTAGACAATTACTCCCTGACGACGCGTTCAGAATGGGCATCGCGTACGACTCGGTGCTCATCCGAGTCCTCTTGTACTACTCCGCTCGCATTTCGAGTCTTATCGCCGTTTACATCCAATTTCTCGGAGAAACTCCCTCGGAGGGCACAAAAGAAGGATTCTCGGAAACCAAGTCGAATTTTAATTTTCGTCTTGCGCCTCCTTTTTTTATACACTCGTAGTCACTTCACCTTCCGAGCGCTATTCCTCCACATTCCCGAGTTCAATCTTCAAACTCATTCGTTCTTTTCACTCGTCCCTTTAGCTGGAAGGCTCTTTCGCAAGGAACTCCCTCGCTGATTCCCTTTTTATTCATCCCATTCACAACCGACGACTTCTTACGTTTCAAAAATGTCCGGGCTGAATGAGATCGGCACCGGGATGAATATGCCCTCTTCCCTACTGTATAGTATATCCTTTCTTAAAAAAGAATCTCGGCCACCTTGTCATCTCTCTCTCTCTCTCCATCCAGCCGTTAGCTTCCCTTAAAAAGGTGCTTAACCCCGAAAAACTCCCTCGGGACTGAACTAAATTCGACCGTTTTTACTTTCATTTCCAATTTCGAATCTTCTGAGGGCGGGCTTTTGACGGTTCGATTCCGCGTCGATTGTCGCGGTCGCATCGCTGGTGCGAGAGACACTCTTTCTCGGTGATTCCCACTTTTCATTCCCTGTTTATGTCCTCCCCTCACCGAGGATACACAAGGAGTACATTCGGGCTGTGACAGCTGCTTCTTTTACAGAACCACGAAAGAAACTCGTGTGAGGAGAAATAAATCAATCTCCTCCAGAGAGATTGTGAACCTATATCGGGGTTCTATGACCTTTCCTTCCGAGAGGAAAAACAAGGGATTAATCATAATCCAGCGGGTTTAAGTTGAGTGATTCTCAATAAATATATACCTCGTGTTAATTTAGGCTGACTATTGATATATTTGGTAGATATGTAGATGTATTTTATGAATGCATAGATATACTGATTTATTTTGGAATATAATAATATAAAAATTTTGTCGCTGATGAATTTAATTAAAACAATAAATGACAGATAAAAATTTTTACAGTATCTACATTACTGTTTTCACATTACTACTTCAAGACATAATACATATCTATAGGTCATTTAATGGAGCAAATTTAAGGCTGCGTGGTTAAATAATTTATTTTCCTATTGCAGTCTGTTCTGATATCAAGTTAATATTTGCATTTTTAAGTTTCAAGTTGTCAACGTCCTAAATTTAAATAGAAAAAACAACTCATTCAGTCTTTAATTTTCTTAGTGCGTATTTTTCAGCTTATCAACAAGCTTAATCGCCAGGAAAAATAATAAGCACTAAAGTAAAAGACTAAAAAAGGAAAACCTATAACTGCTGACATAAGCAACACCTATGAGTCCAATCAGAGCTACTATCAATTGACTCTTCACCAGCCAAAAAAGATCGGAAACTTAATCATAAATATTATGATGTCATTTGATAGAATATGAGTCGAATCGCAAAAAGTTGACTTTGAAGAAACTTTCCCATCCTTTCCGTATGAATCGATACCGCAATCTAAAGCTATCTTTTAGAAATAAAATTTTAATTTTAAAAATTTTTTGCGCATGGATCTTTACATACTCTGATAATATGACTTCTAATATGTAGTCTAACAGCAAAATTAATTTTATGTATCGTTTTCCCCTCACTGAATAATTTTCATGTAGCAATTCCAAGCAAATAGATGCAAGATCTACGAAGAAGATATGTACTCCTACATCATACTCGAAACAGGTATTTCATGATGACCATAGAATCAAGGACAGAAATTTTTCATATCTCGTGACAATCCTTTTGTATACACCGAACCAGAATCGACCTCCGTATCGAAGAAACGATCCAAGGCTGAACACCGTTAATAGGATTAAACGAAACCGTTTCTGAGAATAATTCTTTTGTCTATTTCAAAGGATATCGCTTCCGTCTTCGACCACCTTGGAGATAACAGATTCTTGGATTGTATCCAATGAGATCGTTATTTGTGAAATGAGATGGTGAGCACGCGTGAATGACTTGGGCTGCAGTAAATTGCGGCATTTTCTCGTGAGGTATTATAGTTTCGTTCCGCTGCGAACTGAGAGAGAAAATATCGAGTAAAAAGCCTTTGCAAGTAAGACCTAGAATTTGAGAGCATGCAGTTTCTCGCGAGATATCAAACCTGACTAATGTGGGACATATATGCATATATCTCATAGTTAATAATGAACATATAAATCAGTGCTGTCCAACTTTATTTGCTAGACGTTAGAATTTGAAATTTTATATAAGGTATAGTAGGTTAGGTAGGTCAAAGAACGCATTGGAAAAACTGCCTATCTCTTGCATAAGTATTTGTATATTTATGTATTCGTACATGTGTATAAAAGTATTCGTAAAAGGCTTAACTTTTTTCGAATAATTTCAATCAACATGCATGTATAAGTAAAAGAAATCATAAAAATATCGCAGAAGTTACACAAAAACGTATCGATCCACTCATTCTGTAAATAAAGGCTTCTGTTGAGACAAGAATAAACTTATTATGCGATTTACAAGGCGTTACAGAAGTTACAAAAACGTCATTTAAAAAAAAATTTCTGAGATCAAAATTTTAAATAAAAGGGTGTACCAATTTAAGAACCTGTTCTGGCCCGCAAGCAGTATTTTGGGCTACCCATACCTCTATACATACGCATAAAAAGATCAACTCTCCGTCAGCTATCATATTTTTACAAACCTAAATCTTCCTAAAAATATCCCTAAAGAGAAAATTTTTCACGACTAGAGGAAACCGATAACCAAAATCAGAAGTCTTTCACCATCATATAAACCCAAAACCGGAAAACTTTCACAGGAACAGAAGAATCGATGTAAAATCAACCTCGAATAAATTCAAACATTAGAACGACTTGTCTTCTTCAATTATATATAAGAAAACACAACAGATTTTTTGTGCTTACGGACCACAAAAATCATTAAAATCATTCCCGATCTTTTAATACTTGTAAGTCTGGTAGTAGAGCTATAATTGGAGCGTTATAGTTTGAAATGGATACAGAGTGGTAAGTACAGTGAAGGCAAGGTCGTCTAAGTCGCTCCGCCCTCTAATTATCCCGTTTCCCATTTCGAATCACGCCTGTATCAAGTGAGGGGCAGAAAGGGGGAATGGCCCCGACTGGTCGCAGCAACAATTAATAGTGGACCCATAACGGTACTTTGGGGCATCGGCGCCTGAATACAAAATGGAAGAGCTATCATCACCGTTTTCCCGACCATGGACTTTTTACGACTCTTCTAAAGCTACCCAACATCTCCACTGTTCATCACGTAAAGAGAGCGTGGAAACAAGAAGAGCCGATGCATATAAAAATGGAATGGGTCACTTTGGGCCGGGAAACCACTTGTGCATCCGTAAACGAACTATCGCGAGGAAATGTTTTTACGGAGTCTCTTTTCTCCTTGATTCGATCATTTATGTTTTATGGCCATAACTGAAATATTTCGACCGACTTGCGTTAAATCCTAAGTGTGAGCCAGACTTTAACTCGAATGCGTACCTGTTGAATAAGAGCTGCTGCTGATCTTAAATGAGAAATATTTGAGAAAACAACTTTCTTTTGCACTGAAATTAAGGCTGAAAAATCTTATTTCAAAACGAAAATTCGTGAAGTGCATTCTTCTCATTCAAAAGTTTTACCAAAACAATAATGGTTTAACCGTTTTAATAATGGCTTAACCGTTTCAATGATGGTTTAACTGTTTAAACCGATGTCTGGATATGATTTAAATAGTTAAATATGATAATCATTTAAATTTCTTAGTTCATTTAACGATTCTTAAATTTGTTGATTACTTATTAAGGTTTTCCATTAGTTTTTAAACATACTTCTCACATAATTAGACTAAAGACGTAAAAGTAGACATTTTAATGTTAAAAATATTTCTAATTGCAAGAAAATCTATCAATTAAATTTTGACTTTCATATACCACTTATCTTTCCGGTAATGACTGACCATATTCCGGTAAAGACTGAATGAGTAGATTATATTTTCGAAAACGCTTCGATAACCTTGCGTCGGAATACAGACTAGCGTGGACCAGCGTCTGGATGCAACGGGAAGTCCAGGAACATCGACTTTCTAGGAATCACCCAGCGTGAATTTCAATAGCCATGCAATCATTCCCAGGGTATTCGAAGCATCAAACCTCCTTTCAGTGGAAATACTACATCTGTTGGTTAAACCACTTTACAGACTGCATTATTTTTTCTCCTACCTACAGACATACAAGAAGCTTTAATGGTAACTAATTTGGCTAACGGAAAAGCGTATACAAGCCTTGATAGACCTAAATAGAATTTTATGGAAGCGACGGACGAGAAGGCAGAGCACGCATGAATCGCGAAGTCGCTTCCGAGAGCAGAATGACAATGAGGAAGGAGTTGAGGCGAGAAAAGGAGGGAATGAAAACAAGCGACAAACGAGTCCCGCAGAAGCACCGCTTGGTTCTAGAGCACTGCATGCGAAGGTTACTTTCTCATAAGGGAATAACGGTGTTTTTGTGTGCCCTTTTTTGATTTCTGACTGCGTAGAGATCTTCATCCTGATCCACTTTTTCGCGTCTCGAAGATCTAATGTTGGAAAATGCAGTGGGCAATTTTCCGAGCATATTCACGGAATAAACAACCATAGTATATCATGGTCCATAAACATATCAAATTATGGTGAGATGAAACGGAACAGAACATTCTTTCGTTGATAGTCTCAAAATCAAAGAAAAATTCCGAACAGCACAATACCACGGCAAGGATATTTACGGGTTCTGCAGAGTTATGTAGAAAAGACAGTGAAGTTTTGCCCATATGTCGTCAGTATCGAATTGAAGTGAATCTATAGATCTTATCTTTGGGCCTTCCGACCATTAGCTGTTGATGCTGAATGTTTTTAAGGTCCAGAGGCCCAACGGAATGAAGAACCATTTCTACCGCACTTCAATCTCAAAAATCTGACGATGGTCTCTGCGAATCGTCTTATTTTTGCGAGATAACGCTGCGAATTCCATAAGTGTCTTTAATCTTAAATAATCAATTTTAGCTCTCTTATAAGAAACACAGGAAAGGAAAACAGAAGCGAAAACTATCTAGTCCCATTCATATCGATATTTTTTACTTCTTAATGTATCCGATTTCCTTACACGATCGTTTCCTAAATCATTATGTAGAAATATAATGCTATGAAAGTCATACTGATATTTTAAATTAAGTATAACTTTCATTATATATATTTATAATTATTTTTTCGTAAAATTCAGTATATTTCAATTTTCATTAAATAATTGTCATATATGATTCTATAACAAAAAGGCGGCAGAGAGTTTTGCGTAAACTAATAAATTTAAACAAAGTTCTGCGCCAATTTTTTATTTTATATTAATTATTTTGTTTCATTATTCTGCCAACGAGATATTGAAACAGAAAATAACATAAAAGCTGCTGGAATATTTCCGACAAACAGTAGTACGATACGGGTAGTATGTGAAGTGACAGATTAAATAGAAGTGTTTTGCTGACATCTTTTAGATTTCATAATATTATTCCAACTGCGTCCCTTTCATGCCCATCTTTCTTCGGTGACTTCCTATCAACGCGCTTTTAATTAGCGGACATCCTACGGTGACATATAGATCAATTAATGTCGCACCCAATCGATAAAGAGCTCTCCAGCAACACTAGCAGCCCTCATTTGCTCCTCTGTCAGAGATTTACGGTGGCTCCAGAACCGGATGAACTTACTGGTTACCTCACCACTCGTGGAAGCAGGAAGAGGCGATCGTTGGACCACGTCACTTCCTGCGAGAGTTTTTGCCTCGTCTGCCGGCAATCGGACGAGGGATCGAAGCAGAACTGGATTTACTTCATCTAGATATCCGCTCGAGAACGGCACTTGATGATGAGGGCAACGCAATGCCCTCTGCATAGTGCTAATTCCTCCACCGCACTCTTCTGCAACTTGGAATGCATTTGCATTATCGGTCGGAATATCGACGCTGGGATTCGCGATTGATATTCCTTCGCCGACGGATGAAAATCACGCCTATGCGCCGCATTCCTGCCGTTCCTCCGTCGAATTCCCCTCCTGTGTGACCATCGAGGAAGGTGCATCTCGGATATTTTTATCCTTGCCTACCGAGAGCTATCTCTCCCTTCCGTGAAAACGACGCATGCCAAATGCATCGATGAAGTGTGGTGGGATCATGCAAGAATCACTTGCTTCTCGCGAATCTATAATGGATATAAATTTTTCATTTTTTCTGATGTTTGATATACGTACAAACAGCTGCATGAGAAGGTGGTGATTATTAATTTATAAAAAGAAATAAGAGGGTGGTCTGAAAAGTTTCCGACACCAGATTTTTCAGAAATCTTCAGAAAATTTTCAGAAAACATGTCGAGAAATGGCGAAATGTCGGAAACTTTTCAGACCACCCATATACATATTCTCTTCTACTAGGTGTTCGAATATTCTACTGAAATTTTATATTTTGAAGGTCTTTTAAATTGCAAAGGCATTATTTGGTATTGATTACAAAACTTCAAAATTTATTGAACTTCAAGAACAAAATTAAGAGTTCAATCATTAAGATAATCGTGATACTGTCATCAACATCTTTGTATACATTCCTTGCAGGAACAGCAAACTTAATATTTGAATTAACAAAAGGCTTAGAAAACTTCTTGAGGTCCTTAAAATGGCTCCAATTCGTAGTTATTTCTAGAAACTAAACTATGATATTCGTTCTTAAAATTTGCTGAATGTTTTTCTTATCAGTAAGTCTAGAGTAGAAAGAATGAATTTTAGATTCAGATGAACGAATATAAGTATGATGATTTTCTAAATTAATATTTATACTTATTTATTATTATAAATATTGGTTGATGGCCCAGGAAAGGTAATGGTCTAAGGAAATAAAAATCTACGGAAAGGCGATGTTAATTTAATGTAGCAAAATTTAACGGTTTTAAAGATATCTTACGTTTGAATGGGCCCAAGATTTTTAACATGTTACCACTTCGTGTAAATGTGCAATCTCAGAAACGTGTCTTTCGACTTACGAACTCTTGGCGTCTGGCTACTGGGAATAACTTGTTTCTGCGAGTTTATATGGCTGACCGTATATTTTTGTGTTACTATTTTTTCATGTTCACAGTGTTTATAACTTGTCAATTTTGTAACTTCAGTTTTTTGCAATAGATATGTTTCTGTATGAAGGTTACCTCATTAACCTGAGTGGCAACCTAAAGCGTCCATCATTTCTTTTCGTCGTATTCCTCTATCTGCTATTTTTTATTAATTAAAGCGAATAAAATACACCTAAATAAAATAATATTAACAATACTAGAAAAGAAAATAATACCAACAAATTCGACATCTTTGGAACAACTAAAATCAGGCAGGATAATTAGAGAGAGAGATGCTAAAAACGTTCAGAATTACATGGAAATCCCCGTAATAGCCCGAGTTTTGAATTCAGTCAAAAGGGAAAAGTCGAAGGAAACAATAACGGGCAAACGGGAAATCCTCTTAGATCGACCCGGAAAGAGCAATAAATTTCACGCATTTCAATCTGGAGCGGGAGGAAGCAAGTGATAAATTGAGTTCGGGTCATAGTCTCCGCCTCCGAAATCCTCTTATTATTAAAAGAAGGAAGAATCCCTCCAGAAAGAGCCCTTATAGGAGTTGAGAACCTTGGGTGGAGGCGATGACCTCTGGTTCGGTTCACCCCGGAGGGCCAAAGGCAATAAAAGTGAAAACGATGAGAATGGTAGCGGATGAAGAGAGTTCAAAGAGAGAGAGAGAAAAGATAGGGAAAGAGAGATAAGAGAGTATGGAAGGAGAGGGAGTGCCAACGCACCTGATAGAGGAACTAGTTTTAATAGCTCTCCTTTATGCTTTCGGCTGTCTACGGACAGACGTTTTTTATGAGGAATCTGTCGTATTCTGTTAGTATCAGTGCTGGATGCTATTAGACCGTTTCGTCCCCTTTAAGTTACAGTGGATTTGGACCGGTACCCAGATTATTTTACGGAATATGATAAACTGGTCAGCCTTACTGAAAAGATCTATGGAGGATGGTGAGAAGAATTTCAAGAAAGAATATCAAAATAAGGTTTAAACAAAGCTATAAATCAAATTTACACAGGTTACATAATCCAAGATGCAACCAAATTAGAAATGCAATAAATTGTTCTAAGCTATTGTAAAATATATTTCTTAAAATATTGTAATAATAAACGTTTTCCTTGCTTTGGGCTGGGTACGTCTGGTTGGGTATGTAAATATTCTTTTCCTAACAAAAGTAGAACATTTCTACACACTGACAGCGCTGCTGCCGTGGTTGACTAGTTTTGAATCTGTTTCGAAATTTTTATGATACAAAGTAGTAAGATCTTAATAAACTTTCGGATACTGAAGTATACTGAAGGTCATAACAATGGGTGTAAGCATCCTTTTTGAACTTTTATTGAGAAGTTATTCGTCGTTTCCTGTAGCATTCTCGTGCAAAAATTATTTCCTCTCGGAATCAAAACCTCTCTAAAAATGACGAAAACCATATAAATAAATAAGTTTGTTCTGTACACATTATAGTTGCGTAAGCTGAATACATTGACAGCCACAATAACGCTCAATTGGATCTTAATTCTCAACACTCAACAAATATTAGCCTTCCCCGTTTAATAGTGAACTCCGTGAGTTAGCGTGGAAAACGCTCTTAAAGTCACGAGACAGAAATATTAAAGGGCAAATCTCTCAGAACAAGAAGTGGAACGCGCACTTCACAAGACCAAATCTCAAATCGTCATTGGACATGACTCATAACGCTAATGCACTGCTTTTCGTTTGATGATTGCGCAAAGAGAGATAGATCGATCCCGAAGAAAAGGGAATTATGCAACGAATGAGCTCACCTCATTTGTGAATCACTTCCATAAACATCGAAGTCAGCAAACTTATATCGAGAGTTGCGTGCTGGTAAGAAAACGGCTAATCTGCAATATCCGCCGAGACAAACAGCGTTTTGTGTATGGCAACGAGTACAAAGGAGAAATTTCCAGAGCACGTGGGCGTCCGTGTAAACAGCAAAGTAAGGAGAATGAGTCCGCGGCTGATTGGAGAGAGAAATGAATAGCGCTGCCACGGAAGTACAATAAGAGCAAAGGCTTGCCGGAGAAGATAAATAGAGTGAGGAAGGGCGATGATATTGGAGATACAGGAAATTCCAACTCGCCTCCTTCATTTTAATCCCTTCCGTTAAAAATTGCTTTCGTTTTTCGTTTTTCATCTCCATCGATTTAAGACTCCCCTTCCTCCTTTTCCCCTTCTTCCTCGGTTTCGTTTTTCCTTTCTTTTTGAACTCGCTTCCTCTCTTCGAAAGAGGAGAGGCGTCGGAACATCTCTATCCTTCTTCGAATTATGGAAATGGCTCACCTTTCAAGAGGTTAAGTCTGATCGAGAGGTTGTATTTTGTCAATCATCGTTTTTGGGGATAAGGTAAAGATTACCTAGTAGATTTTAGAAAAAAGTTGTAGAAAGATGAAAGGCGAGGTATGTTGCCGAAAGAGATTTTTGCGGAAATGCTATTTCTCGACTATGATAAGAACCAGATTCATTCATACGTCAAATTCGGAAATGTGAGAATCGAAGCAAGTTGACTAAACGTAAACCAAGTAGTCCTAATTTTTGATAAATATATTTAATGAGACTAGTAACCTCTTTACTCTTTTGAAAGACGTTGAGGACACCGTGGAAAGCTAACCAAATTCACTCTGTAGGATGGAATATAATGATAATATATGTCCTAATCAAGCCATAAATATAACAAAAATATCAAAATCTAAAACTTGATTTATCCAAGAGGAATTAAAATTAAATGTAAACCTGGAGAAAATTTTCCTGGAAAATCGGAGACCTGGGTTCGAGTCACAGAGGTTTCGATATTTTTAACTTCTGTTTAAGCGCACACGTGTAGATTTCCGAAACTGTAATTTCCCTTTCTCGAATCAAAACCCATTACGTATCATAGGAATAATTTTCATCATTCTGATTAATTTACGTTCATCCTGATTACCACCAAAGATGATAAAGCTTTAGTAACAAAAAGTTGTTATAGTATTCACATGTCTTTGTTCCCAATCGAGTAAAGGGAATGATTTTTAGATTAATCGCACAAAAAAATCAGTCTGAAAAAAAACACTGAAATGTTTTTAATTTTCGCAACAACACAGACTTATTGAGACCATCACCAAAAGAGAATGACCAGAAGAAAATTGAGGGAAAAAGAAGACATGAAAATTCATCCATCGATAATTGCAAATTGACTTTTCTGCGAGAGAACCGAGGGAGTGTTTTTTGTTTCGCGCTCGGAACGAGTCTAATAAACGTCGGGGAAAGGATAAACTGCAAAGTCGTATTTAATTAGGTCATCAATATCTCGAAAGCGCGGAGAATTGGGAAAAAAATAAATAAAATTCGATTACCAGCGCGAGGGATTGCTGTGGGGCACGCGTTTCTCAACTTCTATTCACTCGATCGCGATACACGGAGAAATTAGGTCGGATACGGGGAGACAAAACCAGCATCAACGGAAGCTAATGAGGAACGATCTCACAATACACGACAAAAGATGGCGCTCTATTCTCCGGGGGGCTCAAATGATTTCGAGATTTAAGCATTAATTTTGGGCTAAAAATAAGCCTCGCTTGTTTCCGAGGAAATCTCATGCAGAGCAACTCCTCCGTGGATAAAGGAGCCTCTGAGACGAATAAGACATTTCAAACTTTTCGACTGCGTGAAGGATAATGTAAAACTTCTTCGATGACGGAGAAGAAAAACAAAGCGCCTTCAGCGGGAGAACTGCGAAACAGTTGTATTCGCGAGATAGAAAAGGTACAAAGAAAGGCAATACGCTTCGTAAAAAATTGCTATGATAAATCGGTAAGTGTTACTCGGATGCTTCAGGAGGCAGGATGGGAATCTTTAGAAGAAAGAAGGCTCAATCAGAGATTTAAATTACTTGATAAATTCAGACAGAGCACGTTCATAGAAGATGTAGCCGAGATTATGCGCCCTCCTTGCTATATAGGCCGTTCTGATCCAGCGAGAAAGATCAGAGAAATAGATGCTAAAACCAGTCGATTTAAGAATTCTTTTTTTCCCAGAACAATACGCGAAAATAATCGACTGGGCAAATAGAGTCCTGGTGCTTGCACCCCCTGCCACACGCCGAAAGGCGGCTTGCAGGGTACAGATGTAGATGTAGATGTAGATGTAGATGAACATAAAAGCACAACGAAATGGAATAAGAGTAGTCGCGTGACATTTGCTGCGGGATTTGGCACGAGAAAATACTGCGAGAGTACGACACAACACATATTTCTGCGGCAAAAAAAATTCGTGCATAATTAACGCGAGGTGGGCGTAACAATGGCCCTTCGTTAGTGCACAAGAAAATTTTAAATGCAACTCTCTTCCGTGTTCCGATGCGACTGAAGTTTGAATTTACTCGTGAATAAGTATGAAAACACGGCATTCGGAATAAGAGCAAATGTATAATGAACCAGATTTGAAGCAACAGTACGTATCAGACGGGAAATGCGGTGACTGCGAGTTTCATTCACACACCGCATTCGGCGGGCATGGAATATTCTGTTTTCGCTTAAAAAACAACAGAGTTGATATCTATCGATTTTCAGAACTTTAAATATCTGCGTGGTGAAGGAAAGGCGAACAGAATTCCGTAGTGAATATTATTTATATGTGAGTATTACATATAGAAACAGAAGTAAAGCAAGTATGATATAATCCTGCTTAAGATTTTTAAGCCCTAAACCTACCGAGAAATATTTAAAATGTAAAAAAAAATCTCAGTGATATCTTGATTGGTGATATAGCCGGTGACACTTTACCTTTGCAAAAAAACTCCATTTTAGAGCTTAAAGAATAATTCTGGGATGTTCTACGTAGTAGAATTTACTGCTGTAAAAAGGAGACAAATATTACATTTAATACTAGGATACTCACAACAGATGGATACAGGATATGGGAGCATAATAGATTTTAAGCATAAAGAATTTACGATGATGACTACCGAAACTAGTCATCTACTCGCAATTATGATTAATGAAATTATTCACAATAAAAATAACACCTGAGTGACCATTTCGCATAACTGTAAATGTGAGGAAGTATGCGTTGGACACCTATCAGTTTCCAAATTGAAAAGCGTAACATGTTACTCAATAATCAGTAAGCCTAAGCTCCAAGTGTAGTTCAAGGAGTCGGAGAGTCCCGAAAGCACTACGTTTCGTACTAAATCGGGAATGGAAACAAAACAAGGTTGCTTTCCTTAGAAAAGATCTTCCTGAGAGCACATTTACCGTCCCTTTCATCGAAATTTGCAGATCATTCCCCGGGGAGGTTTCGGACGGGGAAGCAATTGGAAAGGATAGAATACATCCATATTAAAGATTTCGTAAACTGAGCCACCTGATTTCATTTACTATAAGGATAAACATAACAATAATATGACTAACATACTCGTACTCGTATGTAAAGAGATATGTTATTGTGTAAACGTTCGTCTACTTTGATATTCAGATCAGGATTCAAACAGCCTGAAGCCTGTTCTCTGATGACTTCCACTATTAACTACCGAAAGCTTCGAAGATGGAATTAGGCTTGCTAGGCTAGATAAGGAGTAAGGTATTTTGCCTCGATTTCCTCACTGAGACACAAGAATGTGATTTGTATAATACTGTAAATCCTAAAAGGGCAATAATTAACACTTTTATTAGCATTAAGGAAGGAATTACTATGAAGAATACCAGTAGTCCGCATCACGCTCGCTTTCATACTATCAAAACCAGAGACAAGACTGATAGTTCGGATAATATTATAGTGGAACTTTGAAGGACTGCTTCCATAGTAATCTTATTAAAATTCATTTGACATGCGTCACATAAATAATAAGGCGAAGATATTTATAAAAATATTTTAATCGGAGACAAAATGCTGAAAAGATACTTTCTACCATTTGCAGCTGATTAGCAGCTAAGAAGCAGTTGGTGTCTGATCATCATATTTTTGGCAGTATATTTTCAAAATTGTATCTCGCGATTCAGTGGCAAGAAACCCCTAGGACAAAAAATGAACGTTTATATTCAATTCTCTATCGCGCTTAACGGATCTCGCCTCAAAATCGTGATCAAATTTGAGAATCTCTTTTCGTGAAACATGAAAAAAATTAAATATACATTTTTTCCCATCCTGTAGACACAAGGTTTGAGAAAACTCACCCAAAATTATATCGGAAACAGATACGAAATATCTTCTCTTACTAGATAAATCTCCCTCAGGGTGCTACACATCCCTACATCGTAGTTTGCAGATCAGTCCTCCGGGAGATTTGGGATGCGTAGGCAAATGAGAAAAGGGCAGGAGACATCCGGAAGGGAAGTTGGGTGGAGGGGACGGTATTTCTTGCAATAGCACTCCGATGGTCATCAACCCCCCCAAACTCTCTCCCTCCAATCACACGCATTCACGCTGATCCGCCGCTTTTTTTCCGCTCGCTAGATTTGAATGCGGCCGGACTGTTATTTCCCTCCGATAAATACTTTCCGAGCCGTCCGCTTTATTTATTTTCGCTTAGAATAAAATTAATAAACTCGGGAGAACACAAAGCTATTGATCTGCCGTTGCGAAGGGAACGAGATTATTTCCCCCGCTGCGCCGTGGATCCGAAATAAAAAAAGAAACTCGTTAATTTTTCACCGGCTCGTGACAGCGAAAACGAAAGCGGTCGCGCGCACGCCTTTTCACGGCGAATGTTACGCAGGCCAAAACTGCAACTCGCGCGTGAATAACGAATTTCAATTCAGCTAAGGTCTCTGGCGTGTTTTTGTATCGTTGCCGTGTTTTCGCGCATTTTTTCCTACGGATAATAACGCTGAGTAATGGGGATTTGGAGTCGAGGGCTGATTAAGAAAAATTTCGAACCTCGCTGTAATTGAATTCCAGTCGCGTTCGACTTTCCAACGCCAACTACTACTCCGACATTTGTTGAGTCTTCGGCTTGTTTTTGGGTTCGATTCGAAAACGATGCACTCATCTCAACGGGGACTTCGAGGGCTTCCTTTGAAATTAATCGCTTCGGTATGCGTATCGAAAGTTCCATTTTCTTTCTTGTCTGAGCACTTCGCGATCCCCGCATTCCTGCGGAATAGATGCTTCAACTTGCTCGTTGGAGGTGAGTGTGTCATTTGCAAGGATAAGGTTTTCGGGGACGTAAAATTGTAGATCCCATGAGTGTGCTTCTTTGCAATTCGTTTTGATTTCAACGGAGGCCCTCGTATCTCGTACTGCATATGAGGATTTGAATTTAAGTACTGAAGGCATAAAATAGAAATGAATATTGCTAAGAGTGGCTTACGAGAAAACGAGGATTTGGAATGAGGACATTATTCTCATGAAATCTTATAATCTCTTTATAAATCTCAAAATTTTATAGAAACGGTAAATTAAAAGCGTTGGTTTCTTGTATACGAATAATAATTAAACTTGAAGATGAAGAGAGATATGTATGCCCAAGTTTCACAGAAAATATTTCCGGCGACTCAATATGTGAAATGCTCTAATTTTGGTTAAACCCTCATTTTTCCATTAGAATTTTATTTATATAAATAAAAAAATAGTTCATACAAATTGATGGAATACTACCTAAGCAACATATGAATGCTTTTTTAAAATATCTAATATAAATATCCACATATAAAATTAAACGTTTAATTAATATCTGAAAAAATAAATATCCTTCTAATAATACACTGCGTTCCAGCTATTTTAGTTAGTTTGATAGCTGTAAACAGTAGTAGAAATCTTTTAATATAAGCTACATACTGTAATTTTATAGGCCAGATTGAAGAAGATCGCATAGAGACGATCTAAAATGAGGCTATTCTTGCAGAGAATACAGAGAAAAATACTTAGGATTTCATCCCCATATGATCCATTATTACTGACTTGTACAAATGGAGCGCACTGTAGCTGAATATTAATCTGATTTATTTAATTTTTAATTCAATATTTTAATCAACACATGTTTAGACAGCTTAGAAAAACGTATTTCAAAAATCCGGATTTAAAGATGTGACATTTAAAAACGCCGGTCAGAGAACCACCAAACCATAGATTTCTGCTTTACAGATCAGTGGATCTATGCTCTGAATATAGCATAAAGGATCAAAGAGTGGTTTACTCTTTTTTGTCTAAATTCCTCCAACGGATAGTAATTTTACGAAACCTCTCAACGTGGATCGAGACTTCATTTCTTTACATACTGTTTTGCCTCCCATCGCTCTTTTGTTTGCGAGAGAAAATCTTTCCTTTAGTATCAATATTTGGGCGCTGATTGTGCTAATTGGTGCTTCGTCAACAAACCGGAAATCGAACAATGCGTCCGCCTCTCTTTTAGTTCGCTTTAATGAGCAATTAAGGACGAAAAGTATAGTGTTTAAACGTCAGCGATGACGTCTGCTGAATATATGTTTATCAGCAGATTATATAGACAGTTCTTGTATATCTGAATCACGCGAACGCGGAAAATATGCGCAAATGTAACACCATCCAATTATCGCGACAAGGGATTTCAGTATCCGTTGCGTAAACAAAGGAAATATGTGAATAGCTAGAGATTACAGATGAAACGGTCACATCTTACAAATCTCTTCATAATTCTGCAGGGTTGAATCGAATGGAAAATATAGGATAATAATAATGATTGGTTTTCGAACTTAAAATAATATCAATATTCTCATCAAGGACATATAATCCTCTATTATAATAATAATTATCATCGTGCATAAATTTAACCATCCGATATTAGTAAATTCCATAAGAACTATACTTGAAGATGATTTTAAGTTTCGTTTTAAATTAATTCCTTTCGTGAAATTTAATCATAAATATCCGAACAATATCGGATACCATACGAAAGAGAATGTAAAGGAGTTTCTTATTTTTATTTTTGAGCTTTGCTTTCAATTTATCGATTTCTCGTCAACCTTAATAAAATTATTTTTTCGTAAACGACGTTGCTCTCAATCAAAACATTGGCAGTTACAAAGGTTTTACTGACACTTATACAATGAAAGAGTTTATTCACATCTGTCTCAGTACCATCCGCATCAATTATGGTCGCCTCGGTAATTAGTAAGAGTAAGAAATATGCGAATAATTTCGAAACAAAATAACCGATTAACGACTTAAACTGCAAAAAAGTTACGAAAATTTTAAAAAGTTGCAAAAACCTGGCAAAAATAGGCAACAGTTTCAACCGTTGAATAAGGAAAGTGCGATGGAAATGTTCCCATTTACGTATTTAGTGAATGAAAGAATCCTTTCACTTTGAAAATTGCATTTAATCTTAGAGAAATTTATTATTGACAACTGAGCTCGAACCTATATTCCTAAAGATGAAAATAGTGTTTCTGTGCAAATCTCACATTTTTCCATCGCAGAATATGTAGTCGTTTTTTTCGTCGGCGCGGGCAGCGAGTTCCACTTACAGTTGACATTTCGCTTTGATATTGATACAAAGCAGATGAGAATTCATGGAAAATTCGCGTATTTACAGAGCGAACACGGAGCACCGCGCGACGCACTCAATTGCGCAAATAGAGCCATTTGTTTGCATCGATGCAAGATCATTAAGTCCCCCGCGCTTAATGAACTACATATCGCGATTCTCCCTTTAAGATTCGCGAAAATGAGAATGAAATATTGCGAAAGCCTCACCTTTAGCTCACTGAAATGAAAAGCTCTTTTCCGGAGCCGAATTTAAAATTGCCGTTTTGTTTTGCACCTAAAGAGAAAGGCCTCACAATGGCCGGGAGCGAGAAGGCTTTAAGGCAGCTCTTCATATCCTTTAAGTACCAAATCCCGAGAAATTCAGGAGCTGCGCTACTTCTCCGCCAGTGATCCTGCAATGCCCTCGTTTCTCCCACTCGACGCGCCTCTCTTTATGAAACCCATTATCTTCACTCCCTTTCATCCTTCACCCGGGACGTAAAAAAGCGCCAATAATGGAGACTCCAGCTCTTCCGCTCAAACAGTCACTCCTTTCCTTTTCCTTTCTCGACACGCACAGTCGGTAACTTTTGTGTCACTCCCCCCGCTTTCTGGATAACCCATAAAAAAATACATTTGCATCCAAAGGTCGAAGCGACGTTTTTTCCGTTTAATTTCGAATCTGCGAGGCCCTCCTCCCCCACGAGTCACCAGCGCGAGCGCTTGCCTAACAGAAAAATAAAAGAAGGATGGGCGACGGAGAGAGAGTAACTTTACGGAGAGAGTTCCTCGGGATTTTCTTCTTTTTCTTCGATACAAATTTGAGGATTGCGTTTCGTAAGTTTGGAAGAGTTTCCCTGAGGGACCACGAGGAGTCGAGTTTGTCAATTTCACGCGTCGATCGGTATTAAGATTCTAAGTTGAAGGAGTCATCAGTCATCCTCTGCTATCAGGGCCCAATGAGGGAGTAAGTTACTCAGAACGTTGAAATCTGTGGGTACCGATGATACCAAAGATAATTGGTAAAACTTTTAATGCATTAATTTTAACTTTCATGATTGAATTGTAATTAAAGGTTTGATTTAGTTATTACAATATTTACCATTTATTTATAATAATTTACAATTACAGTATTTACCATTCATAGTAGGCCTTACAAGTATTGTATGCTCTAGAGTTTTTATTTCTACATATCTACTTAATTTTTCTAAAGCTCTCTCCATGACAAAATCATCACCATTTATGAGTTATATTGATAAAAACATTGAGCGGGATGGAATATGAGTATTTTCATTCTCGATCTCGCCTGAATAATGAAGTTATCTATTAGTCGTATTCATTAATGCGCTTAGAGGCGTAATTAATCTACGAGTCATCGAGAATCTCAATAAGATTCGGTGATCGTTTTCATTCGGCCCACCAATTCTCTCAAAGTTTTCTGAATGTATTTTATCTCAGAAATACGCATCCTTGAGTAAAATAGGTAACATATTGAATGCCATGTAATATCTCTCACTTAAGTTACTCTTGTTACGATTGAATATTTTGATAGTGTGCAGAATAGCTTTCAGCTTGAATTTTAACTTTATAGTCAGCTCTTTGTTTATGTGTACGCTTTTTTACTATAAAAATCGAATAAATTGTATATGTCGTTGAGGGTTGTCTACATCGAGGGGTCGGTAAGCCTTGTATCGTCTTATAGCGCTCCTAATGTATCCATACAGCCAATAAAGATAAAGGACCAAAGGATAAAGGAAAGGCCAAAAAGATAAAGGATATAACAATGAATAAATGCTATATTAAGTGATAATATTTCAACTATTTAAGATATCCAGTAGTACTGCGGCACTTGAGATTACCTAAACTCACGAATCAACATATTGCTGTAGTTAATGTTGTGCTACCTCACAATTACGGAGTCAGGAAAGTAAGTCTAAACATGAAAGGATAAGAGGTATGCATGTGCCTTAGGGAATAAATGCCTCCGAAAGGTCTGGAAAACCCAATACCTTTGAATGCAGCTTCACTAGGCCATATCCTTCAAAGGGACTTTACTTCATAGGACAGCCACACTTCTGAAGGTAGCATTGGCTTTGATAAACTTTTTCAATTCCTCCACCTCGATTAATATTTATAAATGAATCCCAACGGTCTCCTCTCGGAAAGGATTACTTTTTCTCCCCAAACTAACGACAATATGCGTCATTTTTGGAAAGTTTTCTAAAGGGTTATAGTTGTAGCTCATCTAAAGAGCGCATCTCTGAATTTCCCGAGAGGAATCTCGTGGCCTTCCACTGGGATTCGCCCCTAATCTCAATGATGATTGATATTCGGATAAAACCCAATGAAAAATTACTCAAGAACACTTTCTGGTGAAGAGGGTTCCCATTTCATTTTTCTTCTCAGTCTTCATATGATACGGATGATTACTTTTTCCACCGAAGCGTGAAATATGAAAGCGAGATTTCGTGGAGTCGGAGGATTTTTAATTCGAAAGAGTGCTGAGGTATGCAATCGATATTTGGACGGGGAAAACAATGCTAATTGGGACCTATCACAGAGAAGTCTCAATTATTCTCCACAACGATATAATGATCTCCCGATCGTCGAAAGTAAATTATTCATGGATATTATATACTATGGTAAAATACGAAGCTAGGGAATATATTTGCTTATGACAGAAACCATTCCCAAAACGTTAAAAAGACAAAAAAGGATGATTCATAATCTAAAGTTTTGGCGAAAAAGTTTCCACTCTCTTTTAGGGTAAATTTTATCACTATTATATTTATTCGAGTCCTTAATTTAGCATATTAACACGTCGAACACATTTCTGGCGATTGGTAAATGAAGTAAAACGTGATGGGTAACATGCGTTCACTGCCTAATTTTTATTTACATTCACCTCATCGAGAAAGCAACTGCGCAGTCTTCCAAATAATACGAAATGAATAACGTAGCTCCTACTAAATACAATTGCAATTGCTGAAATTCGAGTTTAACTTAGACTTAGAAAGGCACTATCAGAAAAGCAAGCAAATGTGGCAAACACATTGATCAAAATAGCAAAGAAAACTACAAAGTTACGGATGGCAATTAGCAGTTGGACTAAATGAGGTGGAAAACAGGATTAAAGGATTTTCGGAAGCTTATGTTACGTAACTCAGCAGTCATTAATGGTACATACTCGATTAAGGAGCTTGCAATATGTTGGTTAGTTTTAATCACTCTTACTTTTCATAATCAAAGAAAAAATACAGATCCAGAACTAAAAATGAGCTAAATAAAAAAGTTAAATAAAATTACTGCGTAAACTGATACTTGGTAAAGGTACTTCAGCTTAAACATGAAATATGCGAATACCAAAGGAAAAATTTTCTCTTTCAATTTCGTATTCTCGTTAACACAAAGGCTTTTCATAGCCTCTCTTCCCCATTCTTTAATTTTTTTTGCTCTCCCGTAATCAAGCATAAAAACGTTGTACAATTAATTACGGCCGATTTTTCTGCTCCAAAATTGATGTCCCTTAATTGTTGAAAGTGCTCGTTTTTAATTAGACTCAAAAAGCTGAACGTTGATCATTAGATATAAAAACATGATAAACAATGCTGCTTTAATTAATTTTTTTAGAAGCAGAATAAAAATATTCGATTCTATTCTTTGTGCCCATGTTGAGCTCTTCCGGTTATCTTCAATCCCTCTTTGTTGCGATCCGTTTTCATTTTGCTCGAAAATACCTATTCTTCTATAGGTATATTCTTCTATATCTACCAAAGATTACCTTCGCAAAAAAGCAAACGTTAATTTTTCAAACGTGATTCAAGAAAATCCCTCTTTAGCAATGAATATTTTCTTATACAAAATATCCTGCCCTACAAAGTTAATTAACCACCTTCTGAGAAAGCCAGCTTAAAAGAGATCGTTTCAAAGCAAATAATTTAGCATTTTCGAGAAAATTTTCTTATAATCACTCGCCTAGACGTTGTATAAATATCAACTAAGAATTTAATTATTTCCCTCAACATGGATTTTTATCTATTATAGAATAATCTAGGAGACTTTCCGTAGATCCGAGAGGATTTATTAAGTCAATCGAGGGAAAATTTACAAAATTTTGTTGATGTTATAAATAGACATGAATTACTCTCATAATGGATCTGAAATAAGGGATCAACATAGATGGATAATATTTCTGTTATAAAATGACCAAATCTTCCTATGAAAAGAGGAATTAACTTGAAGGGATCAACCCACCTCGGTGACATTTAGACATTAATTAATCTTTTCTCTGCCTTCCTCTTCTTTTATCACCACTCTTTTTCCTCCATTCTATATGTCCTAATCAGCATTTAATCCTCTTTTTCACTAATCGCGCTGCTTTTCTTTCGGTCGATCTTTAACAAATGTATGTTTTCACTAAGCCTTTCATCAGATACATTAAGGACGTAGGTGAGTATGCTAACAGACTTATTAACTGTAGATCAGCGGTGTAGCTACACCGTTCGTAGAGCCTGGGGCGGCGTCTGAGTTTCCTTTGTTCCTTAATACAGATCAAACATACACACTCTGAAACAACACTGTAAGGCGAAATATAGCGAGTATATATAGTGAGAGAATACAGTGAGTATTTTTCCTAATATTTCACCAGATGCTTCTTTGAGATGCTTGCAACTTTCCCCATGTACCATTTAATGAAGGATAATAGTAGAAGAGTAAAATACTAGGAAGAAAAAAGGTCTAAGGATCTAACTCGAATAAAATCTTAATGCATAGCAAATTTTACTTTTTCGTTCATTAAGCCTTCATTGACTCAACATATATACACTATTTAATTTATATCCCACTTTTTAGTAATTTACCCTTTTTCACCTTCTGCGGTTGACAAAAAGTGCCGCCATAAAAGAAGTGCCACCTCTCTTGCCCCTTGCTAACTACGCCTACAATAAATTCAATTAGAATTTTGATTAAGATATAACCATTTAAAATTCCTCACGAATAATCCTCGCCATACGAATCAGCTTACCCCTAAACACAAACAAACGCGATGGCTTAAGGAACTTAATGAGGCGACAATGCTTAGGATACTCTATTGCCTAGATAAAACATATCGACAAAGCCACGATAAGGCAGACCCCAGAATAAATTTAAAAATCAGCAGAAGATAACGAAATCGGCAGCGAGGAGAACGCCTGTTTTCTCCTTAGAAAACACACTTGCAACGAATCAAGCGAATAAGAGGTCTCGTAAGACTTCGTGTTCCCAACAGATCTGTACGAGTTAGATATCACGAAATGAATAAACACTAGATCACGGAGCTCTCTTTCTAAGGATGAGCATCTTTCTTCGGAAATATGGCTTCGACGAAGCTATAAAACTGGGATGTAAACGTCAAATGATATCATCGCACGAAGAGGAGAGGTTCAGCGATTCTCAACTAGGAGGCGTGTGCCTCGATCCCTCCCACGCCTTCCCAGGGGCGACTTTTTTATGCCTTTTCCCTGCCATCTCGCTCATTGTGTCAAAAGCTTCCTTCTTTCGACTCCCACCACGATCTCCATAGAGGGCACCCATACCAATCTCGTATTGCCACATATTCTCCGAGATAATACATTCGCATCATAAAAAGCATAACTAACACCTGAATTGTGACACAGTTCAAACACATGTCATCTCAAATGGATATTTCGCGGGGATTTTATAAGTGGCATTTAAAAAATAACGAATTATGTTGTTATGTTCGGATAACTTATTAATGGCTAAATTGTTGCAATATTTAAACATTATTACAATTTTTATAAGTTAAAGTAACACTCAAACATATGTTACATAATAATATTAACTGAAAATAACAATTTTATGATTTTCTATAATTTCATTAGTTTTTAATTCTATGATTTTCTATAATCTTTTTGTCTTTAATTCAAACAAAAAGCATTGACAAATACAGAGAAGCATTACGGACTATTTATAGCTTGAATTTTTTGAATAAACATTTATATTTTACAAAATCAATGCGTTGACTGTGGGAAGATCCAGGACCCTATCAACTACCTCGTATTCTCACATTCCTGATTTCCTCATTCGGAATACTTTTCCCTTTCTTTTGACCGAAGAGCTCCTTTGAGAGACCGTTTTTGGCGTCGTAATTGTTTCCCCCAAGTTTTTTTTTACTGATAATAAAATGAATGTAAATTTTAAGGAAGCTGTTTACCCTTCCTTTATCGGCTATCGATATGGCTTAAGGGATAAAAAAAGAATAAATCCCGATTCTAGTGGATAATTTCATTGTTGATTGAATACATGTATTTGTATAATCCTTCATGCTTTAAAATCATGAGAGGGCCGGAAATTCATAAGTGAAAAGATAACACAAATGTCCTTAATCAAGAAAAATAAATATATAATAAGATCTTTCTAAAATCCCGGTAATCACCTCTCTCGATTGATGTACATACTTTCCTGTTATGGAAAAAATCACTATACACTACAAATATGCTTTAACGGATGTAAAATCAAAGCATATTTATTACATTATATTAATGAATTTTCAAAATCTGCTACCAAAATTTTTTGGTTATTTTAAGGAAGAGAGAAAATTGGTATCTTTTGATTAAAAAACGCAATTTTGGTAATTTTCTCTGAGAGCTTCGAAGAATGTCATTTAGCCCACTACCATTCACTTCAAATGGCGACCCACTGGATTTAAAATCGATCTAAATCGATAGGAGATAAAAGAAAGAATTAGATCCGGCTTCCAATTGAAAACTATTCTTCAACTGAATTCTGCGGATCATCAAAGAATTCCGATCCAGCCTTACGGATTGAGTCCCAATTAAGATCTGGAAATTTCTTGTAAGCCAATATCTTCAACTATTTTATGATCGAAATAAATCGAAACTATTTTATATGAAAACAGAAAAGTTTGCGCCGGAGAACAGAGAGATAAATTCCTCTATATTTAGCTACCTCTATCGAAAGATAATATCAAAAGAAACATTTTCGCAGTTTGTTAACAAGGAGATCACAAAATCTTAAGGAACGAACGACAAAAAACATAATTTAAGATATTAACAACATCCATTAGTGATTTCCCATCTTCGGGCGGTCGCTTTTTATTCAAAATTCCAGCAAATAACTTTTAAAATTGATATCGAAGGGAAAGATATTCATAGACCTAACAGGAAGACTGGGATATTTTAACAACCTCAACTTCCAATAAAACATCGTAATTTATGTTTGCAAACGAAGCTCCGCCTATCAATATTTACCTGGACATTTACGACGTATCAAACCCACCTATCCTTTTGAATAAAATTAAAGAGATTTAAATCCGGCCCATTTATCTCCCCTTGTCTGCTAACGAAGATCAAAATATAGAGAGAGAGAGACGCTCCGGATTTTATAGCCTCGAACTACACAGGTATTCTCAAACTGCCCAAACGATTTCAGGCTATTTTATCTGCGTCCATCATTTGGCGTGACGTCCATCTGCGGCGCGTCACGCATGCGTCATCTCCATTTGTACCCCTCAATCTCGTATGCGAATTTGAACTCGTTTACTGGATGCTCACGATAGCACGTTTCGGAATCGCAGCCCGCAATTTCGCTAAATTGAGATGGATAATTTAAGCGAAATAAAATCGAACGAAAAATCTCCACATGAGAATCCGACGAGAATTTCCAACGCGATATTTTTGAAAAATTTATCGCCCCAAATTTTTCAATCTGGCAGAATTACATAAACGTTCTAAACCTATAGAATGATTTCCCACAGTTTGACCGAGTAAATTTTCAGAACTGACAATACTGCTGTACTAGAACAATCAGGTAGAATACTTCCATAGTATATTTAAATTCTAAAAAATTAATCAATGCTTTTATACTAGAGCTATCAGAAATTTTTGTGCTATTTAAATTTTATTCCAGATTTTTCGTAATACTTTTCCATTTACTTTAACGTAGTAAAACTCCCAAAATTACCCAGAAAGCATAAATACCTACTTTAAATTATATTTCGCCCTTCACGTGGAGGAGGAACTCAGAGATATTCTCGGTAATCCTCGTGATATTCTCGAAGATGACGAAATGTACAATAATTTAATAAGCTCTGAGACTTTTTTAATGGTTTCGGGAGGTTTACTTTGTTATATTATCCTCATCAATGACCTTCATTTTATCTTATTTTCCCCTTACATTGATAGTACTTTATCCTATCTCTTCGGTCAGCGTTGTTTTTTTTAGGAAAAAATGAAGGTAAACAAAAATTCTGTTTTATTCCAAGCGAGATGTCAACAGTGAGATGAAAACCTGTCTGCAGCGCATAATTAAATACCAGGGAAATGAAAAGTCTTTAATTACATCCCGTGTTACAAAATTTGAGCCGGAACACAAAGATTATATTTAAGAAAAAGCGGCTTTCAAACTTATACCTCCATAGTACTCCTTGGAAATTCTTTCCTGTTTGCAATACATATTAGACCACGTACATCTCATTATATTACAAACGAAATTTAACATAAATTCATGTTCATTCTATTGTAATGCTATAATTCAATTGAAGCTTTTCCTTTATCCAGCCACGTTGATAGATTAAATGGGACTTTTCAATTCCAGCTATCAAAATCATGGAAAGAGAGACTCTTTTGGAACGATTTCATGTCTTATAGGGGCTGCTCGAATAAGGAAGTGTAGTGGAGTTGAATCTTGCTGTGGATCCAAAGTTGGAAAATCAAATCTACTGATAGATCACGGAAATATAAAATTTAAACAAGCGTCACGGATCTCACCAAATTCGAAGATTCAATAGGACTCAAAAGTATTACCGAGGCTTCACACCATAGCTGTATTTCGCAAAAAAGACACACAGTTAGCAAAATTAACGCAGCACGAAAACGCGAATGAGATAAAGAACCGTATTCCGGACTTGAGTGCTCAATAAAATCCTTCCGTTCTTATTCCTTAACACGATCCGGGAGAGCATGATTGAGATAAAACAGAGAGAGAGATGATTTTTATGAATAACGTAATGATTCCATTACGAATCCCGTAAAATGGTCATTACTCGAGAGAGAGAGAGAGAAGGGGAGAAATTAAAGGCGTGAGAATGGCGCAGGAGGAATTGGGTGGCGAGGCCAAAAGGAGGAATGTTGCGTGTTTGGCAGCAGTTAGCAGTGAGATGGGGGTGGTGTTTTTGGGTGTGGTGCCTTGGGATGGCCCCCAGGGAGTGCCCACGGCCCCCCTCGAGAAAGGCGTTTTCCTCCCATTATAATTATCGCCAAGGTGGTGGCAGTAATGGCGGGAGTTTCGAACCGAGCTACGTCCAGGACCGGTAGCGTAATTCGATAATCTCTCGTTAGGCTTCCGACAGTTATATTTTTAGAGAAGCGTTCCGAAAGAGCGGTCCAAATTCTTTCCCCACTCCTTCCCGAATAAGCAATTGGAAATTCATTGCGCGGCGCGGTTTTTTCCCGAGCGCGAGATAACGACTGTTTCAAATTATACGTCTGTTCGCTGGAGCCGGTGAGCGGTTTTAAGGACGTAAAAGTGGCTTTTGCACCCGCGGAGGCACGGGATTAACATTTCCGCGGTAATCCCATCAAATTGGAAGCTGTAATTGCGCATATTCCGCATGTTTTGCAGGTATTGCTCATCTGATCCGAATCAAGAGGGCAATAATATGTGATGTCTTCATATTTGCCTGTAATACGTATAAAAAAAACTAATCCTAATTAATTAATTGAATTTCTTAATTGACTGAGTAATTCTTCCTGTTGAGGCAAAGGGTTTTTATTATTGGTATTCATCCCTTTAAAGAGTTAAATTAGAATATTCGAGCAAGGAATACATACAGGAGTTGAAAATTTTCATAATTAAAGGATAAAGTGTAACGTTTATTCTTCCTTTTATCAGTGTAATAATCCTGGAAACTCTTTTTATAATATTTGATAAATATTAACTTTTACAGATCTCATGTTTTACTTATCGTCGAAGAAGACTTCACAACACTCTACAATTAACTTATTAACTACTAATTATTGTTTTGATTCCAGTAAATGAACGATGTTAAATAAATGCACTTTAGCTGCAAAAAAATTATTAAAAAACAAAAAATGCACACGGACTTAATTTGAACAGTACTGATCATTTTGTACATCTTGTATTCCGAGGCTCGTTAATGGAATAATATTAATACTACCAATTGGAATAAAGGGAACTCAAAATTCACGATTTTTAATGGGCTTGCGTTAGCTTTTAAAGATAACTCTCCGGAATACTCTCATAAAAACTGAATTTGACGATCGAAGGATTATCATTTCTGAATACGTTTTCCTCGACATGACCGTATACGAACGATTTCTTGTTCGAATCACACGGAGAAAGAAATACAGAGAACGTGGAGAGAGACGTGGAAAAAATCAAGAAACAGCATGCTCCCCCGAGGGTTACTGATCTACACAGCATGCATCGCAAAATCAATGGAATTCGAAAAAATCAAGCCCGTCTCGGGGAGTGGTTGAACGGACGTTTTGAACCCCACATTCTGTTTTCTTTAGCTTACGTACATCCTTTGTGATGAAATGACGAGGCATATCGGGTTCTGAATTCCATCTCCGGGGGGGATAACGCGTTATTATGCACAACAATGAATAACATTCCCCGCGCCACTGTCCTGCGCTAAGTAGCAGCCTGGGACATAAAGAGACGAGTGGCTTAATTTATTCGATTCTCCAATCCGAAGATACGTGCATGAGAAACAGGCATGCAAACAATTTCATCTAGTTACTTTCCGCTGATACATAATTCAGGAGAGTTCGCCCACGTCCACCGCGTTGATTCCCCGGGTAATCGCTCCGCGAGATGGACAAGACGGCCCAAAGATTGGATGGAAATATCGATGCGTGGAAAATCCGGAGAATTATGCACGCCCTTAGATTTGCTCATTCTTCGTGCGCCGTTATTTCGCGAGATGTGCTATTATAAACGCAAGGGAGAGAGAGACAGGAGGAGGAAAACCAGAACAGGGAAAACGCCAGTTCCTCCTCCGACGCAGGAAATTACACATTCAAACGCTTCCATTTTTTTACTTTTCTTGTATCTCTCACTCGAATAACTCCGGGTCGAGGGGATAGGTGAGTGGGAATTTTTCAGTTCTCTCGCATTTCTCATAATTAAGCTCCCATTCCCGTCCCATATGTAGGCCATTTAAGGAGAAGCCGAGGAATCAGCTGCGAGCGAATCGAGAGAGAAACATCGACTCGCGCCCTCAGGCTTTCTCTTATTCTCCGGGAACACGTCACTTACTCTACACCCACGTACGCTCCGTCCTCTACTTACGTCCTTCCCCTAAACCCTTTTTATATCTCTTCCCTACATCACTTCCCTGGCGACCCTTCTTTGCACTTTGCTGTATGGGGGGTCGTAAAGCGAAAATGTTAAGGGAAAAAAGAAAAGGGCAGAGAGAAGAGCAAAGGACGTAGAAAAAACGAGTGAATTTTCATTCAATTGAAACATATACTCTTTGGTGTGACGTTATTGAAATACACACTTATGGATTAGTTAATTTAAGTTACATTTAGATATATATCTCTGTTAACCGAAATGAAACTAACAGGAGAAACAGGAGATGACCCAAAGGGTCGAAACCTAGGTTTCTGATTAAATATATTTTGTGATTTAATATAATTTTGTTCTTCCCTTTTCCTTCATAAATTAATTAAGGATTATAAAAATTTTACATGAGAATTAACTTTACATTTATAGAAGCTGGTTTTATAATCTTCTCTGGTCCATTAAGGTACGCCATAATACTATAATAAGGCCACAACAGTAATAAAATGGTGATATAACTTTTCACTATATGTAAGAGAGAGAGAGAGCTCTTAAGAGAAAGAGATAGAAACACTGTTAATTACACAGCTAGGATGTTGAAATCTCGGCATAGTATGACATAAAATATTACGTATTTACAGGGCGAATTTCAGTATACTGAGACCACTCTTACTATTAACCTAAGTCAATAATAAAGCTATATCCATATTTTGAAGGATTTGAAGCCAAGACTACAGTGCTAGACTAGCACGCCAACCCCTACGTAAGTCCGGCGATATAAACAAGATTATAATATACTGAACAAGTCTAATAAAAAAATTGAAGATATTATTCAGAACATATAAAAATACTTATTCAGCCAATTTCGAAGACTAAAAATACAATGTATGCTCACACGGTTTTAAAATCCGCATCTTGTGTAATTCGATTCATATGGTATGAACGTTACAAAATAATCAAACGAGATTTCCTCCAAGGCATCGCGTGAGTGAAAAACTGCCGGAAGGGGATGGTCGAGTTGTTTGAAAATGGAGAATAAGAAGAAAGAGATTTTGGAATAAAAAGAATTGAGAGTCCGAAATCCCTCTGAATCTTTCCCACGATCCCATTGGGGAGTGATTTAACCTCCGCGTCCGGGTTTGACGGTCACTTGGGCCGATGCAATACTTCTGAGGTCATACTATTTTTTCCCATTCGCGCCGAGGATCTGGTTTGATGACTAATTTGTAGGTCGACGAGTCGATGTCTGATGGGAAAACTGCAGTTACCTCAAACCCAAATACAGCTATAAAGATGCCGTCGTCGTTCCGAGTTCTCGTGGTGAATCGATTCAGGTCGGGGAAAATAGTGCTTTCACACTCGGATGAGTTTTCAACTCTTCGAATTTAGAGATATATGCGCCGATTCTGGAGAGCGGAAAACGTGGGACGAAAGTACCGGATTAGTTTTCTGATCAGCGCCTCGTAAAATTGCTCGAGAATCATGCGTGGATGTATTTATAGTATCTCGACATATTTCTAAGTCTCTAAAGACTTGTATCCTCTATCTGACAGTCAACGTATTCGAGAGACTAGAGATTACCAAGTTTTTCTTCCTAAATAAGCGATAAGTAATCTATGATAGATTCGCTTGAAGTTTTCATCCTCTAGCCATTTACTTATGCCAATTAAATCTGAACGCAAGAATCGATGTCATGTTTTATTTGCAGCCTTCATTTAATTTTGTTAATTTTTTTAAATTTCATCTACTGCTATATATAAGTACCCTGCAAGCCGCCTTTCAGCGTGCAGCAGGGGGAAACGCTTCAGAACTCCCATATCAATCTTTAAAAAATGACCTTTTTCTAAAACTTTTCCCAATTATCCCGTAAAATCCTCGAAGATTTCTACCACTAGAGAATCAGCCTCGTTTTTATGGACTTATAAATTAAATAGACTCAAAAAGGGTTCCATAAACTGATTGCTGCCCCCTATCATAAATAAATCTGGACCTTTGAAGATTTTTTAAGCGTTTGACCAGAAAATAAACAAAAAAGAAGATCTAATGTCATTACTTACCTAGTTATTTCTTCAAGTAGTTTGCATGGATCTGCTGCATAAAACTTGACGCCGAAGTACAAGGTGAAAGGGTCCGTGCCTAAAAAAAAATTTATGTTACAAACGTCAACTGAAAAAGTAAATGTATGCATTACCTTAATTACATTAATATATAGAAAGTAATTTAAAAATTTTAAAAATATTAATTAATTCATTTAATATTTGAGTATCAGTTTTAACTTAATTATCTTAGAAGTATAAGAAAAGAAATAACATGAAGAAAGAATTCAGAGAAATGAGACTAAGTAGATAGTAGTCTTGCGTCAATTTTTTTTTAATCGTTAGGTGGTAAGAAGTTCCCTCATTTACTTTTACGTAAGAATAACTTCAATACTGATTCGATATTATCACACCATAATTGAAAATTTGCAGCCAAGATTTTGTAATGACATTAATAATTAAATTCGTCGGAAATATTAAAATTAGGCGCTGCGATTTTATAGTAATAAGTGTCTCAGCATAGCTAGAACATTTTCTGACGCGACATCATAAAAAATATGAATATTTCTTCCTCCAATTAATAATGATCATAAACACATTCAGCTGCAAAAAAATCAACATTTCCTTTAAACGTATCTACATATCTCGTATCAAATACACATAGGCGATGTTTCGCTTCGCCCCGACGGCATATCTCTCAATTTATTCGATAACTGATACATCTGTGTTTCTCCGATAACATCCCGACTCGAAATCCAAAGGAGACGGAACTCCTTCGAGCGGAAAAATAAACACATCTTTGACGTACCCTTAAGAAAACGAAAACGAGATGTCGCGAGCGTTTCCACGCCAGAAACCGCGCCTTCTTCAGAAGAAAACTTTGCGGAAACCGACTCCTTATCAGATTCCCCAGAAGTGAGTTGACTCCTTCAGAGGGCAATGCAGTTGGGGAGGAAATCCACTCTGGATCGATCTAAAACGCGTTCACTTAATCCGTTTCCCCGGCACATCGTTCCCTTAAAAGCTGCTCTCATACTATACGTCCGCTTTTATGACAATTTCTGCACCGTGGGAATTCTCGTAGACATTTTTTCAGGAGCACAAAATGAGCGAGATAAGGGGGCTACTAAATGGAGCGACCCGAGGCCAATCGCCACTTCCTCTCGGACGACGGAATCAGTGACGCGATGAGAAGGAATTTTAGGGAATGCGGTCGTATTGGATGAACTGCGGCGGTGACTGAAGGCTGTGAAATCGATTGATCCACTTGTGCGGATAATTGCACGACCCAAGGAAGTTGCGCAAGAGAAAAACGATGAGTGATGGACCCGCATTCCCATCCGCCATAAATGACGACTGAATTGCTGAAGGCTGTGATGTGATGCTGATGGAAATGGGATGAAAGGTTGCATTCTTCCTCGAAGTTTGAAGCGATGCCTCCCCTTACTGATTTCTTCTCGTTTTCTTTGAATTAAGTCAGCAGATCATTCCTGCATTTTGAGCAAACTTGCTTAATTTATTGAGAAAGTTATCTATTTAAAATAATTATCAACACACAGCGACTGTGTGCTGTAATTAGGATTGCAAACTGCTCACGGCACACAGGCGGAGGGTACCTAAAGTAAATGGCTAATATCAATATGCAATTGAATAGCTGATACGCTGAATGAGAAACTTGATAAATTCTGCATATAACCTCCGACGATTAACGTACTGTACACATTTATAAAAGTCTTCTATTTTGAATAACATTAGAGGGGGCTATTTTATAAAAAATATTAGTATGGAAAGCTTTTATAAACCATATTGTTTCCCGTTTTATTTTCCTAAGGATTTAACAAAAAATACATAACTTTTATAAAATGTCATGAATAAAACTTGTGAAGTAAAGGAATGCATACAAGATTATCTGCGAACTATAATTAGTTGCATCTAGATAGGTAATAATTTATTTCATTCATTGTCTTCATTTCAGAACGATAGCGAAATAAGCTCGTATTAGGAAAACGTTTCTCCAATTTTAAAAAGGTAGCGGAAGTTAAATTTCCTCCACCAATTACACTGTGAATTGAGAGCAATCAAAAACGATACAAATAATATAAGAAATCTTTGACGCTCTTCTAAGAACAAAGGAAGTTGTATACCTTATACATGCTCAACTTGAGGTTCACTATTGAAACCCTAAAATTGAAATTAAAATTCCTCCTTATTTTTTCAGGGCATATTAACAATATTTTAAACAACAAATTTTACATAGTTTCTCTCTAAAGGATACATAAATTTTAGTAATATGAATCTAATGTTTAGAGAATATTTTAAAGTTATGTGATCGATAATACTGACTCTCTGACTGAAAAACAGCCTTAAAAGCTGTTTGCTGCGCCACTCCTCATATGTAATATAAATACTATTATAAAGGAATAAAAAGAAAAACAACAATAACTTCTCTAACTCTTACCACATTTACCAATTTTCATCAATATAACATACGTGCCACCAAATAATTAAAACGCCAAGATTATGCTCACAAAAATCTTAAAAACCTTCCCACGGAAAACGTCTCATGGTGCTGCAAGGACAATAAACAGAATTGGAAAGTAAAACATTCGAGGGAAAATTCCGACGGGGACGTCTTATATATTTCCCGGGTTAAAACCATAAGTTTCCATCCGCATTACCGTCCCGAACACGTCTTTTCAATTATCCAACTTGACGGGAGCACTCACGGAAAATTATATATGTATAATGCATCGCTTCCCTGATTGAGAAAGAAGATGATAAGTTGGCTGGAGAAAAGAAAACGTTACAAATGGGGCAACGGCGAAGGGGAGACACGGCAATGGAGGTGTGCTTTGTTTGTTCGCTCTCCTCTCACGAGGAGGCGTCATATTCGTTTTTCTCTCCAGCGGCGACCGAATTACGCATATCGTGACTGGGAATGGGCGTCCCTCCACTTGGCGGTCACGAGTTAGCATCTTCCTCTGCATCTCCACCCTTTTCGAAATTCGCCTACTGCATCGCCTCCATGTACCAGATACACTAACTCGACTCCACGAATTTTATAACGCTCGACACTTTCACAGAAATGGGATCGAATCCAAGAGGGCATCAAGACCTGAAAATTTAGCGCTTCGAAAATTTTATACAATGGAATGTGCCATAAATATGAAACATCCTAGCTCGGGCGCCAACGTGAATTTCGAAATGATCTTATCACGTGTACTTTCAGACTTGGATTATTATATATTAGAGGTTACATTTGTTCGATTTTTGAGTATTGTATCTGTGTGTATTTGTGGAAGGTCGGTGATAGAAGATGTACTATAGAGAAAAAGGATAAGCATTCTGAAAGGTAGAGAAACCATATAACATTAAAATTCTTAGGGATCACAAGAACAAAAAAGAGTAAATCCTGGGAAGAAATATCGAATAAGTGAAACTACTAAAGTACTGTATTTCTGGAACACTCGTAACTAAAGAAGTAAAACTGCATGCTTATTACAAGGGATGCAAAATATCAACATCTGATAGGAGTTAATGAAAGAAAGATCGCAAGAAGTAAAAGAAAGAGGAGGGTATTATGGCTTTATAACAGGACAGTGGTACGCAGTGCAAGAGATAAAAAGTTAAATATACGATTGATATTTCGTACTTATCAGCAAATATGCAATATTTTAAAAATGTAATTTCTAACTTCTATTAGTGGATTGAAGTAGAGGTGTCAAGTGAGTATCAGTAGTTTTGCTGAGAGCGAAACCAAAAATTTTAATCAAGAATTTATTTGATACCCACAATAGTATACATAACAAGAAATTAGTATTTACAACGATAAAAAGGATAATGTATGGATAAATGCTTTTAAACTTAATAAAATTACGCTCGTAGAATTTTTATGTGTGTATATTTAAGCCCTCAGAGCGCGCTCCAGATCTATCTGTGATATATTCTAATGGGAACATGATTTTAGCCGAAAGGATAAAGTACAATTTATTTCCAACTCTTTATGTTCTTAAGAGGACTCTAAATAATTTTCGGATATTATCCTAGATGAACCTAAATAATCATGGAAATAAAATTCTCAATGCTTTCATCGAAATGGAAATTACTAAATGGTGGAATAATAATTGACGATGATTACTTCTTTTAAATAAACATTAATTTTACATAGATACATGCAACCATAAAGAAGGGTTCTGAACTATCAGCCATCATAAAGAGCCAGGATACGAAAAATGCAGTTGAAATGAAACTTGTAAAAATGTATTATTACTACTAAATTACAATTGATTACGATGATCACAATTTTTTTTAAATGTATCAATACAATTGACTAGTATTGAATTGTAATACAGTTGAGTTTTTTTCCATAAAATTCTTAGATTCAAAATCCTTTTCCATACATAATAAATTCCTTCTTATTTAGTATGTCAATTTTCAGCTTAGTTTCAGCATTTTAACGTCAGTGCGTCTTGATGTAAATTTAGCTCAGAACGCTGTTTGGGTGAATGTACGTAATATTCTTATATTGCGATCTATTAATACTTCCGGATCGAAGCCTTTCTTCCATTAAAGTACCCGTCAAGAAAAGCTTTCGCTACTGAAGTCATTAAAGAACGGGAGGATAACATATCAATCCTCTCTCTAAGGATGCATTTTACGCTCTAAAAATGCGCGTCTTTTTCCTCCATTAATAAACATCCTTTGATGGCTTTGACTTCGCTCGCACCCTTCTCTAGATACCACCAATTAATGGGAGCGAATAATATTACATCCGCACAACCCGTTCACAACCGCTAATTACAAGTCACCGATACCCCTTTCCCCCCATTCGTCGGTGTCTTTAAAACCTTTTTATCGGCGAATGATCAATATCTCGAGTTATTAATTTAATCGCCGTTTTCCTGAAAATGAAATTTCCGAGGAAGTAAGGGAGAAAAAACCTCACTTAATAGTCTGGAGTCTGAAGTTCAAAAGGAATCGCAAACTACATTAATTCGGCCGTTGCTCGAGGAATTTCGTGGCGAGGTTCCACCGGTAATCGGATCCGAGGAATCAAAAAGAAGCGAGCACATCTAAAATTATCTTTACGACTTTTAATTGAATCTTAAGAAATGTGAATTTTGTGGCACAAATTTTCAGCATAGTTCTCCGGTTCGTTTCAGATGCTCTCACGGATCCCAAACTGCCCAAAAATCATGGTTGGGCTATAACGCAGGTCCTCAAGGACGATTTTTGGAAAGAAACGCCGAAAATCAAGTATTGGCCGCGTTTTTAGCCTGTGATCCGCATGCGATATAAATTATCAGAAGTTGGCAATGAAATTCTACCAGGTAATTTCAGCTTAAAACTGGGACACTCCGAATGCGGAGCAATCTTTTTCGGTAACAGCGCAAAAGTAATTCCTATTGATAATGCGAGTGGAATTTTGATGTTAAAACGACAAAACATTGAACCAAGCACATCTCTAATTTTTTCCTGTGTTTTTTTTTCCGGAGATATCCCAACCGTTCGTATGTTGACTTCATATTAAATGAGAACGACTAATCGCTTATTCTAAATTCCGGAGAAAACTGAAATGCTTCCCTACCATTTATTTCCTAGATTTAGTTTCACTTCTTAGATACTTAAGCTTTACTCCAATGACAGTATTTTATTCTCTACCTTCGCTCCGACTCAAAGTAGAGTTTTATATTATCAGTTCTAACGAACGTAATTTCCTGTGTCTTTATCTTCTCATTACATTAATTATAAGTGAAGACGACCTTTATCGTTTATCCTAACTTTATAATCAAATGCTTTATAATTAATTACTGTTTGTATCCCTAATATATCTAAATGTATCGATTTCTCATTACGTTTTGTTATTTTAATGTTTAAGCTTCTTTATAGATTCATCGACAAAATTAGTTATGATACCTAATAAATAATTCTTGAACACGATTCCTGGAAGACTTCTGTTTTTCATTGCTGATTCTTCTATTTCTGGTTTCTTGTATATTTGTTGCATTAATATAAACCATAAATGAAAATTGAGAATTTTAATTGTTGAAATATTCTTGTGTGGGTGTTTTCCCGCACTGTGGGTTTTTTCTCTATCAACCTTCAGATATAGAGGTTTTTTTCCCGCAAATCAAATGTTTCTTTTTCGTTTTTTTTTCTCCTCTCTCTTTTTTTTATTCTCTTATTATTATTTTGAATCTTTATAGCGATGTAACTTCATACGAGGTTAGGTGGAAGAGAGGCCCACTCGGGCCTAACCTCGCCTAATAAAGGGTCGATTAAATTAAATTAAATTAAATTATAAAAATGTAAATAATATTAAAAACAGAAATACCCGCTAGTGGGAGTATTTCGGTTTTTGGAGTAGATTTATTATATTTAAAAAAATGAATATTTATCATGCTGTTTCTGAATTCCTGATAGTGAAGCCAGAACGTAAATAAAGATTAAGAAATACATCGTCATCTTTATACCGAAGCAAGCGTAATACACTCTGACACAATTGAAGACATCTCAGAAGACACGGCAACTCATTCGCAGAAACGCATATCTCTCCATCAGCGTCGTCAACGCAGTCTTCGAAACATAGATATATTAATTGAAATGGTTCTCGGAAAGAAAACCCAGTCCTCGACTTCTCTCCCTCACATTCACTCTTTCATCACCACATCCCGACTCGTTCATGCGTCACTCGAAGAGACTCTCATAAGACAGCCCAGCCATGCCGTCATCCGCGCCTCCCACGCATTTCGATATGCTTCCCTGCTCCTCATCAGGACACGGGGTTGCTATTATCCATTAAAGAAATAACAAGCGAAAACGTTTTCTTTGAACCCCCGTAAGGATTCCCTCGCAAGGCGACGCATTAATCTCGCAAACTTTACGTCTTCCGCGGCGTTATTATTATTCCATTCTCTTCGGCAGCTAAAAGATTGCTCTCCGCCGGCAGGAAACCCGAAAGCGATCGGTACATTTATTGCGGAGGGAATTCAGGGGAAAAAACGGAGAGACGGGCGTTAAAGTCGACTGCGCCGGAGGCGACGAATAAATCTGGAGAAGAAATGGAAGTGCAAGGGGAGGGATGCTGGAAGCATGCGGGATGAAGTCGGACCCAGCATCATCAGCGATGGGGAGGGGCGGATAGAGAGAGCGTCACGATGCGGCCAACATCCGCCCGTTCTACCTGACTGATCCCCGAAATTGGGAAGAGAGTCTGTGGGGAACGGATAGAGAGGATTCGGGGTGGAGATAGAATCACTCAGCCGAGAGTAATAACACACGGCTACTTACTAATATTGGGTTTTTGACGGGAAAAAAGTTTTTTTCCGTCGCCGCGAGGATCCGCCCCCTCGTTTCGTAAATATTAGAAAGGCCGCGGAAAATGATCGGGATCGCCCTCTTCCCCTGCCTTTTGTGTATCATTTCCTTAAGTATTCACCCTCGCGAAAGATTGCCCGTGTCAACCGGTTACCATCTGAGGATATGGAAAAGGCGGGAGGGGAGGGAAGGAATAAGGGAGAAATAAGGGGCCGATGGAGCAAGGAGGAGGTTAGTGTGGAAGTGAGAAAAGGGCATGGGTTCCAAGAACAAAGGAGAAGAAGGGAAAGAGTGGCAAAAAGCCACCAAGTATATTCCTTGAAGAAGAAATCCAGAACTGTCCTCGTTTTGATGCAGCTTTCAAAATGTTTTCACAACTAAAATTTTGATAGAATGTGTATAAGCACACTGATTTCACAACCAGCAATAAATCATACTTCTTTTTTGAATATTTTTTGTCATTTATTATTTCGGTAGTGATTGAGTTAACTCCCAAAATAAATCTGTATCCATGCAACGCATAAAAAAGGATTCCAAATATAAATATAGGAAATTAATTCACTTTCACCTAACGTTTCTTTAACTCCATGGTAATAGATTCAAGAGTTTTAAAACTATAAGATAGATATATAGATAAGCGTTAAAAAACTATAAATTTTTCATTTGATTTCACGTTTCTAACTAATAATACTCCAATGCATCAAAAAGAAGACGTACAATTATTTATTATATTTATTATAATAATTATTCATTCGTTATGACGACAGAGTGATTAGGTCTTCTTCGAACTACTATCCATAATATTAGTTCTTCAACTAAACAATTAACTGAGAAAAACATTAAAAATTTCTAACATATATTTCTTTATTCTTCAAAAACATCGAAAGACTTTCTCTAAAAGGACTTCATTCATTTACAGATAACCTCACTGAGTAAACGGCGTTGAGTCGAAACTTAAGCCTCTACTCTCTAACAATTTATGCAGTAAAACTACACCCTAATTAGTCCATGAGAGCATTTACGCAAAGGTATTATTTTTATATTTCTACGCCATTGTAAAATACGAGCATTATTACCCAAAGGCAGTTACGAAATATGAAGCGGAAACCGTAGAAAATAATGACTCAGTAGAGAGGAGACTCCGAGAACAAGGGTCCTCACAAAAAATAGGGAAAGTGGAGAAGTAGAATAATCTGTGCTGAAATTAGGAGAAGACTTTCCTGATAGCTGTAGGATCATTTTCCGATCATTTGCCGTCGTTATCTATCCTACCCAGTAATTTTAAAACCACTTTTCCTTTTTCTTCTTCCATATTGGTGTATGCAGTGAGCCGTAAAGGAGAGGAAGCGCTTTGAAACCAAGTCATAACTGAGGATTCCGCCTTCGTGTTCGACTAAAATATTTTAGATTGGATTCCATTTAAGGCATATGGTAAATAAAAATGTTTCTGCTCGTTTTCTGCACTTGTCCTCATCGAAACGATGGCTGTTGACTGCGCGTTGGAGAGTAAATAAAAAATATAATATTTTTATTATAACTCATCAATTCGCCTTCATCTATATCTATCTTTGATCTGAATGAGAATAAGTTTACCGAGTTTAAAGTTACTCTCCTTCCAGCCGAGGAATTATTTTTGAGAGTTTATATACTTGACAATGTCTTTCACGAATCCTGAGAATGTTTACATGCGTTGCAGAGTTTTACGTTTTAATGAAATACTAACTTTTTCATGAACGGAAATGTTGAGATAAAACGGGCCAAATGTTAAAAAGGGTTTCTGCAAACAACGCGCCTCCAGGCAAATACACATTTCCTTCTAAAGAGCATGGAAAATATACTACATCTTTTATCAAGTAGCACTCTCATTTTGAAACATGCGAAGGTTTAATTGCGTATGAACACAACAAACATAAAAAAGTAGGATAGCGAGATATGTTTACATATAATATAATTTAACACTCAGATAAAGCTAAGTATATCCGAGGATAAATTTCCACAATTTCCAATTTATTTACCACAATGATGCATAGAATAAAAGAGTGATATTATAGCAAACCCTCATTCGTGCATATACAAATTATGCGAATGATTTAAAGTTATCCATAACTGCCGGGTCGATTAACCTTTCCTCTAAATTCAATATCCACGCAATCACTTACACGAAACAACGTGCAAGTCAAGATTTGCCTGCGGAGTAACTTCGCTCACAAGTATCAGTGAAAGCAAACAACAAAACAACTTCTATGGGTCACGGAAAATCGGCCAAAAAGCACTCACAACCGATCTTCCCTCCGATATAGAAAAGATGGCACCGGCTCGAGACTCGCCACCACCGCGTTTTTTCGAGGAGAGAACGTTTCATCCATTTTCATAAGAGCCCTCTCGAGCAATCCCCTTCAATATTCATTACTCAAATTCCGAATAGCGAACTCCTTCCGGAACCCGTCCACGCTAAGCGATGTATTAGCCATCGCAATGCCAACAAGAGGACCGAAGTAATGCCATTTTTCACCTCATTGTGTGGAGAGAGAGAAGGGATGATGAAGAATTATGCGAGAGAGAACGCGGAGAGTAAGGGAGAGAGTAAAATGAAGAATGGAGAAGAGGAAAGCGGGCGAAGAAATTTTTAGGCAATTAAGTGAATATTCTCTCCCCCCTTCGGAGTGATTGCGGAGGGAGAGAAATCAGAATGTCGACCGGAGCGGAAGAGACCATTTGGCAAGAGTGGGAGATAAGAGAAGATCAGAGTATATAGCGAAGGGAAATTAGGGAAGCGATGAAATTCTGAGGGGAGAAATTACGAAAAAGGAGGCGGAGACATCTTGCAGCGCGCGGATGAATGAGGGATTTTGTAGATTTTGCGCTTGTTTGTGTGCGTGGCGAGGGTTTCCCATCCATCTCTTCAATGGGGTCGTGCGCTAATGAATTCCTTGGAGAGAATTAGCCTCACTAGAGCCCTCTGAGAGAGATGGAAACTAAATCGACTTCTATGGGATTGATCCACTGACACGGAGAGCTCCTTAATGAATCTTGATGCACGATTCCCAACGTGCGATTGGTATAATTAATGGTAATTGTCTGACCCCGCTGTTTCGATACACGAATTTGCTTGTGACGGCTGTTGTGACCCGCTCAGAGTTTAACGCTTGTTAATTTAGAATGCTCGGAGGAATTACGGCGGAGAAACCGAAATCCTTCGAATACTTCTATGTTTGATTTGGTCTCTCTGGTTAAATAAGCGACGAAGTGGCGAAGTCACCAAACTGCCAGAAACTGTAACGCAGTAAGATGATTGGAGAGGTAATGAGACATTACCAAACGATAGCAAAATATAACGCAACTAGCACGATTACAAACAAATATTGGCTGAATAAAACCGAGGGTTTTCACCGGTTAGATAACTTTCTGTTGCAGAGAATGACTCGGGTGAATATTTGTCATTTTCGATCCTCGATTCCCCGAACTCGAGATATCACTCAGCATTTTTATCTCTCGTATAATCAGTTCAATATAAGTTTATTTTCATTAGGATGAATGCCCTATTTTTTATATAAAACGTTATTTATTTGAACTTATATTTTCGTGACATTAAGAGAATGAATAGTTTAAATAACGTTCAGAAGACTATTTTCATGGTTATATTTCCATTTCAATTATAACGGTGCCGTTATTCACCAATTTTTAAGCTGATTCACTGTGTGCGATTAAAATAAAAATTATACATTCATCTTCCATCAAATAACCAAATTTAGACGACAGAACAAAATCAAAAATTCTAACTTCAAAGCGTGTACCTTGATGCAATTAATAAAGCGGAAGGAAACATTCACTTCGACGTCGAGAAATAAACGAATCCTCCTCAAATTCTCGGGAATCCGGAGCCAAACTGATTGAAAAGCTACGAGGAGGAACATTTCCGATACGAAAATAAGCTTCCTCATATTTATTAAAGTCATCCTCGGAATCCAGGCGACGGAAAATAGAAAACGAAACGGGGAAAAAGCTTCCATAGAGAGTTAATAAATTCTGCCCGAGGTTGCATCCCGCTGACTCTCGAAAAAACAGTCGAAAATGTACCACTTGTATACAGCAAGAGGAAGGAGCGGCGGAATGTAATTCCATCATTTATATGAACCAAAGGCAGTGAGGGTAATGGCCTACGTTCCGTCAAGTCGCCTTAAAATTTTCGCTGGCTTGCTTTTTGCGCGTCAATTTTATCTCTCTTTTTCCGTATAATTTTTCTTTTTTCGCTCCCAAGTGAGTCGGAAATTAAACGAGCGTCGGGGAGGTGGCGAGGGAGTAAGAGGAGAAGCAACGCGAAGACACATCTCGATAGAGGAGACGCGGAATAAAGGAGCCAAGATCCTCTAAGTAAAAAGCATAAGGAGGAGAGAATGTTAAGGTAATTGGGGAGAGAACACACGACGCCTTGGGCAAGAAAGACAAAAAGAGGGGGAGGGCATTCCGAGGGTCGACGAGGTGTGGGTTTACGAAGGAAAATGAGTAGAATTTTCAATGAAGGTGGAGTTGAAAAGGGAAATCGAGGGGGTGACTGAAAATGGAGGGTATTGTAGGTAAAGCGAAAGAATGAAGAGGGTGGGGAGAATTTAGAAGCCCTTCACACAATGGATGCCATAATTTTTCCTGAAATCCTGTCTTGAGGAGGGAATAGAATTTTTCTATGCTCTTAAAAGTTTACAAAATACGATCCACCGTAGTGGAGGTCTTAACTTGCGGTTCTTCGACCTCAAATTCTGAAGAAAGAGAGTTTGTCGATGTTATGCTTTTAATACAGCGGGAACAAATCACGACACGGTTCCTATTTCAATGTTTATGATCATCCTCAGAATGTGAAGCAGTGTGGCGATATTAGTATAAAATAAATTTATATAGATACCAGCTGTAGTTACGCTGTGACTACAACAACGTATAAATAATTTACCTGGAAAATCTTTCCTTCACACCCTCGTACATATTGAACCTTAAAAATGTTGAGTTCCTTCTACATTTCCTTAGGAATTTATTTTCATTATTTTCAAAAACATTTCATCTAATACATGGAGGTGACCTCAATTTGGAAACAGAATGTATTTCCATAATAAATTCTGCAATTTTTAATTTCTCTTTTTCATCAATTTACTTTATCCTATGCTGGCGTATTCGGCCGAATTTACGCCGTAAGAAATTACTAATTCATTCGATTTGTACATCATTATTAGCAATACTCATAAGATAAATAGCTGACGGTGTAACTTTGTGAAATTATTTCATTACGGAACCATGAAAAACGAACTTTGTATACTCTACTTGATAAGGTATATATTACCGCGATCTGGATGTATAGGTAGTAATTTAAAAAGAGCTCCTGTAGCTGAGGTCATTTCGCACATGTGTGCCTCTACCGGGAATTGAACACGGGGCCGTTTTCACAAAAGGCGAAAGTTTTGCCCACTTGGTTGTCCTGGAGTTTTAGTAACACAGTTGTCTTTATTAAATGGAATCTTTGGTTGTTGAACTCAGTTGAACTCTGATTGCATATCAATAATTATAACTGTTAACCTTCTGAAGATCAGGAACGTTTTCCAACAAGTATATATCTATCTTCCTCTTGAAGTAGCAGAAAAGAATAAAAATCCACCACGGCAATGATGTGTCATTCACAGATTGATCGAAAGCGATCTACAAGACGTCGCATTCTCTAATGTAATCTACGCATTGACAACTCTCTGAGGCAAACCGAACAACTGGGATGAGGAAGATGTTCGAATAGGTAATAAAGGCAGAAAAAAGACGGGGTATTAAAAAAATAAAGAAAGCTGTACTTGGACGGAATGAACAGAAAGGGATGATTTAGAGCTGCACTTCATCTTCGAGAAATATTAAATAGGGAGACGAAAGGCGCTGCTTTTTTGTCCGCATCTTTATATTGTACGCTTGAGAATCGGAAGGAATGATGAAATCCCGCTCTTTCGCCCTTTATTTTCGGATTTCCATTACTTAGGCGAACAAAGCGCGCAAAAATTAAGGGAATAAGAGACCAAATATTGCGCGCTCCCTTCCTTTAAATTAATTAATTGCGCGTTTTTACATTGCGGCGCGGGCTGTTTACTCGGATACCCTCGGGAAGAAGAACTTCTTATTAACATGACTCATCGCCAGTTAAAGAACCGTCTTTGTTATTGCAGCAATGAAGTCCCTCTCCTTCACTCGCAGCAGAATTGTTTTTCATGACACACATTTTTCCTCGGATATTTTTATGCCATTCAGAATTACGTCCTCGAGGCACAGACGGAATAATGCCGATTTTATACCGACACCGACAGTTTATTTCAATACTTATAAGATGAAACAATCAACTAAAAGCTTTTCCTTTATTGAGAATTTCACCTCAACCCTTCGCAATACACCACAATGCAATAAACAGCGTTTTATTCCTCTGTTTCGAAAAGAATATCCGGAGTTGGCGACATATTTGTTGGAAAGAAAATGCCCACTTGGGACGAGATCCTTTTAAACGTTTAATTTATAGGTCTCTCTCTCTAGAGACCGATGTCGTTTATTAATTCTTTTCCTCGGTATTTCCGAATACTTTATTTCCTGGCGCACTATTCCCGCTTCTCATCGTTTCTTAATCTCACTAATGCTATGGTCGCGAATCTCCCAACTTGATTTCCTCCCATCCATCCATATACTTCGAACTTATTTCCTTCTAGTTTCCATTTCCTTCATGGCTCGTCTTCGAAACTCATTCGAACTTTACTCTCCTCGAAACAACTTACTTTCTCCTTGTAAAATATGGTGTCGTCAAAGCTCTGTCTCTCCTTCTTAGCTAACAAAAACGGGATGACTTCAGTCCGCACCAGAGAGGAGGAAAGGTCGAATTTGCGTGCAGACAAAATCAAAGTGAATGCAGTCGGACCATTTTATATCAAAGGTTGGAAAGAAGTCTCCGTAAAAACTTTGAAACGAAAATTAAAGGACTTTTCTCCGCACGAGGAATCGAGTGACATATTTATTCGTTTGATAACGCCAAAACGGTAAGCCTGTACCAGGGAATAGTTAGTAAAAATGTCAGTAAAATGTTAGAAACAAGGTACCTTGGTACTAACATATTACCAGTATGGTATTTAATGAATATTATTATGAAAATCATACATTAAAAACAATATAACTTACATAAAATCATCACAGGTTGCTATCAGCAAATTATATTAATAATTTACAACTTTATATACTTACTACTAAAATGTAAATAAATTCAATATTATAAATTATTCAATTTATTTACTGATTAAAGTAAAATTCAACTATATGTAAACTGATCTCTGATCTCTGTCCAGCAGTGCAGCTCAACACATACTATATATATAGTTTGGAGTTCGAAGCTAGAGGAATAATATGAATAAGTAAAAATTTTAAATTCATTTTACTTATAATTTTATATCCATTAACAATGAAAGTAATCACTGCATACTAATAATTTTAAAATATCTACGTTATACATAAACTGCATCCTTGATTTGTTTTTATGGCATGAAGATTAAGCGTACAGCACAACGATAAGACTCAAACACCAACATCTCTAAGTAGCATCCACCTGTATTCATTCCGAAACTCTTATTTCACCGTGAATAGATAGTTTTCGGCAATATCATGAACCTAAATTAACAAGCACTCCGCTGGTAAGATTGGTTCACATCACAATCGCGTCGACAAAACGAGAGCACTCGAGAATACAAATGTTGCGTATGGAATTTCCCGCAGCACTTCTCTGTTATCTACCCTTTCTATGGGTCTGAAGAGAACCTTCGTGACCCCGAGGCCCCATCTGCCTCTCTGCGGCGATAGGAGGGCAACTCAAAGGGGATCCAAGCACCCCTTCGGGAACGTCCAAGTCGCATAACTTTGCAGAAGTGAAACAGACATGGAGTGTGGGTTAAAGCATTCCTTCCTCTCTTCTTTCCTCGCTTTTTCAAGGCGAAAAGGGATTTCATCTCTTTTCTCTATCATATCTCGATATGACCTTAAGAGGTTGCATCCTAATGGAGGGGATTTGTGTGGAGAGCACCCTTGATCTCCGTTGGATCTCATCCTCTGACTTCGCAAACTGAAATGTTTGGGAAGTTCGGGAAGTAACAACCGTCTCTCTCTGTTGAGCTATTGAGAGTGCTGACTCCCACTCTTTCCGGTAAAAATTCTCCCTAAAAGTCCTGCGAATTCCTCTAGGAGAAATGCATGGATATCATATCAGCGAGGAAAGTGCGTGGAGGAAGGGAGAGCGTCTCTTGCTTCGCACCGGTGATCAAATACGGCAAAGTTAACCGAATATTTTCATTAATTTTAATATGGTTTCGTTGCATTTCCTTGCGAGAATTTGATTTAAATATTTCGTTATGAGAACGTTTTCTTGATAATCTGTTGACTTTATGTAAAATTACAGTTAAGGACATAAATTATTGATTATTGTAGAAAAATGATAAAGCAATTTGGGCAGACTGAAGCCCCGTGCAAAAATAATATACTAATTTCGATTATTATGAAAAATTGATAATTATTCCTTTATTTACGTATTTACTCCTAAGATATAAGGAAATTTCAAAATTCTAAAAATAAAAATTTCAAAAAATAATCCGCTGCAATAAGTCAAAATCTTTTAAAGGACGGTTTTAGAAGGCTTGAATAACAGCTAAGAGTTTTTACTTTCGATATTTTAAGAGGTAAATCTCAATTTTGTCGATAATTTTGTTTTGCTATAAAGAAAATATGACACCATGAGACATTTTAGTTTTATTCGGAGAAGAAATACACTATTTATTGCTTATCGATTGCTGCAATTGTCATTTTAAGAAAGACTGACACTGGGATATTCAATTAGATGACAAAAAATTTCTCCGCCAAACAAAATCACGGTCTTCATCTAAACTGACAATAAGATAACGGGAACAAGGTTCTTTAAACGGGGAAAAGGTCGCGGATAACATTCTCTCGTAAGAGCACAAAAACGAGAGGAAGAATTCGAGACTCGGTATGGAGGAAAAACAACGGGAGGACGAATGAGCGAAAAAAAATTAATCAGCTCTAAAACATCGTATTCGAAAGCTCGTCTTCGGACGCATTCTGTAGCTGCAGCAGCTGAAAAAACCCCCAAGTCAACGTCCCATTCCACGACTCATCCGATTACTTGCCTCTCCTTCTAGATTTGAATACGCATCCAGGCGAACTAATTAAGTCGCTAGCGAAGGAGAAACTCCCTTTTTTCTCTCCTTGTTATTTATATCGGCAATTTGTTACGCAAATGGGAGATTTTTTTCCTTCCATCCCTATCTTTTCAGCCAATCGTCCCGTGTATTTTTTTCCGTTTCTTCCCGTCCTCAAACTATTCCCTCTTCTTTTTTTATACGAGTTCCCACTCCGCCCACCTACGCGCTCATGGCTCTCGATCGATTATCGACTAATTAGAGTGAAAATCTTTTCGAGAAGCGGAGTCATTAATCCCTTCGGTTGACTTTGGATGCGCTGCTTCCTTTTTTCGACAGCGCGCAATCCGCCGCTCTTTTCAATCTTCCCTTCCTTTTAGTAAACGCACCACAACGGCGTCCCTCCTCAGAATGTATTCGATTTGTGAGGACCCCCGAAAACTTCTCGTGTTTAATGCCCCGCGAAAATTACTCAAACTTGGGGTTGTTTTCTCTTCCGCGCAAGGAATTCTCCACCAACTCCCGCGAAGTTTTTTCCAGGAGAAAAAAATCTTTCCGACTCTCATTAAATAACTTTCATTCACCGCCGAGTGACTTTTATCCGAGGCCATTTATTCTCTCTCGAATACGTTAATTCGAATATGTTTGGAAATTTTAATTCAGCGGGCCGAGTTCGACCGGTCGGTGAGGAACAAATCTTTGCCGGGATAAATAATGACGAAAGATGTGGGAGGGAAGGAAATGGTTGAAGTATTACGAGATGCCGAGGGAAATTAAATTGAAGAAACGCGGTCTCTGGATCGATGGAAGTTGAAAAACACTTTAATTTAATCCCCGAGAAATTTGAAAGAAGAATTTCCCTCCATCGCCGGAGTTCTTAAATGGTTGAAAAGGCGTTTGTCGTCGTCTTGATTGGATTAACGGGCCGTTTTATTCAAGCGGAGTGAGAAATGTGAATGCGTTGAATGAGGCGCGATGCCACCGTTACTTCATCTCTCTTCACAATGTATGTACATCAGCTAAGAAGCTGGTGGTAAGACGACAATAATTTGCCTTCAATCTTAACGCAGGCCCACTCGATTTTTGCCGTTCGATTTTCTCATTTTATTCATTTTAGCTGCCATCTGCAGCACCGTTAAATATATTTTCTTATTCTCTCTTCAGCAAACTCATGCTAATGTAATAATATTTTCGTTCCTTACACGTGTTCAATAAAATTAGAAAACAAGATTTAGGGAGATGACGAATTATGACAAGTCGAATTTAACACATTTATTCACTTATGAATGAGGATTTAGAATATTCTCATTGTAAAGATGAAAGAGAAATTGATAATTAACCATTATCATCATTCTTAATTAGTCAATAGCAGATCAACCGATATTCAAACGTGTAAAAAGTGTTTTAATGCCTGTTAGTGGCGGTGCTAAAGTTCGAACTTCGGCGGGAACGTAGATATTTACTGATGAATCTTAGAGGTTTTAAGTATAAAAAGTTAAATTTCGATATAATCTATGCTATTATTATTTGTTTGGGAATGATCTTTTACCTTTTATGAGCAAACGCACCTATTAATCTCATGAATCACTAAATTCGTCATTTCTACATCTACATCTATATAAACAAGCCGCCTTTCGGCGTGTGGCAGGGGGTGTAAACACCGAACGATTGAGCTACTTTTAGCCTATTATTATCGCGTACTGTTCGCGGAAAGAACGAGTAATTTAAAAACACCCACTAACTGCGAGAAAGAGGAAAATAACCATTTCAAAGACGAATGTCAAAAACCATAGTTCATTCTTCGGAAGTCAGGCCTAATTTAATCTTTAGATAAACCGTTCCACAGGAGAGGCTTCAAATGGGATTCCACCTCTAGGAAAATCCAGTCGCAAATGGAATTGAATTTTGATCGTCAACGCTTTTGAGGGATCATTTTAATCCCGATAAAGAAGTATCTGTTTATTTTCGCGGAGGTAAGGCAATCCGATTTGCGGACCATTCCATTCGTGTCGTGACCAAAATAAAACAGGCGCTCTCTCGTTGATTTCGGTAATCCCTTTTCTACCTCATTACAAAACTCCATCCGATTCCGAATGCAACAGACTGTTCACGAGATCCACCTTAATTATTATTTTTTAAGAAGGCCTCTTCCTTGTCGATTTCTGAAGGAAAAATAAACCCCTCCCGCGAATACCGTAAGCTCTGCAAATGGGTACCTGCGACGGATTAATCTCCGAAGTTTTTCATCCCTTCCATTTTCTCTCTTCAATTCCATAACCCCTTCGCTCTTCCGCTTGTCTCACCGGCTGAAATACGCATCGGGTGCCGAATCAAAACGCAATTAATTCTCGCATCGCCCCCGCTTCCTTATTTCTCCATTATCCTCTCCCTAAAACGCTAATTTCCAACTGCTCCATCTCTCCACGAATGACCGCTTCCATGGTTTCGACCTTAGTAATATGATATCCGCTCCAGAGCTTCAAAATCATTCGCAAGATTTCCTAGGCCTAAAAGCTTCGAGGCAACTGAATGCGGATATTGCCGGGAAGTTTATTTGCGCCGATTTGATTTCGTTACCTTTCCTATTTTCCGTGGGAGGCTCTCATAGATTCGGGATTTGCTGGTTATTTTTCTTTCGCTGACGTTGTCGGAAACATTTCTTCGAGTGCCTTAGAGCAATACACGGTTGCATTCCTAAACAGACAACTTAATTAACGTATTGTAGAGGCTGTGATTTAAATTATTATTACTGACTTCCGGAGCGAGGCGTAATCGACCAAGCCCTCAGTCTTCTTCTCCCCGGGGAATATATTATATTTTGGGAGGAATGAAATATCTCAAGGAAATTAATTTTCGGTTTTTATGTTTCCCGAAGGACTTCATACTCTCCAATTCTTGATTGGCACTCTAAGTGGAGTTTTAGATTATTAAATTTGGATCTGCAGTTTGTACCACCATCCAATTAGTTTTACAATTAGTTAATTACAGTGATGCATTAGAATATTAAATTCGAGGTTTGACCTAAATTTTCTAACGAAATTCCTGTTACTCAATTATTTATTTAATATATCATTATATAATTTATATATTTTATTATCAATTTCGCGGTTTTTTTCGCTTCCCTTCTTGTAATGCGGGAAAACATTTTTTTATCAATAAAGATTTCTTTATCTATTTGTTTTTACTTAGACTATTTTAGCAAATGTATGCCTCTTTCTATTTGTCGTTTGCTTTATTTGCATTGATATTTTCTACATGTAAGTTTATTCTAGCCGATAGGTTTTCATTGATGGTGTACATCATAATGTAATATCCGTAGGGATGAGGTGTAAGAGGGGCCATTCTGGCCTTACCTCACCATGAGAATGTAATAATAATAATTAACCCCCAAAAGAGGCTTAATAACCTGATACTTTACTTTAAAAAGAATCATCTAGATATTTTGGTTTACGGTATTTTATCTCGAGGTCTAGTAGTATTGTAAGATCTAACACTGCATGCGTAAAAGCTGTACCTTATTCTGCTGCAATAGAAAACATGGAAATCATTTTATTTTATTTGATAATGTCTAACTCAGCGAAAAATTTATTTATTTATTTATTTTATTTATTTATCTATCAAAGATTCACATACAGCGGTGCCGCCAGTTTAAAATGAATTCCAAAAAATCAAACTTAAACAAATATACATAACAGTATGAAATAAGAAAATCAACAAATAAAACTAAAAATAAGACAAAATATATACACAAATACAAACTAAGGAAATTCTTTACAAGATCTTTATACAAGCATTCTTTCAAGAATGCATCAAGTGAAAGCCTGAAAGGGTCTACGGAGGGAGGAAGGGAATTTAAAAGATTAGGAAGTCTGTATAATAGGGAACGTTGCGCGATGGATAGTCTAAATCTAGGGAAATTTAAAAGAGGAGTTAGTCTGGTTGCCCTAGGTGGAACATGATAACTAAGTAATGAAATTATTGAGCTATTTAGCGACATACGCACGTTAGTATTGAGAAATCCACAGAAAAGAAACTAATTAAATATTTTTTCGCTCGCATCTAAATAAAACAGAAACATGTGATATTGGTAGGAAAAATAATGAAGAAACTTCGAAGACGCATCTCACCGAATAAAATCTCCAGCACAAACATTATTATTAATAACTTGATATTTTATATCGTATACCGCTTGCATTACGAGCAAATTTTCTCACCCTTACTGACTGAATATACACGGAATTAAATACCACTACGTTGTACGTAAAGCTCAAAATTAAAAGTGAGTCATTCTTTTCGTGACTTCCTACAGCTCAAGTTCGTTCACGGACACGAGCCTCGAGCAAAGTGCGATCATCGCGCCGGAAAAGTGAAATGTATTCGTTGCATAACGAATCGAGAAATTTCCAGGACAATTTTCATTGTAACATTGCTTTGATTGGGATTCGAATAAGGCGTTGAGTGTCTTTTGACGCTTTGGACTGAGCGTTATAAGAGAAAGGTCGCGCGTGCGTGGCATTCCCGAGCAAATGGGTTCGCTGGAGCAAGTCTTGTTGTTTACGCAGCACTCGTGTCGGTAGTGGTCCGACGGAGGGAATGTCCGAGGAGTGGAAAAAGAGATGTGCTAAGACTGATCTGCTTGCGATGTTCCGATTCGAGATTATTCCGAGAAACACGCGTGATTCCCACTGCTGAATTTCTTGCCTTGTAAAACGTGAGAACTATGGACTTCGGAATGCGCTTGATGAACTAGACTCAACACCGGGAAGCAACTGTTTTCGCTTTTAATTTAAGAACAGCTTTCTAGCACAAATCGCATACGTGATCGATAATTAGTTTCAAGTTAATTTTACGCATAGAATTAACGACAAAAGTCAACGCAATTCTTTCCTTCTTTCGCTGTCGTGTACCTCATTTTTGGTTCACATTTGCAGGGACGCTTTTGGAGTTAATGGAGCCCGAAAAATATTATACAAATTGATCACGCTGGTGACATGCTTTGGGGAGCATACTTAATATACCCAAATAATAAAAGTAATTAATTCTCGTGGTGAAACAGGTTTCCTTAACTTGTCTGAATTCTGAAATTATCTCTTGTAAGTAAAATAACTTTTACATTAGCTTTATCAATTCCTAAATCTCATTTCCGGCATAGATATTGAATACGGTTAGGTGCGAGGCACCCCTAACAACCAATTTACGTTGCTTCATTGCCGAAGTAAGAGAGGAAAAGATAGAATAAATCGAACATATTTCATTTTCAGGTGAGAACTGTAACATTTCCTTCGCAAAAGATGTATAGAAAAAATACAATCAGTGAATATTTCCCTATACCTTTCGTTGAGGATTTTACGCGTTAAAGCATTCCGCAATTGATTTTGTTTCTTTCAGATTCGATAAATAAATTAAACACATTGAGCTTATTGTTAATCCTTATTTTTTCGAAAGATAAAGAGTAATTAATAATTATTTTGGGAAGAAATTTTGGGTGAAATTGAGACCGCGATATCTCCTCTCCTATTTAATGCATAGAGAAAAAGGAATTACGGAAAAACGTGATTAATTGTGTTGTAAAATTTTACCACCTACCCACTAGGGATGTGCTTGAAAATGCGGAGCCATAGAAGGAGCTAAGCCAGGGTCGATGCCTTGTTTACCTAACAAATAGCACGGTTCTTCATTTAAGACCAATAAAACTATTCATAAAGGACAAATTCACTAAATAGATACTCGAGAACGATCTTTCGAAGTTTTCAAACTTTCAGACACGATCTCTAACGAGAACAGGCGCACGCAATTGCTGGGACTTGTGATGGATGAGTTCCAAGTGTACGGAAGGGAAAACAAGTGAAGGAGGAGAGAAAGAAAATGTGTTTATCTGCGAAAGATAACATCTACTTACGTCGATCAAGAAAGATCTCGCTTGTTCGCACTTAAGAGCGAAAGTGAAATGCATAATCAACGGGAGAGTAATTTTCTGCTTACCTTTCAGCTGCTTCGCCACCTTCTTTCCCGGATCCAGCCAATGCTGAAAAGATGAAAACAATATTGATGAGTAACTGTTTGTTATTATCTCCTTGAAGATCTCATTAATATTTCACATGATAATCGTGTCCGTGTGTGTAAAATATATATGTATATGTACAAAGATATGAGAAAGATTTATAAGAATTTGTCTAAGGAAGTAATTCTGGAAATGGTAAGAAATAGAGATAAACTATTACATCATAAAATCATACTTTCTTGAGGGAGAAATAACGCATGCCTTACTGAATATGTTGAAATGTACTGAGGTTGGAAGAAAATATACAATTTATTTCTTAAAATATGGAACGAACGCAGCAAGAGCACTTTTAAAGGTCTCATTCGTCATCATTTTCCAGTCTAAGGCTATGCTCAAAGAATCGCGGTAAAGTTAGGTTAAAGTTACCTCTAGTAACGATAACATAGGAATAATATTGAGCATCTAGTAAGAGCATCGAACCGTGCAATTTGTTTCCGTGTTTCGCTCTAGTATAATGAAAAATAATTATCGCAGTAAACTATTTATATATAATAAAATAATTTTATAAAGGTACTTCTGAAATTCTGTTTCATTAACTTGCTTTTTTTCATTTGAGCTAAATTACATTACATTTTAGAATAATTCATAGTAATAGTTGGTTGCAAGGCGAATTTACACATGTTTACTGAACCTTCCAATCACACACAAGAAAACGTGAGTTGTGGGAAACCAAAAATCGGAACGGAATAAATATCGGTTTTAGGTTTCGCTTCGGATTCAGGAATTTTTAATTTTTTTCTATTCCGTTTTAATTCCGGAAAAAATAACGGTTCTTTTCGGTTTCTGTTTTCGGTTCGGTTCCAGTTCGATGTCTTGATGTAGGGTGCAGAGTAACAGAAAGAATTCTGCGTCTTCCTCTGGAGTAACGGTGCCATCTTGAAGAAGAGCGCTCGCACGCCATATGGTACCCACGATGACTTGTCATTAGGTTGGCGACCACCTCCCTGCCCCCCCGCTGCCCCTTTACCATCGCTGGAGTTCAACGAGCGATCTCCACCCCTTTTCGATGCACCTCATCACCCGAGGTGACTTGAAAACCCACGTTGTAATGGAAACTGATGAACTGAAAACTCGAATTCCTTCGCAGTATATTAACCTGAGATCTTCCTACGTTTAGAATACAATGTATTCATGCCATCAATGTATCCAAGTATATACATACTCTTCTGTAACAGGGATGGCCAACTGTAGGGCTGTGTCCACCATAGGTGTAATGTGTAGATTGCATACGGGCGGCAGTCTCAAGGTAGCGGCATAATCTATGAAGTGGTTACATACTGATTTTTGGAAGCGGCAATGAGGAACGACTACCTATCATGGGATCTAAAGAAGTTTGCTGTTTAAAATTTCTCAAAAATAATCTCTGAAGTAGTTTTTCGAACATTTATTATTATAGAATGTCAGAAAACCGCGGAAGATTTTCATTTATTTGTTCCGTTTTTATTGTTTTCATTGTAAAATGTCTACAACCAATTGAAGCTGATCTAACATTGCTAGCCGTATTTGCTGGCAGCAAAATAAAAGATTCCCAGTAGACGCAAAAGAAGATTTCAACATATGAAAATACACATTAATATTTTACAAGAGTTGAATTATTATACAATTATTTACCAAGAAAATTAGCCATATCATCCCACTCGTGAACAGAAACGATTTTATTCCTACTACAACAGTATATTTACAATTAAGAGGGGCGGCAATTTTTAATTTTGCACATGGGCGGTACACACCATCCGAAAGGCACATGACAGCAAAATGTTGAGAATAACTCTCCTAAACCTTGAGAAATATTTTTGGCATAACAGATTTTCGTAAGCACTTTCTACTCCAAAAATCTAGAAAATGGGTGAATATGAATTTTTTTCCCGAATTACATTTTTATCTGAGTAAGTGGATATCAATGTAATAGACTTCTTTTCATTGCGTATCAAGATCTTCGGGAGTTAGCTGATTTAAATTCCTGCTACTAAGTGGAAAGTATATTTTTTCAATTTTAATGAGCCATAAAGCCCATTTCTGACGTTGGTTATGAAAGGAAGGAATATGCCCTACTGTTCCTCCTGAATACGCTTCTCGGTCAACAGAATTTCTACAAAAATCAACATCCAAAGATGAAAACTGGGTTACAGATGGTCAAAATTGGATATATGAGAGGGGCGTCCAAGATTTTACCAACTGTGGTCCGCATTGATTCTAGTAAAGACATCGCGGGTAGCAGATAGTCTATCAAAATTTCTGGTATTGATAATTCATTATCATTTTTTTGTTACAGTGGGCACATAAGAATTTTTCAACCCTAACAAAATACTTGCCAAACCATCAGCATAATACCAGAAATAAACAACTGATCAATTATCCCATGCACAGGTTGAAATTATATGAGCATTGCCCCATTTACATGGGAATAAAAATATTTAACAATCTGCCGACTACACTTAGGGAAAAATTTCATGTAGATTTTAAAATTTTTTGATCTAATTAAATAATATGTTAATAGAAAAATGTCTGTATTCAATAGACGAATTTTTTACTATGTAATATAGAAGGTATGTAATACGTATTTCATGTTATGTTATTATTTATGATATTGCATAATATTGTATATAATAAGTATTTTATGTGGTATGTATGTATTCTGTGTAAAACTTTTTTATCTGACGAGACATCAATTCAACATCATTGTTTTTATCAATGTATATAATATGAATGTATCGTGTCAATAAATGACTATGACTATGACTATTTTATTTATGTTTCTTTGACTAGCAGTACTGAGTTGTTAGAATTAGGTCGGTATAATTGGTTTGTGATTGGCATAGGGTACAGAGTGACAGAGCTTCTCTGTTAACTTTGTCTTAAATTTATTTATCTGATGTGAAAATTGATAAAAATAATTAATAGAGAAAAATGTAAATATCTGTTTTCATTCCTGGTACGCTTTATAACTGAATTGCGTAAAACGAACAACTTTTGTAAAATTCGATGATAAATTACTTCCAAGAAAGCATGAGCTTGAACAGCCTTAGCTTAAAACTTACTAATGAAATATATTCTGGAAGAATTATAATAGACTATAGAAGTTATTTCAATTTCATCGACGAATTTTGCAGAACTTCCATACATTTATATTGTTGGAAATAAGCACGCGATATCTTGGAAACTTATATTTATTAACAATGGAAAAATAACGGAATTCTCAATCTAGTGAGTTTTACTTAGAGATTTTCTTAATCCGATTGCGATTTCAATTAATACTAGCAAGCCGGAGTAAGTCAAGCATAAAATTCCCTATTAGGAAGAAATCAAAATCTTGCGTGCAGGAAATGCAAACGAATTGTTCCCGTTCCAGGAATCAAATATAAATTAACAGTTGGAGAGTTTTCTAGAGGAGAAAGCGTAAGCCGAAGAAAAACAAATACGTGAACAATTAAACCCTGGAAAATCAGTTAAGCAAACACGTATCCCTATAACTGCGCCAGGGAAGTAAAACGCATGAACTTGAAGTCACACAATTATATAAAAGAAAAATGACAGAGAGATATTTTCTTCACTCCCACTTGGGAAAATTCTACCATGACACCTGGTCCATCTGGACTTTATCCGAATTGTGTGGCAGTTATATAAATATTGAAAAAATCGCCTTTTTACATAAGGTTGACTATTAATCATTAGGATGTATTCGTCTGAGAGGTTTTTATTAAAATTATTAAAACTTAATTAAAAGCAAATAAATAAATATAATAACAATAAAAATAGGTATCATTTTAGAGAATCAGTATGTAGTTAATAAATAGTTAAAAACATACAAAATAAATTTATGTAAGGGCCCATCTTGGGATCTTGTACTTGCTTATGACCTCTTGTGAATTGCACTGCCACATATTTTTATATAAATCTGAAGATGCCATACTTAATCTCGTGCTCAATTTGCGGGTGGCTCTTTGTAGGGCTAGATTCATTCATTGGTAGGATATAAATTATATAATTAAATAAAAGAAATAATAATAAATAATTTAAGAAATAATAATCTATTAAAGAATTAATAATAATTAATTACAGAAATAATAATAATTAATTAAAGAATTAACAATTAATTACAGAAATAATAATAATTAATTAAAGAAATAATAATAATTAAACAAAAGAAAAAAGACACGAAACAGATCGGAATTTTGCACGAAGCACGCGCCTCATTTCTCCGCATCACCTCCGATTTGCCCCATTATACAGAAAAAGGCGCGCAGCTTCGTCAACCTCGATAAATTACCTCTTTTTTTACTTTCCCCGCAGCAAATCGTGTCCCCCTCGTCAGCAAGTGAACTTGGTACGAATTCCCTTCTAGACGGTGAGCGTATTTATTTTCCGGAGACGGAAGTTGCGTGATTTAATATTGGCGGAGGGAGTGGTCGCGCCCTCTCTCTCTCTCTCTACGGAAGCACTTAAGGCCTTCCATTTGACCCTTCTCCGGTCATTTGGAGAGCTCTTTAAAGCGGATGTGCCCGGCGCGAGTCGTGGGAATAATGACCGCTGCCGTTGTGGGCGGTCACTTCTTTGACGTAGGTCTCGTGTGGATGGAGTCAACCCCTCAAATTAAACACTCCGCGAAAGGAAGCCGGGATGGAAACGTTCCCTCTGTGAAAGTAAAAGGCGCCATTTCCTTTTTTTGCGCAAACGGTTTCGCTTCCTTCGTCAAACGCCATCGGCGTCCTCCGCTAGAAATGTCAATTTTCGCCTTGTCGTAAAAAAAAGCGGGAAATTAATTTCTGAAATTGATGCGGGGAATGTGAAGGGTGTTTAATCTTGGGTATCGGGTACCTTTCTCTCTCTACTATAACTACTATCGAATTATAAAAAGAGCAATTTAAATTTGGCCTTTCTCTTAATTAAAAACTACATTCAAACCGTGATAATAAAGATATTATTATATATTCCAATGAAATCCTCTAAAGCTCCCCATTTATAGGGCATTTATTCAACCGAGACAAGCATCGATTTCGGGGTTTTAGGAATAAACATTTACGTAACTGGTAATGTATCAATAATATTCTTAATTGTTCCCAGAAAAATTAGATGAGTTTATTGACATTTACATATTAATAACGATAAATCAAATAATCATGTGGATTTCAGTCAAAAAATACTTTTATGCTCTAATTATTATGTTTTCTTTCCTTCCTTTTGGGGATATACTGTATTTATCAGAATAACATTTAGAATTTTATCACCCTAACGTTTTCTTTTCATATTTCCTCTATATATTTATCTTATCTTCTAGGTATGTAAGAGTTAACACTGCTAGAAATGGTACGTGATTGGAAATATCATTAAGCCCTTAAGTGAATTTTACCCATTAAAATAATTTTTTATATCATTTTCACATTACGATGAGTATACCTTTTGAAAGTTATTGAATTTTTAGATTAATGAAAATTCAAAAGAGTCCTTTGCAGGAATTTCATATACAAATTCGATTATCGAAATGAAATTCAAGTCAAATGTGAGAGAAGATTAATGATAAAATACGAGTTATAAAAATGATAAAATGCTCGTAGTTGAAATAATCTATCTAGAAAATGCGATAACCTGTTAAAGGATGCATGAATGATTACTCTGAGTAAGTGTTTCCATTCAAATAGGGCAGAGAAAAGACAGCAAAGAAATTAATAAAACGTAATCAACGAATTAACTCCATCTTATTACGCAATGATGAAGAATCTTTCATTGAATTACTCTGAACTCAGAGTTCACATCCTTGTCGCGCATCAAAGGCATCCCTTCAAGTTTTCATTACTTGAAGCCGTAAATTACATAATCCTCATATAAATAAAAGATCACCCACCCCACTTCTGAGTCAACTCGCGTACTAGTATTGTTAGCAGAAGGCACGAAGTAAATCGAAACTCCTAACAAACACTTTTCATTCCGCTATTTTGAAAACGTCAGGAAAATCTGAAAAACTCGCTCTCATACGCGACACCTAATTTTCTTCGGACGGGAAAAACGCGATAGCATCTGCGTTTCCTATTTTCTGGAGACTTCGGAGGAATCCTCCCCATTCCCAAATCCCCAATCCCGATCGTCTGCCGGCGGCTATCGGAGGAAATTCTTGTAAGGATATGACTTTTCAATGTTTCTCCGCCGTTCGCACGCCGGTCGTCCGCCCTCTTCATCGCTTCCTATAGCCGGAGGACGTCCAACCTTCTAGAAGGGCAATCTGTGTTAATGAGGGGAGGGAGAGAGGGGCGTTGAGGAGGGAGAAGGAATCCAGGGGCTCAAGAGGAAGTGGACCGCTACAGTACATTTACCTTTTCGATTCTCCCCCGTCTCTGACCATTGTTACGACGCCGGGGATATTAATGATCGCTGTTTATTCAACTGATTCAGATCGGCGGAAATGGGGGAATTAGCAAAGGGGTCGAGAAATCAGCATGGCATCGAACAACGTGGCGGAAGCGTTGGATTAATCGAAGGATTCCTTAGTGGGAAGATGCGAGAGGAAACTGACAGTGCGAAAATGAGCGAGATTCATTTCGAGGAGATGAATGAATGAGGTTCTTTTTCCAGCGCTAGAAAAAAAGCTCCATCGGGAAAACCGTCACTTAATACGAATCGTTCGGAAGGGAAATTGTAATGCAATAATGCCATGATAAACACGAGAAATTTGGGAGAAGATGAGAAAGTTTGGAGTCGGAATTTTATTTCCCGCGGCACAAGTGAAAATATGTCCGAAATAGCAGCTCAATCGAATGTGATTTCGGAGTGGAGAAGATTGACCTAAAATTTTGGCGATGACAACTTTAATCGAAATTATACGTCGCAATATGAAATGAAATATATCTCAATGAAATACTCCGCCGCTGGCTGGCTGTAATTAATTATTAGTCTTTTTTTATCAAATAATGAATGACTCTAAATTACGATACCTTTGAATGTTAGCGTAGTTAGTTATATAGTTAGGAATAAATTTTAATGACCGTTGATAAAATTTTTCCAAATTGTTCTTCCAAATTTAATTTTCAGGCAATAAAAAACTTCGTCAGAATCATGTTTCCACACAAAAAATGAAAATTTCCTTTCCATTGAAAAACTTCAAAAAACGATGGTCAGTCGTTCCAAGTATTCAGTTTCGATAACCCTTCTACTTTCAACAGCATAAGCAAGGAAAAAAAGGTTTTTACAAGCCAAAGCATCTGAAAATGAAAGTAAAACTTCAAAAAGTACAAGATATTGGATTTGATCATTTTCACAGACATTTTCAAATGTGGTCCTCTGAAAAGATTACAACATATAGAATACTAAATGAAATTAAATGGATCCTATCGAATTACTAATAGAACACTTTCCAATGTGCTTGCTAGAATAATTATTTAAGATGCTAGAAAAATATTCGATCCATTTATATAGTCAATAAGCTATATTTAATAAATAACAATAATCTAATAATAAATGTCCTTCTACTTTGGAAATAGAAAATTCGTCGGTTAGCTCTTTTCAATCATTGTCTTCAAAGCTTCGATCTACCCAAGTGATCAAAACAACACTACAAGCTCGCTTATGTATATTTAAAACGCAATTATGTCTCAAAGTAATCCACATTAACATTTCCATCCTAATATACATCTATCCAATTAATATTGACTTCCGTGAGCTGGTTACCTCAGATTTTTTTCACTCATTCGGCTGAGTACGGACATTTGAATAACGCTCACACGTTGCTTTAATTATATGCGTGAGCACGTGGTCCAAGCACGCATTAGGATGAAGACATCCCACTGTTAATCGATCAGATATCCACACACACGCACCAATAGCATACTCTCATTTCGCCATTCTCCTCAATTATGCACTTAATTTATGGGAAAATCAAATTTCTGCGGGAAATAGCCGATGAATTATTCAGCGTTCTAATGGAGAGTAATTTCCCTTTTTCCTGATTTATCTAGAGCTGACCTTGCTAAAACATGGAAGCTGCGTGTTATGTATCTAGCTGCAATGGAAGGAGAAGAGAGGTTATTCCATTTGAGACGAAGCTGAGGGAGTTGAGCGCAAGACTTCGTCTGAGGAAAGGAGTCTGCTGGAAGCTGTTTCAACTTGGAGGAACGGAAGATGCAAGCATATACGAAAATGCAAGGTACTGAAACTGTATCACATTCCGCTGGTTTTAAACACTTAATTCCAGCTTCCACAATACTATAATAATTCTAAAATACATAGAGAAAATAAGTTCAAGGAAATGTAGTGTACAAATTATAGCTGTGGAAATTCGATTATACTGGGATGATTTCTTAATAAGGCGAGGTTCAATACTATAACGGCGAGCCAACCTCAGATTCGTGATTCGATGTGTGATTCACTCGCTGTCTCCATATTCGTCTTTTTCGACTCATCATCATCATAGGTCATTCAATCCGTAGATTGGTTGACTGCAGCCCTCTATTCCTCTCTACCTAAAGCTAACTTTACTAAATCCTGATATCTCTTCTTTCCTATATCTCTCTTTATTTGGCTAATATATTCATCTCTTGGTCTTCCTCTTGCTGCTTTTCCTTCTATTTTTCCCTCAAGTACGTTCCTAACAAATTCATTGTGTCTGATGATATGTCCAATCCATCTGGTTCTTCTTTTTCGGATGATGCTCCATATTGTTTTGACCTCTTCTATTCTAGCATTTCGAAAATCTACGCATCAATATTTTACGTATCCCCTAGCTTATTATAATCATAAAATGGTTTTTTCTTAAAATTGTTAGTAAATACGTAGCGATTGTTGTTACGCTAGGTTTGGTCATCATTAATTATCGTTATTTCATTCAGATCATCAAGGTACTGATGATCTAAATCATCTATATATCTAAAACATATCATTATTTAAAGATTGACTTAGAAAACTATTTTATATGTGATTAATGATATGATACTATTTTCTACAAATTTTCTGGTTGGCTACGTCTTTACCACCTTTTTTTTCTTTTTTGGCACTGGACCTTCTTTGATCGCAGCACCCTTACTTACCCTTTTGGCCATGCACTTATGTACCGAATGAGAATGGCTGAAAAGTTGCAGGAATTCAACCAAATAATTGATTTCTTTTGAACGTATATACGTATTCGGAGCCTGCTCAAGATATGGGCAAGCCGGGCAATTGCCCGGAGCGCGCAAAATGTTTGACGTTCGTCAATGGTTTGTGGACCGTAAAAATCTTTACAAGAGACGCATAGTTGATTAGTTATGCTGCCCATGAGTTACCATTACCGTTATTACCTTTTATTCTTCCAAATATATATACACTACTCCCCCGTCATCCGTGAACCCTCGTAACTGTGAATTCATGTAAATAAAACGAAGTAGCTTTATGGTCATTATATTCGCAAGCAAGGTCTCTCATATTCGCCAATTTTTTAAACTCTTTAACATTCTTTCGAACACAATGATTTACAAGCAATTTATTTACTTATGATAAGCGAGTAAAAATTATTTGTTAATTGATAGCATAAGAAATTAAAAATATAATAAGTTAAAAATAAATGGAAAATTCTTTCACTTTTTAAATTCAAATAATAATGGTTAATCCATTAGATTGATAGATAAATTCTAAATTTTTTCATCTATTTAAATCGGGAATCTTCTAATTTTGTTTTTTTTATGTTATTCTTTTCTGAGAGGAACTTGCTTGACATTAGTTGAAAAGATTTAAATTGATATAATTCTTTATGTTCAAATATATGTATTATTTAGAATAAATGTATAAAATTTAAGCTTAATTTTAATAAGATAACGACTTTTACGAAGACTTTGATACCAAAACATAGTCGTGCGCATGTAAAAAACTAATGACCAATGTGACCCGAAGATGAATCGCCATTTCCACGGCATTTAAATGGAAGAAGGGAAAAATATATTAACAGGTTTAGTTGGCAGAGGAGGAAGTTGTAAAAGGAGAGGCGAAGATAATGTTTGTTGGGAGATGGGTTGAGGGCAGAGGAAATGGATTTACAAAAAGAAGAGAAAAGGAGCAGGAAGTTGAGACGGGTTGATGTGAAAAAGGCAAGAGAGGAATGAGTAATTTATTACGACGACATAGAAACAGATAACTAGCACTTTTAGCATGTAGTAATTATCGGTATCCTTTTTATACTATTAAGAAACACGGAAAACTAATTAGTATTAAAAGTAGATGATGTGATAGTGTGTCTTTGTAAAAGCATCGCTACATTAAGGTAATGCTGAAGTTCTAAAAACAGATTTCAGGAATGAACATTTTTAGATATAACTAGTTAACAATCTTTTTTCAAAAGTTCCGTGTTATAAATAAGAGATTTTGCTGTTGACTTAAACATTGAGAAAGAAATACCAGAGAGAAACCGACCCGAGGCCGAAAAAAGAGTAAGATTTTAATGAATTTATTCCGAAACTACGTCAAAGTAAGAACAATTTTGAACTTAGACATCTTCAGTTTTATACAGCTAGCGGAATCCAAGAATATGACCAAGAAGCTACGCACCGTGAAATGAAAATGGGAAGAGCATTTGTTTTGAAACTTTAGACACTGAGTCGCCCTTGGCTGTTTGGCGTTTTCTCATGGAGGAAATTTTATTCGTAACACGCTCCAGGCGATTTTAATGAAAATGCAAAACATCTCACTACCAGTACATGGGCTGCTTTAAAACTTTTTTTAATCGCAAAAATGATAGAAAATTACAGTTTTCTAAGATATTATTTTTTTAGTAAAACATGACTTTATATAAGGAAAATTTATATTTCCCGAAGAGTCGCGCTGTGAAGAACAAAACTGAATTCATCCAGAAATTTCCGCAAAAAATGTTCTTTTGATTACAGCCCTATCGATATGACGTAAATCCATATATTTGTATTTTACGACTGCAAATAAGTATCTAGTCATTTAAGGGGCAAATAGAAAAAGAAATCTCTGCCCGGAATTTATTCCTAGTTGGGAGTAAAACCCCTCCAAAAGCCAACCTAAGGCTTATAGAAACCATTTAACAAATAAAACTATGCTATTACAACAACATCAATAATTCTAATGTGAGTGTGACTAATAATTTCATACACTATACATATTAACACGGTAGTAAGTAAACCCAACTATGTAATTATTTATATACCCAGAGCATTAAAATTAAAAATTCATAAAATGGTCCTAATCATAGAGAATAAAAAATTACGCATGCAATAATAATAATAGACGTGAACTATATAAGCATACAATTTACATATCAGTTCAATTAAGCTTCTTTTTTGAAAATTTTGACATTTTTCCAAATTACGGCTATTTCAGCGGATTTGAGCTTCGTGAATTCATTATTACGAATAATGAATGATGAATCAAAACGAAGAGCTTTAGCAATCCTACGCAGTGAGGTCTACTAATCCGGGATAATATTAATCATCATCGTGAATAATAATCAACTGGTTATAAAGTGTTATAAAATCGGCAGTGGTCCAAATAAACATCGGCATTGATTGAGCTAACAGGGCGAAATCCTGTAAAAAACAACCATTACACTAACATAATGTTTTAACGAGAATTTTCTCCTCCGATATCGATTAATTAGTCGAATAAATATTGAACAAGAGGTGAAAAATTGTGACTTGACTGGGACTCGAACCCAGATCTCCCATTTTCCAGGAGACCTGGGTTCGAGCCCCAGTCAAGTCACAATTTTTCACCTCTTGTACAACTTAGGGTTTAGTCGCGCAACCTAACGTGCTAAGTCAAATTTAATTTCCATCATAGTCGAATAAATACCTTAACAGTACAAATGGAAAATTAGAAGAGAAAAGAGAGAATTGAAAAAGAAAAGAGCGTGCGCAGGATACGAAGAGAAGTTGAAAACAGAAGAAAGGCTCATAAGAAAAGAGAAAGGTTGACAGTGTGGCGCGACGGCATTATGCAAGGAGTGCGCCTCGAGGCGACCAACGGAATCTCCACAGCTGTGGACTCACAAAGCAGATGAGACCACTCCTCCTCCCCTCACTTCCTCTTTTTTTAAATGTACCGTTTGGATGAGCCGTCGTCCGCGCACCCATGGACCGCGGAGGGGGAGCATCGCCCTCCGACTACCCTTACGCGCTTCCGGGGAGAGGCGGAAGGGAAGATTCTGCACGGAGAGGAAGGATTTTCGATACCGCAGGAATATCCTTCCGATGTTTATTCCGATCTAAGCTACGTCTTCAGCATAGGTCTAGGGATGGTTCATCCTCGAGGGAGCCCTAGGGCGATCTGCAGAGAGGGGGAGAGAGCGGTCAACCGCCATGGCCAAGGACGTTGCCTTCCGAAGAGAAGTGTTTCGCGAAGGCGGGACGAACAACAAGAGAGGCTGTGGTTTCCAAAGAGGACGGTAGATGGCAATGAGTGCCCGCTTTAACGAGTTCATTTCGTTGCCCAAAGTTTTTTCGCGTCCACTTCCAGATTGATCTGAGTTTGCGAATCGCGAATTCAGGATCATTTTATGAGATTCTTGTTGCAAATAAGCAGGTATTACCATCATACATATCGATTGTGGGTATGCCTTAGATGATGTTTGACTATAACTCATTTGAGTGGAATTTAATTGGTCTCTTACGGATTGTTCGTATTCAAATAAGATGAAATTAATATACTCTTCCGTTAGGAAATTATGTATACTCAAGTAACTAAACCTTCGCACGGATTCAAAAGCACTTTTTCTTTCACAAAACAGATATTATTTCGAAGACTGCATTTTTTAAAGGTAAAAAATGGACTTTGGAAATAGTTCCGAAGCAATGATAATGCTTTCGCTTGTTTCAAGTTGCAATATTATATATTATGTAAATAGATATAGTCTACTTAATCCTATTCATCAAAATGGTAAAAGTACTTCTTTTTCCTTTTTCTGAGAGTGTCAACGAATGCCTCAGCAACCTTGTTATTCTCTTGTTTCAAAATCTAAGATTTAACGACAAAGGCTTTAAAAGGTGACAAAAACCCTTTAAGTAAAACAACGAAACAGAATTTTCCGTCAACTAAGTCAAATGCAATGGGTGCGATTCGGAAGAAGATGAAAAACGAATACTAAAACCGACTCAACTAACGTAACTCACGGAGAACAAATTTTACGCTTAACGCCGGCTAAACGATTTCGCAAAATTCTTATAATAATATCCAAGTTTTAAAATAACCAATCCAAGCGCATCTATAATGCATTTGGAAAGTTCAGAGGGAATTTTTCTGCCGGAATACCCGCGTCGCCTCCATCACCTGTCCATCATCCTCGAGACCAATCGGTGCGCCGCACGAAGTTAATAACCGGCAGCGCGCGTGCCACTGCTAGCACTCAAATTTGCATCAATTTTTTACATCGCATACGGGGCGAGTGCGGGAAAATTCCCTTAAACGGCGTTTGGCGCGGGACTCCCACGGGGGCGCGTGAATATTTCCGTCGGTCGGAAAAAAGCCGGAGGCTTCCATCGGCGCTGAGTAATGGGTGCGAGCGCTGCCCTCCGTTCATTCGCAGGTGTTCCGAGGGTTTTGCGGTTAATTAAAGTGGTCCTGCGCCCTGTTCTCCGGCCCTTCAGTCGAGCTGAGTCCATTAGCGTCGATTATCGAAGAGAGAATCGGAGGTTTGGAGCTCACCCACGCGGTATTGTGCGAGATGACATATGTATCCGACCCCCTTCGGCGAAATCACGGAAGTGAAGCTCGCCTCCCGCAGAGGATTGACGAGGCAATTGATTCCACTGCCGATAGCTGAGGCTTAAAACGTAGACAGGGCGGCGATGGTCGGAAGCCTACTACATCTCGTGATAGTGAACTAGCAGATGAATTCGTTTAGAGTGCTATACTAGCAATGAAGCGGACAAGCTGTCTTCGAACCAGCGGGTAATTTTATCCTATCCAAAAGGATGCACCCATCTTCAATTTATACATTTAACTTTAACATTTTTCTTTCAAGTCCGCCAAAACACTTGTCTGCTATAGGATAGAGGATAATGAACCGGATTTTTATATTAATTATTTATTTATTTGACCCTTTATTAGGCGAGGTTAGGCCCGAGTGGGCCTCTCTTTCACCTAACCTCGTATGAAGATACATCCTCATAAAGATTCAAAATAATAATAAGAGAAAAAAAAGAGAAAGAAAGAAAAAAAAACGAAAAAGAAAGATTTGATTTGTGGGAAAAATTTTTATATAGGTGCATAAATGAAAAAAAATCGCAAACAGTTGATGAAGACTGTTCCCCGAGGCTCGTTATTGAAATAACCACAGTAAAGTAATTAATAATGTGGTTATTATTAAATTATTATTTAAAATTATTAAAAATCGTAATGCTAGAAAAATGACAAATAAAATGGAGCTGCGATAAAGAAACCTTTGTTTAATTTTCGTCTAGGACAGACAACCAAAAGATCAAGCAGAAGACCGCAAACAATGAAAGACTATTTGAGAATCCAAATAGAATATAATATTTAAAAAAATTCATTCGCGGATTTTGAGCGTCATCACCTATTTTAATCATATTATTATGGTAATACTGATTTTTAAGAATAATAATATACATAATAATGATATGAGGATCGTTAAACAGTCTATGTCGTGAACAGTAGTAGTGAATTGAGAATTCGAGTCAGCATTACCAACAGTCCCTGCAATCGCTGATACAGATTGACATTAGGGCATACATTAAGATCTTGTCATAGTTCCTTGAACTTGAAGGTTGATGAAGTCAATCCCGCAGGTATGCGAATTGCAATTTGACTCGCATAGTTTCTGACTAACTATGCGAATTCTAACTACTTCAGAGAACGTCTGACTTTGGTTTCCATACAGTACTTGTTGAATAAACCTTATTAAGAGTGGTGTGAGAAAAGTTGAACCAACGCCCAGTGACTTCTCGCAGTTAAAGATTGTATGTGTGGTTTTGTTAGAATGTGTTTCACTAGGTAGGAATTGATAGGTATTATACTGCTTGTACTGGAGGATTTATTTTATAGGTAATAATCCGTCAGCCATGACCAAATGTTCAGTTAAGAAATGCTACAATGACATTGCTATTCTACAAAGACTTTAGTTCCGACAGGAAGAGAGGTTTAATTTTTGATTACATTTATGCTCGAGTATCTAGACGTCTGTGATGCAAAAAATCTGGTAATACGAAGTAAAATACACCAATATTTTCTACTAATTACAATATGATTAGAAATTCTCTAATTAAAATTACTATTATATAAATCGCTAAAAACATTTCTTTCGATGTTTCAACATATTTCAATATATTTAAACTTAATGAAATAAGATTTGTTGCTATGATTTGATGTAATGAAATGAATCAAGGTAAAATTCATAACTCTAGCTAGAATTTAAACTATTCTTCGTGAACACAATATAATTATTAACACTTATACATGTCTAAATAATTTGAAACTTACCGTTTGACTGGACGCATCAAGATAGCGAAGACCGAAATATGCCGTCTCCAGGAGGTTGAGGTGCCTGAACACTGTATCCAAAACTTCCTGCCCTGGAGTAGTATCCTGTAAAATAAAATTCTGCATTTAAAAACGATGTTAATTGATAAAAATTACCTTTCTCCGTAGAAAATGGAAGCATATTATAATGTAGAATAACATCTAATCAATATTTCATGCTTACACTTAAAATTAAGAGATTCGATGTTTAATTTTGAGAAAGTATTAAAAGCTCATTTTGAGACGAATTTTATCCCTAGCTTCCATTTTCAATCTTATAGCTATAAAAATTTTAGATGAATTTTGAGAATCCTATAATTCTCTCGGATCAGTATTGTTTAACAATTCCTAGAATTCAATTTCTCTAACGACAACAATTACTGAGAGTGAGCATGATTCAATTCATTCTCATCAGCTTTTACGAGGGTGTCAGATAATAAAACCTTCAGAAAATAAAACTACCACAAAGAAAGCTGAAATACTCATCTCAAGACCGACTGAGGATGAAAAAAATATTTATTATAATCTGAGTTTATCAAGTGTATACATGAGCAGACTATATAAATAAGTAAAGGATAAATCTTTAAGTAAAGGATAAAGAATAGACCAGATAGTACATTATATCGCCGTTAAATATTAGCAGATGCTACGTACAGAACTATCCCTCTTTTAAAGGAGCAAAGGTAAATTAACGCTAAAGGAAGTAAACAAAATTGACCGTATCTTAGTCGCGAATAAACAGTCGTAGGCTGAATTTCACTCAATCGGATGCTCGCTGATTTGGAGGAATTTTAGCTGAAGATGGTTGAAAAATGAGAGGAGAAAGAGAATGAATTGGGACGCCTTCCTTTATCTCGGTGATTACGAGCGTTCGACTGCTCAGCGCTCTAAGCTCATTAAGGAGTTGGATTGAATTATCCCAAAATCATTGAAATGGGAAGGAGTGAAAGAAGACGATCCAGGTGAGTCCTTTTCCTGTTTCACCGAAAAACTTCGTCAAATCGCATCCTCTCTGCACTTGCTGAGTGTTCTCCTCGAGAACTTCGCTCCGACCGCAGGAAGTTCATCTCGAGAGTTTCCTTTATGGGAAGAGAACTCCAAATCCGTCTAATCAAACCGATGCGACAGATGCGATCACCCAGCGGAGAGAACGCGAGAGAATTTACGAAAGGTGTAATATATAACGCTATTCTAATCCGTTTTACAAAGAAATGTTTGATGAGCAAAGATTGCTCGGTGATCGATCTTCTAACTTATTCAACGAATTCCTGGAAAACTTAAATGAATAAGCTGAGAAAAATAATACTCGAGTATTATTTTATGAGCGTTGAAAGAACTATTTCATATAAATGAACTTGGATACAAAATTCATTGTGTATGATTGGAACAATGTTTAATGACAAATATATTTTAATGATATGCCAGGTGGTGGATGATTGAAATCGTTAGAACACCGCTGGACCAAAAGACTTGACAGGTAATAGCAATCTTCTTTTAAAATCCGCAATAAATATATATGTGATAGAAAGAAGCTAGGTTAAGATTTTTAAGGGATAATACACAGAAATATGTCTTAGAGAATAAGGAAGCAAATTGAGATAATAGCTGGTGCTAATTCAAAAAGTAGAAATACAGTCATTCAAAACAACAATTTTTATACCAATTAAAATATTTCTTTGGCCTTTTTGAAGGAAATAATTTCACCGTTATAGATATAATATATATAAACAGAATCCCATAAATACTATATATATATATATATACACACACACACACACACACACACACACATATATATATATATATATATATATATATATATATATATATATATATATATATATATATATATACACTCGCATATTCTATCTAAAACTAATTATCTGAAATTTATTACGTATGACAGAGAAAAAAATTTATTTAACTTTCCCTGCAGGTATTTCTGGATTAATGGAATGATTTCGCTCGTCTTTTGGTAAAGATAAAGAAAAATGTATCTTATCTTCTAAGTCTAAGTCTTGTTCATGGCTGATATGAAAGCCACAGAAGTATGATTTATGCTGAATAACAGCACATTCATTTTCGTCACGTTAATCGAATGCTTTGGAAAGCGTATTCATTAGATCATTATTATGCAACACTTACGAGGACTTGTTCTAATCATTGCATCCTGATTCAGTGAGGAAAGCAGAGGCAAAAAACCTCATACCTCATCCTTCCCAGTTACTCTCCACGGCCTTTCAAAGCTAACCGTGGATGGTTTGAGGTTCACACCGTCCTGCTGATCTAATTTCCGTTAATAAACAGAAGTAATTACGACGGTATAGTCGAAAACAACGATAGTTCATTCCTCTCCGGATAATTATTGCTCTTCGCCTTCACCGTATCAAGCGAGAGACGGAAAAACGGAAAGTACAGGTGACATTTCCGCAAAAATGGACATTTTGATCGCACACGGGGAACGACCAGGCCAACCAGGCCTCTCTCTCATAATCAAGCGGCGCAAATTCGAGAGATGATGAAAAATATGAATAGTTCCACAATGCCGGTCGTGCGCTGCGTTCGAACAGTTCCGAAATTAATTTTCGCTCTGAATGAAAACGCTATCCATAGGGGATCTGCAGAATTATGGGTATCGCGGGATCAAGGGTGAAGATGCGGAGGGAACGCCGACGGCACCCTCAGAGAGCCGGGATTGGAATGGGGCACCAATTGGCATCACGGCGCCAAGGGAGTGCACGTCGGAAAAAGAGGAATCCCGCGAAAGCGAAAACCTTGGAATTAATAACACCGCCCAATTTGCAGGTCCGCGACCTCGCGTTTAATACGTGCTCAAAACGAGAATTTCATAAGCCGATAAAATAACGAATCGGTCTCCAAAAATGAAATAAAAAGGATGTTTTCAAGTGCCCTCCGTATCATTTGAAACATTCATCGCAATAACCTTCTTGATTAATACAAAGAGGTCGTTTTTCTCGCTTTTCCCGACGTTTCACGAATTTTATCAGCGGAATCCTTGGCCACAGTTTCACCGTCAAAGCAGGATTGATGAATATTCCTATTTATTTCGAAAGGTAGGCGGAATTGAAAAGAGTATTCCAATGAATCCGAATATAGGAATAAAACAGAAAATCGGTATTGAGAATTCCCGGTTGAATATCATGTCAATTGTATGACCGATTTTTCAATGGTAATTTTATCGTAGATGTCATTGAAATGTTCGAACGTCATAACAAGGATGAGACGTGCATTGAAAATTACGGTTCCTTCATGTTAAATTGTGAATATTGCAAACACACGATTCTAACGAAACAATTCGAAGAGAACGCGTATTGATTGAGATTTACCTTTTTCTTTCGGGAAGACGATATCCAACACGTTGAACACGGTTAATAAATAATAATAATAAATAAACAATGAATTTGAATTTCCTTTCATAGGAAGCGAATGAGTATCAATGCAATACATATAGTGATATTATACTGATACAGTGAATAATAAAAGCCAGCATTATTAAATTTATTATAATTAAATTAATTATTAGATATACGACAAAACGGTAAAGTCCAGAGGTACACGAACCCATTAATGAGAGGTAAGGTTCAACGGATGGTGCCACATCTTATCACCTAAAAGCATTACTCTTCCATATACCTTAAAAAGCACCAATCGGTGAGTGGAGGAAGATTTATAGCGTAGTTCCAGCGTCTAAGTAATATTCTCTGTAACGTAGCTTCCTGTTGTATGTTTCAATAAAAGAATATTGCAGAAAATTTAAATCCACTGTTTCGGGCTCGACTTTGTGATAGCTTTCCATGAGAGAGGAATAAAAGCGCAGCGTTAACGAGTAAAATCTGTGTTTTTACTCCTCACTCATCTTGCATAAATATATTCCTCAAAAAATTCCTCTTATATCACTTTTAAAATTACGTCGGCTTAACGAAAAAAGAAATGGAATACAACCGTCTATTTGTATCAAACCTTTATAGTTTCTCCGGTTTCACAGGTTTTTCACACCCCATTCTTGCAGTTGTTTTCCTGCTGTGGGCTATTTTTCTAAGCAACAACCTAGGTTTTTAAACCTACAACATAAATTTCTTCCGTACAGTTGTGTAAACTATCACTTTCATACAAATTGACGAAGGGTTAGATGTGAAAAGAGAATTTTTAGTCTCAATCTCCCCAGAATAAAAACGATTTATTATTATTATTATTGTGAAAGAATCGTCTATCCATATCTAATAATGCACATAATAATAACAACTCGTCCTTATTGGGTGGAATTGAGACTAAAAGTCTCCTCTTTCGCCTGAATAATCGCAATTCTTAATAAATATTATTTATTTGAATAAGGTTGAAGAGAGATAGAAAACAAAGAGAAAATTTCAGAATGTGAATAGGAATAGTAAAGTCTACACTTGTAGAGACTACATGAGCCTCGTTCCATTGATCCACTTTTCAAACATCCCTTAAAAGGAACCTCACATTAAAAGGACTGACTACACAAACATCTGAACCTCTACGTAACCAGCATCCCCACATTCTCTCGTAACTAGCAAGATGAATCTCACCCCGCACCCGGAGGAGAAAAACTCTCATCTCCTAGCGAACCGACCTCATCAACATCATCACTCCAAATTCTCACCCCTAAACCCTCCCATTATCGTGCACCAATCAAAACCCCGGTTTCGCCACCCCCAAGATGGCGCCATTTCTGGCTACCTTCTGGACCAAATAACCCCACAAGACCAACTTTTCTTCCAACTCTCTCTCTCTTGCCCCCTGACGCTCTTCTAGTTATCTCTGGTTTTCCCCGACCGCCCACCAAACTCCTTCCGCCGCCCACTTCGAGATTCCCACTTTCGACTCCTTCTCCGACCGCAATCGAAACTTAGATAAGGATCGGAATAAAATACAACGGCGCCCATAAAGCTAAGAAATGGACCGTAATCCTCGTGCTACCGGATTCATAACCATTTTATTTAGGAGGGCGAATTTCGTGGGGCGCAGATTAATTGGATGGCAAGGGAGGAGGTGGACGACAGCCGAGATCGTTATCGCCTCCAGATACATAAAGGTGTAATTCCTTACGAAGCGACGGCTCCAATTGCTTCATCCTAAGGGGGGAAGAACGTCGTGTCCGGCTAAACGTGAAGTATCAATCAGCATAATCTCCCATCGCAAATCTAACATCGAAGTCCGCATAAATGTTGCCATTGTGATATTGTATCAATCTCGCTGATGAATAGAAAATGGAGAGAGCTAAAAGAATGGACTATCTAGAACCGAAAGAAGAGGAAGATAAATGGAAAGGAGTCTGGACACGATATGGTTAGAAATACGTTTCCGTCACTAGGGTGGAAATAAGTTTGATCCTGCAGTGCTTAATCAAAAATAACATTCTATATCCTACAGTGTACACAGAGGGAATAAAACAATACACTGATCGAATAAATTTACAATGCTTAGCTTTGGTTTACTATTTCTAATCTGGTCTGATATAATTCGAATAATATATGGAAGTCGACGTCTTTTTCAAAAAATGTAACTGAACTGTAGTAGAATTAGCAATTATCTTCCATTTTCGGTAAATGACATTTTTAGCTGCATTTTAACTACAACAGGAAGGTCATTAAGAGATTAATAAAAATGGTGTCTTTGCCGTTAGCTTTCAAATCCATACCAATTTAACTTGTAAAGAATATATCGTACCTGTCATATATTTATGCATATACAACAATACGTCCCGGTCATATATTCAGAGAATATTATTAATATTTACAAGATTTTTGTTTGCATGGTCTTTGGAAGATAAGATATTAACAATTTGGCCAAATTTGAAAGGCAAATTTCCTTTTATCAACGATAAATTTGGAAATTTCCCTTTGAGTATGGAATTGAAGGAACTATACAAAATGTATCATGGATATATAAACTAAATGGGAGATAATTGAAAATGTTCTATACAAACTCAGAAATTAGAAGAGGGGTCTCGCCAGTCTCAATTATTCTTCCTTCACTCTCATTTTAATCTTCTAGGCCAAAAAAATATGAAGCATCCTTTGATCAAACCATATGCTCCAGATCCAGAAACACATGGTCCAGATGATTTACGACCTGTGTTATAGATACTAAGGTCTATAATCTCCAAAACTCTACCCCACATCAAATACTACAGATATCTAATGGAAGACTCGACGATTAGGTCCCCCCGTAATCTCTTTTTGATTGCAAAATAACATTTGCTCAGTGTAAGAGGAATCAACCCCTCCTTTGAAGTTCCACCAATAAAATGAGAATTAGAGAGATTATATTTTCTGTTACCCGCAATGTAATGGCTTCAGAATGAATCTTTTAATTGGGGGAGTAGATGAAGGCGCGTGTGGGCGTGGATCGTGAAAGGCAAGCGGTAAAGATTTCCGAGAAAAATAATCAATCAGAAGGGGTATTAGATTCTTTCAAAAGAGCCAATTTATACGTTACACGGAATCGGTTCTGCCTTAATCCCTTTCCCTTGAAAATGTGTGCCACTTCAAACTTCATCAGACCATTTTGCTTCGATTTCTCTGCGTCCATCCTTTTCATTCCTCATTCCTACTCTTCAGAATTTTATACTGTCGTATTTCTTTCCGGATTCTTTTTTATCGTTTAGTCCTACCATTACTCAGATAAAATTAAGGTGCGCTTTCTCTTTGTCTCTTTTTACTGAACCACTCCGTATGCCCACTCATTTCACATCCGCTATATTTTTCTCACTGTATCATCCTCACTCCATTTCAAACTTCTTTCAGAGATGAAGCTAGGGAAGGGGTTCATATACATTCCATGTCTAGCTTGGATCTTAAAAATCTTTACCATTATTTTTTTCCATTAGTTTTTTTCTAAAATTTTCCATTGTCATCGTCTGTTAGATGATTGGGTAAATGATTAAATCTTAGGAGATTACCACAATGAGAAAGAAATTAGAAAGACTGTTCACTTCCTAAAGTTTTCTACTACCTGGTCTACGAATATTTGTTCTGATATAAATTGCATATATCGATAGATTTTGTGTTTTTTACATGCTTCTATATAACAATCTACGAGCTTTTTTGCTTTCATATACCTTTTGGAGATTTTTCACATCTCTAGTTTCCTTTGTGGGTTATTCCTGCAGTGGAAATATTTTCTCATGATCTTATAATACCTCAGTTATCTTGCTCCACACAAATCATTTACATTTTTCCTACATTTTGACTTCTTTATTTCAGTCTTTACTATACAACCTTTACGTACATAATGCACATATTTACAACTTCCTGATTATACGTTAAATAGTGTAGAGTGCTTTCCAGTGTCTGTTTCGCCCAATTAAGTCTTGCATGTATCATAGTTTAGTCAACATTTACTATTCATGAAGACATAACATTTCAAATACAAGATATACTTCTCTAGTGTAAGGTGTAAGAATTTGGTGGCTTTTCGTTTATTTCCGCGAACGGTCGATAGTCTGGTAGCATCGTAAAGGAAGTACAAAAATATTCAGTTATTATTACTCACGTGCAAAGGCTTTCCAACGAGTTATGCCTAAACATGCATATATTTACGCTTCCGTAAATTACTGTTGCATTAAGCTCGGGGAAAAGGGGAAACATGGGGGAAAAGGGGCTTTTCTCAAGAAATAAATTCTTCCTCTCCGCTTTTCCCATCATCTTCGCACCTTATCGCCTCCTATAGAATTTCTCTCCGTTCCTTCCACTCCCATTCTCCTTCGGCACATATTGCACTTCCCACGCGGCGGAAGAATATCTCGGGAATATTCCACTTTCTCCGTTATCAACTGCGCGAGGCGTAACGACACCCCGCTCATTTTTTCCACCGCAATAAAAAGGATATCCACAGCGAGGGCGAAATCGTTTCAATCACAATGCTCTCAAAGAAATCGCATCAGAGATTGGCTGATAGCGCGCTCTTGCGGCGGGAGACTGCCACTCAATGCCGCTCTTCAACTTTCGGCGGATGGAAATGGGGCGGAGATGTACTGGAGAGGGCACTCCATTGAAGGCCCAAATCAGCCTCCTACTATTACGAGACCTACGTCCACAAAATGCTCCACTGGGCACTCGTGCCTTTCAAAAGAGGCACAATGGTACACACGCCCCCCCGCGGTCGCTCCAAATTCGTTTTCTGCTTATGGAGAGGGATTACGGTGCGGCCGCGGCGTTCCTGCGTGTAACATTCCCTCATTGTCCGCGATGCAAACATGACGCGATTCCTTCCTAGCCGCGGAGGATCCCGCCGGGTTATTTTGCGAGCCTAAAAGTGGCCAATCCAATCCACGGCCTTTTTTTTGCATCTCATTGAATTTGGTGAAATGATTTCGGAAATAGATTGCACGATGATGATGTCCTGTGACAGGCGTGAATTATTCGCTGCATTTTGTTCCCCGAAAGCCGAACGTCACGGGGTAGTGTAAATAAACGACGATAAAAAATGGGAAAATAATTACCCGTCCGCGTTTCGGATTTAATACCCAAATTTCATCCGAATAAGTTTTTAAAGCGGTTCGGAATACAAATTTTTCGCAATTTACAATTACAAAATTGCGCGTCCGGAATCAAAATTCGAAAACGCTCGTCGAAAGAATCAAAATGCAGAATTTTGCAGCGATTGGAAAACATTTTCAAACTGCCAATTCGAAATATTTTAATGCCGTCATTTCGTGTATGATATTGGACTGGAATCGTTCGAATTTTAAAACGTGAGCCCGAAAATACATGTGCGCTTTTATGAATAGAGCGTTACATGTTACATGATTTTCCTTTTGGAGAAAAATCGTCCGTCGAACGCAAACTTTCCGATTGCCGTCAATCAAAAAGGTGTAAAGGAGCCTAAAAATGCGCTGCGCTCACATCATATGCTAAATATATTCACTGCGAATCGCCGCGATTTGCCCTTTTCCGATCGAGAGACTAACAAGGGACGATCTTCCATAGGGTGCCTTCTTCCGCGCCGATTCTCATAAGGAAACGTCATCGTTCTGAATGATACTCTCGCTCCTGCAGCCAATTGGAAACGGAATATTACCCATAATTCTTGCTCTCATCCCTCCCTCTTCTTTCGCTCCTCCTCAATCATTTTCTCCCTCAATCTCATTATGTTTTTCCTTTCGGTTCGCTCCCTTCTTTCGGATCGATAAGCGACTCGGAAACAATCAATTACGCTAAATTCGCATTTTCGATGTTTTTAATCTTTATTCCTTTTCATTTAAATTCCAAATTTGTATGGTTGTAAAAATAGTTCCGCAAGTTGCGGTTTCTGCGGGAGGTAATTTCAAAATATTATCAGCAAATTCGAAATAAATGTTATTTTTCGATTCATAAAATACTCGGTATCCTGTATACCTTTAGCGCTGCAACATATTCGCCGTACAAATATTATTAAAATATACCAAAATTAATCTTCCTACCTTAGAGTAATATCAGGAGGTTAATACAGTTACTAATCAAGTTACTTTCCTTTTCTGGACTAATGCTAGACGTCTTTCTCTCGGAAACCTGATGCTCTCGTAACTTTTTTATATGAAGATCGTTATCCAGCTGCTTCTATAAATGGGAACTGTAAGCGTTCCTAACATATTAATAATGAGTTAGAGAACATATAGATATAAATTATTTCTTTAATTTCTGACCTTATCTCGGAGAGATATTAAAAATAACAGTACAGTGTAGAGGGACATCAGGTATTCAATAAGACTCTCTATATAAAAAATATGCAGAGCAATCGATAGACGTGCACTAAAAAGATGGTGCTGCGTACATAGAGAGTGATTAGAATACTATGAAAACCAAAGAAAAATAACGAGGAAGTAAGGAATATTATAAACGATGGAAATGGAATTTTAACTTTGCACATTAAGTTGTGCTACTAACCCAAGGCTATACAAGAAGTGAAAAATTGTGACTTGGCTGGGGCTCGAACCCAGGCTCGGTAGTTCAATGGATAGAATACCTGCCCGGAAAGTGGGAGACCTGGGTTCGAGCCCCAGCCAAGTCACAATTTTTCACTTCTTGTATAGCCTAAGGAATATTATTTTAATGTACTCCAATTACTCCTCTAATTACTCCTTCCATTCCCCAATGCGATTTAGAAGACGATTATAGGCATTCCGTAGATTTTTGGAAAAACTATTGCCAATCTTTTGAAAGTTTGTATATAGGCTTGGGAAAAATATAATAAAAGCACTAAAGTGCAAAGAAAATTGTATTGGACAGTGATCAAAATGGAGCAGCCTCAGAAAGAAGGAAGGAAAGCTGGAGAGAAAAAAAACGGAGCACCAGATTCGAAAGAATGAGAAATTCGTCTGATGGAGGATGAAGACTATGGGAATGAAATGGATTGCAGACAAATGCGACTCGAGGTGACGAATGATAAGAGAAAGCGAGAGCGTGACCAAGAATAAAGAGACTGCCATCATCTTAACTCAAACCGTAAAAGAGCAATACACTTTAGCAAGGAGGCAACTACTCTCCCTTTAATATTGATTGAAGTAGTAGTAGTGGTACTGTGAAAGTACTCTAACTTGAAGCACTTACCACTCATTGCAGTAGTACTGCTGAAAGTGCTTCAATAGGTCATTTCGCCCATGTGGACCTCCACGGGGAATCGAACCCGGGACCGTCTGAGGCGAACGCGTTACCCACTGCGATATCCAGGAGCTCCAATGTCAGTTAATATTTTATCATTTCTACGATTATAGTAGCGGGAAACATCCCTTGCTTGGTAAACTAAATAAAAGGCTGTAAATGCCGCACTTTTTCTATCTTTGTTTTAATTCCGCCGACATTTGACGACATCTTGAGAAACAAAAAAAGAGACAAAAAACGTTCCGAAATGCATATATACATAAGATTAAAATCTTTGATGAAAATTTATCGCATAATTACTGATGTGAGTTTAAAAGGAGAGTACGTATGTATTATTTAAGGGTTGTGTTTAGTTGAGTTGTATAATTCTTTTTAGTATAGCAGTTTTTGTACATACGTACAAACCTACAAGGGACAAGACAAATTTCCTTGCGGTAATTGCCACAAATAAGACAATTTTAAGAATTTTAATAATTATCATAAGATTTGTAACATTTCAAGCAATCCAATGGCAAAACGAGACGTATTAAATACGTGGTAATTGAAATCAGAGAATTGTGACAGCAAAATAAAGTGACAGTGATAACAACTATGATTTTTTCTACAATATGATACCAGAAGAAGAGATAATAATAAAATGTAATGATAATACAACAAAAATGTTCCATGAAAAAAGAACTAACTATCCAGAAATATTTACATAAGTCTAGAGAAAACATTGGTGATGAACAGAAAGTCAGTATCTGTTACGTTTCTATGACAATTAATTGATATTAAACCAATATGACAAATTAATATGAAATCTAATGGTTAAGTTAGACATATGAAAACCATAACAGTATATTGAGGCCTATAGTTACGTTTCTAGGACAATGAGCGTAAAAAGATTAACAGATTAAAACATGAGACAGTAGAGAGATACAAACAAGAATTAACATTACCCAGAAACATCTACATAAATCTACAAAACAAATGGTAATGAATAGAAAATCACTCCTACAATATTACAAATCAACAGATTAAAACGTGAGAAACCAGTGGGTTGCCTGGGTTATAATCCCAGAGATAAAGAAGAAATTTTTTTCATTATAACATTAAATTAATTTGAAGTCAAATGGTTAAGCTTGACATGCGAAAGGTAGAACAATATATATTGAGGGTTGTGGTAAACGACAAATAGCGTCAGTCACCCAATGCATGTGAAGGGTTTCTCCGCTTGGTTCCTACGCATTCTCTCCTCTTATCAATCGCACGCACTCTCATTTATCTCATAAGCCCTTCTGCTCGAGAGATCCTCCATCATGGGCGCCCCTCCACGTAATCATCGCTCCCATTTCAATTTTTCCGATGTCTTACTCTCGTCTAATTCGCCCCAGCGTGTCTGAGACGCCAACGCCGCCCTTTGATTTCGATGATGTCTTCTCTCACTTCTTATCCTTTAATAGAAACCTTTCATAGAGCTAAAGGCGTAGTAGAACACGGAAGTAAACATGGGATACATTCCAGCCAAAGGGTATTTTCTCTGGTTCAATCTCTCTCTACAAGAAACAAATAGCAGTAACTCATGTGATCTAGAAAAGTGTCGACATCACTCTTTTGTACTTCACTCGAGGAAATCCGGCGTTCATCTTAAGGTTATTTCCCTTTTCTATTGATCGAAGCGGGTTTTCACGCCATATTTTTGAAGTTCTCAAAGATATTTTAAAATGTATGACATCTGGAGAATGGAAGTGAAAATTTGATGAGCGATGTTGATTTATATCTTTAAAAAAATATTTCACGTATAAGTGTCCAATATGTAAAATATTATCAACTCTTATTAGAAATAAAGCTGAGTAATATATCGAAATTGTGTATTATTTAAATAAACGAATGAAAAAGAATCTTTAATAGCAATCTTTAATGTGTAAATATAATTAATTTATTAAATGTAATTTGTTGTGGATTTTGTACAACCTTCTCTATAAAAGATTCATCTATAATAAAATCCCACCAAGTTTTGCACAATGATATTCATTATGAACGAATGAATGCTATTTTATAAATTGAGGCAGAAATTCATAGTGAGACATGAGATATCTTTGAAGGATAATCAGATTTTGAAGAATTACAGCAAGACCATGTAATTCTTTCTCCTTGCAAAGCGAAAAATGTTCCGGATAAGCAGCAGGAAACTCCAAGAAAAATGCGAAATTGAAATACTGCTTGAAAAACCACCTCTCTAAAGTATTTCTTATCAGAGATTCGAGCTATAAAATGTTGTGATCGCTAAATGGGCCGCTCTAGGACAAATGGAAAGTTGGGATATCTTCTTTGGCTCACTTACAAAAGCGATAAATAAAGGGCTCTCCCCTTTATTAACTTAACTCCTGATTTATTTTAGACTCCGGAACCAAATCACCGTGAATTGCTGCTCTTTTATCCGATCCAATAATTCATGCGTCGATGGAATATGGATCCCTGAAATGGGAGCCAAGGCAGCGAAGAATATACTCGATCGCATCGGAATTACAATGGGAGCGAAAAATATATAACCCTTCCGTGAAAATTTCACCTTTCCAGCGACAACATCTGGCGCGGGAAATAATCAAACTTTTTAATATTTTAAAGCGAGGATTCAAAACTCTTCACTCCCGAAGAATAATCTGGCAGCGAGAGTTTCCCGGATACATCCCCGCTCCCAGCATTCCTGGGCGATGCTTTTCCTCGAAATTAAAAAAGTCAAGCTCGAAAAATTAAAAAAATAACCCTTCATTTCTCATGTACTCCGCAATGTACTCCGCGGATATTAGTTCCGGGTGACTCTTAACTCGGTAACATGCGACAGGAATTAATTGAGCCTCTTCCCGAGGCACCTCCGAGGCAATTTACTCTCCTTTAACTGACGTCTCTCCCTCCGAATCTCCTTTGTTCTCTCCTTCCTTCCGATTCTTCCTTCCCCCCTCACAATCGTTCCCAAAGTCTCTATTTTCCTTCAATTAGCGTTTCTCTTTTCATCGCCATTGTCTTCCGCGTCCATTATCCATTCTCTATCGGATTTCCCTGCATTATTCACTCCGCCCCCTTTGCCTTTTGCCTATCATGCCTTATCCTCCCTCTCTTTAATATTCATTCGCATTTCATTCGTAAGGAAGAATTTTAAGACGAAAGAGAAAAGCTCACCTGCGATCTCCCCGCTTAACTTCGTTTGTTTTCCACCAGAGGGTCAGGCAGAGATCGCCCTCTCCCTGAGATGCTCCTCACAGAGAGAGAGAGAGAGAGTCGAGTAGGGATACCACCTTTCTCGGAGTTTATTCATTCCTCTTCGGGCGCACATAATTCTTCCAATGGGAGTCTCATAGTTAGAGCCATTTCGTTCCAGTCGATACAAGATAGAGGTATAATATTACAGAATCATTGGATAATCTCCTAAATCTAAGGCCCGCAAGTCAAATAAGTTTATTTTCTCAATTATCCATAACGATATTCCCGTTGCTAATGATTGATTCGATGCCATTAAATTGACGAATTCTAAAGAAACCACCTTATAGAGATTCTATAATTAAGGAATTCACCTGAACGAAGCGCAATTCTGCAGATTTTTGGAAAATATTCCCATTGTTTCGATAAATAATAATAAAGATCTCCTCTAGTTAATTTTTCAATATATATTCTTCATTAATTTTCCCAATTAATTATGTCATAATAAATATTTCACCATGCAAATGCTACTCAGATATATATAAAATATCACTAACTACTTTCCAGTATCCTTGATAAAGTTTAGTTGGTTGCAAGATTGACTTTTTCTTCCTGCCGTAGTATCTTTCCTACAGATATCGCTTTCATACTTCATTCGGCCTTTTGATAGAAATTTTTTATTAGCTAGCTCGAAAGTGACCAATATCATAGCTATAAAGTAATCTAAAGCCTTAAGATTAACTCCCTAACTTTAAACTAACGTCAATAAAACGGTCGGCAGTTATCTTATTTGTTATTCATTACCTTTGCTTCATATTTATAAATTTCTTCACTACTTCCCATATGTTTTTCAATTTCACTTTAATCAAATTCAGATTACTAGAGAGATATCTCCCTTTAATCAACTCTCATCGTAATACCGTGATGACAAGTGCGAGGAAAAAAGAATAATTTCCACTCTAATTTGAGTCTGATCTTCCCATGGATTTCATAAACTAAATCATTTATTTTGAAACTATAGCCCTTGCTTTTTATTTTCGCTCGAACAACCCGGTGTCAACAATTTCGCTAGGCATGCAGTCAAATCTTTGAGTGCAAACTCGACGGGTGGCATCCCTGCTCCAAAGCCTTCATCCAGTTCCTTTCTTTCTCTGCTCATCTCGAGCGCTAATCTCTGATCACGTGCCTCCTCGTGCAGGGACTGCACTCCGCCACTTCCGCCATCCCTTCTTTCCCTCTTCTCTTACCGGATTTTACTTCGCCGGTGAAAAATCGCTTGCAATACGCGCGTACGTCCGTCGTGACTTTCTCTCCGTTGACGATTCATTGGAGGTGTAACACCTGGGGCGTATTGCCATCAAGCTGGGATAAATCCCCCAGCAAAAAAGCCCTTAAAATTGTAGCCTAGAATTAATCCTTGATATCGCTTTTAGGGGATTGCAACGGCGTCCGACGAGAGATATTGGGAAATAAGAATTAGCCGAGATTTTCGTGTAACTACCTCAAGGAGATGTCGCGCATGAATTTAATTCACCTTTTTGCTGTTTTACGTTCTTTTATCACAAACGATGGAAATGGAATTTTTACTTTGCACATTAAGTTGTGCGACTAACCCAAGGCTATACAAGAAGTGAAAAATTGTGACTTGGCTGGGACTCGAACCCAGGTCTCCCACTTTCCGGGCAGGTATTCTATCCATTGAACTACCGAGCCATGCAGTCTCACTTCTGTAAGGTAGTTCAATGGATAGAATACCTGCTCGGAAATTGGGAGACCTGGGTTCGAGTCCCAGTCAAGTCACAATTTTTCACTTCTTGTATAGCCTTCTTTTATCATTTTATCGAGTCTTGATTTTGCATAATTTTGCGAGCACGATGGAGTATCTGGAATATCATATTTATAATTGTGAAAGATATCATAGAGGAAACGTCACAAAGCGCTATTTATAATGATTATCATTCGGTCGATTTTGAACAATGACTGAGACAAACGTTTCATGACCACTTTGGAAATCAAAATCCTAACTTTTCGTCCTTTACAATTCAACCATTCAAAACGCTATCTATTCAAGATACATTTACGTAAGTTTTAAGTTATGTGACGGACTAATGATTTTCAGCTTAATTATTTTGTGAGAAAATGATCAAATCCCTTAATATGTTCGAAAATATGCATGAAAGCAAAAATTTCATTAAATAAGTTATCACCGTATCAGATTATATAAAAAACTTTTATTTCTAAATCAATTTCACATATCTGCGAGTGACTTTGTAGAATTTCATGATTGGAAAAATAAATGAATCAGGAAAACTTTTCACGAGGAAACTATACCCTGTTATTAAAAAAGATAACTTTTCCTTGGGAAACATTTTCCTGATTTATTCATTTTGCCATTAACATGTTAATTAAGTAATCATAACTATTGAATATTTGGTGTAAAGTCTTCCTCTGAGGTTAGCCTTCGTGATATTGGAAATAATTTGTGCTTTCACAAGTCTTATCGGTCTCTATCTGTTAGTTAACGCGACATGGAAACGAAAAATTATAATTGATATAAATTCGTCAATGGAATTTTACTCATTCAAACAATCTCACACATCCATACTCATCGACTTCACATGTTAGAGGTGTCAGAACTCTTACGCGTGAGTTAACGGAAGGGGAATTGTGAGAAGCGTCTCAATCACCGAGAGGTCCCGGAATAAAAACGGACAGCAAAGAGCAGCGAAGGTCAGTAGCCATCCGGTTAGAGGACGTGACCATGGGGCAAAGATGTGAATTACAGGAGAAGGGAAATGGGTTTTACGAGGAGAGGAAAAAGGGGTTGAAACAGGGAGCAGTGGTGATTGATTGGCCACCCTCACGGCGTCGATGGGTTCCGGGGGTTTTGCGGGGGGCGAAGGCATGTATTCGTTGTGAGACAAATGAGATCGTAGGAACGTGGTTCGGTATGAATCGGAGGGGGGATCTGCGGTCGAAGGAGAGCCCATGCGTGGATGACACGAGAAAGATTGTGGCCGAGGAAAAAAAGCGATCCCAGTGAGGGAAACATTGCGCACGTCAAAACTCTCTACTCGCCGCCTCTTGGTGTTTTTGGTCTTTCTTCCTGTATCGCCACTGTTTCTCCACGAAGTTATTCACGGCTAACAGATCGCGTCTTCTCATCGAATTTTGCGTTTCGTTCCTTGTTCCTTACTCATTCTAAAGCTTCTCTTACGTAATGCTGATTAAACTGTTTAAATAAATACGAAAGGGTTACTGTCTTATTCTCTTCCCTTTCTAGATTTCCCTTAATATCTGGCTGATGCGATACAACAATTTGTCGTTTCGTAAATTTTTGGTGCTTGCACCCCCTGCCACACGCCGAACGGCGGCTTGCAGGGTACGTATGTAGATGTAGATGTAAATTATTTATTTTCAACCGGTTTCATCAGTGACTTGACATCATGTTTGGGTGTGTTTGGAAAGCAAGGATTTTTTTTCCGTGACAATATACCGCAGAAAAATAAATCTCATACAAAACGCCTAAGGAAGCGTATGTTGAGTGTTTATTTAGAATAAAAGACCCACCTAAAGATTATTAGGTTATACTTTAGTGCAAAAGCATTCCTTACTGATACGTTTAATTCGGCGATTCAGATTAATTTACTCGGCAAAAGATGCTTTAAATTTGCAATGAAGTTACCAAATATGTGATGAATGAATATTAATTCATGAATATGGGATGAGTTTTTCGATAAAATTGAATATCGTGCGTACATAAACCTTTACTATAAAAACTATACATATCCTATAAACACATGCCACGAATATTTCATCAGCATAGCAAAGATATGCAAATACGCAATTGTAGATCGCCGCTTCATAAAAGTTCGATATATTCTTGAATCAAGCTCCTCTAAAGAATATACGAGGGGAGCTCCGCAGGAGGAAATGAAAATGAAACAACGATACTGAGAAAATGAGAGCTTCAGAAAATATTCAAAGGTTGAAATCATAATGGACGAACGTAAAAAAAGCGTTTCCAAAGAGAGAAAATTTGCGAAGAGTGATGTTAGGAGGAAAGGGATTGCAACAATAAATTCTAATTTCCAAGAGAGCTTCCGTGAATATTCATATACGAGTTGTGCATGAAGGGATTTTCAACAAGGTCATACTGAGCTCATCAATATGCATTACGAAAGCGTATATGTACCAAAGGAGGAAATCATAACTGCGGAAGCTATGCTGTAGCAACTCATTTCAGGGATACATTATTTAGGTAAGGGTGGTCATAAAAGAGATAGCTGGAAATAAAATTCGATTCATTTTCTATCAAAATATTCCGAAAAAGTTAGAATTCGCTGCTCTAAGATTAATGTAAATATAATTTTATAATCTTCAACGAAATGTATTTTGTATGTCATGTTCCCTTACGCGTAACTCACGATCCAAGAAAACTTTGTTAACTTTTTCCATGCTTTCGCTCTTGTTTTATTTTTATGCCTGTATATTTCCTCTTCATTCCTTCTCCTGGGACTATTTGTAACCACGATAAGGACCGTTAATGGATGTTTCATGCTAGCATTCTCAGTGTATAAAAATTTACCACTGCACACTATCTGATATATATTGCAGCAAAGTGCAAGGACCACTTGCGCGCTGCGATTAAAAATGACTTACAGACACCTGGTGACCGCAGGAGAGGCGATTTATTTTTTTTCACGGTACTCCTCGTATTATCAGAGCTTTTAGAACCACAATGCCTTTCCTCTTTTCCGAATTTCACTGAATAATTCATCGCCGAACAAGAGTGAGAAACAGCCACTGTTCCAGTGTTAGGGGAGAAGCATGGCATGTTTTTTACTGTGAAAAGTTTTTCCTGACATGAATCTACAGTGAGCAGCTAAGTCGAAAACTAGTACAAACTTCATGAAAAGGGGTGTTTTATGGAACCGGACGGAACTCTTTCAAAGATAATTTTAACAAGGGTAATAAATAATACATGAATTTAAACATCGAGTTATACTGTGAGGCTGCTTTATCAAGTATTAATCTAATAGTTTCTGTTGCTATTGGCTTATTTTGTTTTAATTTCACATTTTCCTCCAAATGAAAGCGGAGTACTTCGGCTTTACGATTTTTTCAATGTGACAAAGATAAAGGATAGTATTAAAGCAAGGAGTTAATTTAATCAATATGCATCTCGGAAGAATAAAAATTTCAAGAGGTAAAGCAAAAAACTATGAATATTTAAGATGTGATAGGATAATGAACTAAAGTGAAAATTCTTGACTTAGCATTAAATTGGTCTTTCATGCTCAATATGGTGATGTTTCATCAGAGCACAGGGGAGATAAACAAAATAATATTCTATCGGTATTTATATATTCTTTATGTCAAGATAATAAGATAATAAGATAAGTGATCTAAGAGATAAAGGTTCTCCAAGCGCCGAAATAGCGGCGACCGTCTAAGGGCGATTACCGGGAAACGGATAATCGTATTAGCGGTCCCAGTTCTTTAGAATCCCGATGTACATTTCGGAAACAATGCGCATTGGACCCCCTATGAAGATGGAAGCATTGTTTCCGAAATGTACATCGGGATTCTAAAGAACTGGGACCGCTAATACGATTATCCGTTTCCCGGTAATCGCCCTTAGACGGTCGCCGCTATTTCGGCGCTTGGAGAACCTTTATCTCTTAGTTCATTGACCGCCGAGTTCCTTTTTTCTCCTTCTAAGATAAGTGATACTTATTGTTGTTCGCTTCAGTTAAAAATTAGGCTCATTCCCGAAAAAAATAATCTTAAAGATATTAGATTATTTCGGTGAAATATATCGGAAATCGTTTTCGTTTTATAAACGTGTACCATTACGGTTACCAAAATTTGCGGTCGAATTTTACTACATTTTAGTTTTACGTTACTGGGAAGTGTGAGGGAAAATACAATACTATAGGTTGCTGAGATGAATTACGAGATTGCAACTGTAAGACCTTCAAACAATCAATATGTAAAACACCAAGGATTGAGCAAAACAGTAATAAACTTCTTGTTTTCGTGCCAAAACTGGAGGGTATTCCTGATACTCCAAATATCTTTCAATATATAAATCACTTCCAGAAAGTGACGTTAAAACCAACTAATGTTTAAAATCAACTCATAATTCAGCAAAAAGAAAATACTAAAGGACAAGGTTCGGCTGTAAACTTCTTAAAATAAAATTTTTATAAAATTCACGTTTCAGAGATGATTCCATCTTCTATTGCTACGGGACATCTTCCAAAATATGATACAGTGATCTACACTTGTAAAATTATATCCTTAATAAACAAATCCGCCACTAAAAATCTCTCTGCTAAACAGGAAGATGACATCGAGTTTTTAACCGGTAACGGTTCAATTTCTTTCAATAAAAAACCGCCTCATTCGCTGGCGATCGTTCACGGAATCAACAGCGTGAGCAATGTCGCCCTAATTTGAAACAGGGATTTATGGCAGAGTTCAGTAAACAGACCGCCTCACTTTTTCTATCTGCTCTTCAAGCGAAACCATCTTTCCCTTTCACCGGTTTAGGGAGGGCAATCCGTATTGTCCCCGTTCTCAGAATAAAAAAAAAGGAGGAAAAACGTTGACAACGAAATGAATGCGCACGTGTGCCGTGAATAATACTCCCCGCGTGTGTCACCTTTAGTCGGAAGGGGAGATACAAATCAAAAACTAATAATCCGACGCTTTTCCCCGGCGCTGATCCTCCGTCATAACATTTGCGTCAGATCGAATGCGCGCTCCGAGCCACGAAATGTCGCCTCTACTTCCCACAAGCATCCATCACCGCGGTTTCTGACTTTGCACCCCTATCTCTCCTTCATCCCGACCACTTTCCCCAGAGCTGCCTACCCGATTCTTCGCACCCGCCAATGCACGCCTTTGGCTATAGGAAGAGTGCCCTCGACACTTGGATGTGCCACGCCCTGCGAAACTAACCGCTCCCGTCGACAAGCATCCGCGAATGCAACCGTATACGTGCCTGCGGCGTTGTTGAGGGAGTGGAAACTATGGCAATATACCCGGAGCTCTTAAAACCTTAACCAGTGGCGTATAAAAACATTTTGAAGGAAGAAAAAAATGGCAATTCGGGGAAGATGCTTATGTAAATACATTAGAATTGTGAAATGTCTTAACGATTTGTGTATTAAATCAAACAATTACGCGTTTCAAATCTTTTGCTTCTGGATATGGATTTTGATCTGGATTGGAGGTTGAAAATAATCTTCTGTTACAGTTATATTATTCCCTTCCTCCCTCCATAGACCCTTTCAGGCTTTCACTTGATGCATTCTTGAAAGAATGCTTGTATAAAGATCCTTGTAAAGAATTTCCTTAGTTTGTATTTGTGTATATATTTTTGTCTTATTTTTAGTTCTATTTGTTGATTTTCTTATTTCATATTGTTATGTACATTTGTTTAAGTTTGTTTTTTGGAATTCACTTTAAACTGGCGACACTGCTGTATGTGAATCTTTGATAAATAAATAAAATAAAAAATATATAGGACGGTACAGTTATGAACATTTATCGATAATGACCCCGTTTGCATGATCAATAAAAATAAGTTACTCAAAGATGCCTGGGTGCAACATACGTGGAGGAGGATAAGAATTGCTTTCAGCAGAAGAAATTACTGTCTCTTTTAATGTAAACTTATTTGCTTGGTTAAAAATTGAGTCGTACCTGTAATATATATGAGTAATCGTATTTAATATATGGAAAAAATAAGTACTAAGATAATCCTCTTTGCTTAATCTGAAGCAGTGTCTCTGCTAGTTTTGATAAGTTTTAACGAAAAAATTTTTAATTGCCTGGTTTTTCTATAAAATTCTTCCAAAGTTAGCATGTACAAATATAACGCTAAACGGGTCATCGAGAAATTACAAATTTTAACTGTTTCTAACAAACGGAAATACTAATGAATCGGCTTAAACTACGTCGAAAATTAAGCTAATTTCTTACAATAATCAATAAGAGAATCACGACAAACCTAACGAGCATAAGATTAAATACGTACAACAGTTTTAGTTCGGAATGGTGTATCAAATAACAGGAAAGATCGACTGGCTGGATGACCTAAAAGACGTAAACTGCCACTCAGAGCCATAAGATACTGTCTAAGACAATCTAGAAGTTCATTTACATTAGAACTTCTAATTTTCTCTGAAATAGATTACATGCATCTCAACCATCACTCGCTGCGCTCTGCGTGACATCAAGATGCTGAGATTGTGAACTTTCACTGCGAATGTTTCTAACCTCTCACGAATATCTTATTATCCTACCGACTCGGCATACATTTATAGCATAACTTATAAGAGCGCCGCATATTCGGGTGCATCCAAAGCTATCCATTACAATGAAATTCAATTTAAACCCACTCTTATATTTATAGAGGACATAAATCTCATTTCTAATTTTATGTAACCTTAGAAGTCTCGGATGCTTGAAAATAAATTATCCCACAAATACGCGAGAAGAATTCATTTATTTTATTTATTTATTTATTAGTAGCATCAACATACAGCACGAGGCCAATTACAGCTAACGATAAACAAAAATTAAAAACAAAATTATAAAATAAATTCAATAAATGAAATGAATAAAATTAACAATGTGAAAAACAACGAGAATAAATAAATAAATAATAATCGATAACAAAACAAAACAAACATATAAGATGAAATTTTCCATGTTACTCTTTCGCAACCATATTTCGAATAGATTTCGCAGTTAAGAAGAAAGGATCAAAATGAGTGTTGGAAGAAAGAGAGTTGAAAATGGACGGGATGCGGAAGAATAGCGATCGTTTTACTATAGAAAGACGAGGAGTAATCAGAGAGAAGGTATCGGAAAGGCGAATTGTTCTAGAGGGAACACGGAGAGAGAAAAGAGAGAGTAGGAATGGAGAATCAACCTTGTTGTTAATTAATCATAAGCTCAGGATATACTATTAGATTAGAATAACTTTCTCCGTGTAGGCAAGGGAACTTTTCATTCGAAAAGATACACTTTAAATATTTAAACCCCGCAAACATTCTTCCTTTTCAGATCTCATCATCTTCAGATCAATTCGGATCTCTTCCTCGATCCACATTACGATGAAATTTCTCGGTATAGTTGGTTGTGCTCCATTCACTCCCCTCTTCTGGCTAACTGTATATGGGCGAGGAAACTGCACTGATTCAAACGCCTACGAGCAAAACGCCACTCTTGTCTTCGCACGTAATCTGATTTCAAATTTTCCACGAATAAGAACACTCGCCGCGGTGTCACAGGTTCAAGGCTCAGGCATTCAAAACAATGGGTCGTAAATTAACTGAGCCCTTACAAGTTCACGAGTTACTTTTTCAAAGCGTGCGATTAGGTCAAAGAAGAGTGCCAGGAGATTTGAGAGTAATTTAAGGGCTTTCTAGCGCTGACGTGAAATACTAACATTTTATCTAATGCGAGAAATAAACTCGGGGAGAACATTTTATAGCAAGACGCGCAGAGATTAATCACTCTGTACAGAACGGAAACTAGGTTATGATGTATCGCCAAGATTAACATATTCACGTGATCCTGGAAATAAATTTAACGATTCATTAGTTTATGTAAAATAGAAAAGGAAAATAGGACTTAAGAAAAAACGGCGTTTTTAAATTTTAGCCATGCCTTATTATTCTGTTACGATAAATTAATCTATCGCTCAGTATCATTTGTAAGAAGAATTATAGCTTCTCGGCACAGTGTCCTTCGTTAACTGAGATATAATTATCAATATTAATAGTTGTAAGCGACGTGCTTCCGAAATATGCGGTAGACGACGTCGTTCACTTCAGAGTTCTTCTGGAAATAACTTTGAGAGCGTGGTAGGAGACTTTAAGTGCGGTATCTCCAGATCAGAAAACATATATTCTAAAAACAATCTTAACATCTGAATTTTTAATGCCGTTTAATTGTTTGAAGATGCAGTTTTTCATTCTATGCCAGTCGCTAATTTCCAAGGAATAACTTTTGTGTCGAAACTATTTTCATCCAATTTCCTAGGAAGATATAATGATTCAGTTCCAAAATGATATTGGTAAAAAAATAAATATTTAATTTTACTATTTTTATGAAATTCAAAAATTTAACTTAAAATTTATTTATTTGATTTATCTCTACGAATAGACTAATATTTTAACTACAAGCCATCAAAAAAATCCGAAGACCCTTGGATGGCAGAATTTGCTATACTTTGACGACATGGAAAAAAATCTGTTATTCCCGACCCGTGAGGGATCTGTTTACGCAGAAGTAATTCCCCTTTCAAATAACTTGAGTCAGGATGTCACCCAACTCAACTAAATTTTACTACTTTTGTACTGGAAGCACTTAAGATTCACCTAATCTTGAACTTGCGCTAAAGGAAAATTGCCTCTAAAGGTATAAAAAGAGATAAAAGTAAAAATCAAACAAGTCAGGAAGGACGATGTGAAAGATCGTGCAGAGAAAGAGCTGCCGTCACGGAAGTAAGGAACGATCGAGTTTCCAAAAGATAGAGGTCGGAAGAAAAGTGTAGTCAAATTGGAAGCCGTAGGAAAGTAGGCTCTGAGATTTTGACAACCATTTCACCGCAAAATACCCATAATTAACCCTTCACCCACTTCTTTCACGGCTTGCCCTAAGGAAAATCTCGCTCTGGAAAGTAAAGCGAAGAAGTTCGTGACCCTAAAAAGTATAAGACTTGTGATTAAGCTGCTGGAGGTGTTTGAGATTCGGGAAAACAAGCGGAAATCCGGGAGATTCTGAGTATTTCCTGAATCCGGCAAAGTTGGCGTTTAAAACACGGCCACCATTAGTCAGGCTGGTGCTTCTCAAACCTTTCCTCCCCTGCCTTATCCCTCGCGGCACATTAATGAGGTTCCTTTCGCGGAAACCTCTAGGATTACCTAGCTAACAAATAAAATCGTCACTCTTTATGTAGTATTTTCATGTAGTATGTCATGTAGTATTTTCGGCTATATTGAAACTAAATTAATATCCATTCATTTCTAATTTCTGGTTCCAAACGATACGATTGATCTAAAGTGTAAGTAGAAGAAGATATACTTAATGAGACTCATTTTTGAATAACTTTTAGTACACCACAGTATATACTCGTATATGTAGTAAAAGTTATTAAACAATGAGTCTTGTTGTATGAAAATACCACAAAGTTAAGCTTGATCTCATCACTTGTATCTTAATGAGTAAAATAGACTTGTAACTCACTAACATGAGTGATTTAAATTTAAATTTATCAGATTTAATAGTTTAATTTTTCTTTCTTTGCTGTCTGATGCATTATAATTTAATTTAACCAAGTGAAATTTTTAAACAGCTGCCAAAATAACCCTTTAAGGGCGTAAGAATAAAATTATATAAAGGGTATAAGAATAAAATTAAATTAACTGTCGTAATGAAAAAAACAGTTCGAACTGGATCGCCATTGGTAGACAGAGTGAAAACGGAACCAAGCCGAAATTTCGGTGATTCATTCAATCAGAACGAAAAATACAACGTTCCGATACCCTGTATAGATTCCCCGGAATTAGCACCCAAGAATTTCCTTGTGGCATAACAGCGTGTCGCGGAGCACCGAGTAAGACGCTGGGGAAGGGATGAGAAAGGGGTGAAAGGAGAAATTGGTGGATGGCAAAGCACGCTCCGTTCGGGGAAGATTAATGACATACGCAGCGGATGGAGATGAAGAGATGGCTGAGGAATGAATGAGGTGAGGATGAGGAATGTCTCGCGGATCTTAACACAATTCTTCACCTGAGACGCCTCTCTCATCGGATGGAATGGGGATCAGATAGAGGGAATGAAAAGGGCCTCACAGACAGGAGGGCTTTTCCGAATCGATAGATGGAAGGAAGAGATTTTCATTTCGGAGTTGTGACCTTTTGGCCCCGTTACTTCCTCTGGACAGCGAAAGAGGATTATGAATTGTCTCAACAGATGTTTTCGGCCAAGTTCGTTCCCTCTTCCGAGGGTTTCTCGAGGACTTTTTTTTTCTTCCGATGAGGAAAAAAGGCTTACATGGCCCGCTCAGATTTATTGCCGTTTTGCTTCCAACGTTGCGGGATGATATCGGTTGGGTATCGTTGAAAGTTGTCACATTTCGAGGTCTGGGTGGATAGGAGATTCTGTACTGTATTCATCCCGGAAGTCGGTATGACATTTAAACGGTCCACAATAGGTTATGAAAGCACTTTAAAGGGGTTGAGGATTACAATTAGGAGGAGTGAAGTATTTTACCCTTGCTACGCTCACTGAACCAGAAGCTCTAGAAGAAGAAAAATCCTCGTAAAAGTAGTGCAATGATCATATGGATAACAATTTTATAGCATTCAATTAGAAGCGACTTAGCTGAACGTCGGTACTCGGTATGACTCATACCCCGTAGCTTTCATATTTTCATAGACATGAACAAGACTGAGACAAAAGTAAATGAAAGATACGTTTCCCTCTATCCTTTGCCAAATGACAATGGAAACACCATCCATCAAGATATGGTAGCTGGAACAATAAAAGAGGGAAAGGCGAGAAATTTTTTATAATTGATTTAAAGGAGTACAATGAATGTGTAATGTTTTGGAGAATTTCCCACTTTCTGCTAGTATTCCCTTGGATTTCCCAATCAAAGGTCAGTCTGATTCTATGAGCAAGAGACCTTTGAACTAGCATGAAATTACGTCATTTCCTCGAGTGGCATTTGCGGTTCATTAATCTCAATAAAACGGAGAAACTCTATACAGAAGATCCCAATCACGGTTGGCTATACTCGGTTTTTTAAATATAATTGAGAGGGAAATCGAGAAACTCGGTGTAATCTTCAGGTAGGAGTAATCTGTTGACAGGAAAATGTTTTTGGTCTCGGATCTTGCAGTCGGATAAAATCGCGGTAGGTAGACAAGTATCCAGTGAAATGGAAACACAATATCCCTCGTTTCTTCCTGAATTCCCCTCATTATTGAATTTAATAGTTTCATCTCGAAGCAATAGTGACTTTTGGATCAATAAATCTTCCGAGGAGACGCAGTAACTGGCAGTCGTAAGAAAAAGTGATCAAGTCGTTGTAAAGTAACTGCCTTCTGAGACCTCGCTCTTGTACAGTCTCGCGATTGCTAATAAGTTGTCTATTCTAGCCAACTACTTACTAAAAGATTTTCAAAGCAACTGAAACGTTTGAGATATCCTCTAGTGATGTGTTAGTCTCAGTGATTTTCCATAATACTGATCCACCTCCGTAATTACGGCAAATAAAACATAATTAACAACTGATGGAATTGAAATTTTTCCACTCAATTTTTCACTTCTCGTACAACCTTAATTAACAAAATTGAAAGGCAATTTCTTCATCATGCGTGAAAATTTTCAGTCTAATAAATTACTATCAAAACCATGGAAGATGGATACTGAATGATAATGGTAAATTTTAAAGGCAAACATTCATAATTTTCATTTTAAAATCATATTTAGCAGAGGAAATTTCCGGAGATTTTATCGCCCTCATTTTGCGATAAGATGGTTTATGTTTATTAAAAAACGAATTTAACCATTTGAACCATCTTAATTAAAACACTAAGTAACTTCCACAAATAACCATTAATTGATTAATTATTTGAATTTGATTAACCATTTGAATTGATGAAAATTTCTCAAATAGAAAATTATAATCAAGTATCATTAATTTTTTATGAGACATAATCAGAGCTCTTACATGAATCATACCTTATTTTGTACGAACCAAAGAATTAATATATTACTTTAGGCCACCAAAAGATGTAATATATCGATAGCAATAGTTAATACCCTTGAAATCATAGGACATTTTAAGAAAGAGATCAGTTAATCCCTTTACCATAGCAAAATTATGTTTCCCAGCTTTATTACAGTATAAAACTGTCTATTAGCAAAGGCTCATTTACCTGAGGCTGGTCTATCAGCCAAGTATAAAGATGTCCTCAATAGCCCCCACATTCTTTCCTCCTCCACTCCACATATATTACAAGGGAGGGAAATATCCTATTTCACCGGGATGACGCGTCGCCTACCCCTGCCACGCCTCGCCACCCTCTCGTGCCCTCCGACGCACATACATGCATGTGCTTGGTGCAGAGGTTGATGACTTAAACGAACAGTAAAAAAAACTTCCTACGGACGCCAACTTCATGCGTATTGGATTTCCAGCGGTGCATATCTATCAAGCGACATTTGAAGCGTAATGTAATTTAAGAACAGCCCACGTCCGTATCTTTGCGATTCTAAATGTAAATAAAGACCTCGTTTCACTAACTTTCGATCTGGAGGCTGAAGAAACACAAATTGCATCCAATAGAATAAAGCTGATGATTTAAACGAAAATAATGTACCACAGCGTTCTGAAATACCATCATGTCGAATTACAATTGACAAAAAATGGTTCTAAATAATATCGATGCAATTGATGATTCATCATTTCAGGAGCCTGCATTTATTGTAATCTACGACGAAAATAATTAAAATTGTCTGACAACTTACGAAAAATGTTACTTCAAGGTTTCCAGATTGAGAAATACATGGGTGGTCTGAAAATTTTCCGACATTTCGCCATTTATCGACATGTTTTCTGAATATTTCCGCAAATTTTCTGAAGATTTCTGAAAAATCTGGGGTCGGAAACTTTTCGAACCACCTTCGTTAGTGCATTTAAACTTGTAAATAAAAAGTATTACTGTGTATTCTATTAAACACTGAATTATTTACAGGACAACGCTAAAACTATCGGCTTAAAGAAGTAAACTGCGCGCTTAAGCTGAAAAAAAGTCTATGAAAAACTATCGGGCTCCTTATAAGTAGATAAGGTAATTTTTATGCATAGATCCTACACTCTTTCAATATGAAGTCATAGTTGATTGACCTGAGTCCCTTTACGTCCTCGTTTCCTATTACTACGAATGAATAGTAATTTCTTTAATAAATGAAAAGTCACGTCAGCCAAGCCTTCGCGAAAAACCTCCGTTGTCATGTTAATTTAATCCTTCTCGGATGTGAAATAGAATCTTTTCTCAAACGATACACTCTTCTCCGGAGTGCTCGGAAAATGTTTCCCATCTCTTTTCTAAATAGGAAGCGCTGGAACAATTTGCAAGGACCTACGTGGCACATTTTGCAGGCATGAATTATTAACAACTATTCGCCGGGCAGATTACGCGAGCTTGTAAAATACGGTAGCGACGACAAACTCTCCAGCTGCGTTTTCGTGTCACCGTCTTGTCGAGCCTTGCAGCTTTATAGGTAGAGAATATTACGTCTAACGTATTCAAAACTAGAAGTCACTCTCATGCATGGATAATGCCATAAAAGTTTAAAAAAAAAAATACAAAAATAATCACGAACAATCTATGTCGTGAACAGTTATGTTTGATTTGCAGATTTGATAAATTATCACTCTTTATTTACCATTCTGTTCATAAGAAAGAGTTGAATTACTAATAATTCCGGAAAAGGATTGAAGAAATTCGAGCAAATAGTGTCCCCAATGGATGAAAATATATTCTTAATCCGATATCAAAATAAGATTCCGTTATTCTTTCCAAATAAGTATAGAGTTAATTGCACCACGTAAGCGTTAAGTTAAGAAATGAAGAGCAAGATTTATAGAGTAGTTATATTCAACACTTAAAATCAAATTTCACTGAAAATATAAAAAAGAACTTTAACCAGGAAGTCAGTTAATTCATTTCACGTCATCTCTATTCTCATCTAGCCAATTTCTTTAGTTTTCGCGAAACTCAGTAAATTGAAAACGCAAGTTTGAATTTTTACGGTAATCACATGCTACTGTAATGCTCAAGCAATTTTGTTCATCTTAAGATAATTCAGACAGCTTATACTTAACAGAGGTCATTTCCATTATATCCCGTTAGCCGATTTAATTTGATTCCACAAATTGAGTTTCATTTGTTACTTAGCAACCTGAACTTTTAAGGGAAAATTAAATATTCTGCTTCGTTTAATACATAAAGTCACAGAATGTTATTTACGAGGCAGTATCATCTTGTAAGCTTATTAAGATTTTTCAATTACTCATAGGGCTAAGATTGATAAAACCTGAACTCTAATTGTAAGAGAAACCGATAAAAAAAAACCAATGTTACTCGGTGATCAGCAAAATAAGCTTTGGAAAAGCTTTAGTGCTCCTGTAATAGAGCTTAATAAAAATAAATAATTGATGGATATGCACTGTAAGGTCTCTTTTATGCGGTTCTTTTTAATGCGATTTTGCAGTTGTACGGTTTGTATTTCATCCAAAAATTTATTGGATAATCATAAGTAAAGGCATATTCAGGGATCTCGATTAAGGACAAAATCGAGGTACGTTGGAAATTTTCTCAATTTTTTCACTGAATATAACCTTTATGTAAGAACGGCTAAATCTACCTCAACTTTTCATCCATACGTCAGTGATTTGATTTCAGAGTAAGCTTTTGAAATTTTCCTCTTCATACATGATAGTCATGCAACGACAAGCTGCTTATCGAAATTGAATTTTATATTACAGGCGATTTATGCATTTTTCAAATAGTGAGTTCTAATTTTACTGATTTCAGCTTACAGTGTAGTAATAAGCAGCACTTTATAATTTTTGGATTGAAACGTTTAAAAAGTGAGTTTCGTGCTTTATGGTTTTATGAGATATGTTATCAGAGAATTACCGAACTTATCCCTACTTCATCAAGGTTAACAAAGTTTTTTTTTTCAATGTGACCATACCATAGACGCTTTTCTATATGAAAATAATAATCGTCTTTATTTCAGGGCGTGATTGAGAATCATTAGTCCCTTCCTACATCTAACCCATTCCCTAGAGCGTATGCACCGCATAAATCGAGATCTAATAGTGATTGCATTCGATCACGAGCGTCAATTTGGAAATAAAATCCTGGGGAAAACTTTTCGTTCTCATTTAGCTAATCAGCTCCGTTATACCTTTCAATTACCGATACGAAAAGTCCAATCTACGGCACGGTTCCACTTTTGAGAGAGGAGACAATATCGCACTCAGCTCTATCACCACGAGAGAGGGAAGGAGCACGGCGTGATTCTCCATCCAGAAATGGATTTAGTCCTTTCTCCGTGTGATTCACCCCACCCACGTCTCCCTTCTCCTTTCTTCCTCCTATTCCTTGCCCACGCAGGCAGAAAAGATAAAGCGAGACGTGGATAATCGCGTTGGTTCTCTGGGGACACGAATTTCTTCTCAGAGACGCCTTGCGCGGTCACTTAGCAAATTCTTGCGACCGTTCCGTGACTTTTTCTCCAACCTTTCCGGAATTTTTTTCCGTAACTTCACCCACCTCTTGGTTTGGGTACCGTTCTCACTTTCACCGACAAAAAAGGGAAATAGCGATGAAAAAACTGGCTTTCGAAAAAGAGTCCCTCCCCACCACCACCTCGATCCGGCCTTTCTCGCCCGGTCGGACGATCTACGGCCAATTTTCAGTCTCTCTCCGATCCTTTACATCTTTCATTTGTTTTGATTACCCGAGCAGCGAAAACATTAGCGAGGACACGGTTTGGATTGGGGAGGAAGATTCTTGGAAGTGGAGAGAGAGAGCTGTGCTCGAAGAAATGGAGAAGCAAAGGAGAAACAGATGTCGGGTTCCCGGTGCGCGCGGGCGGATGATACTGATTAGAATTTACGGCGCAAAAATGTACTCGGAAATCGACGCGGAATATCGAGTCGCTGCATTAGGAAGTTTTTGGTGGAATGGCTTGTCGTTCGTGGAAGGAAAAGTTTTTAAGGTGTACGACAAGTTATGCGTAACTAACCATTTGCATTCTGACACCATCCTCTCTGAAGGAAAAGAAACAAAATTAGGAGATATTCTGAAATCACTTTGCTAAAACATTAAAAAGCGTACAAATTAGGAAAAACATGGGGGATGCTGGTAAGTTTTCGTTCCATTTCCATAGTGCCCGCAGCTGTAACATTCGAGTAGATCGGAATCTATAAAGGAAGAAAATATGCCAGAGAAATAGAAAATAAACAGTAAAAAAGAAGTAAACTTTTATTAAGTAATTATTAATAAAGAAGTAAATTTTTTATTGACTCTCTCAATAAAAAATAGTGTGGAAAATTACTAGTTTTTCTATAATGGCTTTCCACAAAGTAACGCCTGAGCATGTAGATTTCATAGAAAAGAAACCTCATAATTTCTGATTTTCTAGATTAATCAATGTATAATGACTATTTGATACTCGATAAAGAATTAAAATCAGTAAAAACAAATATGGACGGATAAAAAAGTGCGAAGAGAAAATGACGCAAGTTGCCGATATCCAAGCATTCCGGATTACCGTTGCTCTCTCCTTAAAGAAGAGGATCGTAAGATACATTAACGATTTAGTCACGATACGGAAGAAACAAGAAGCCACTAATTTTTTGTAGCTTCTCCTGGAGCCTGTCTTCCATAGATGGATTCATCAAGAAAATATGCCGAGTGCAAATTGAAGCAAGTATTTTTATTCTTTAAGGTCAATAATTAGGAAATAATAATGCTAATATTGCTTCGCACTCAGACGATACGTTCCAAATCCGATCCGGTTTTGTATTCAGACAGTGAACCTAAAAGCTGTATATGGATGGAATATGCGCAAGAGATTCATATTTGATTAATGCTCACGAATGTTTTGTCGATAACGTCGTAAAAATGTTGTTCTTTCACTCCGTAAACATACATTTGTATTTATATTTATTTATTTTAGATGCATCAACTATTTACATTTACAAGATTTATAAATTTATTTCCCTAAAACATTGATACTAAGTCTACTGATTTTTGTCTATTTCTTAAATATTAATTCAAATTTTGATCCTAAAATTAATCATTAACAATATAATTCAGCATAAAAAAATTTTTATCGGAAAATCGGAATATCCCATAAAAAGAGTGTTAATCATAATTTTTTACAAATAAAGTTACAAAAAGGTGCTGTTAACTATAAAAAACATTGCATAACATCAGAATGCATGCATGTTTCAGTACGAATCTAGTTCAGGAATATCTAACTCATCGTTCATTCCATGATAAGTTGTATTCATTGAATACACTTTTGGGCTTGGGAAGTTTAATAAACGACTGAAATATATCACTTTATTTCTCCCACGTCCGCTTGAAATTATAAAAACCAAGTTCTTCTTCCTTTTCCTTCCTTCCTTTCTTTTTTTTTCCCTTTTTCTTTAGTCAGAGATGTATGATTTGTTTTCATCTAAAGGCCTTAATTTAATTTTCATGCGCTCTAAAACTATTCCATGTTTTCCGTGCTACTCGAGTAGCGGAAAAGAACCCACTCAAATCGGGAAGAGCAGGAGTCGAAAGGAGGAGAAAATCTACGCTATGCAGACTGAGGAATCCATCCACAGGAGACTGCAGAAAAGCGATGTGTGTTTTGGGACGAACTCGAATCCTGAATAAGGCAACGCCAGAGGGAGAAGAATATTGGAGTCGGGATACGGCAAACTACTGCAGAGGTGTTCAACGGGAAACAAATGGGAGGTCAGCTTTTAATGCAGCATATTTCCATCCTAACTGCAGCTACTCCGAATATAACTTTGGAACATTCAACGCAACAAAGAAATTGTCAGCAGTAATTCTGCGTTTTAGTTGCTCCAAGAAAGAAGATAAAAATATAAACGGTATATTTACATTTACATTCTGCCGCAAGGCAAGCAGCAGTCTGGCGTACGGCTGAGTATCTCAAAACCCCGAAGGAGATATTTCTAGTCGTTATTCATTCTTAAATGTCTTCTCGTATTATTTTATTTTCTATGAGGACTGTGAAATTTAATTCAAAGAGGAAATTAATTGAAATTATTCTCTTAATCCAATTTAAAAGCTTAAAGATATTCAGAGAGAGATGGAAAAAAATATCCAACAGAATCAAAAATAGCTCCGTAGGGCTTAAAACCCGCTTTGGTCTCTTCCAGGAAATCCATAACAAATAAGTATAAGTATTGCGTTTCATAACGCTGCCTTAAACTCGCAATATATTCTTAATATCAGTTTCGCACGAAATTTTGCGAATAAGACTCAAAACTAATAAGAGAGTATGCGGCGATTTTAAATCTCTTCATAACAGACTAATGCATAAATACATTAGATAATTCGAATCGTGAAGGATGATAGCCAAACAATCTTGACAAAAAAGGACTTGAGGATTTGTTAACTTGATATTGCTATTTACGACTAATTTATTCATTCCATTTGTTCACTTTATGCTGCTTTCAAATTTCTTCTACGAAGTAACTTCCTCAGATTCAGTTATCTCTGTGATCTCAAACTCGATATACCAAAATCAAACAACGTTTTGATTTTCTCCTTAATCTCTATTCTCAATATTAACAGATGGTGGTGTATGAATGAGAATGTGATGATGAGAGCAGTAGAACGTAGGAAAAGGAATGGAATGAAATGGAGGTAATGGAGGGAAGTTAAATTACTGCAAGGGATGGGAGGTACGTGAGGTGAATTGACTTGCAGGAAAAAGAAAGGGTAACAGAGGAAGACTCGAGTTGGTTTGATGGGAATGATAAAATCCTGATGGACTAGACTGATGCGGTAGTAAGTAACTCGAAATGCTAATGACAAATTAACCTAGACAGTATCGTATACAATCGGGCGTCTTTTAAGAATAACTTATGAGTGCAATTTAGTATACTCTAAAGAAAGAATGGAGTATGCTCTCCATTGTCCAATTCTACTAGAATGGAAAGACTCAACCATGAATGAAGGATGAAGTGCTTCTTTAGAGGACATCATGAAGAAGTAAAAGGAAGGGTAAATTACATACTAATGCAAACAGAGATACAATGCTAAAAATTGAGCGACGTTAAACAATAACTACTGTTTCAAAAAAGTAAAACAGAAAATACCGAAATTTGAATATATAATTGCTTCTTTACTGATTATGTGATGCATTACAACACAAAATGATGAGTGAATCGGTCGCAAATACATAAATTTGATACTTACGGTAGCGAAAGGTAAAAGGCAAGCTGAATTTTAACCTCATGAAAGAGAAAAACTCATTTTAAATTATTTTATACTAATACTTTGCCTAATTGTATAATTCAGTTTCCTAATTTCATATAATTTTGAATGCAGTTAAATAATGATGAAAAAACGATAATTTTAAGATAGGAAACCGATTAAAGGAGTTTTCTTGCGGCATTTCTCGCATAGTTTACTAGAAAGTAGCATTAAATTTTAGCCCCTTTGCTCGACAAGGTGTTCTCTAAAGAAAAGAGAACTCTAGGCTTCATTTTCGTTCATACTTAATTTAGGACGGAGAGAAGCAATAATAAACGATTAATTTGTTAGATGGACTTAACGAATCCCTTTAAATAGCAAAGAAATTTTTTAATCCGCAGGTTAGCAAAGGATTAAACACCTTATAAACTGTAGAACACTATTTGAGACTTATCTCCTAAGTAAAATTCTACAGAACGCTAAACGGATCGCAAAAATAGGAAATAAAATCCAAAGCTCCTTCATTTCATAGACTTACTGAATGAATTTGAAAATCATATCCGGGAGGGAACGAGACAAATTAAATAGGTATAGAGAGCGGATGCAATGAAGAGCATCGTAGAAATGGGTTTGCAGAGAGAGAAAGTGGCGCGCGTCAATAAGAGCAAGGCAAATTGGATGGAAGAGTGGCGTCGATAGGATAAAAGGGTTTTCTGGGGAAAAGTTGGTCTCGCTGTGGGCGGGCCGTGTTTTCACGCAGAATGCAAATGAGTTGGGGTCGATTGGAAGGTGGAAGCGAGGGGGTGCCCCAAGGCAGCGTGCCTGTTCCTGACAGTCGGCCTGTTCTAATTGACAAACTCGCACGGCTAGGCCCGTGCTGAATTGATTTCCTGTAACAGGTTCAAAAATTACATCCCGCTCCTCCTCACACCAAAGCATGCGTTTTTTAAATAATTCTCTTAATTGACCAGCGGAGGGATTCCTCCCCCGCTCCCACCAAGGAAGCGGTCAAAATTTGCATTAACTCTGTAAATTGAGCGAGAAAGAGGCATGATTTCCCCTCCTTTATATATTGATGAAATTTAATGAAAAATAAATTCTAATCGAAAATTCAGAGTCCAGGATCCAGTCAGAGGCGCCTTGTTCTTGATAACCTCGAGGGAAATTTCCATTTGTAATCAAAGCTATCAAAGCAAAGAATTTGCTGTTTTATTTAAAGAAATATCGCATTGAATTGTTCTACGATATAAAAAGTCAATTTAAGTATTCATTGAACATGGATCAGAATGTTATTGACAATATTATCAATGCAGATTTCGACTCAGTCACGTGAAGATCCTTAGTCAACATAACAGATATTGAACTTTAAAATGAATCAACTATAAATATTTTTTGACAGTTTCTAAGGTTTCTAAGTTTTTACATGCTCTATATATTTGAATATTAATATAATTTTGAAGAATCGATGTATTAAAAGTTAATTAAATATAACAAGTATTAATTTAAATAAACTAATGATTACAGTTCAACTATATATGTCATAGGCTCAACACTGATTTCTCTGCCTTGTACCGCTATATCTTCAGCGGTGTAACAGATTTTATTCCGTATTTTATCTCATAATTAAATTCCAAAAATATACTTATAGAATTTATAAATAAATTTACACCTGAATATCGCATCGCAGGGGAGTAAAATGTTATCGAAAATAAATTCATCTCCCTCAATTCCCTTTTACGTTCCACCTCTCGCCTGAACGGAAGTAATGAAGCCGAGATAAAAGCGATCCATTAGCATCACGGAACAGATTTTATACCATCGCGGTTATTGGCTGTGTAAAGTTAACTCAGATCGCCGCCATAAAGCATCTCCGTAGGTGGTAAAGTTAGACTGCTACGGCACGGTGATATCCGAAGCAAATAAAATGCAATGAGTAATCAGGTAATGACCAGCTGCGGTGAGGTCAGTCGTGCGTGGCTGGTGTTCCAGTCTTCGTCTCAACTTAGCAATGACTGTGGTCCGCCCGTGCTCACCATACCATAGCATTCGCCGCCCCACGGCGTGGGAGCGGGAGGCATTTTTCGTAGCCAAGGGTCAAGAGATGGCAACCAGAGAAGGAGGGATTATCGGCAAGGCAAAGAGATGATTAGAGTGGAGGGAGGTGGTGTCGCATGGCTGCCACACAACCCCACACCTCCGCCTCCGCCCCGAGAGCATGCAACCCCTCTCTAAAGGAGAGGATGTAGGCGTAAGACTGAGATCTCTCTCATCCGTCCATATTAGGAGGCGAGGTATGGATCAAGGGGCGACAACCACGGGTTATCCGGCGCAAAAATGAGTGCAAGGCGACGGCCGTTGAAGTCTCCGAATGAGCGATGCGCCGGCCGATGGTCTAAAGTGGGAGAGATGGCAGAGGAGGGGGATAAAAGGAGCGCCACAAAGAGAACCTTTTAGCGAAAATGGAAAAAAGCCATTTGTTGTGACGTATGGAAGGAATGGAGCGAAACAGAGAATTTGTAAATATTTAAAGCGAGTGAAATATAGGCTGCGAATAAAAGATAAGCTTCGTAACGAAGGTCCCGTCAAAAATTCATTTTCTCAGCCATGGTGCTTTCTTCTATGGCGATTCCAAAATGTTTACGGAGTGTCTATAAATACTCTATTCCGTCATTAATACTCACTACTGCAAATTTGCAGTAGTAGTTATCAGTACCAGTTCTAGGCCTTCGGTAAGGTAATCAAAATGAATATACCACACGTATAGCAATCCTGGGCTAAGCAAGATATATGTAACATTTTCCTTTTAATGGAAAGTTATAAAAGGACGCTTTTATATGATATTGCATCTGAGTGCCTGAATATCCGACTCTGTCTCTAATATAGAGCTATAAATAAGGCGAATCGACTTACTATTGCACTACATAGTTCTAATCAGCGAAGTTTCCAGGTAATTCAAAATTTAATATTTGCATTAATTCATTATTCATATTAGAACTATTATATATTCAGGCAATATCGTGAGAGGAAAATTGGTATTTAGGCGATATCAGAGGATTTTCATGAGAATTTTTAAAATTTCTTACTTTAAAACTCTATGAAGAGCCCTTTAGAAAACCATGGATATAATTTTTCGCCGGGATAGTTGTTTGTATAGTTCATTCCTTCGAAAAGTTCCCTTGTATATTCTAGCATTCCTCCAACATTTTTATGTCTTTCACTGTCTGCACTGAATCTCTAACGGTAGGGAGACTATTATTATTCTTTATGTCTTCAATTACATTCATTTGAAACAATCCATAGCTTTCATTCTGGTATTTTCTATCTTTTGATTCATCCTAAAATTCTCTGCTCACACTATAAATGTATGTTTTCGTTGTCGTGGATTATGTTTAAAAAACGACGAGAGAAATAGAGAGCAAATAAGCTTTCGCAGAGTTGTCCAGCGAGCCGCAGTCTGCGAACAGCGTATAAGTGGTCGAGTTTCCAAGTTCAATAGAAAAAGCTAGCAATCATATCCGGTAACAGAGTAATTCACTTTCCTCGAAAAGAGAGGATTATCGCAAACATTCATAGAGTAAGTCGTCCACACCAACCCTCCAGCTGTTTATACGAGGCAAACACTAGGAAAAAAACTGTCGCTCGATATCCTGCTGTCCATCTTCCACGGATATTGAACCCTCCACTCCAACGCCTCCCTTTTCATTTTCGAAATGGAATCGGAGGTTTTAATCTCGATCAAAAAACGTCGGACAAATCACTCCCTTCTCGCGGTTAAGCAAGCGATTAAAAGAATAGATGAAAAACGAGCGAATTGCCCGTCGTGTCGATCCGCAGACGTCGTCCAAGGAAAGCGAGCATTACCCTCCCCTTTCCGCAGAGACAATGCAACCCACACCGTCCCACGTTTTTTATTCGACAACATGTGACGCGCCCTCCACCCCCTCCTTTCGGTCCATCTCTGAGCAGCTTTCGCAATGGTCCACCTCACCCCACACGATCTCTTACTAAACTCACTCTTTCTCCTCTCATATCTCCTTCCTTTCTTCTTGTATCTCTTTTATTCGGCTCGGACCAGACAAATGCAAGCCAAGCATCAACCTCCCTCCTCTCCTTTGTATTTTCTTTTATTCTCGTATACCGCATACGGCACTGCGGTCCGTCTCGCTGAGCCCTTGTGTTCTCACCTATACTACCTTACCGCTCTCCTTGTCTCTAGTGGCCCTCCACAGCGCTCTATCCCGCGGCCGAGTCCTCATCGCGCCCCCACGAAAATCTCTCGCAAAACAGAAAAAGCACGATTACAAATGAGGAGACGAGTGACGGGGGAAAGTTGCGATGGTTAATTATAATGACGCTTCCCTTTAAGAGCTCCATCGGAAAGGAAGCTTAAATGGCTGCCAATTACAGCCTCTCAATCAATTAAGCTCCGAAGACATGGATGAATACGCATGAGTAATGTGTCATTTCCCTCCGCAGATCTTTCCTTGTGTGTGGACAACGGGCGTTAATTATTCTCTCAAACTATTAATAATTGCTTTATGTTCTGCTGCTGCAGAATGGGCTTTGGAGACATTAACGAATCGTTAAAGAACCTGATATTGCGAAAAGTTCACCGGCGAATGTATTCAATATTCCACCTGTCATGAGGAGGTTTTATTTCGGTGTACACAATTCTAAATCATGAATGCGTTAGCGTGGGGGGCAATATCAGCAAATAATATCATCATTCAATTAAAGACTGAGGAAAATGTTATGATTTTAATGAAGGCTAAATTGGCATCATAAATATAGTTGTAATTTTCTCACGATATAGAGATATCTCTAATAACATATCTAACAGTGGAATTATCAAGGCTAACGTTAGGGATTTCCAAGATTTATTTAATCTAAACAGTGGTAAAGGATAATTCTAATCTCATGAGGAAGGATTTATATTGGTAAAGTTATTTACTTAGTACCAAAAACATTCCACTTTTAGTTTGAAAAATGATTTATTGTAAGTAGTCTGAGGATTAACAAATATTTAGCATTGATTTTTGTTTGACATAAATAACATTAATGAAAGTGGAGAGTTACGTATAAGGAATGTAAAAGTAAATATGGATTTTTTGGTATTTGAATTGTACATTGTACTTAAATTCCCGGGTATCGAAGAGAAGTTCATTCTTCGAAGAAGATTTTAAATTCTTCACTCTTAGTAATACACCTTCAGAAATAACTTATAAGGTATCATTATGAAAATCAAAACGAAACTGAAGTTTTGGCCTGACAAAGGGTTATCAAATAACTTGAAGCCAAAGTATTAATTTTCATATCTAAAGTAACAGCGATAATGTAAATGATTAAGTTGAAACTACGGCATTCTGTTTTCGTATCATCCAAATTCATGATGAATCAGTTTCAAAGATCATAACTTTGGACCTGTATACTACAAATATATTTTTTTAATTCCTTCCCTTAATACTGTCCTACCTGAGAATTTAATTTACTCATACGGATATTTCACCGTATTTAAGCAGAAGAAAGCACGTTGAAATTCAAGGTGATGGGGGAAAAGTGTACTTCAAGATTTCTACCTCAAAGAAAATATCAAGTAAACCTCCCACGCGCAGTCCCTTCCTTACTTTTCACTCCATGCAGCCCGATTTAAAACAACACGTTCAGTACCCCTTCTCCAAATCGTTATCGATGAATTACTAGACATTACCGAGAGAAACCGCTATACCAACGCTTACTTTTTTCTCCCAACTTTCACTCATAAACGGTATTTCCCTAGCATCCGAGGAGAGCGGTTCCGCGTTCTCTTTTTTCTCAGCCTTTGTCTGCACAACTCCTTTTGACCTCCATCTCCTTCCGACCAACACCCTGCGCACAATTCTTCTCCCACGAAAGAAAATCGCCTCGTGTGTCCACCCCGCCTCGCACGCCCACTCGCAACCTCCGAATCTCTCCTCGGACGACAAACCCTCCCCGATTATATATGCCGTGCGGACTTTTTTGCGCCTGGAAACATCGATTCCGGTCATTTCTCACGTCCGATCCATCGTCTATTTTACGAGGCGACGCTCCCGTCCGCAGCCAAACGGTGCGGAGGACTGGTTCTGGAAAAAATGAAACAGGAACTTCCATACTGCACGAAAGGCAACGACCTCTGAGGGATCTGAGCACGGCGCGATTACGGATCCCCCTCTTCTTCCATCCGCCCCCACTTCCCTTTCGCCGGACTAACAAATGGATTCCTTTGCCCTCGCCGCGTAAGTTCGCTTTCATCCGGAATATTAACAGCCGATACTCCGGCGTATTACCAAGGTCAGGTACACACTGCGTTAGATGGGTTCATAGGCCTTTTCCTTGCGTGAATGTGTGTTTTTAATATTCAGCTCGTAATTTGTCTACTTTATGCCTTTCTCGTCCCGTAAAAATCCCATAAAAACCCATACTTCAAGCGGAAGTGGTGATTGATAATATAGAATTTCACAGCGAAGAATTGATGGCATGTGAAATGAACTTTTCTGTATGCATTCAACCTATGAAAAGCTAGGATTTGTCGAATATTTCTGTCGCTGAGGTTAATGATGAACAATTTTAAGCAAAAGATATCGCACATAGAATCATTGAAGGAGAGACAGAAATTGACATACTGCATGAGGGTAATAGGTAATACAGGAGCTGAATATAGCATTGAAGTGGCCGAGTATGGTATGAAAACATTTTTCCATTGAAATTGGTTACAAGCATTTCAAACTAATTAAAATTGACATTTATAATGAGGTTCTAGAGATGGTTGGGGAGAAAAGAGTAATGATTGAAGTAATTAGAAATAGACAAAGGAAATGGGTGGGTCTAATATTGAGAGGAGAGGGATTGTTGAAGAAAGCGATCGAGGGAAAAATGCTAGGAAAAAGACAGAGGAGAAGACAAAGACAAAAGTTATTAGACGAATTAAGGGGTGGGATGGGTTACCAGGAATTGAAGGAGAGGGAATTAAATAGGGAATGTGGGGGCACATGAACCTACCGAAAGGTAGAACAATTTATATATAATTATAATGATAGTTTCAACTGTATCTCTTCTTTATGATGAGAATAATTTTCAAAAATAAGGTCATTATCATAGATATAAATGCTCAAAATTCGAAATACCTTACTGTTTGCTAAATGAAGAAATATCGAATAGATACATGCATTTTCGAATCTCAAAGAACAGTAAAGAGTACTTGACCAGCAATATTCGATTATCAATCAAACTCTCTTCCTTGAATTCTTTTATCTTGTAGAAAACCGCAAAAAAAAACTTTTAAGCCGCATTTCTAGCACATATTTCCTTATTTTTTGCAGTGTCTAATCAATACAATAGGGTGGAAGATAGTATCGTTTACGTCTTCTAATCTCTGAATTTATGTTGCAAATTGATCCTAAATTTAACCTCCTTTCTGCCAAAGATTCGCATTTACATCATCTATATACTGATGACGCATCTTTGGCAGATTTTTTCTCAGGAATTCAGAAAAATAGGTATTATTTTACGCTAAAACCCTTGTTCGCAGGACCATAAGCTTTGTATGCATACTAGATGAGGTCTAACTAGCGCAAAGTAACACGATACCTATAGCCATAATATTCTGCTACATAAAATAAAAATTTTCACGGGTTGACTTATTTACAGTTAGGAGATCAATCATTCCGACTTAACCCTCCAGACGGCAACTTCAACTCATTAACGAGAATAAAACGACACGAGACTACTTCGTGCCAAGCTTGACGATAAGCACGGCGCGAACTCTCTTTCGGGATTTCGCGCTTTTAATTAGAGGGAAGAGAGCGACAGGTAAGGTATCGTCAACAAAATTAAACCCTCGCCAAACTGCGGAACTCCGGAAAGCTGGGAGATAACCCTCCCCTTTATCCATCGCCTCCATTCGGTCGGCAAGCAATTCTGGCTTCAGGAGGTCGAGGGTTCATGCCCCAAAGAGGCAGAAATTGGACAGGAACGCCACCACTCATCGAGACACCGATTCGCGCAGGATTTGCATAATCCATCACGAGGGCACGCTCTCCGAATGAAAAGGAGGCACGGGGAGTCATCCACGTCGCATTCACGAGTCAATAATAAAAACCCTTTCAGCGACGGGGGCCAATCGGGAATCACCTTCGCGGCGACCTCGACGTCGTGTGAGAGGCGGTGAATGAGAGAGAAGCCGAAAAAGTGAGTGATGGCTGGCGTGGGATATTAATGGCTCTTATTTCGTATGGGAAGCGACCTGGCCTGGGAGGAGGAAGAATGGAGCAGGCGGGAAAATCCCTTCGCAGAATTCCGAACGCGGCGCGATGCATGAGAAAAAGGGAAGGGGATTAAGACGTAGGATGGATGGCGCGCACACAGTGGGAAAGTGACTGAGAATCTTCTCTCGTCGATGAAATATATCTCTCGCACAACAAGTGTTTGAGAATCCGAATGCGGATGGAAGTTCTGTTTGGAAGACAGTGGGTTACCCCGAGGTGGATACATCATGTCGATGGGTGCGAGTTTCCGTTGGCAGGGCGCGAAAAAATTGAGTCAAGAAAACTAGAAGATTCATACGCATCACTTAATCATGAATTATTAAGTTTAATGGAATTATACGATGCATTATAACATGCGATTTCTACCAACTAAAGTTTTTATGCAAAGAGGTAAAAATACAGAACAGAAAGACGATTTTTTATTTTGCTAGAAGGAAGATATATGACACGAACCGTATTAAAAGTGTTTTTAACAATTAATATCTATTCATTTTGCGTAAAATTTATGTTCAATGTATTTACGTATAAGTACATTCTTGTGAAAAACTGAGAGCTTATCATTTCAAAGATAAAAATATTAAAGGAAAAGTTGATGACCGAAACAAACAATCGTAATCATAAACTAAGGCGAAAGATCTTCGTGAAAATGGAAAACAATACTCATTACGAAGAAAGAGAATGATGCTATTTAAGGGGGAAACAACCAAATAAATCATCACGATAAAAGAGCAATTATCATCGAAAATCTTCTGTATTCTGAACCAAATTATGTATGATGCCGAATTTTCCTGGTCGAGTATTTAGAACTAAGTCATCAGAACGACTTTGGAGAAATTTATGTGATTAATCATATCAAATATGAAGAGGACTCTCGATTTTGGCGTTCCAGATACCCTAATACAGGGATCGGAAAAGTAAGGCTTCGTCTTTTCTGTGCGGTTCCAATACAGAGTTTTAGAGCCGGAGATGCCTTACATGCAATATTGGAAGCCTTAGCTCTTCAAAGTCCTTAAAATTATTCCGTTCCAGAGCTCCACTCCCTTCTAAAGGTGCTTTCTAACTTCCACAGGTACATTTGTGAGATGCTAAAAACTGAATTGCGTGTATCCTTACCACAAAACCTTATGTTCAGTTCACTTCAGCCGCTGAATGGAAGCATTAATAGGGAATTCAAAATGAAATATTTCCGTAAACAGTTTTCACCGGGAATCATAGTTTTTCTATGAATAGTTCCAATAATATGTCTTTTAAGCTCTTTGTGTGGAGTACTATACATTGCCCTACTAAATTTTCTATAAGTCGATAAGTAATTATCTTCATATTAGAGGCATTCATGCATACATAGTGGGTATCTATTATATATAGCTAACTCTCCGGATATACCTATATAGATATATATATATATATATATATACGAGTAAAAGTTGCTTGCATACTGCAAGCTATCCGTTGAATACAGTATCATACCAAGTACTGCCTCAGTTCAAATTTAAAACTTCGCGCCAAAGACCGCCTGGCGACGAACTAAGAACCCGATCGTGAGAGAAGACAGCAAAATAATATTAGATAAGTGCCATCCTTACTTGTTCCAAAGTTTCGATTCAATATCTTATCGGGAAGGTCCCACGCCTCTGTCACCAATCCGGGTTTTATCTTTCCAGCTTATCGGGAAGACATTTAAAAAATCGTCCAATGCATTTCTTATAGAAGAATTTTGCATCCACCTGGCGTCGAACTCACTGTCATTTGGCTACATTTTTTCCATGAGAAGCATAGAAGACTACCTCAACTTCAACCTCCGAAATTTTGGTTACTCTATCTTACCGATAAGTGCCTCAAAATAATTTTCAAAATTCCGCGCAATGCATTCTTATGGGAAAATTGCGATTATTGAAGATTGCGACTGCCAAGTATCCTGAAATTTCATGTTTTTGATGAACAATTCTCGCTACTTTCGAGCTCCTTTCTTTATAATAAAACCTTGCTATACGGCGCATCCTCCCCTGACGAGTTATATTGTTTCTAATTTATTATTTCCACTCTGCAGGTAGGTGCAGCACCTGGATGCAGAGAGCACGAGTCGTATAATAAAAAAACGACAATTCGCATAAAACATACGAAAGCGTTGAACCGCGTCCTCCGGTGCGGTGGGTGGACGCCGATCGGTTCGCTTTCCCTCAGTCGCGAGGGGGTAATGCGCTTAGATATTCGCTCTCATCCCCAAACTAGCGCACCCATCCGCCCACAACCTCCGAAGGGTAATCCCGCACCCACCGCCTCGTCCCACGCCTCAAACAGCCCCGTTTGCCCACTCCTTATCTACGACGGCGATAGCTAAGACGGCGGAGGTAGCCGCACCGTAAATTTTTCCCCGCGAGAAAGATGGGGAATAAAAGGGGGCGCCCTCTTTTGTGCGTCCGATTTACGAGAGTGGACACAGGGGCGCGCCCTTATCGCAGATCGCTGCTTTTCCTTCCTTTGCATATCCATTCCGACGGTGAAAGGAACGAGGTCGTCCTCCGACCTTGGACACTCAACTCGATGGTCTAATTGTTATTTTGACTGAAGAGCCTATAACCGGATGTATCTTGGCTGACGGATTGATATTGCTCCGAAGAACCTTCCGCTTGCTAATAGCAGTGCTCAGCGAATAAAGGTCATGGCAGAAAGAGCGCGTAACCGTGACTGGACTCTCGGGAAATGTGTTAAGGGCAGCGGTACTCATAGCTCACGCGGCTTTCCGTTAAAATGCCTTATGATTGGATATTTGTTTCGATTGCGGGATGAAAAGGTGAACTATGAACAGGCATAACTGAACGATACAAATTACATAAAAATAAACGGAGTAACGCACGGAAATAGTATGAAATATTGTGAGAGGATTATGATAACTCTAATTACTTATACATAAAATAGATATAAAATAAATAATAAAACTCTCGTTAAGATTCTAATGAAAGAATATCCGTCGACGAATAACGCAGAGGTGTGTCAGTTCGTAAAATATTATTTTCATTTATATATCACGATTCTTTAATTTGTCCGAAGGTTAGAAAAGCAATTAACGTAAACTCCAGACGGATAATAAAAGTTCGAAGCATAAACATGCCAGACATTTCCATGTAATAACTATAGACTGCTAATAAATCAACGCTAAACGCGCTCGGAGCAAATTTCCTCAATTACCATTCCATCTCTTAAGAGCATTTTAGTGGCCTTACTTCATCATTGGTGCCCCATTCTTAGTCATTTACTGCATGAATGAATTAAAAAGAATCCGGTGAGAACAACGGCATTGAGTTAAAGGTAAATTTTCACACAGCATCGCGAAAAGCGTACGGCATGCGCATGACCTCTAATCTTACTTTGGCGTTGAATCGAAGACCTGTTGGTTCATAACTTTCGATAAAAATTTTTCGACACATCCTTTCAATTGTTAAATCTAGGATTTCTATTCCCATAACTCTCGAAAGAAAACTAATCTATACTGCGTTCAAACACGACCCCAATATCCTTGTCGAGCCCTTGGAACAAACGAATGAACTTTACTAAATATCAAGAACGTAACCTAAATTCTGTTAATAATTTCACATGTACCATTTCAAAAAGTTGCGTTACGTGATATCATATTTTTATGGTATTTTAAATGAACGATATACTTTAGGGGATTTTGTTCCATTTACGACACGAATTACGGTAATTGTTCCGTAACTACGAATACTCATTCAGAGAGAAACATCTATCCACACCCCTGATAAAAAAATCGAGCCTTTCTCCAAAAGATCGTAAACGTATTACTTCAAGAAATTTCCCAATGACCTTCTACCTTCAAAGGAGAAGAAGTCAAGTGCAATCAACCTTTCGCTTATAAATTGTTTCTCCTTATGTGGTTTACGACTCGAAGAGAAACTCTGCACAGTATGTCGCAACCGATTCACTACGGCATGAACGTGGTTCTTTAAGCCTGAGGCACAATAGCACTCAATTATTCTAAGAAAATCATTGAAATAACACTGCGCGCATTTTCCTTTGAGAAAAATTTTCTATTAGATCCTGAATACATATTGATGATCAATGGAGCCGTAGACGATCAATCATGCTCGTTTACGTACCGCCATTCTTTAACGTTCACTTTCGTTGTTCTACAAGGCTGTGAGAAACGGTCAAATGACAAGTTTGATTTGATTTACTATCTGCCGCTAATATAGAGGTATCCTATTGTGATAGAAAATTATATTAAACCTTCTTGTAAATTATTATATTCATGATAAAGACTGGACTATAAAAGGATCGCAAGGGTCATAAGGCTTTTCTTAATCGGAACTAATGTAATTCTGGTATTTTTCATTCAATGAAATAATTTTACAGTAAGATAATTGATTAAGTTATATTAGAGTTTCTTTATCTTTCTTTCTTGCCTAAGAAGTTACTGTTATCAAGAAAAATATATATACGTATCTATACCCTTCGACATCTATCTGTAAAGAACATTAGCGAAATTCATTTCTATTTGCTTTAATCCTTAGCTTATTTTAAATGATAACTTTCTCTGAATATGTTCAACAATAGCAACTAATGTGAAAGTTGAGATTGAAATATCAAGCAGAGAGACTGCGGCATCCAAGGATTCGGCAGGTTCAGCTTAAGGACTAGATATAAAATTAATTTCTGTGAAATATAAAAATTTCATTCACATTTCAAGAGCATATTCAAATAGAACAACACCATCTTTTGAAATATACACATCTGAGGCTACAAATAGAATGTCTACGTATTATTATGTTTAATCCGGCCCTAGCCTTTTCTGATTCTTCGTCAACTAAACAGAACAATGAAAGAATCACCTATGAAATATTAAAGAATATGAACTTACGAAAGTACTTACGGTGCACTTAAAAATACTAGCTGTACGGCATAAAATACGTGTCGACTTAGAGAGGATGGAAAAGGGGATGAGTGAAGAATGATTCCGTCAATCCCATCCCTGTCGTGCTCGCCAAAGTTGATTAAAACAAACCCCAGGATGATTCCTTCACCCTGAAAAGATACGCCTCTCAAAACTGATAACAAACAGAGAGTGGGAGTCCTTTTATAAAAAAGCGCACTCGCAGTGCTATTCCTCTCTCTAAAATATTGCGCCTGACTCGCTGGAGCCAGCCAGTTGGCTCTTCCTCGATCACTCTCTGGAGATCTCTCAGCGACTTATCGCCTGCCAACGCACCGCCGCTTCTTCAGCTGAGACACGCGTTCAGGATTTACCAAGCGCCCTTCAGATCGCCTCCGAAAGGACCCCATTATGAATCCTCATCTCTACACCCACTTCCGGTGCCGCGAAATATGAACCTCACTCGCCGATCCTCGAAAAACTCGCAAGGGAAAAAAAATGAACCTGCGGGCCACTGTATTTTGCATTTTTCGCGTCTGGGAGTGCTGTTTTCCCTTCCCACTCGCTCACCGGGTGCTATCGCTTCCAGCGAGGATGTTTATGGGCTTGCTCCCAGCGAAACAGGGGGGAGAGGATCCATGTGGAAACGTCGCGGTGATGAATCGCCTCCGATGGACCTATCTCATGTCTCCCCCATCTCGCGCTTTTTTTCCAAATATATATATATATATATATTTCTTCGGCCATTTCCGAAACGATTCTTCTTAATGTGCGTGACGCGCATTAAAACAAGAGAGCGAAGCTTGGAGTTTAAAAAAATATTACTTTGGCATTCAACTGGCCATGTATTTCGCCTTCGGATGGCTCTAAATTTTTCTCCCTCGGATCTGATTTGAATTTGTCGCTGTTAACTAGCGGACGGACATGGGATTCCTCCGTGGATATTTACGACTTTAAAAAGCAACAAATTGGATGTTTCTTCTCTGACACGTGAAAGATTATCGGGTTTGATAATCTTACGAATTCAACCTTTCCCACGAAATATTTATTCTCCGATAAGTCTATGCCATTTTGTCGATGCTTCTGACGAAAATGATGCCAAAAATTTTGAATTACATGGAAAAAAATACAGACCGACAACAATGAGACCTTTACCCGTATCACAAAATTTTTATTCTGCTATGTGATAAGGTCTATTTTCATTTGCGTAAGTCATGACTTCCTACCACAAAGCCTTGCCAGAATCAATTGTTAAATAGAGACCCTTACAAACATTACTGAAACTCAAACACGCTTAATTTCGTCGAATTCCTTTCACTTAAAATTAATTAGTTCGCGGTCAAATTGTTCAAGAAGCATCGAGAAATACTTCGAACTAGAATAATAATAATAATTTTGACAATTATATCACTTGATAACTTATCATTTTCCAAAATAACATGAAAAAGTATTACAAAAGAAAACTTCAGAATAGCATTTTTCAAACTACTTTAAACCAGTATAATATATAACCAGCATACCCAACCATACATTCAGCTCTAACGGCATAGGGATCCTATCTCTCTGTAATGTATTTCTAGGCATTGGGGAGCATCCTTCAGCGTGAACACTTTAAATGTGTTATGTGTGAAAAAGTTGAATATACCACCGAGATATTTCATTACGAACCTATTAAACGGTCTTTTTCTGGCGATTATTGGTCAGGGAAGTTGAATAATTACAACGAGATAAAACTCCAAGTTCAAGCAGCTTGATCTGATCGTTTGAATATCAAAAGAATGGTCAGTAATCTTATGATCTTATTTTATTTGGAAATTCTCCATGCAAGATACCTATCTTTTTATTGCAATACTTTCATTCCAAAAAGACCAATAATATATGATGGCATCATCAGGAAGTCAATAACTAATAATGATAACAGAAGTAATCTGGGACAGGTTACTGCTTACAGCTGAAGATAACCACCTTAATGGAGGTGAAATGAATAAAATATGAGAGTAGTAGTTATGCTTTAACTTTCTCCAAAAAATATTCCAAAATTTCTAAACCGGCCGAGTTTTACGAAATGGTTGAACTATTATATACAGCCGATGGTAAATATTGGGAATGAATCCGTTTGACGCTAGTGTTTACTATACGAATGATAAAGCTCAAGAAAAAGTAACCATAAAAAAATGAAACCGTTATCAGTTATTCGGGATTGAATTTCGTAAACCTCGATTTTTTTTCTCTCGCCAAATATTTTACGCTGGACGGTAAATAAACCTCACTTCACATCTTGAATCCATTCGTCTCATGAATTTCATAAGGGCAATCTTTATAACAAACACACGCATAATGCTTACGTCCATCATTCCGGATTATCAATAAATTACCACCCAAATTTTGAATCATTTTCTTTCGGTCACCAGCATAAACTAACAGAGAGAAAATATTGCATATCCTTTAAAGGATAATCAGGGTCAAGGAAGATATCCTTACCCGCTTTTATTGCCACGAAATTTGGAAGTTGAGGCCCGTTTATCGCGTCGTTCATCTTTAAAAATGAAGGACTACGTTTCTCGAAACTAATAAAAATACAACGGGTTTAGCGCGGGAGTGGGAGGGTGTGGTATGACGCCACCTCTACGAAAACTCTTTCTAGCCATTGCCCTCTCTGAAGCCCAGCAACTTCTCCCACGCGCTCAAGTCCTTTGCGCTCCCGTATACGCCATCCCTTAAAGGGGGCGTGGTGGCATGTTTATAGGCCTCTGCAAACCAGAGGTCCTTATCGGAGACGTTGAGATCCTCTTAAATGGTTTCCGAAGTTCCACGCAACCGTAAGTGGAGGATCGCGTTGCAGATCTTCGGGGTACTTTTTTCCGTGTATTGGGTGCGAAAATTAGCAAACGTCTTTAAGACAATTGCCTTAGATATATAAGGAGCAAATCGATGCAATATATTGAGGGTTAGATGAAAGGCGAAATCTTGTTCGTGCTCTTATACCAGCTGCTTGAATTATAAAAGATAATTGCGACTCTTCCACTTGTGAGTTGGTCATTCTGAGTCAATTTCACCACGAAGAATGAGAATTCTTTTTATTTTTGGAGTATAGATTCAACAACATAGTTAAGGGGAAAAAATGTCTAGAGATTTCAACTTGAGAATTTTTTCATGATTTCTCCAAATGTTATTCGTAATATAAAAACGAACTGCTTTTCAAGCTAAAATACCCTGGGTTAAGATTAACGTAAATCTTTCCTCTAGTCGCTGCGCATATGTGACAAATTGTAATGAGTAGAAAAGGAAAATTAATCAGTTAATCAAAATTGTTATAATTAAATATGAAGGTGTGGAAATAAATGAATGAATGAATCATTCTACAGTTCTTCCTCTCGACCTCTTTTCCCCATTTTTCATCTCCTCCTCAATGCTTATCTTTCACGATTTCCATAAATCAGTATTCTCGCACATTTAAATCTATCCGTGGTATTGTTCCAGTGCAACAGTTGAAACTGTTCTTACAATTTATTATATATTCCTCCTCCTCTACAGTTGGATTTTTATCTCAAACCATCCAAATGTCAATTTATGGAGGAAAGAAATAGAACTGCGAAGTGCAAGAATTTGGACGCAAGTAATTGCTTTCTTACTCAGTACCTCAGAAATTTTGTAAGGAATAAAACCTTCGGACCTCAACTCCCATGTCAAGCGAGAGATAACTAAAAATGGTTCACATTTATTTTATCCGTACAAAACCAGATATAGAAACTAAGAGCTTCAGATGCTGATTACATAAAGTAGGAAGAAATGGATGGAGTGGATTATACGTATATTTCCAACTTTAAGACTAACCCGCTAAAATAAATTTTCTTGAGCTGAAGTTGGAATGGGAGTTGCAGAAGGCGAGCGAGCATTTTTATTTTCTCCCTTGTCATCGTCTGGATTCTTTCTTTGTCGTTTAACATTATTTGTAGAGATTATTCGCAAAACCCATAATTGTATTTGTAACTCTTGCAAAGCGTGTAGAAAAATCCTAATTTTCACAAGAAATTTACCAAAAACTGCAAAATTTGAAAGATATCTGTGCAAATCTGCGCTCATATAGAATTTAATCTTTATTCTTTTTTATCAACTGAATGTAAAGGAGTGAAGAAATAGATCATAATTTCGAGGCCTCCTCGGAGAATCAACTATACTATGATCTAATAATAAACTATCAACTATAACTACATCATAACTATATCAACTATAACTATCAACTACAACATATCAACTATAAGCTTACAGCTTGTATCACACGTCTCGAATATTATTCATATCTAATAATTTATTTACAATATCAAATACTTGTTTACATATGGGGAACCACTGAAAATTTTTGGTGAGGGTCATTCGTTTGATGAGGTATCCAGATATAATTTAACTCTTAGAGAGGAAAATTGTACTTCCAAAATTACTACGTACAACAATTATATTTTTTAAATTAATAAAATATGTAACAATGGATACAGAATTCAATTTCATTTCTTAAATTTCGAATTTTTTCATTATTTAAATTTCTTTTTCGACATCTCTTAGCTGAAACTACCGCAAGTTCACGACATTTCGCACCTTCTTTCTTACTGGATGTTATACAGTTACCCTTTTGCTACACTTAGGTTTATTAAGGCCCCAAAATAAACTTCTAATTTTCCGTAATCCTCTATCTAAATATTTAGATCTCTTTTTTGGCATAAGTTAACATTGTCGATAGTTCAGATGGAAGCAGTTATTTCATGGTCAGTTCATAGAATTGTGAATTTCATCCGAATATAGATATTTACTCATTCATCAAAAGACATGCTTCCGAAGCTTAGACCCCTGCTCGTCTCTTTTAGCCTTCGCACAGCTTTGTCTTTAAAAATAAGCTCAAAGGAAAAGAAACCATCCGGGCTGACATTTCCAACGATAAATCCTACGGGACGTAAGAGATAAATATGAGACCAAACAAGCCGACATGCCTTTCATAAACAGAACATGGGCGAAAAATTCTTTAATACGCAACTTGCCCATTTCTTCGTACCGGATGGTGTACGCTGCCATGGAATATTTCCATGATGACTCAAAGTTGGCTATCCAACAACCCTTCTTGGGCTGACACGTCGCCCTCTAAGGGGTCACCCGCAATCCGACACTTCTCGCATTGCTGCTTGCAGACCGCTCCCAAGATAAGAGCAATGAGTCGCTTCTTTTTGCTTCCTTTACTTCCCTCGAGGATCAACTTACCTCGGTGCAACATTCTCATTAGCACCGAGGGGATATTGTCCTCTATACTAGTCGGAACACTATTCTGCGCATTGTAACGATCGGGAGAAATAAGCCGTTTCTTTCGAGAAGTGTTAAAATTTCCGATTCCGCCGCCCACGAAGGTACTAAACTCTCCATACGTCTCTTCCTTCTTTGCCTTTATCACCAGAGTTGCTGACCATATATAGAAATGCATCGCCCTGACCTTTCCATGCAGTTCCGTCCCTCGAGTCACTCTTCCATGCCTCTTCCCACATCCCTCGATTTGCTCTAGCGAACTCTCTGCAGCGTCTATTCGTCTAAGGTGTCTAGCATCCCTCTGCAATGAAGCTGTTCTTCAGGGTCTCCGTAATATCCGTGGTTTTCGAACACTGGTGTTATGACCCACGCAAAAGTCCTCTCGTATTTTTAGGGTAGTAGAAATAGAAGGCTTAGGAACGAATATTAGAAGCAACAAGTCTTCGCCAATTATACCAAAATTACGGTATGAAGTTGGGAAAGAATAAGATGGAATTAGCCTTTGAACTGACGCGATCTATCACGTTCATATTCGTATTCCAGGAAGAGACTTTCAGAAATCGTAGCATAAAGACACGCCCACATTTATCATCAACAGTCGTATTCAATCCGATTTCGAATCTAGGTCTCTCCAAGTGTTTTATAACTCTATCTATTCTTGGTTACTCGTTGCCATATTACCTCTATCTTTCTAAAGAATGAATAAATAATAAGAATATTTATACATACATATAAGTAGTATACACAACCACATAGAAAATTTATATAACAAAAATTTTATAAAAAATAAATAATCTTCGCTTTAAAATTGTATCAAAAATAAAATTATGTAGCACGTACGAAAGTCAATTCACTCATTTAATAAAAGAATAACAATGAAACGTAAAAAGAGCCAACCAAAAATAGTCGCATTCACTCTCATTTATTCTACCGTACTTTTGTTTATGATAAAAATAAAATCGCATCGTTGTAAGCATGAAAATCAACAATAGATCTGATAATTAATAACTAACTCTCACAGCTTGTTAAAACTTCGAACGATCTGTTTTTCCAACCGAACGTCATTCACAGATTAAAAACTTCTCCAGATTTTCACCCTTTTCTCCCTTTATCATCCTGTAGAGAAGTGAAATGATTAAGACCGTTGGCGGGGAAATAAAGGACCTCAGCGTTGAGGCATCCGAATTAAGCGACACAGTTCAGTGGGAAGAACGGAAACAAAGACAGATTATGCCCAAAGTCGAACTTTTCAAAGGTGGCTTCTTAATATTTCGGTTTTGCCTGAGAGAGAGAAGCGGCTTACTTATTGGTCGAAAGGGTTATTTTGAGGAGAATTGGCTTGGAGTGAGAGGTGAAGAGAGTAATCATAAAAGGCCAGAGATGAGGAAAAAGCAAAGAAGGGACCGGTTGTAAAGGAGAGGGATGTGAGGTTGAACGACAGAGTAAGGGAAAAGGGAAGTCAGAGGGGAAAGAGGAACGGAAAGGGGCAAATCGATTGATAAAGAGGAAAACGTTAACCCAAAACAATAAGGAAGACTTAAGCTCATCTGAGGTATCTCTTAAAATGGAAATCTTGAGATGGTGAGGGGCAAGGAAGATTGCTGAAGAGAGGAAGTACGACGGTTTTGAAAATGAGATTGAGAGATGAACCAGGAAGAGAACTGATGATAAATTTCGGAGATGACTGACAAAAGGTCGTTCGTTTCGTCGTCTACGTGCTCAAATGAAGATGGCGGAAGACAGTGTAATACTTGTGAAGGTAAAAGTCTGAAATCTGTAATAAATAAAAACTAATCTAGTACTCCGATGTGATGATGCTACCACTAATTAGCGAAAATTTTACGGAAGTATGTCGCATTTGGATTTAAGCTAAAGGGTATTTAAGTAAAAATAAACTAGTGTTAATATCCATCATAATGTCTAATCCGTCTAATTTAAAAACTATCTGTAGGTGTTCCTTTAACAAAAGAAGTCTTCAAGGTATAATTTAAAGGGCTTCTCTTAGGTTTTTCGATAACTTAATTCCTTCAAAAATGCAAAACCCTTAACAATTTCAGCTGGATATTTAAGTCTTGTTTCTACTGTCGCATTTGCATAGAACAACGAACGTAGGACATTTTGAAAATCTCAAAGGTTATCTCATAGATAATCTACAGGAAAGAAACTATCATTACAATAATGAGTCGACTTTTCCAAAATTTTGCAAAAGTTACATAATCTAATCAACTTACAATTGAATTGATGAATATATTATTTAAATATCCTAAATAAGAGTCACAAACACCGATATGATAAAATTTCGTGATGGAATCCTGCGTAAAAAAATGACCTCGATTTAACCAGATAAGAGTTTCAACTACCTTTACCATGACCTTTTGGAATAGAAGCAGATAGTTTACTATATTTCAACTCTGTTGTTAATGAGAGGTAATCAAAAAATTCCAGGGAATAGTCCCAATCAAAACTAAATGGAGCAGCGTAAATCCTAGGATGAAGGAAAGATTCAATTCCTGTTCCAGCCAAAGAACCTCTCCAGCGTAACCAAGTGGAGGTTATACGTAAGTTTCTTAAAAAAATCCCGACTCCATGAATGTCGCCTACACGTAAAGGAGTGGACAGTATCGCAACATCAGCTCTTCCCCATTTTTTCAGCATAGAGGCAGGGAGAACGCAGAGAGAATTTAGAGCGATCGGCAGGAAGATAGAGAGACTTTGAGCAGCGCCGCAAAGTGTGAGAGGTTCGCCGGAACGGAAACATGGAGAGGCAGTTGTGTAAAGAAACGCACTGCAAAGGCAGAGATGACGGTAACCTACCCTCGCTATTATCGCTATTTGATCGTCATCGCGCCATTAAAGAGAGGGCGTAAACGAGCTGAGATAGGAAAGAACGGCTATAGAAAGATAGAGGACTAATATCCTTCTTTCACCTACTCGAGGAGGGGCTTCATCAAAACGGAAACTGGTTGATAAGGCCTCCATTGGAAGGGTGGTGCGCGGCTATCGAGTTAAATGAAGGGTCACTGGGGGTAATGGGAGGCGCACAGGATCTATGAAAAGCCCGACCCAAAGGTTAAGAGGGTTACGGACAGAGTCACGAACTCTACTCAACCCCTTTCTCATCCTGTTCTTAGCCATGTCCAGCGCAATCTTTTTCGCTTTGAGCTTCCGGACGGTACGGTAGCGTTCTTTGTTCTGCGAGGCAACAGGAGTATAAGTCCGAGAGATTCCGGCTTCAGATAGCCTTATCCGCGTTGCGGTGAGAGGAGAAGTACATATTGGCTGCCGGCAAACGGGAGTTTTTATGGGGTTATTTCTCAATTCCATTAGATAAGTGACATTGGAAATGCGATCATTGAATCTGTAGACGAATGAAGACGGAAACTTTGTAGCGATGAGATGGATAAAAATATTCTCCTTAATAGCCTTGGATAATGGAGATGATTAGATTCCTTTCACCTCAGGAAGATTGATTGCTGGCTATTTGAAAGACAAATTATCTAATTCCAAGAAGGACGTATGGGTTGTATAATAATAAATATCTTAAGATCTAGAAGTTATCAATGGCATGATGATCGAAAGAAAATACCAGAGAGGAAGAATAATAATAATAACAACGAATAATTTCTTCTAAACAAATAAAGCAAACAAATTAAAGAAATAGAATAATAAATATGGTATAAATAATAGTATAAGAAAGCTAAGTTACGTGTTCTTTCCAGAGTTGATATCATTCCACGTAGGTAAGGAGCAATCTTTAAGTAGTAAAGTAATAAATTATATATAACAGTGAAAATAAATACTAGATCAGAATCGTTGACTTGGCAGATGGCAGACTTTTATCCTGGAGAGGCGCATTAGAAAATTCATCCACCATAAAGGCGTGCTTCGACCCCTTAAGTTAGACAACCATTCTTTCTTGAAAGTATTTCTTTCTTTTTCGTGCCGAATCTTCAATATCATGAGAACTGGTTACGCCAAAAAGCACAAATAAGTAAACAAATATGAAAATATAATACCGTTAAAATAATTGCTGACATTGAAAAACTTCTCAGCCTTCAAGAGTAACGACAAATCAGAAATACGAATAATGTTAGAGAGCGATAATGAGAAGTACTCCATGAGTTAATCCTATTTCAAAGGTGGATAAAAGTTTCTGAGAGCGAAATTTAGTAACCAAATTTTGGGAAACACGGTGGACTAATTAAGAGTATTTATTGGACCGCATTCTGACCTTTGGAGCGTGAGTTTTACAAACCTGTGATACATGATATTCTTTTAATGAGCCACAACAATGAAAAATTCAGCCTAAGAAATAATTAATTTCAGAAATGAAATTTAGTTCATCCATTCCTTGCTTGCATAAACCCTTAACAAAAGAAATTAAAATTTTGTAATTTCACACTTAAGAGATTACCTCTCATCTTTAACCTCCCGTAAACTTAACTTCCACAAGAATTCTAGAAAATATTACGAGTTACATTACACGTATAAAGCTATCCTAAAAAGGTAGATACATTTCCAGCGAGAAACCATTCCATAAAATAACTCTTGAACTATTTCAAAACGCACGTTCCTTACGAGGGACCCGCAACCTTTCATCTTAGTTAATAATTCAGAAGAAAAGATAAGCCTCAATTATTAACACTCGCAAAAAAGCCTCCCTTCAGCTTAGCCAAATGAATTCTCCCTCTGCGTATCTCTCTCCAACTTAAATCCAACGTACCCATCAAATCTTCCCTCTAATACTTAGAGAGGTTATACGTTTCGTGCCGAATAAATCCTTAGTATGACAGTAAATTTTCCATCACATAGAAGAAAACGGAACCGAATCGGGGGAAAGGATTTCTCATGTAATTTTAAGAAGGGCAATTTCACTCCTCGCGAAAGAAGCAAAATTTTCGCGCAAAAGGAAAACCGCGGCTCTTGCGATGATTAAAGATACAAGAGCGGAGGTAACTGTTGGAGATTAACGGCATGAGTCCCTTTCTGTCCGTGCTTCTCTATCCCTAATGGGACTCCCCCTCGGCAACGCATAATTCCGCACTTCGCACGCCTCCAGCGGAAGCTTCTTGAAGGGGCTCGAATTTACGTCGACGCCCTCCACTACATAATCCTCCCTGCATTCGCTGGACAGCCTTCGCTGGAAGGGGAAATGAGCATTGTGGGTGAGGGAGACAAAGCGCGGGCAACGGATTTCGGGAATGAGACAGATTTCGAGGATCCGACACGCGCTCCAAATGAGGAGGTGCGATCGGTCATAACTCAGGAGGAGCGGCAATTATCGAAGCTTGAAAGTTTGGTAAGATTGGGGCTGGAGGATGAATTAGGATGCTGCAGCAACGGTCCTGATTAACGCCTTGCTCTTCCCATCATCTTGGGCTCGCTGGTCACAGGATGTATTTCCTCGGGCTGAGGACTCGTTAACTACCGCATCGTATCGGAGGATAAATTCCCCCTTCATCGTTAAGATAAACTGCCTAATATACCACGGAGGTTAAAATGTTTGGCTGGATATGATATTTCAGTTCGCTCCGGCGTACCTGCCGACCTTGGTAGCGCACGAAAACCGCCCGGCATAAATTGAGCCCTTGAGCGGGGTCTTACCGAGAGATTCTGCGTAGATGCTACCTACTAAGTGTTAAGGGAGGAATTATTAGGAGTCAAAAATAAAAACAGCAGCCGTGAGTTCTTTATTCAAGGACGAAATAATCCGTTGGCATCATTCTAATGAACGGGAAATCGATTCATACTTGAAAATCGGCAGAAACTCTGATCTCTTGACCCCCGATTTATTCATTCAAGCTCTTCCTTCGTCATTAAATATCACGCATGCGTAAACGTGATGAAAAGAAACTTCTACCCTTTCCACATAGTTCATTTATCGAATTCGGTTTCTAATTTGTGATAAGGGTAAAATTATGTTTTTTGCTTCTTCAAGACGATAGAGTCCTACCGCAAAGATGTGCCCAGAGTTCTTCTTAGCCTGTTTCCCATCACTTATGAGATCATCAGACGATTTTTGATGATTGGCGATGATGATCATGACGATGCCTGCCACCGAACCTTAATCGGACACACTCAAATCCATTCTCTAACCAGAAAATTCATATTATCTGAGACACCAACACGCAACCTTGAGGTTAATACTAAATACTCATAAATGATATTGGTGAAAAACCCCTAACATTTTATATTATTTCGTTTCTTTGAGTTAGAGAACATACATTTTAAAATCTTTTTAGTATTTAAAAATTAATGAGTCCTCAAATTTTCCCTTCTCCAAAATCTCTTACAAAGAAATTAATATTGCTAAAAGCAAAATGGGGAATAGAAATTCCCTTGGAAGTTAATTTCCTTACTTCCAAAAAAAACCTTTCCTATAAACAGAGTTACAGACGCCTGCTTCATATACTTTTGATGAGTTTTCATGGTAGCAAACAATTTTATAACATTATATTGACGTTAATTTGACGAAGAAACAAATTTATCCTGAAATCTTCAGATAAATTAAAACGAAAAAACTAAGCTCTCGGAAATCAAAATCTCTTTCTGCATTCTGTCTTCACAAAGACGAAAATTTACATACACTTGCAACGTAAAAAGCAAAGTTCCACTTCCAAAGCGGAACTTCACAATCCGTGCCGCTCGACACACGAAAAAGAAACTCAAAAACATCAGAGAAACTCTCGTAAAATGCAAAAATATTCCCACAATAGAAGCGGAAATCGACAGCGATTTCGAAGCAATTTCAATAATCGAACTCGACTTCGCTCTCTAGCCTCACAGCGTTTCTTTGACCGTACGCCAACTTCCAGAGCTTCTCTCCTTCACTCCGCGAGCAGAAATGTTCGGAATGCGGGCCCAAAATGTTGAAAATCTTATTACAAGCGGCGAAATACGACCTCCTCGCAACTCGAGCTGCAAAACGACGCTTCCAAGACGCACGCACATTGGGCCGAGTACTGTTTCCTGAGGAGCGTGTTTACTGCCGCATCTAAAAAGAAGGCTCCGGAGTGTTGTTTGGACGTATTTCGAAATTATCTCTTCCATAACCGTAGAGGACCGTTCCGAGGCGCCGTGCGTTTTAAAATAACGCCGCTGCGACGCTCGTTACGCTGTCAGGGGAAAAAAAAGGAGAGAATTTTTTCGCTCCGGGTCACGGCGACTGAGAAATAAGGAGAATAACACGTGGGCTGAGTGGAAAGCGAGAGGTCTCAATTTGTGGGAGGTCATTCCCGAAAAAATGAAGATCTGAGAGGGAAAAAGAAAAGTGTGAAGAGGATTGGAGAGGGAGAGAAAAATGGAAAAATGGAACGAGGACAAAGGCTATTGCGGTGGTAAAAATATAAAGTAATTAGATGGGCAATTCCAGTGCTCCATAGACAGCAATTGCGCAATATAAAGAGGATGTAGGCGTTTTATGGATCGGTTCATGTCTCGCGACGCTGAGAAACGTTTCATATTTCAGAGGCGATGTTTTCGAAAATAAAAATGGGTATTACATCGAGCTCTCATCGTCTCAGTGTTTCAATTTTGTTTTAGGAAAGTACCGCAGCTTTGATGTTCGCAAGAAGATCCTGCGTAATATACTCTCCTTCGCGTGAAGTATGATGCACGTTTATTTTCTTAGACGTACTGAAAGAATCATCCAATGCTGTTTGGTTTTATTTAAAGGAGCTCGTTTCTCTGTCGCTTTTTGAAGAAGCTATTGATATCCTTGACTCTTATTTTATTTTTATAGTTCTCATATTTAAAGATGGAAGTCTTAAAACTTAATGATCTATCTTAATAATCCAATATACTAATAACCTTTAAAATTACAATTAAATATTTACATGGGGTTTACAAGTTCGTTTCTATATCTTTTAGATTTAGCTGTAGGGATTGTCTATTACAGTTCTTGTTTCATCATCAAATAGAATTTTTGAATTGGAATTGGATTGGAAAGCAAAACCATAACCACTGCTTAGAACTTTCACTCTGTGAATCCGATAAATTTTAGTTTTATTTTTAATTCTATTAGCTTATATTATTTTTATATATTTTACCATTACACAATACAATCAAAATACCGTCTCTGATCTAATTTCCAAATTTATTTGGAAGTAAGAAAATATTATAAAATTGTCTAAGAAATACTTTCTTAATCTTATAAAAAAGATCTCGGATTGCGATTAACGCTTTCATAGCTCGACAATTAATCTAGAATATTTTGCATTGTATATATTGCATACAACACTATTATTTAATTTTTTACCTTCCCTGGTTTTGCAAACGATTCTTCTCAGTTCTTCGGACGAGAAATAAATTAAATTCATGCATTTCTAGGAACTTATAAGCCGTGGAAAAAAGTGTAATAAACTAGCCGTGTGAGGAAAAATGAGATGGAGAAAAAAATCGAATAATAAGGCGGAGAGAATTGCTTAGCTCTAGGACATTTCTTACTCCAGGTGTCTTTATCGCCGTGGTCTTGCGATATTCTCGAAGTGAGCTCATTGCACGAGACACTGATCGTGCCCACCTGGTGAACAAACTATCGAGTAATTTCCGAGAAAAACACTCGATTTCCTTTCTCATATTAATGAACTTCTGCCCACGCTGCTTTTATTGCCCACGGAGGCAATCCAAACACCATCACTACAACTGAATAATCACACGATTTGATACCTCTTTATATTTCATAGCCAAGAAGTTAAACGACGAAGTCGCCTCGGCCTTATAAACCCATGCCTCCATTTTGGTCAATAATTTCATATTCATTATCGACCGTCGCATAATTTTCATTTTTCGCCGCGGAAAATAGGTTTTTCCCTTTTAAGAAGATGCCATCGCTCAAGAGCTGCGAGTAATATATTCGACCGTAGTTGAAGGCAGAGGGAAAGGAAGGCAAGAAGAGAAAGGAAGGACGGGGGAAGCGGAGCGAGATGGAGAGAGAAAAATTAAACACCGGCGGAGAGATAATAAGATTGCTATTTTTATTCATTATCTCAGAGGCTTAAAAACATGTTTTTATGCCCGATTCGACGGACCTAAAAGCGATGTTGATTTTAAGGTGTAGCTCTGAGGTCGTTCGAGATCAAGAAGAAGGCCAGACATGAATTATATAAGAGGAACACGCACCCGTATCTTTTTTTGAGGAATTCAAACCAATAAGAGGACCGTAAGGGCCCTTTCGAACACCAAAAGATAAACTTGGAGACAGGTATATTCGGATATTAAAATGAAATGGACTCTTCTTCGCTCTTCACCACGGACGTAAACTCGTACGTGTATATTAACTTTATACAAGCGGAGATAAAATTAAACCAACCTTACATCACGGAATATATGAAGGAAATAAAACCCGCGCCATATTACGCCACCTACAGTTGAATACCAGAGCTGTGGAGATAGAGGGCATCGTAATTTTCCCATCCCATCTTCCGTACAAATTCTCCCAATAGGAGGGACTACACCCACGCCATAGATACGGCAAACTAGCAGTATTTCAAAGCCTTCCTCGTGCCGCCTCGACACAACATTTCCTTGGTAACGCGCACCCATAAAGTGCCTCTTAGAGTGGCGCTAGAGAGAGATATAATGGAAAAAAACCTTAAACAGGTAGAATACTATCGGGATGAAATCTGGCAGTAAATTACGAGGAATGATCGCTTCCCGGACCCGAAGTCGAGGTGCTGAGTGGTTTCCTTTTGGAGCGGAGGATCTCGTGGGCGAGACAAACAGCAGAGAGAGAGTCGTCAAGTGGGGAGCTTCTTCAGGGTTCGGACAGTGAAGTATTAGGATCCGCTCTTGAACTCTGATCCTATGGCCTCTTAGAGAGAGAGACCTTCCGCGGGAGCACACGCTGCTTCGCCCACGCACTCCCAAATCATTTTATGTTTATAGCGACCGAGTAATATACGGCCTTGAAGGGGCATTTTTAAGTGTCCGGTGCTTGCCACTCCCTCATTCGCAGATGTGCGCTCCCCTATCTCCCTCCATCTTCGATCCCTCTCTTTATCACATCCTCCGTCTCCTTCCTGTTTATTTATCGCTTTCCTTTCTCCATCTGCCCACTTCCCTCATTTCACTATCGGAGATTTTCTATCTTCCGCCCGCTCGACTCTCGCTTTATTTCAACTCTCTCATCTTCATCTCGCTTCCTTTGAGTTTAACGTCTTAATGATCCTCCCTCTCGGGTTGGGACCCTTCTTTTTCCCTTGTATCCCTGGATGGATACCTTTCCCAGTCCGAGGAGGGAATTCTCGCTCCAAATATCGTAATGCGACTCTTCTGTTTTTCATCGCCAATACGCAGTTTCCGATATTACGACATGCGTCGGAGGTATACTATAATGGAAATCGATGAAAAAAAAGCGGGGTCGGCCCTGGTCTGGGGAATGGGAGTCCGCCCCGGGCGACCGTTCCTGCGAAGGCCCACAAGGATACGAAGGTTTAGCGCTCATTTGAGCCCTATCTGAGAAAAAGAGAAGGGCCGCTTGGTGAAATTTCGGTAGGGAAGGGTCTCTATATCAAAGGCCGTTTCCCTTTTGTATCTTAATCACCCTTAAGGGAACAACAAACCCACCTATCATCCCAAACCGATAACGTAACGAACAAATTTAGTATTCATGTGCTCTAAAAGAAAACGTACTTTCGGTACAAGGCTTCTTTTCTATTTCCTTATCGTGAGTTATGGAAAGACGGACGGATATTGGTTGGTCTCACATCATCCATATATCTCACGGTAAATAAATTATGAGAATCTATTGCTTGCTGTATATTTCACATGACAGCTCGATAAATAATCTCGACTCCTGGCTTGGACGAAATGATTTTCGATTTCAATGGGCAACAGAATACCTTAGTCAGATGCATAGGTACATTCTGGGATGATGGAGTTCTTAGACAGAGAATGAAAAGAAAATGAAATCTGACTGATGAATAAGGTCGCATAATAAAAGGACTTTTCTGTTCCTAATCAGGAGCGGATTTGCCATCTGACGCACAAGGCTCTCTCTAGCTTGGGCTTCGCTGTAAGGGGATGAATAATCTCTTGCTGGGACCTCAAAGTGGTCCTTGCGCCTATGATTTCTGATTGATGAAATTCGCCCTCTCTCCCAACGGGTAGTGATTTAATTACCGAGACAGCAAAGTATTTTTATAGAAAAGGAAGGGCACACAAAAAACACGCCTTTGATTGCAAAGATTTCCAAATGGAAAAAAATCAGGATGTATGGAATGAAAAGATTACGAGTGCGCTTTTCATCAAAATAAAGTTCGACAGACAGACAGAGGAAGGCTTCTTTTGTGGAAACTTATCACCATTAAAGAAAACAGGAACAAATGAGTACAATTCCCAGGTTACATGCACCATATGATGGCGATTATACCCTGAAACAGATCGTGACTTAATAAAACAATAGAAAAGTACTCATCTGTTCCTGTTTTCTTTACGTAGTTGACAATGTAAAGAAAATTAAGGGTTTCCTAAGCAGGCTTTCTTAAATTCTATACCTTCACTTTTTACACTCCAGTCTGCTTGCTCGCAACTTCACGATACAGCTTCACGCGATCACCATTCAGCATTTATAGAGGTAATAATTAACGCTATCCAACGGAAGAATTACCGCACAAGAAGTCAATGTGTTGCAACCGATGTTATGAAAAGGCTGGAAACGAATTCCTAACGATCTCATCGTTGAAGCATTCCCACTAACTCAAAAGTCGATCCTCAGCACGTAGATTAAACGGCAGTCGCTGGAGGACGAGGTCACACTCCAGTGAAGAGTCTTGAAGAGCTTCTTCTCGAAGAGCATATCGGCACAAAGGAAGTTGCTTGCAAATACGGAGATGAGTTTGCAAAGCACATGGCGTATCGAGAAAGACTTAAAATGGGCAGATAGAGGGCGTGTGTATGACTATGCCTTGGCAGGGAAGCGTAGAGGAGAGGAGAAACGATAAAACAAACTGCTTACAGGCAAATATATTCGCGTTCTCTTTAGTCCGCGTATATACTCAGGCCTCCTCCAAATCTTCTAATTTCCATAAGCGGGAAGGAAATCCGAAGAAATTGAGATAAATATATGGCGAAGGAGAAAGAAAGAGCACGTGGAGCCAATTACTGCCGACAATCGGATGAATAACGAACGAAGGATATGCTTCGGCCAATTAGTTTGCATGGGTCCTTCTCCTCTGTGCTCGTTAATCAAAAGGATTTCATCTTCGGATAAGTTGGAAATTTTGTCGCTTTTTTTTACCTTTCCGCCGATCAGAGCGCAGGGAATCCGGCCTTTTTTACGATGAAAAATAGGATGCTTCCTTTTATGTATGACGGCTACAATTCGTGCGGACATAAATCTATCGGATGCAATCCTTTAAAAGCGAAATTGTTTTCGAGAAATAAATATATGCACTCGTTGAAGGATACTCATTTATGCCCGGATTATATAGCTTTTGTAAATATTACTTGTATATACTTCATACAACATTACTGTTTCATCTTTACAAAGGAACAACATACAAAGGAACTATTATGAGAAATTTGGCTCAGGAAAGCTAATGATTAAATGTTAAAATGATGAAATTTTAAATAATCAAAACATTTATACTAAAAGTTAAAGTAATTTTGAAGTCTTTTCTCTGTTAAATATTAATCTAAGAGGGGAAAATATTTGGTTTTCTCTTGAAGGGCTGAAATTATTATGAATTTTGTGATAATGATAATATTAGACTTGCCTTATCTTCATGAAATTTCCTGAACGGATTACCTTCCTCTAATACATTTATTATAAACAAATTCGTAATGTAACATTAAAATATATTCATGTATCAGAAGAATACATTAATCAAAGGAATAATGCCATGGATGAATTGTGATCAATTTCTATTTAGAGTGAACTAAATAGTTCCCAAATTACTGTACTAAGAGAGAATTTCTTAACCGTTACTCAAACAAAACAATTCAGCCATATCTATTACTCTTAAAGATTGAATTCAACAATAATTTATTGTGAAAAGATTATGTATTGTATGGTGATGTGTAGTTCCTCATGTATAGTTAAATCCTCACTTATCTTTAAGTATTATACGCGAAAAATTCCAAAAAGTAATTACCCCTGCAAAAATTCAATAAAAATTAAACATACCGCTTCATCGAACATCAAAATTAATTTATGCGGATTTCAATTCCAACAATTTCATTCAAAATTCTTGTATCTCACGTCAGAGCATGCTGAAGTAGATAAATGGATGTACATCAATCATCATCATTTTCCCGATATCCTAATGCTTCTTAATAAGATGTAACGCCAACCTGAAACTCCTGCTAAGCTCCGTGCTCACAGTTTTGCCGGCTCTTTACGAAAGAATCGTCCATGAATCCTCATTTGAATTTCTCGAGCATGAATATTTAATAAGGGTTCCGATTTTCCCCTGGCCAATTTCCTGTAAATCTTTTACATTATCGCCTCGTTATCTCTTTCAGTCCACGCTTACCATTGCTAATATCAGAGGGAATTGTTTTAGTACCTGAATTAATACTTAAGACCTTTAAATGTTTACTCAAAGGTTAACTCTTTACTTTGATTTTCCACCGCATTTGTAAAAATAAATCTAACGAGAAATCTTTCATTGAATAATTTATCTACCCAAAGAATGATTTTTAAACATTTCAAGTATATAGTGAGATGTAAAAATTATGACTTGATTTTTATTATCTATGAAAGTTGATTCTTCTCAATTTAAATAAAGAATGATAGCCCTTATTTCTTTTATTTGAAAGAAAATTTCTTAACTTATCTTAAATTGATGATACATCAACCTTACATCAGGAATACTCAGTCCATGATTCCTGAATCTCTTCATCGCTGGAGTTTGAAACTAATTCGTCTAATAAGATCGTCAAATCATGGGTTGTTTTTCTTTTCACGGCTCCAAGATCTTCTCATCTCACATCAGACCATCTGCTTACAATCTTTGTTTCTTTTAACTTCAAATTAAATTTCTTTACCTCAGAAGAGAATCAGAATACCTTTGCCGTTTACATAATGTATTTCTTTCGGCATTCTTAATTCCTAGATTTTTCAATATTTTACTTGCCACAGTCGCTAACTTTCCTTTCTAAATTTCCCTCTAAAGTAAATTCTATCTTTTCGCTCCTCTCTTTCCCAATTGATTGCAAATGAAATTTTAATTCAGAACATCATAAATAAATTTCAGGAATGATTAAAGCAACTATTTTAAGAAGAACATCTTGTTTCTTTAATTTTCTTATCTAGAAATCGCCTTCCTATTTCCTTTTAATTGACTCAACTCAACCGGTGAAACTTACATTACTATCTCCTATCTGTATTCGTCAGACTTATTTAACTTTTTTCGATGGATTGCCATATCTTTCCTACTGTGTTTGATTGAAAATTCACTTTCTATGGCAATGCTCTTTTATAACGTAGATATTTATTTTTCAGTTTTCCGAGCGCTATTCTTTTTCTAAAGTTGCATTCAAGCACTGAAAATTTTCGCCCAAACGTAGTGGCTTTATTAATATTAAATTATTTCTCTTTTTCAATTCTGTCTGTAGAATATCTATCCACGAGTCTTTCTCTACTCCATTTACTACACCAATACTCTACGTTTCTTCAAACAAGCCTCCCTCACTCTGTCCCCCTCTATTTGTTCTGTAATTAAGTAGCCCGTTAGGAGTATCGCTTCTTCACTTTTAGCTAAATGACATTCCACGTTACTACTCAAGGATAGACCTCTCTGACATTTTGCGTCGATGTTTTCGCTCGAGTGCTTTCGAAGGAAAAGCCGTAAGTAAGAGAGTAAGGAAAGAAGAGGGTGATTTATAAGGAGTTAAGTGGCTCTGATATTTTTAGTGTTGAGAGTCTTTCTCAGCGCACGCATGCGAGTAAATAACTACGTAATAATCAGTTTCTGTGTTCAGAAAATTGAATATCATGGAACTGCTAAATGAATTAATCAGATGTCTTCTGAGATACAGGAATTCGGATATTACATTCCTAAATTAGGTCCTCAATTGAATTCCGATTATATCACACTTCCAAGGCATGTCCTCATTAATTCCTGATTTCCAGTTCATTATCATTTTTCCTATCAAAACCTTTTCTTTCCTCAATGTATTCTATTAGTTATGTTTATATATTTTCAATTTAATTCGCTGCTGCCATATTATTCCATTATATCCACCGTCGCCACTACGGTGGTGTAGTGGTTTGCGTTCTAACCTTGCCACACTGAAGTACCGGGTTTGGATCCAGGTCTGCAGATGGTAGTATGTGTGTTGAACGATTACTAATCTACATGTACATGGGTACCATACAAACCGCCTTTCGGCGTATAGCAGGGGATGCATGCGCAACGACTATGCTTTCCTAATCAGTTACTATCGCTTATCTTTCCTAGAAAAAATGAATTCTTGAAGGATTGGTTTCATTTACATCAATTTCTCTGATCTTTATAATAAATATGGCCAACCTTGACTAATATACGCCGCATAGACAACGACGAGATTATTATTAATACTCCATGTGATCATAAAAATCCCACCTGTGATCATAAAAACAAATAATAATACGAACAAAAACTTATTTCCCCATACAATTTTACTGTTTCCAGCACCTTTCAGCTTAGATTCAATGTATTGCGATCGTTAGAATAGAGGACAGTTCTTACCCTTGAGAAAAGTAACCAGACTCCAGACTTTCGGTACAAAACAATGACCACTGAAGTTCATCGATAAAACGCCTATTATAATAAGGTGTCGGTACGCATTTGACTGCGGATGTGGAAAACGGCGCGTTTCAAATCTCAAGGCTCACGAGGAAGGCGGAGCTAAAGACGGCACGTTTGAGGAAATGGACCAGATGGCCATTTGTGTCTCGAAACAAAAGTGAAGTCCCTGGAAAGGAAGAGGGCGAACCAAGGACGGCAAGAGGGAATACGATCTGTGTTCACCATCCGACACCGGCGGCCCTGCATCGCTTTCTGCACAGACACCCTATGGAGCAGAGTCATTCCTCCCGCCGGAATGCTTTCCAGGACGCAGGAAACTGAGATTTTAATTTCGCGCGCCTAATTTTGTGGCAGCGATGTAGTCTGTCGGAGAATGGCTGAAACTAGTTAGTGCCAGCAACGGAGCCAAAGTGATTCTGAGCTCAAAAGATGAAATGCTCAATAAAAATTACTGTTTGAACTGAAGCTTAGTTTCGTATTCCAAAATCTTTGCGTAAACCTCATCATCCACATAAAAATTAATATAAAACCAATTTTTAGTTATTCTGGACATTGACAATCAGCCTAACAGCACATAATGAATTCAGTAATGCTAATTTTTAAGAAATAAGGGAAGGAATATTCCTGTAGAGGAATATTATGTAATTATATGTAATGTGCTCGCTTACGCAGAATAGTACATATTCTACGAATCTTCTCGATTAATTTACGACGGAAGATCAATGATTTTGCAATAGATATTAATTTCACCTGAATAAGCATCTAAAAGTCTTTAAAAAGCATTATCGTGGCGCTCAGGAAATTAAGATAAGAAAATGAAGTTATGTAAATAAAATTGAATATAATATTATATCAATATAAATATATTGAATATTGTAACCGTAATACTTTATTCAATCCTTCAAGGTGAATGACATATCCTTGTTACAGGAAGGGAAAGCTAAGAAAATCGAGTGGGCACTAATATTTAAAAATATAAGTTTGTAAAAATAAAACAGCAACAAATAAATTTTCTGAGGAAACCTGAATTTCTTGAAAATCAAGCGTGAATATTTATTACCTCGTCAACCGGAAATCTAAAAAATACGTATTTGATGTGGCAATTGCTGCCTGAGTCCACGATTATGCATCAGCACGTCGCAGGAAGTGAATGAGCGAATACATACAGAAATGTTAGAAATAAAACTAAACTTAGAATTATTTTCCTTACACTAGGACATATCAAGAATTGAGACAGGAAAGCTATGTTTTTTGTAATACTTTAAGTAAAAGACGAAGCTGCTGAAATACTGGATAATAATATTTTAGCAGTTGCTGAATTATTAGTTAAAAAATCATCTTCTGATAGACTTCATGTCTTCTACTGGATTTCTCTGAGAGGATATGACGATAAATTTATATGAAAAATTCCTAAGAAAGTGTAGACATAACTGTATTGAACATTGGATAACAGACGCATCGCATATTAACGGAACAAATGATACCGAAACGCCACTCTAAAATCAAGAGTGTTTAAGAGAGAAAACACAGGACGCGTGCTTTACATAATGCTACTGACCAGCATCTTGAGCAGACGATCTTTCATGCTTCTCATTTTTTTCACCGCTTCCGTTCCTCTATTTTTGGCGGGAGAGAAGGACACGGTGGCTTTATTGCCCGGTTCCCGATCAAACCAAAAATGGGACGTGAAAAGGAAAGTGGTCTTTAAATCACATAAAAATTATTCTCCTTAGTAATTGGGACGCGGTGGGTTTAGGAGCGTCGGCCGAGTTGATGGGATTCATAAGGAAAACAAATTTGGGCCATCCCACTCGCCACGGCTCTCTTCCAATTATGCTATGGAAATTTTTCGAACCTGGCTTCCCACATTTCTGCCTTAAACTTATTGCGAGAGATATGCAAAATATGACAAAGGAAAGTCGTTTTTCAGGTTAAATTCATCCGCCGGAATAATTAATCGACCGATAATCACCTCCGGTGGAATATATGGCAAAAGCCTCGTTTTTTTAACGAAGTTTCTGTATTGTGAATTTTTTTGCAAGAGTGAGGAGATTCTTCACGCATGAGGGGAACTTTTTCATTATGGAAAGTAAATTTTACGAGACGAACGTAAGGGTTTGCGTTTCAAAAGATATGAAACGTGACAATGCGTTAAGAATATTATCGTACAAACATTTGCGTAACAGAATCGGGATATGACAAACGTGAAAAATGCGAATCGGATGAGATACTGATCTCTAAAATATTAATCTATTCCTAACCAAAATAAATTATATAGGAAAACTAAATTTGATAAAAATAAGAGTTGTTCAACATATGGACCGAAAGCTAAAATATGGATAGCTGAAGGTTTCATACTGACACCGCAATGAGGACCAGTTTTCGAAATACATTTCAATATCACAAAGATTTATCCATCGATAAAATAGGTGTTACAACATTTATATATTTGTTATTTTTATTTATTTATGTTATACAATCGTCCACTGACGCTATTTTGTTGCAGCTAATTTCATTATTATAATGGTGCATTGAAAAATATTTAAATCTCTATAATGCATATTTTCAACACTTAGATATTCTTTTACTTACTAATGGCTTTCGGCGGAAGCTGTATGAACATAAATTGAACGAATGTATGAAATGCTTACGTGAAAGTGGGGTTGTCTAAGTTACGGGATCCTCGCTAACTGGTGTGGATGACGAAATTTTCGATTTGGTCCTCCAGCCATTAGGGTTTGAGAAGCTTATCTATGAATGCTAGGTTGCGTGCCATTCCAAAAAATTTTCAACTAATAATTAGCATGCGACTAAGGACCGTGAGTTGACTTCGAAGGTAGAAAAGTGATAATCATACAATGAAAAATACGGCACTCTCTGGAATGCTACTTTAATACCTTAAAATGCGATATGCAAGAGTTAGGTCCTTGTAGTAGTAGTAGCATTGTGAAAAGTGGTTCAACAGCTGAGGTCATTTCGCACGTGGGCTCACACCGGGAATCGAACCCGAGACCGCTTATGCCGAAGTCGAACGCGCTGCCCACATGGCTATCCGAGAGCCCCAGTTAGGTCCTTCCTGTTTAAATATTTCCTCTCCTGGTCTTTAAGAAGCATATCCTACACTTTGCAATCAGGAATATAGTATAATTTTTGCAACGTCTATGAACCCTTAGTATCTGCAAAACTGACACTACGATGCTGAAATACTTGGAAAAAAAACTACCCAAAATTTGAGCGAAAAAGAAAATCATCTCTCGTACGGAAAAGGACTTTTTTGCATATTTTATTCGGTGTATAAGCTGCATTCATATTTCCCGTGATATTCCCAAGAGAAGGCCAACCCTATTCAGTCTCCTTTGCTTTCATTCTCACCCCAATTTCTCCCCAACTCACACTCTTGTCCTTTACATCTCGAGAAACACCTTCTCCCTAAATTACGTCCCTCCAGTCCAAAAATAAAAGCGACGGTTTCACAGTTTCGGCAACACTGAGACTGAACGCAAACCATTAATTATCCTACGGAACACGGCTCAATCATGCCTGCACGCCGAATATTAATTGCGTGTCATAATGACAGTGCAGCTATTACGAGCCATACATATTTTATCGGGTGATAATATTATTGCCCCGGTGGACTTCGTATTAGGAATCGACCTTGAAAGCAGGGAAAATGGCTCAAAATGAGTCGATGATATCCACTCGTTCTCTTCCTATTATTTTTCTATATAAGCAAATACGTTTCCGGGACGAAATTCTGGCTTGAGAATTGAGTTTCGATAATTATAGAGCATTATGAAAGCAATTATTTGCACTACCTACACAGCGTTCCAGTTTTTCTGGTCAGTATTGTTACCTTATAAGGAATCAAATCCTGTGAAACAACCTCCTGCCAACCCACCATTCTACGGAATTCCAAAATTTGTAGACTAAATTCACTAGTCATTGTTTAAATTCGAAGATTTCAATTGCGATTTAAGAACTAACTGGAAACACTGTAACATAGAATAGGATTCCTTAAGTATTTTCCATTTAGAAAAGATTGAATAGAGGATTGAAATTTTTGTCGTAGTATAACAGATTTCCTCTCTAACATCCTGCATGTTATTTGCTGTTCAATAACCCTAGCTCTCTAATTTTTGTCGTTATCTTACTGATTTCCTCTCCAAGATCCTGCATGCTATTGGCTATTCACCAACATTAACTCCCTATTATTTTACAGGAATGCAAATATGACCGAAAACATTTTACGGTTCTAGGAATGCTACTTCTCCCGATCGTTGAACTCAAAGACCCTTTTCGATACCTCTTGGAAAAAAATTAATGAGGGTTGAGAAGTAGGACGATTCCAAGAATCCTTCATCCCATTAGGTTTCCGTCGGTAATCTCTAATTCATCATATGCGGTAGTTTTCTTCTCCACAAATTCGATTCAGATTTTTCAGATAGGCAATCGCTTCAAAGAAGAAGACCCTTGATTTTTCACGGAAAAGTCCTAACTTCCAGAGAGAATTCCTGCAAGCTTTTCCCCGTCATTGGTAGATGCTAATCTTTCTTCTTAGCTCATTATAATATAATAGCTAATATGAGAGCCATTCTTACAATTTTAGATCATTTTCCAGCAATCAGTAACCATAATATAGCCGTATGATTCATTATCTTATGAGTGCTTTAATTCAACACAATAATTAATAAGGTACGAAATTCGCAGCATAACGATTCCACGATAAGAATATTTTCGGAAATACGCAGCTGTATTGTGACGACGTTTCTCCAGCTATGATGATGATTTCTTTAGCTCTGAAATACTTTTGGTTGACTTCTGTTGACAACTGTCAACAACAATCCTGATGGCTCGAAATGCATTATTAACACCTCAAAAATCTTCAAAAACGCATATAAATTCCAAAAATACAACGTGATCTATAACTAAGCAACTCTAAACCTTAATTAGTTCAACTTAAACCCAATCTAACGTAATTTAATACGACGATTTAACTATTTTTACGTTTATCAACAACGAAACAACCCTATAGCAACGTATAAACAATTAAAACCTAATTATAACCTCTTAAAATGCCTCAAAATCAATTATTAACACCTCAAAACTCTCTAAAATACCTGCTTATTACCAAAAGTATTCGCATCATAATAATCAACAATGAATACACTTTAATAATGAAAGTAATGATTAACGTGCTAAATAATATCTGAAAGCCTGTTAACAACGTAAATCCTAGTTTTCCGTTTTATCAACAGTCCCCTGTGTTCACGATGCTACGTCAAATGAAACATTAAATTCACTATAGATTTTGAGTTGGAATTCGCACTCATGTAATGAGTCTCAACTATTAGTTTATCTATTTTACTAGTCATCTAAATTGACAAGGATTCAAACGGAAATTGAAACAGATGGGGTACGAAGGACTATGAATATTTGGTCAATAACTTCAAAATGGTGATTTCTCGCAAGAGAAAAAGATTTAGAAGCACCGTTCTACTCCTAGCTACGAATTCACATTTATTTACATAGCAGCACAATGACGTAAATCTAATTTTTAACTCAGTATTAATGCATTCATGCGTCTGTTGATATCATCTCGACTGCTTACATCATTTTCCCCGCCTAAAATCGAACAGTTCAAATATCAGACGTCGTGCTCATCCGCTCACGGCAATGCGCTGGTGGCGACGCCCACCGAGACTACCTTGAAATCACTCACTGACCCAAATAGAAGTCCAAAAAAAGTTCATCCATTTGAGAGACGTTCTCATGTGTCATGCTGCACATTCCGTGGAAGAAGGTCGATTTTAAATACCGACGGCCGCGAGTGAAAACAGGAAAAGACAGAGAGCCGCGCGGCAAAATTTATAGACTTGTTTACGCTCCTGATGGATATCCTGCCGGACAGAATAATTATGCACCGAAAATGACAGTTTCCATTAACAGGATTCAACCTTTCCGCCAAATAAAATTTTTACGGCCCATAAATACATTTCTTAACATAATGCTACAATACGGCCACTCGCTGGCCACTTAAACACTCTCGAGGGGCTTGCTGATGATTGGGAGTTAATCTTCTCTTAAAACCTTTTACGATTCGCTACCTTTTCGGTCCCCACGCCGGCGGGAGAGCTAACGAAAGCCAACAGCGATCAGAAGATGGAGTAATTGAGGAACCAAGATTTCGCGTCACTGTTGAGAATATCCCGGTGCAATCGCGACTCGAAAGTCAACAATGTGCATTCTTAAGCGACTTCGTCCAATCTCCGACAGAAAATTAAATTTAATCCCAAGAAGTTTGGTCTGGAGTTGAGTGAAAGGCTGAATTCGATGGTGTAAGGAAGCTTCCTTGCCTTTCTGTCCCCCTTTCCATTTCTTTCAGGCCCTCATTTACACCTACCCCCACTCCGAATAAGTTTACCTTAATTCAATAACGCAGCTCCCGAGAGTAAGGCATAATCCTCAATTACGGGAATTGAATAAAAAAGTTCGTTAATTGCTCGGCGTAAGAGGCAATTAAAAAATCGTTACACCGCTACGCATAAAATGCAAAGGAACGTTTTCTTCCATATAATGATGTAATGGGATTAACGACTGGAGTTCTAATTGAGGTTCAATCAGGATGAAAGTACTGCTTCTCCTTTAGTGTCCACTTGAGAGAGTGCTTCCTGGCCCCAGCAGTCTCTAGGAGGCAATATTTGGTGAGCTAGAAATAACATTTTCAATCGTATTTTCTCTCCTTATAATATTTTTATATTAAGAAGCCAAAAATGATTATCTGATAATTGAATTTGCGATCTATATTTTCCCATAAATTCCAATATTTACATTAATCGTATCTAATTTCCGTAATGGAATTTCGGAATGTTGTAACTTTTAATACGACTCGAATTTAAAATATGGTAAACCAAACTTTAATAAGAACAGACGTGTAGTAAAGTAAACATTTTATTTCCCATACTTATATAAATATTCCCCTGTAATAAAGTAAAACTCGCGGAAAAGATACACCAAAACTGTTTGCTTTCCGAAAGAATGGAATGATATTTTAAATTAAACACTGATTTACATGCTTCAACACATTGGAATGTTTTCCTCGTGAATTTTCCAATTAAAGTGGAAATCTGACCATCGGAGACGACATTAGGAAAGCGGCACACGTTATTTAATTAATAATACCAAAACAAATTATAAAGGATCGGGTACACAGGCAAACATTTCGAGTGGAAATGTGATATTCTAATATTTGAATAGAGAACGAATCACGTTGTATCAACATACACTTTTAAGCACGCGCAAAAAAAATCCGATGGTAATACATTTTAAGTGATTTCGAATTCAAAGTCAGCGTGATCAACGTTTTGCATAACTTCCTCTTCCATATACTGACTAAATAAATAAATAAATACAGATGTAATTTCGGTCTTAATTGAAGTTAAAATAATCCTACACTAGCAAAAGAGAAGCGTGATTTTTTCTTATAAAAACTGTTTAATATAAAAGTTCCCTGATACAAGTAAACGAGAAGTAAATCTAGAGAAACATGTATGAGTAAACATAACAGAAACAAAATGAGTCGTACAGAGTCAGCCTTCAAAATAGGTCAATTAATCTTTTTTCTCGGAAGGGATTTTCAAGAAAAAATTTAAAATCTTCCTAACCTAAACCTAAAAGTTTTCGAGCCTTTTCCTCCTTCCTGTAAAGCATTTGTAAATTGAATTAAAAGGGTTTTGTAGTTATATATTGCAATTATATTTGTATTTAGTAATTATTTCTGTATCTTGTAATTATATCTGTAATTATATTTGCTGTTTTATGATGATGTACTGCCTTCGGGAGGTTTTGGGGGGTTTTCCTCCCGAATAGGGTGAATACCAGGCAGGGTATTTTAATTTTCTTTTCCCCTTTTGATACTACCACCTGGCCTGGTGCCTACTTGTAGTATTTAAGAAGAATAAATAAATAAATAAATAAAATCTCGGAATGAAGCAATTCGTGAAGAGAAGAAAAATATTGTTTTAACTACCGAATAGTTTGTTTACATACGATTTATTCAAAATAGCACGGCTGAAAATAGAAATAGCGGTCAAATTTACTGAGAAAAAATACAGCACATTCCACAAACTAAATTTGACGCATGAAATTGAATTATTTCATCCGTTTTCGAATTGACGTTATTTTAGCAATGAATTTTTCACGCACATAGATATTTACGGTTTTTATTCTAATTTTTCTCTCTGACAATTATTCGTTTATCTGAGATTTTAAATCAAGCATTCATCTTGGACAGGCACCGCATGGTACGCATATTTTTCCCACAGTACTTTATGAATTGTACAAAAATATTTCTCTGGTTAAAATGTCTATCGTAGTCCTACGAAATTTCAGGACCCACAGAATATTATTGTGTCAGGCCTCGTGTAAAATGCGGTACGAACCTGAGATCTTGAGGATAAAACCAAGTTCCGAGAGATGACGTATAAGACGCACTCTCTACGTATGAAAGAACAGCAAGCATTGCAAAAATACTCTACGACGCAAACCGGTATTTGTTCTAAGAAAGGAGATTCTAATCTAAATCAACCAATACGATTACGAAAGACTTAATAGGAAACAATGCGACCACACGCCACTTCTAAGGATCCGAGAGTTAAATTAAAGAAAAAACTTTCTTATCCTTTCCTAGAAAGATCTGCGATAGTAGTCGTGTACAGAAAAAGGTTAATCGATCGGTGATGACTCCCAGAAACACGCCGAAAGGTAGCTTGAGGAAATCAAAAGTAATTATAGTAGACTAGTTGCTCCTTACGAAAATTTCGCACAACTAAATTGAAATTAATTGATATATACGCGAAGGTTGGTTTTTCGCTATGTTTTAGCGTTTGTGTATCCGTTTGTAGTGATTTGAGTTTTTGTTGAAATATATTCGGGTGCGGAAATAGAGCATCAATGTCCGTTTCGAGATACTTCTTTTGTATCATTAGACATCGATATTTAAATATCCAGTAACGAAACTCTATGGGCAAATTCTAATTACAAGCCGATTTTTTGACCGAAGAGCGCATTTTTTAAAAATTTCTGGTCTATTTTTAGGAGGAAGCGGGGAAATTTCTCTTTAAAACCGAGCGTCGTTTAAATGTTTTGATAGAATGTGAAGGAAGAAAAGCGCTGTTCACCGAAAACGGATGTTTAGAAATTTTATAAGATATTAGAAAACAGAAGAAAAGAATAGCGGGGATAGATATTCGATAACCTGAAAAAAGCATTAAAACGATAGCAAATATGTACATATCTCGTCATTGTTTTCTTTCTCTCTCCCTCACCCCTTCGTACTCCATCCATTTCATTCGTGAAGTGGGCGTGATCTGTAAAGATCAGAGCGGGCGCGTGGGCAGCGAGACATTGGTTCGGCCCCCGCGCACCCAAAAACGCGATCGAACCAGATACGAGCTTTTAATAAGGACCTCGATGTTTTCGTCGCTTTCAATAATAACGATAGAAATGATTCATGTAACATCACTCTTTAGGTTTTCGCATTATAGAGGTGAATGAGAAAAGTGAGCAGTTTTCTTGATCTGTCAGGGAAAGAGAAAAGGAATTTAAATAATAAGACGAAGAATGGGCGATACACCGTCTGATAAAATGCAGCGGAATATTTTATACTCGAGAGAGTGACTGAAGTCTCTCGCGAATTGCATTATTCCCTATATGTTAAAGTAATATATTTACTCGACCCTGAGCGATAACTGAGTTGGAGCTAGATACTTCTCGAGTTCAAATTGAATGGGAGTGAATTTGTCATCACAAAATTTTGTGACGTTCAATTTACTACGAATACTACGAACTAACGTTTACCACACGTGACAGTCACGCATGTAGGTTATTATGAGCCATGATAATCTGAGGAAAGTTGTGATAATAAGTGATAATATGTTTCGACTGTAGTAGTACACGCAATAAACCTACCGACTTCGAGGATTTCTTCCATAGGAGATGTCTCAGATATTTTTTCAAAAACTGTCTTGGTTTGCTATTAAATTGATAAAACTTGATCGTCAATAAGTAAATGCCATTTTTTTCTCAAGAATCTGGTCACATGCTTCAGGAAACGTAACCATAAATTATGGATTTTCTAGTACTTTCACATAACATCAAAAATCGGAAGTATAAACTCCAATAAACGTTAAACATATAAATGATCACTTGCGTAATTTTAAGCTTAATCTTTTCCTTATGTTACTGTGATAGCCTTCTGATAACCATCTCGGTAACGCGTTTGGCTTTGGTGGAAAGACTTCAATGCTCTATTTGAATCTATTTTATAAATTACGTCAGGAATTAAGTACTGAGTTATGCCAATGAGTTTAAGGCAATAAATAATACTTTAACACGTTTTTACGCCCTAAGAGATATGTATGATAATTTAGCTTTCATACGGAGAAAGGATCAGAAGTTATTGTTTTAAACTGGTCACTTTAAGAGAGGTATATTTCGTTGATTGCTCCCAGTATAGGTACAGTATTAGTATTCACAACAAAGAGAGGTTTTCCATATGCAAAAAATATTATATCTCCAGCGGGGAAAACTGGTCAAATTAAGCACTTGGTCACTACAGGAAGAGCGCTACAGTCTGCAAGTTCGATTCTATTTCATACATTCAATGAATAATAAATTAACACTATTCTATGCGCGTCGTCACCATTTCATCAACGAACCACAGTAAACAAAAATATGCCGAGGATGATTTCTCATGCAAAGGCGGCAGGATCCGAGAGAAAAGAAATCATTCGTAATAACGTATTCCGACCTATTCTCTTTATTTCATTTTTCGAAGGTCAGGCATAATTCGTCACGCGATGTTTGACGATCTTTGCAATTCCAAATGCAATGGGAAAAAAAGGCCGAGGCATTCCCGGCGGCCGTAAGAGACCCAGATCGCGATCGCTTTGCATATTACACTCCTCAAGGTTCAGCGTGCGATTCTTACGGACCAAATCCACTTGCCAAAATCACGCATTGGAGAAATCGTTAGCGATCAATCCGAGTCCTTGATCACGAGATGGAATGCGACAATATTCGCAGTTGCGTGCCGCGGAAAGCGGGCGCAGAAACCACCAATCATGCGCGAAAAAAAGGGGATCATTAAATTTGGAGCGAGTAAAAATAAGCGGATGAGTGAAAGAGAAATCTCTGGGAGGGCTAAAAAAAGACAGTGAAAAGGAGAGACTCCGGCGATACGGGGGAATAAGAATGAGCGGGGCCTTCGGCGTTGTCCCTCGAGAGGCGAAAAATCTGCCAATAGTGACCGGTGGAGAAGAGGGCGGGATAGAAAGAATTCGCATAAAGGAGAGATGTTCGGACGGAGCCTATCGAATCCTCAAGAGCGGCCTAATAACACGCTTTCCGGGTCAAGGGAAGAGGAGAGCTGATAATCTAACGCCCACGTCACCCCGAGTATGAAAACAGAAATGGTAGTAATGACGGTAATAAAACATCGAAATACGGTTTGATAGGTTTCCCTTGTGTAAAAGCGATGGCCTTGGGAGGCCTTCCCTCCCCCACGCTCTCTAAATGGACCTCTGCCCACGCCTGCGGGCACACCTATGCGTAATCACCTATTCGGTGGAAGATTAAATAAGCCACGGCGAGTGCGCGCCCATAAGAGATGAGGAAGAGGACGAATCCAGAAGTAGGCAGAGAAATTGATATCAATTGTATACTAACACAACTTAGTGGTACAAAGTATGGACAAGTAAAGATAGAGGTTCGGAAACTTATGATTCACCCTTAACAGCAAATTAAACATATATGAATAAGTAAAATTAAGGAGGTAACAGGACAGATTCTCTTTATGAAACTGAAGAAACGTTTTGCGTATATAACGTTAATTCACAATAACAATCATCGGGTCACCAAGGCATATATACATGAACATCCATATCAGTTCTGCCAAAATCCTCCAAGACTTGGACCCCGATTAAATTAGAATTTTCTGAGAGCATATAAAAATTTATTTCTCTTTGTATTTTCATAAAACTAGATGTTAAAAGGGAACTTAAAAAATAAATTAAAAGCTAGAAAACAACGAAAGACCAGTAACTTAGACAATTTACGAGTGAAATGTAATAATAACAGAATCCCATTCATAGTATGCCAACGTCTTTGTAGGTTGGCAGACCAGTAGACTGCTAAATACTACATGGCCTGAAAGTCCCGAGCCTAACAAATAAAAAATCAATTTTTTACCTGAAAACCTTTATTTATTCTTCAGTATAATCTCCATCTAGAGCTATGCACTTATTCCACCGGTCCTCGAGCATTTCAATGCCTTTCGAAAAAAATGATTTCTCAAGTCAAGTATGTTAAAATTGGCAAGAACTACACTTCGACTTACTATCATTGCCCAGAGTTTTACCTCTGGCTCTCATTTTACGGATAAGATCGACTGACGGACTCAAATCCCCGAAAATACTCCGGCAGATGCACTGCTGTAGCTGGGAAATGAACCACAACCTTCTGCGTGGCATCCAATCTCTTTAACCGCTAAAATAATTAGATATACTTGAGTGTACACGCAACTGTTTTACATCACAAGAGATGGTCGCAAACAAAGAGCAAAGGATAATTACCAAAGAAGAAGATCTCATCCAGATGTACAAGTCAATAAAGCATCAGAATGAAAGAAATACGGGGTAGAGAGAAAAAATTTGCCTGCCAATTAGGAGGCAAAATCCGAGCCTCCGAAATTTTATTCTCTCCGACGGGATAAATTATGAAAGAAAATTAAAAGAGTTAGCTGTATATCAGATCTGTCGAAACAACGTCTCGATACCCAAACGCGGTTCTTTTGATGTCAAGTTAAGGCCCGCGGGAGAATATCATATCATATGGTTTTATGGATCCGTATGTCTTTGATCTGGGTTAGATAAACTTAATGAGGTTTTTCTTTATGGCAAGGATAGACTTGTATACGTTTTATGCGATTACAATCAAATGATAAACGGATGAAATTCAACTCTCTACGGTCAAATAACGGTTTTTTAATCGATCCTCAATGTATTGATAGAAGCGAGAGACAAGTACCAGAGGATAAATAAATAAATCGACCATTGAATTTCACCCACTCATTTATTATCAGAATGAAAGAAAATTTATAAATCTTTATCCCTGTCTTGATTGGATTGAAATAAGAAAGCGGTATCCTTAGGGGACACGTGCTCGGAATTAGAAAAATAATCAGAACAGAAAAAAGTCCGATCTTTCCGGAACTCGAACCCGGATCTCCCACCTGCCGGGCGGGTGCTGAAACCAATTGATTTACCACGGCAGAATGACCTCACTTTCAATTCGGGGACATTGATGGGATTGGTGAGTTCCGGTGGCTGAGTAGGTGAAAAAAAATTATCAGCTGAACTACATCCTGATATACTTATGTGTATTTGCGTATGTAATTCGTATTTGCCGAATGCAAGCAATACCCGGATTCGACAATGCAGAATAACAAACACACTCATCATGGATTATTTTTTTTTGTATTTTTACTTATATTTTTTACTTTACTTTTTGAACTTTTCTCTATCATTCTTGAATTTTAAAAATTATTTTATTTATTATATGTTTTCACTGTGTTTTCGCGGTTTTTTTTTCGTCCCCCTTCTTGTGTGGGTGTTTTCCCGCACTGTGGGTTTTTTCTCTATCAACCTTCAGTTATGGAGATTTTTTCCCACAAATCAAATCTTTCTATTTCGTTTTTTTTCCTCTTAGTATCATTTTACATCTTGATAACCATGTATCTTCATACGAGGTTAGGTGGAGGAGAGGCTCACTCGGGCCTAACCTTGCCTAATAAAGGGTCCAATAATAATAATAATCATATTCAAACATAAAGGAACGTATTTTTTATTAAATAACAGAAGATAAAGACCAGAAGACAGAATTTAGGGGGAGTGTAAGGCAATGACTTCTGAAATCAATTACGGAGATAGTTCTGCCATAGAAACTTCCGCCAAACATTAAGCGAACGAACAAGCTAAAGGATATTATACTTCTCGACGTGTAATTTTTACATCGATTTTCCTTACGATTCATAAATTGTTAGTTCACGATATCGTAACGTTATCTTAATTTGTCATCTTCACCCGACCATTCGAACTACAATGCTTATTGGACAACAAGGCGCATGATTAAACCGAATATCACCACACCGGCTTCCATTCTGCGGAGATATCATCAGTTAAACAGTTCATAATTCCCGATTCTACGGAACATCTCTCATGAAGCATGAATAATTCGCGGAACATCGCAAGTTATAATAGAGGAGTGGAGAGAGACGTGGAATCATAAACATCTTCCATTGAGCCGAAACTGCACAATGAGCCGCGCTCTTCTGTCACAATGGATTTGCAACCCTATTCTCAGCAAGAAACAGTCCCTCGAATAGGCAAACTTTCATCCTGCGGAATGATAATCAAAAAGGATTGTTCGGAGCCACTTCTTCCGCTCCCAAATCCATTTATCCCCTTCAACGCTATCGCCCTTTAACGCCACATTCCTTAATCCGAAGGGTTTTTGTCTCTCTCTGATTCACGGATCTCTCCTTTCTCTTCGGTCCTTGTTCTTATTCCCCTGCAGCCTACTGATTTAATTCCCGTTACATTTTATACCAAGGGTGTTTTTTTTCACCGCTCTCGCTTTCATTTTGAATATCGCCGGTTGACACAGAGGCCGTACCTTTAATCGTCTAAGCGGGCCGAACGCCAAGAAAATATTTGGAATCCTGTAATCTCCGTTTCCCGGGGGAATGTTTGTTGGAGAAATATTCTCGCTGAATAACCGGAGCCAAATTTAACCGATACGGATAACCAATACAGATTCACAGATAATAAGGCCTTAATGGAGTGGGAATAATTTTTCAATGCGTATTAGCCTGAGTGTATTTTTTATCCCTACCTATAAATCTTACAGCTTAATAATTGGGAATAAGGAGAAAAGAAACACATTTGGGTTGAAATCTACATTAAATTCGAAACACTTTAAATAACACTTTGATAAACAATTAAACTAACAATTTTCGAATACTTATCATTAATTAAAATTATTATTTATTGATATTATTCATTATATTGTTATCAACTACATTGTTGCATTAGCCTGCTTCTCTGTTGGCAACAACTGCATTAATTTTTACAAACATGAATTAAAGAACTTAGAATAAACTAAATAATGCCCTCACAAGATTAAATACTTAAATACAATTACTTTAAGATACAACACAATTCCCAACTCCATTACTGATTCCCTTACAAAAAAGAGTTCTACTACTATAACACTTGCTCTCTGAAAAGTTAAGACACAGACACTCCCACAGAAACAATACACATTCAATCACAAGCAACATATGCAACGAAGTACATTATCTGCGACTGGCGAAGACTAAAATAGCTAATTCGGCTAGTGGGATGTAAGAGCTTTGATACCCCCTGATCAACGACTACGTTGATGAAAATAGGTCTAAAAATACTAACCACGATTCCGCAGGGAGAATATTTACAGTGAATATAATTTTTCTCTCCAACGATTTTGTGAGAATGGTTTTTCATTGAATTCATGCAAGTATAAAAGTTTTAGAAAAGTTTAGTGGATCGGGACGAATTTTCATTACTGTTACATTCGATATCGATAATCTAATCGATTCTTGATGTAATTTTGTGTTTTTGATGTAAGTAAAACGTGAAGAAATGAAATACCGCAGGTGGGTTTATAGAAACGAATCGGCTATTTATAGTCGCTCAACTAATATTCAATCAAAATCTAGAAGGCGCAGATATTTATCCCCGTAAACAGGCAATTACCTCAGCATTCCGAGAGCTATTACATACTCCTGAAACCATCTGTCACTACATCGCAATTCCACGCGACGATATATAAAAGCGCGAAGTTCATTTGGCGCGAATACTCTCCGTAATAATCGTTCGCGAGATTTATCGAATGATATTTTACCTGCTGAGAGGCGGACAATATTTTAAAGCCATTTTCCGCACGAAACCAAGGCCATCGGACGCGGAATATTTACATGAGCATTATCCGCAAGTATTCGCTGTCTGTCATTTTAAATCGCGAAAAACGCCGTGCGGGGAACTTGTCCGGAGCAGCTGCGGATGCAAGAATTGATTTGCGACCGCCGCGCATACAAATCGGGAGGGACGCATTTGTTCGTACTGCGGCCGACGTCAAATTTCGAGAAAGAATGCGAAGGCGCGTGCTTTTCCGGACAAAAGTAACGCTTCGTTTATCGGCGTCCGTTCGCACCGTGATTGCCGCAAACCGCCGCGGCGTTCCCTCCAAGAGAGAGAGCGGCATTTTTCGCTTCCGTCTGTTACGAATGGAATATCACGACAGGTTGCTCGGCTAATCAGGAGCCATTTACGAGGCCGAGATTTTTCCATGCGTCATACCGCCGCCCGTTCACACCCTTCCCATGAGATTCGCGCGCACGTTGAATCATTAATGGCCCGCAATTGTACTCACCGCTCCGGCATTCCATTGCTCCGGGGCTCCTTTGAAAAATGCCCCGCCGTCTCTTTCCGATTCGGAAAATTTCGTTCCTTTTTTTATATTTATTCCGGTTCCCCTTCGGATGGAGTCTACCGTGGGCGTGTTATTTCTGCGACGCGGGGGAAAACAACCGATCGCCCATTTGCATGAGGCGGGGGTAATTGAGGATTACGGAGGATGATCTGGGAATGAAATCCGGGGAGGATGAACTAGTAAAGAGAGCAACGACGACCTTTCTTTGGTAAATACAAGGATAAGCTCTCATTCTCTCTGGTTCGGAGCGAGACCATTAGGGTTTTCCCGCCTAAATAATCGACTGCCCGTACGGTAACGAGAGGGCGTTAGAATCTGCAGCAATTCGCCGATGTTCTCCGGATGAAAAAAAGGGGGCAACTTGCTGGCGTAAGTTATCCCTGTCGAATGTTTTCCACTGGGATGCGATTGTGTTCTTTTTCCCCCGTATTCAGGGCTGTGGTTTATCGCGATTATACGTGATCTTCCCTTGCTTCTCCTTTCAGAGTGCTTGTGATTTTTAGCTTGAATTGGCAACCTCTGTTTACTCGCTCGACATATTCTGCGCACCTCTATTTCCACTCATACCTTTGCTGAAAACTCTAAATGGTTTTAATGTAACTGTTTCTTTGTAAATGTTTTCTTTTCGTATATTCCTTTAGCTATTATGAATAATTTTATTTCTTGAGTTCCTTTATCTCTCATATTTCTTTTTAAACTATTTATCAACACTGCTTTTATTCCCTTGCCTATGTAAAAGCTGTTTCATATTAATGAAATTTTATCTTAGTTTCATCTCTCGATTCGATTTTGATATGTTCTACCCCAGTACGTAATAATTCTTAAGAAAGATAAGGATTAGGATATCTTTGCACATAAGGGCGTTCATCCAGGGAAAATCCAAAAGTCAAACGTACTTGAAAAATGTCTTATGAGACCGAGAATCGAACCCGGGATCTTTCCCGGGAGGTCGTTTTATCCAACTAAAATGACCCGGCCAGATAGCTTATTTGGCTTAAGAAGCCTCCCGGACAGATGAAGATCCCGGGTTCGATTACCGATTCTGTAAGACATTTAAAAAAGAATTGGATTTTCTTCTTTGAACAATTCATAAAAATTGGGTAGATTAGAGATTTAGCAGTAGGATGAAGCCAAAACGATGAAAATATTGTCACATTAACGTATTCAAATAAATGAAAAAATGAAGTTATAAGCTTCGGAGATAGGACAACATTTTGCAGGCTCCTGGATTCGAACTCGGATCTTTCCGAAGATGAAAAAGTTTCAACTTGGGCCACCACACACTTGCATACCTCTAAAATAGATAGTTTCTGAAATGGAGAATCGGACAGAGAGAGACGGCGCAAATTATACAAAGAGACTTTCATTCTAATCAGAGGGGATCCGTAAGAAATTTTCCACAGACATTTTAATTAAATTCCGAGCATATTTGTTCCAGTTTAAAAAATATCACTCCGAAGGTCCTCTGCATTGCGAATGTACCTGTCCGATGCAAAATATGACGCCTGCGACCTCGCCAACATTCATGAAGCCCCTTTTCAACGGCAGCTCAGACATATGATTATGCCCCGTCATCCATCGCGCGCTTAAACGTTAGATGATAAACGACTGTCGATTCGATGTTTATACACTCGGAGAGATATTTTTATAGAATTACGACACCCCGACAATGAGGGATAAATTAAAATCCTCGGGTGTATATTTTGATCGCGGGCAGTTCCACGAATCAAACATGTTTATGCGGCTCATTTGTATGCGTTGACCGATGCGAATGGTGAGTCGGTCTCCCGCAGAGAGAGAGAGAAGTAATCGAACGGAGAATTCGGAAGGCCAAGGCGATTTCCTTTCGCAATTTGCGGCAAAATTCATCGAGCAGGTGTTCACAGGTGGTCCCATCCATTTCGGATACATCTCCCAAAAGGACGAGCTATTACTTTCTCGCGCTTTTCGCCCCGCACTTCTTCTACAAGTCCTTCGAAACTTGGACCTTCTTGCGTCATGATTTACGGCTCTCCGATCTTGTTTTATCTCCTCGCGCTCTAATGCTAATATTTTCCGCAAAACCTCTTTTCCTAATTTCTTTCGCTTGACTGCCGGACGGTGATGACCAAACTGGCCCACGGGCCAAATACGGCGCAGCTAGAAAGTTTGGAATAGCCTTAAACCTTTCAAATTTTCAGAAACGTGTGGTGTGAAAATTAATTCAAATACGGATGCGTATCACATTGAAAACACAAGCATTTTTTTTTTGTTTACGTTCAATTAAATTCTTAATAAATACCGTTGAGTCTAAGGGAACAGGATACAAAAGAATATATCTTGAGGTTTGTTTCATTCTTCTTCAAGACTGATATGTTATACCAAGGCTGTTTATATATGAGGTATGCTGAATTATGACGCTTAACTTGGTCGCACCTTTTTGTGTGATATTATTTAGCATCAATTATTATTATAATAAAATTCAGTTGCTTGGTACCTTGTGCCATGCTTACGTAGACTTTTTCCGCTAAGGACATTCTAGTTCAGTGAGGTAAGCAAGAGCAAACTGCCCTAGAAGACACCTCAAAAGAGACACTTAAATGACTTTATTCATTTTCTCTAATTCTAGAATATGAATTGTATTTATATATGAAATGTAAATAATATTATAATTCCGCAAATGCAATGGTATGAGCCTCTTTGCAAGTTATAAGGGTTAAAAAAATTTTTTTGTATAGGCTACAGAAAAAGCATCATATACTTTTCCATTTAAGACATTATTATTTGGACACCCCATACAAATTAAATTACAAAATAGAACTATCCAATTACATATCAATCAATAAATTTCCCTCAGCTTTATATACACCCTTATATAATATCTTTTATCCCATTTGGTTTTGTCATCTACTTCTTCTTACGTTTTCTGATCTGTAAATTTATTTACTTCGCTCTCAGGATACAGAACTACTCACATTAATCGGATGACGACAACCCTCATGCTCGAGAAAAATTTGTTTTTATATGGTCTGTCATAGGCTTTCCGCATGAAATATGGTCATCGTATGTACATAGAAGATTAGCGCCGCTCCTTTTTCATGTTGCGACATAAAAAGTGGTGACCGTCCCCCTAAAAGCTTTTTTTCCCAGGACCTTCTCTAATTCGTCGAATCCATCTCTAATGTTACGAATTACCGCTTTTATTCTATCGTGAGATATTACTCAATTATAGTAGAGAAAACTGTTCACTCTTAATGAACACAGGATTCAGCTGAAATTTATACCTAGACCTCTCTAATTAAAAAGAGGATTTTGTCTGATATGCCTTTCTTTTTAACACCTTTAAAAATCCTTCTTTACCGCAAGATAAACGGACGATTTTCAGATATCCTCCTCAGGTACTCACCAAAAGGTTCCTTAGGGTGTTAATAGAAACTCGGGGCTTACCTGCAACGAAAGAAACGAATACAATTAATAAATAATAATTATTTTCAAATTATGTATTACACAATATTTGTATACAATTTTCGAATAGTAAATTTCAAATTAACCTAGGTTACGAAAGTCACTTTCTTGAATAGATTTACCTTTCTGAATTTTTCCACTAATAACCACGAAATGCGTAGTTTGTATCACTGACCTCGTTCATGAGATCGCGTTACTCAAATTTCTGGTCCATGTTTGCTCAAAAGCTTAACAGAGTTTTAATTGCTGGCTTTTACGAGGATAAAATATTCGAAACCGTGTTAATACTCACTCTTCCAAATCCAAATACATGGACGTCCGTAGACCTCAAGGAGAATTGGGTTAAGAAAGCAGAATTTTTAACGACTTTCGTTAATTCTGTTAATGAGAGATCACGCAAGATTACGCTCTTTAAGTAAAGGTGCAATTAGCATACATTAAGATTTCAACGGTAAATCCGCCTGAATTTGGTATTCAAACTCGGAGGAATTCATGTTATTTATATATAAAATAATAATATCATGTTTTCATTGGCTGACCTATATGACTTAGGGATTAGCGTGATAACCAAGCAGCACAGATGTCCCTCTTGCCGATAAAAGCTTAACTGTAAACTACATGAAACGTAGGAGCAAGTTAATCGAAAAATTCCATCGCTAAATTCACCTAATGAAGATGAGATTGTTATTATTTCATAAGTAAAATCAAGGCGAATCCTTGTTAAAGAAAAAGGGAGAAAATTTTGGTGGAAGAATGGTAAAGCAGGCAGAAACAAAAATCGCATCTCGGATAATTTGCTGATAAACATAGCCTCGCTCTCAGTGATAAATTTCAATGGGCGAAACGTTCGAAAACTCCGAAAATTGCAGTGCCATTGAGCATACATTTCAGGGGCTAAAGTACGTGCATGCAGGGACAAAAGCATATTTACTGAATTATTTAAAGCTGGATGTGTAAGGGCAGCCATTCCCTTTTTAATCCACCATATCCGAAAACAAAATAAAAGCGGGAGTAGGTGAGCTCTCGGAGAGCTTTACGAGGCCATTCCGGCGACAATCGAACTCCTTCCCCATGTCATTTTCCCTTCCATAATCGCAGAAAGGGGACGGTAGATGGAGCACGGTGAGGAGTGAGCCCAATGTTCATTCTAGGAGCTTACAAGGAGCTAAATCACCTACCGGAATGCTAATCAAATGGAAATTTGAGGATGAGATGAACGAAATAAAAGTCATGCTTAGGAAAGAGGGGCAGAAATATTTAATCATTAGATTAAATTAGAGTTACACTTTATTGGGTGAGGATAGGCCCGAGTGGATCCTTCACACCTGGCTGTATATACCGTCTTTATATTAAAATAAATTTAATTAGATATAAGATGAAGAGAAAAGAATCTCCACGGCATAAGGAAGACGCAAAAAACACATAGGATGGATTGAATAAAGCAATAAAACGCAAAATGAAATAAATATCAAGATACAAATTCAAAAGATATGAACCAAGTACACAAAAAAGTGGAAGAAAAGAAAATAAAAGCACAGAATAAATAGATTTAATTATAAACTTACACTTTTTTCATTAGAACATGATCTAATACATAATTATAGAATGGGATCTAAATATTATGTAAAATAACAAAAATACGCTGAATATTAGACTTGATGATAAAACAGATACTTTTGTTTATATTAAATAAAGTAGATTTATAACGGTATATATGAGTGATACTGTGGAGGTTAATTGGAAGCTAATAAAGTGAAGATAAAAATACGAAAAAGATACGAAACGAAATTCCGATAGTTTGAATTTTCATTCGTCGACTCTGGTATTCCTCTCAGAAAGGATCTTACTTTCCTAAAAATTATTACAAGCGAATGTTTGGTTAAGCAGTGCTTAGGAATATCGTCGCACTAATGCGGCTGTTGATTAAAATCGTAAAATTAATAATAAGCGAGTATCGCATTAAATTGTACTCAGTAAAAGCAAATGTCGCGAGCAGTTGCAAATTTAAAAATTGGAATTGGACTTGAAATGGAAACTAAGATTGTCAATTATTTCCTTCCAGTTACTGGTAAATATTTGTCCGTAGCTTATGAAAATAATACAACGATGAATATCATGAAGTTGATAAAATGAAAATAAAATTACGTAAACCGAACTTCTAGATAACAGCTAGAATACTCCGGTATGTTACGAGAAATACCGAAGTACGTGCTAAGAATCCGCAAAGGGTATCCGAGAAAAAAATTCAGAAATATTCATCCATTATATTAAATCCATTCCATCCTCATCGCCGTCCTTCCCCAATTTCGCCAGCCGTTCTTCAGGCTTACCTTTGTTTGAAACGGATTTACCCATTAAAACCCCTCGTTATCGATTCGTAGAGAAAGGGAAAGAAGTATCGCGGAATAGACGAATGTTGTTCCTAATAAGGACATCGATTAGAGAAAAGGGCTTTAATTAGGAAAGGGGACAGAGCGACGTTAATTGCGCGGTGGAGGCTAATCCAATAGGAAGGGGTGCGACTACTACTAGGGTTCCCAGGGACAGACGGAACGAGTGCAGGTGAAGGGGGGCCTTCGAATTGGGGGGGCTTTTTCGGGAGATGAGAGGGCTCGGTTTGGATGGGGTTTTGCGGCGATGAGAGATAGTGGAGAGGCGGAATGAGCAGCGAAAATAATAAATGCGGGGAATGTTAATAGCCGAAATAAAAGAGGAAGACGCATAAAGGAAATTCAAAAACTGAGCCGTGCTTGAGACGCGGCTCATTCATTTAATGCGAACGGAAATGCTTATTTTTTCCGTCACCGTAAACTCTTATTTTTTTTCGCTTTGATTTATAACTGTTACGACCCCCGCGATGGAACCGGAAATGTATTGAAAATTGTTCGTGCCGCAGAATAGAGGGTGGGAGCGCTTTTCGGTGGTATTAGAGCTCATTTGCTTTCGTAAATACTGGTGCGTGTAATATTGTCTTAGAGGGTATCAATAAGATTATATAGGCAACGTTGTAATGACAACAGAAACTTTTGGATCCATTTTCTAAACAAAATTACGATTAAGTAATCGCAATGATCCCGAAAAAAAACTCAGATTCCTCACATTTACTTCATAGTCATGTCAGACATGCAAGTTTATTAAACCAAGTTTCAAATAATTGCCCATTTCGCCATTAACTATATTTCAGATTTTTGATAAAAATATTTTAAAGAAAGAGGTTAAGGCTGCTAAAATCATTTTCTTACAGAGACTGAATAGCTAAAACTTTAATCAATTTTCTGATTTTATTTCTCGGGAATTTAATATCACCATTGAATATCTGTTACACTACCGTAATGAAGAGCAAACCATGATTTCCGATACCAGATGAAACTATAAGTAAAAACAATTACTGCTTCAAAACAAAATGAACAACTTCATTGGCGAATCGAATTAAATTGGCCTTCTGTCACTTTATTATTTTATTTATATACTTTTGCACGTGGCTCAAGGTACAAATTTCAAATTATATTTAAAATCAAAATGTAACAGAAAAATACGTAAAGAGTCCACAATCTTATCACAAAGAAACAGGTGGATTCAATTGCAACAATTAAATCAAAAACGTTTCAAGTCCGACTTCGGTTCAGAAGAGCATACCATTTAAATTCCATTCTCGGGCGTAGGCAGCCATTATATTTAAGCATTAAACGTCGTGTGAGATAAACTATGCGGTCATAATATATGATGCAACCTTTTATCTTCCCAGCCTTTAAAGGGCCCGCATCCAGTTGCCATCTTGTTGGTTAATTTTAATTCAGGTAAGGGAATGTTAATGAACGGTTTTACCCCGAGAAAGTCTTTGACTGTTAACTTCAGCGAGCTTCCCCAAAGTGTAGAGAGGGAGAGAGCAACACGCAAATCCTTGGAGCGCGAAGAAATTTCGGGAAGTCATCCTCTTTACTACCGACTAATTTCCTTATTCCCAGGCGATATCAACGGCCGTAAACTCTCGAGGGTTTACCATCTCCCCCCTTTCATTTCAACCCTTTCACTCACTTTATTGGATGAGGCTAACGCGATGGCCCTGCCTTGCTATGACTGCCTAATCTTTAAAAAGCCACTCATAATCGTACTTTTACTCTTTACGACCGCATTTGCTTAGCTTACTGCCATCCATTTAATTGGGTCTAACATCCCGAGTGCTCATTACGAGCCCTTTACAAAACATTAGGCCCACCTCGGAGACACTGAACTTATTCCGACAAGCGAGTCTTCCCAGCACGGCTAGTCAACAGATGATCTTTTTCAACGAGCGCTCGCCACTTTCTCGGAATACATACATATAAACTCAATGTGTACCCCATTTCCGTGGTGTCCGCTTAAAATAAATAATCTGCATAATCAAGCGATAATATCTCCCTGCGTAACCATAATGGAATTTCTATTATGCCATATATCCTTCTGTTACTTTTCCAATAAAATATCTTTCACATTCTGATGTTATTACATTTTAATTGGATGTAACATTTAAATTAAATTAAACAGCTCAATTAAGCCAAACTCATTCCTACCGCATATTTTAATTACATACGTTTTTTAATGAAATCGTTATTTGACTCCTGCAAAATAGCTTTCTTACTCATAAATTTAAAATTTGGTAATACAATAATTTCCGTATTTTATTTACTTTGAATGTTTTTTGCTCTGCGTGTTCAGCTAAAGATAACGCTGGAGAAATTGGCTTAGAAAACTGTTTCTGAGGAAATCTATTAAGCGTGAATTATTTAAGATATCCACTTGGCGTATGACTCAAGATACATACAAATTACAGTAAAAAATTTACGGAAATTTAGAGAAAACAGGGTCTATCTTATCCTACGTTTTAAAAACATTTTCCTGTAATTTTTCCTTGATTGATTCGCCCAAAATGAATTTAGAAAATCTTTAGGTTTTTCAAATGTATGAGTATTTTTCAAATCGAGCTCAATTTCCAAAATCGAGAAATGCAAGATACTCTTACAGTTCCGTTACGAGAGGAAATACTGAAATCGATTTTCAGTCTAAAGAATGGATAAGGCATTTCACATTCTTTTATGTTCTTATCTCTTAAAAACTGCGAATGTATTGAAACTTTTACATTCAAAAACTTTCCTTGATTTCATGGTTCCCTGAAAAGTATCGTAGAAGTAAAGGTTTATTAGTATATCTATATTAGGGCTCAAGAGAGTTTCGTGAGTTTCGTCCGTACATTTTCGATGGCGAAATTCCTTCCATCTCCTTTTCTTACTGACCTACTTTCCCGTGTATTCTCCTGAATAAATTATTAAATTGCTCCCTCTTCTACGACACAAAACAGACTTTTGTTGCTCCTTTTGTCTTTGTGAGAAATAGCAGTGACTCATTAAAATTCATTCCCTTCCGTGGTTGACCCTTTCCTCCTCCTCCATTTCTACTTTACCCTTACACCCTTCCCTACATAATGGGCAAAACTTTAGTACATCGCCTTCCCTACCGAGGGCTTATTGAGCTCATTAATTCAAAATTCCTTCATTTAAAACTAGCGAATAATAAAAGACGGCGATGAAATTGAAAAGAAAATGAGTTATTAGCTTCCCTTCCGAAATTTTCCACTCCTCGTTTCCGTAATTGTTCGAGAAATTAACCGGAGGCAATTATTCCACGAAATTTCTAGAAAATGAAAACTTTCGTTTCGTTTACACAAAGGAAGAGAGAGGTTGCTGGAGAGCATTCTTTCCAATCCAACATTTTTCTCGCTATACCACTAAATAATTAGGGGTTGAAAAACAAGCAGTTTCACACAAATATTAAGAGTATAAACTTTTGACACCTACGACCTACTAATTAAATTCATCCCAAGAAAGATAAAAATTAAAGTAGTTTAATCTTCTACATCAGGGCATCTAACAGAAACCGAAACCGAAAACCGAAAAGAACCGCTATTTTTGGCGGAGTGAAAACCGAACCCGAGCCGGAAAAATGTAATTCTTGAACCCGAACTAAAACCAACATTTATTCCGTTCCGATTTTCAATTTCCAACAATGTACATTTTACTTAAGTGCCATTAGAATAAGGTTTGTTTTTTTTTAACATGCATAACTTGGACTTATGACAACGGTTCGATTCTCTGCCTCTAATGCGTCGTCTTACTTATTAGTATCCGTCGCGACAGTGAACTTCGCCGTGTTATTAAACGATTACTTTTCCAAAATCTTATATTAAATTGTAAATCATCGCGAATAACTTCAGGATAATACTATCAATTGCTTCAGGCTTGACTTCGTGGTGGTTTCCATCATGACTGGGATAAATGACAACACTTATACCCGTACCACTAAAACTTGAGTCATGAACTTCAGGATAAATACAGAGCATCAGATTTTAGGGTATATCTCGATTAAAATTTTCCTTTTTACTAATCATATCAAGCAACAAGATAAGAAACTATATGATACTTTTTATCCTTTGGTAGAACTCATTTTGCTAAGACGCTGCAGGGATTTGGTTGAATGGCAACGGGTATAAAATTCTCGAGTTCGAGAATCACGATTCACGATTCAATATCTATTTTAGCAGACCCATCCTCATGAATTTAATTCACATAGAGAAACGTACGAAATGTTTGAATCAGATACAGACTAAATTAAAAGCGATATCAGCTGAAAAATACCACCTTCAAAAAAGTGAGCATTCGATTAAACCATATTGATGCGTAATCATAGCGGCGGAGTAACTCCTAACCGCATCCGAGATACATTTTTCTCGGAAACGGTTCCAGAAGATCCACAGTTCTGCATTCACCCTCATCCGAAGGCATTCCAGGGTATCCCCTCTCTCCGCTACTAAATCCAACACCTAACCCCAGGAATTTCCTGCATCAACAACACATTCTCGTAGCTAAACCTCTCCGCCCACGCCGCCCACCCTCACTCTAATTTCAACCCCGCCGCGCATTCCCTTCCCCTCTTCTCCAAATAGGGATGCTACGCCCATTAATACTGCATTACACGTCCCATACCCTGCCATCAACTCCCTCCCCAACCTCAGGGAAGGGTTTTTTTTATGGGGATGGAGAAAGAGAGAGGGAGAAACCGTTTCGTCTGCACGCGAGTTCGGAAGCCCTCATCCCCGGGGTGGAATTGCGAAATGCTTCGGCTTTGAGACTTTCCGTGGGCGGACAGAATACCTTCGCCGGATACGAATCTACTCCTTCCGCAAAGTTATTCATCCTCTAATAGGAACTTGCGCCAAATTAACCTTCGTCTTTCGACCCGAGTTCCGCATCGGATCGAAGGTATGCGATCCCGCTGATGAACGTCGATCTCAGCGTTAATTGACTCACCACCCAAAGTACATAAATTTCCCTTTTTTCAAACCCAATCGACGGCCTTCCTCGACGACACATCCGCGCGCGGTTTGACGAATGATTAGGGCCCGAGAAGCGTATTTATACAAGCAGATTAAAGCGCGAAAATTTTAAGTACAAATTACTCGGCGCGCTCGCCACAAAAGGTTTGCGTACTCAACCTCTTTTCAGCGCACATCCACGCGAATACTTAGCTCACTAAAAGGAGTCCTCTTAGCAGGACAACGCCAGAGCCGTATTTCACACTTAGCACATCATTTTGCGAACGCCTTTCAGATTAAAATAAAACCGTCGCGTTGCGGACGAAAGGCCGCTGATTTAAAATGAAGATTAGCGTTTAAAAGCCAACATTTCATCCTTTTCTCATTAGGCAAACACCAATACGAGGCTTTCTCGAAGGTAATGCCGGAGTCGCTGCGCTCGCTGAGCAATTTGTCAACATCATCATCATCACCAGTGCGGCGGCAGTTTTTCCGGAAACCCCGTGTGAGCCCTCGTTAGACCCTTCCCGCGCCACCAGGGGGATTAGACAGCCACGCCGCTCATTTGGTTGCGCCGCCATCCTCCCCGTTGACGGATTGCCTTTTGCAGATATATACGCGATTCCTCGTTTTTTGTTCCGCGAAATTTCCGCACGCGCGCACCTCGCGATTCTCCGCGCGTGTTCTTTCCTTTAATAAGGAGCGCATGCTTCCTTTCCGCGCCGCCTCAACCACACCTTTCCCTCCGCACTTGCGTCATTCATACCGAAACGACGATTTTCTGAGTGATGTCTTTGCCGTTTCCGACGCACAGGATTCTGTTTTACTCAAAGAAAATTCGTTGCCAGCAAAGATTGCACAAAATCTTTCAAAAAATGTAACCTGTAGGGCTGTACTTCGAAACGCCATTCAGAACAAGTAAAGATAGGAAGAATTAGTATGTTACACAATTGCTTTTTTATTTCCGACCGGTTTCGGCCATGACGGCCATTTTCAAGGTAAATAATATTTTAAAGAACAGCGTATTTAAAGGTTTATTTTTCCCTCTATATCTTTAAATAAATACGCTCTTTCAAATATTATGTACCTTAAAAATTGCCGTCATGGCCGAAACCGGTCGGAAATAAAAAAGCAATTGTGAAACATACAAAGTCTTGCTATCTTCAATCGTTCAATAAATGAGTTGAGAAACTTATAAACTGATATATAAATCGGGTTTTCTATACGCCCAATATTCTTCAGATAATAGACGCTATTGAGTAATAATAATCAAAGCTCTTTCTAACGCGAACTCCACCGATCTGATTATGAAATACACATGTCTGTTTCATATACATTGAGATATACCTAAGAACTAACATTTAACGTATGTATACCTATTTGATGCATTAAAAATTCTTTTACAGAATTAATTCCTTATTTTCAAACATCGGATTGAGAAAAGAACCCAACTCAGGAAGGGATCCTTTTTCCATCGGAAGGCGGAATGGCATATACATTTATACCCAATTACTAATTGCCTACATTCAAAGAGTATTACAACGAAATTCGATATGAGAAAAATCATTCATTCGTTGATAAAACTCCACAAGGATATTTTCCATCTAGATTGCTTCACTAATGAGACTGGGAAGCGATATAATTTATGGAGGCATTTGGTTGAGGGGTGACGAGAAGACCGCATTGAATTTCCGAAAAGGGCGCATGTGCCCCGAAGGCCACAGAATCCCCTACCGATGGTCCAGCCATTACAAACGTATATCCTCAAAAATACAAGATTTTGTTCGTTGCTCCACGGTATCTAATTAATATTATATCGTTGTCCATTGCATAATTTAACGCCGGAACAAACTTCATTCGAATTATTACAGAATTAATTGCATTTGCGAGTACTCTTTATTCCTCTTACCAGTAGAAATCAAAATATTGTTGAAATTTCGCATGCTTTTTAATGTGATAATATTTACTTCTCCTATAGTTACAAGTAATGCATAAATTTGTCCCACTTATACAACACCAATATTTACAATCGACGGATGCACCCGTGATGTTGTTGAATGGAATAATTATAGTTAGAGATATATGTGTACATTTCCACATAAACTTTTATTTTAAAACTTATTTCAAACTACTTTGAAAATACCAATAATTGTTAACCCCGTAACACTGAACTAATGAGAGATTCATGTGTGCTATTTTCTTAAGTCGAGATACGGTGTACGTGAACCCTAGAGAATAACTCTGAGCTCGACTTGAGGTTCAGTTTTAAGGATGAAGTTGTGAGAGGAATTTTCCTTGAATCTCGGAGGAAAATCTCCTGTCTCCGTATAGCGTTCTAAATAGAAAATCCCCTCAGAATCTCCTTCTTCGTCCAACGTATTTCCCTCATGCTACGCCACAGTACAGCGCAAGCTACAGATTCAAGCGCCGTTCATTTGAGAAACCTCCTTCGGGACAAAAGAAACGTATTTTTCCGTTCCTATTTCTTCATCTCAGCCTCCTTTTACCCTTACGCATGGATGAAGTACAGTGAAGAAGACTTAAAAAGTAAATAAAGCCCTGTTAAAAATATGCTTCAGCTGTACTCTGTGGAACGCGATGAAAACTTAAATTCCTAGTTTTCACAAGAAATTTTGCATGTCGAAAATGTATGTATGTCTGTATCATAAAAGGAAAATTTCTGGATGTAAAATACAAGATGACTCGATAAAATTGACTGGGTGTATGTTGAATTTTCTTACGGAAATCATAAGCAACTTTGAAATGTATTTTATTTAAGAAAATTTTAAGTTAAAAGTGCAACTGATATTCGGTTAAAAGTACTAACTGATATTCGGTGGAAATTCATTTTAAATAAAATGAGAATTAAAAGTTTTACTTACCGAAATTTTACAAATAAGGGCGACCATGGTTTCGGTGTGACATAGCACCATCATCACCAAGCACCATTCATTTGAATTAAGAAAAATTGGTACGAGGACCATTCCGAGAATGGAAGATCCGCAGTTCGATACTCTATCAAGATATATGTTTTCACGTTCATTTCGGCTCAAATTTTCGAACACCTATCGATCTAAAGTTCAATCCTCATCTCCTTTATTTTCAGTTCCAAACACAGCTCGTTTGCAAGAACGTAACTCAAAGACCCTTGCTTGTGTATACTAAAGAAGCGGAAAGTGTTAATGGGAGAACATCTTGATAGAGCTCGTTTCATCAAAGGATAAAACATACTCGGGAATTGAAGAATGAGAAACCGCACGCACGAAGAAGATGATGGATGGAATGCGACGAAAACGATGAGCGAGTTCCGATAAAACTGAAAAGCGTCAGGTGAATTTGGGTGCCTTATATTTTACGGGGACAATAGTCGTTTCGGAGATGAAGTGTGATGAAGGATAGGTGCGAGAACGATGAAAAGTGCTCATACGTTGGGAAGATTAATGGAAAGGAGCGAGTGTGAACATAAGAGGAATTGGAGTGAGGCGTTGCTTAGGCCATTTTTAGATTGAACCTTAAGGGTGATACAGCGTGCCGAAGGAATTCCGCTGGAATCGAGGCGGAAGCAGAAAGTGAGTGAGAAATGAGGGAGGAGAACAAAAGGGAGAATGAAATGAGGTGAGGGGAAAACTGTAAAGAAGAATGGAGGTCTTGAAGATGTTTCCGCAGACCTTTCACGTGTCTACAGTCGATTCATTTATAACACGGGAGCAGTCGCGCGAAATTCTATTGGATCGCTATTGAGAAGGATTTTACCGTGTCAGATCATATTCAGCCTCAGGAAGATATCATCATCATTTGATTTTACATTATTAGAAAATTCCGGAATAGTAACTGCGTCCAATAACGACTTTCAACTCACACCCCCACAAGATAAGAGTATGGAATTCTTCGCCGCCACTCAATATTTAAAGGACCGCAGTGTACTAAAAGGTACTGCCTACAACGATATCAGGGGATTATGTTTATTGGATAGCGCAATTTCGCATAATAAAGGAAAACTGAAGGAGGTGCAAATAACTGACACGCCCCAAAAACAGAATATACCGTAGATAATAAGAAAAAAAACCTCTTTTAACACGACAAAAATTACATAATTCCAATACTCTTCAGAGAAATAATTTAAACGTTGGCATTTAGGCGAAGTATTTTAGATGACAAGAGAATACACAATCTGCTAGATAATTAAATTCCTCATCCTTCAGGATGAACAGTAAACTAGAAAAAAAAAAATCCCAGGCACAAAAGCTCATCTATTAGCTTCAGGCTGCTAGAATTATTTGGAACTTCACATCACCAGTTATTGCAAGAATTCATAAAGAATTTCAGGATTAAAACCAATATCCTCCGAGTAAGTAAACAGAAGGAATATTTGCTCGGGAAGTCCACGCATAGGCCTATCTCTTTATTTGGCGAGGTTAGCACTGAATGAACCTCTTTTCCATAAAAGCCAGGAGCAGATGACTGTAACTCATAGAAATTCGTATTTGCGTACAATATTTCCGCGTTTTGGACTAATATTTGATGATGAAATGGAGAAATTCGCGGTGGATTCGATTCGATCGCTGGGTGACATTCTCTTCTTTCGTCTTTGATAACGGAAATTTTTCTTTTAGGAAGACCAAAACTCTGCGCTAATTAATGAAGACGTAAAAACTACCACATGTATGGTAAAAATTAGTGTTTTATGATGTAATCTTTCAAGGTCTACATGGTGGGAAATGTAAAACAAAAGCTTTCAGTGATTTACCCTGAAGTTTTTAGTCCAGAGGCTAATGTAAACCTCAACCTTTCTACCATCAGCCACCAAATGCCATGAAGAGGGAATGAGGCGTCCTAAGCAGATGAGGATTGAGGCAGTTTGCCTTTAAGATAGAACTGTATAACCTCAAACCCTTAACCTTTAACCTCCGTGAAAACTTCTGGAGAGGGAATGAGGCATGCCAGGCAAGATGAAAAGTGCGGAGAGAGTAGTTTGCCTCTGTTTTCCTCACTGAATACAACGAATGGAGCAATTCTACTAGAATTCTCCTACTAACTATACAGAAAAAGAACTTATGAATAAAACCGTAGCATTCAGCAAAGAGTGACCAAATAAATATCATTACCAAGCATTTTCCGGTAGCTCTAAAAATACTCCAACCACGAGTAAGACTCATTGTGAGACAAAAGTAAATTAAAGATACACATTTCACAACTCTGCGTCAAAGGAAAAATTATTATAATGATTAAAGACGGAATTTTCCCAAAAATCATCTAATGCAAGACATAATTAATTCCAAAGCATCATCAAGTCGTGCCCTTGAAAACAAACTGAACATTCCATGGCAACGAAACTCAACACGATTAAAGTTAAACCATTCGCGGATCAAATCAGAACCGTAATCCAGTGCAGACATACGCTCCCGATAAAATTCACTCCGAATCATCAGAACCGTTTTCGCCGAGTCCGTAATTAAACAGCACGCGCCTCAACTTTCACTTTATGATTAGAGTTTTCATGTGTTAACAATTTCTATAATTTCCCGCGGTACGGCGAGAATTAGAAATTACGTTCGTAATGGAGAACGTGCGTGTATGAAATTCGGCAGGCCGGAGATAAAGAGGAGAGAAGAGGCAATCGAAATTGAGTCACAAATGACAATTATTCCCTATTCTTCCCCTTTTTCATTTTTCTCGCGCTGCAACCACACGTTAAAGCAAATCAAAAGTCACGCTTATTTGCGATCCTATCGCATCGCTGAAACTCGTTATTTCGGAGTTTGTTTGCTCGGTTGAGAGTTCGCGTGATTGGATTTGTGGTTTCGATGTTACTTTCCGTGGGGCATCAATGCAGCGGGAGAGGGCAGACGAAGAGGAGATGCGTTTTTGCCTCTTCTTCCTCTTCCCCAATCGCCAATTGCAACCATTACGCCCTCTTATTTCCATGGCGTAGAAAATCTCCGAAAAACCACGCCCGCCTCATCACCGCAAGCTCTCAGCCAACTATCTGGATTATGAAACTCGATCCTCAATTTGTCTTTTACAGAGGGGATTTGAATGAAGAGCCACCGTACTTGCTTTTACCCAGAATAAATATCATTTTTGTTGACAGGCATTTTATTAATCTTTATTCCATTAAAGGGCGGAGATGAATGACATAAAGGACTGTAAATATACCATGAAAATAGCGTCCCTTTGTCTTTGATTCACCATTCATTCTCCGCTCGCCAACTGTTCATACATCAAACGTCGTTAAATTTAATTGTATCGCCTTATCTAGAGCATGGGATAGAATTACTATCTTTGAAGTTGTTATTCATACATACGTTTGAAGATGCTATACATAATCGCCTTTTGTGCAACAATATATTTTAGTATACAACAATGTGTAACAAAATTCAGTCAGGATAAATGCATCATACAGATTATGTCATTACCATCATAATCATCCTAGTCCGATTTTCATTCATTACTAAACCGTGGCCAAAGAGGAGTGAATTAATTTCCACATGAAAGTGGTTACAAAGGGTGACTTTGATGGGACATTCATATTTAATGAATTTCTATTTAATAACACCAGGTGATACTATGCGTTGCCTTTAAAACATGTCTACCGCATTCAAAGAGAGAAAGAGCATCCGTCGCATCAATTGAACGCTAAACACCTAAAGTAATCATCGTGATCCGCAGTGAATAATTAACATGTCTTTAAAACCAACTGATTTATTTCTCTTCTGTTAATTCCTATCTTAAGTATTTGAACATCGACGATAAATATTCGAGCATTAAAATAACACAGGTTTTTAAGTTTCCGTAAGGACTCAAACCCATTGAAATCATCACTGAAAATCCGAGGAATGGAGTTTTACTGCTTTTCCAAACGTCATGTTCCCTAACAAAAACTTCATTTCCGAACTCCCTGATTTATTTCACTGTCATTTCCTATTGCTAGTTCCTCGTTACTGAACTTGAGTCTTCATCTATAATCCATCTATTTTAATATTTATTTCGAAACTGTCGTTGAATGTTTTGTTGAAATTTGTCGTTGAACAGAAGATTTACGTACCTCAGAATGTGTCCCATTACTTTTACCCCTCTTCCCACCGTTTTAGAAAAATGTATAAATTAAATAAATGGATCAGTAAAAAGCCAAAATTACAATATAAAAATATTCCTTTAAACATTCCGCTTTCGATCGATTCCTTTGGAATTTAAGAGAATACTAAAGATATCGATGAGATAAAATCGCGGTCCATTTTTAGAATATCGACCGTCTAAGTATCCCGGTCGTGTAAAAAGGGATGGAAACCGAGTTAACGTTCCATCACTTGCATCTTTCAGTTCTGAAGGGCATTAAAAGGCAAGTGTTTCCATCAGGCGCACCATCCCTTCCATCTGCAGCCGTCCTCCCCCAGCATCTCTTTGCCGAGATGATATCGGAATCCGATTTACGAAACGATGAAACCTCGCTGAAAAATGAAAAACGACTGACCATGCTGTCTGATACTGCGAGAGAGTTTTTTCACCGGAACGACACACGGTTGGGTATGGTAATTAGAAAATATTGGAGGACTCGGTCCGTTAAAACAAAGATAGAGAACGAGGGGAAAAAAGGGCTGCATCGCGGAATGTGCCGTTCATTTCATTAGGAAGGAAAATAAATCGCCACAGATAGAGGGGAGAGAGAACTTCCGATGGAAAGTCTGTCTTTCTATATAGTCGTAAAAACGTCCATCGGATGTAACGAAAGCAATCTCCTCGATTTTTAGTACGATTTTCACTGAAGTAAAGCATACACTATAAATTAATACCATAAAATCATGGTGAAAGTAGACTGAAGTTTGCAAATTCTTGTTTGAGAAACTAAAAACAAACGAATTCTTTTATAATGTATAAATGATAGTCATAGATATGTTATCTGTACATACGCACAGTCTATTGTATTTTCATTCTACTAATTAATCATAACTTTGAATAAAGGATAGTAAAATTTTGAAATTAAAAACTAGCAGACAGGAAGTAACAGATGAAAATGCGATAAAATTGAGTTCAGTTTCCTGTCTATAAACTATCATCCTAAAGAACTCCATCCCAATCGTCTGTAGTAACCAATTACTCCAAAGAGAAATTGAGGCTTACTAGGCTATATGAGGAGTGATGTAGTTTATCTTTGTCTCCTCACTGAGCCAGAATAATATGAATGGAAACATCCCTGTAAGCAGCACAATGATGAATCGTCTTTCAATAACTTTCATATTTCATTGCATTCATATTCATATGAACCTCATTTCATCATATAGCCTAAATAGAGACATTTCATTATTAGTATTAGTGCTGTTGTAAGTGCTTCGATATCTGAGATCATTTCGTACGTGAGCCCCCACCGGGAATTGGACCCGGGACCACTTTCACCCTAATTGAACGCGATGCCCACTTGGCCATCCGGAAGTTCAATTCCATTATTCAGCATCACTCTTACTATACATAGTAAATTTCGTCGCATACTGATACAAAACACAAATGATAAATATTCCTTTATTCAAGACACGGTGCAGGAGCTTCTTTCCCCCATATTTTACTATTTAATTCGACTTTTTTCAACAAATATTAAGATTCGTGGGAGTATGACTTTTGATCACCTTTTGCCACAGCATGCATCACGCTTTTTTAGTGAAAATACATCCGAGCCATATGTCACACGCCTAACACTTTCAACCATCTCGATTAAGTTTTCAACGGCAATGGCACGGGTGACAAAAATGATTCCCATATCACGTAGCAAAGGGAACCATATACGGCTTCCAGCGTAAGGACTTTCTCCCGGTGACACCCGATAGTTTCGAGATGCGTAAACAAAAGGAAGGTGGAGCCGATTTTCATAATCCTAATCGCCTACACGCGTTCCCGCAGGAAGATTTTATGGCCCTTCCTCCAAAGACGCGCCATATCCCAACCCTTTTTATTCAAGCCGGTGGGGTCTCTCCTTCATCGATATTCACCGCCTAAGCACTCCCTCTGTCCGAAGCAGATACTCCTCTAATCGCCAGCATTTGCTTCCTTCCGTCTCTGAGATGTGGCCGAGTTCCAGCTTCCCTAACACCTCTTCGTCCACAATTCTCACCCTTCCGCATTAGTTCTCGAGCACATTCCCATTAAGACGCCTTTGAGTACGTCGATGAACACCGACTGACCATCGTTTCATTAAGGGAGGATATGGGCATCTACTTCTAGATATTGAAGCGCTTATTTTAGGTATAGCGCAGAAGAACGCCAAAACCGCAAGAGCTGTTCAATTGAAAATGTACCAATAAAGTAAAATAATATTATTAATAAGCATTATTATACAGGTTCGTGAACATTAATTCGGTGATAGTCATAGATGAAATATTTTTTCTTCCTGAACTATCCCTATAGCATTCCTTGTATCCCCGCGGCAATGTTATAATGAGTTTTAGACTTACAACTCGCAGGATAACTGCCAATAAAGTACAACCTGGAATAAATAAAAAGTGTATCCCAAGAAAAGAATTTTCAACAGTATATTCTAAATCCTATTTATTAAGACTCCACAATATTAGGATGACAATTTCAATATCCAAATGGGTCATGATAAGATTCAAAAGGATAAAACTAGGAACTGAACTCTCGCGCACTTCAATTTCCATTTTCCAAAAATTTAAATAATCATGTCGATAATTTACCACTACAGATACGGATAAAATGTGAATTAAAAGCGACTAAGCTTTCGCCCGCTTCGGAATTGTTTGATGTTTTTAATAGCTAGAGGCAAAAGACTGAAAAAAATATGACTTATGATGAAATGGAATATTTCCAGCTCTGGAAGCGTCAATTTCTATTAATAACCTCAAAATTTCTATTCCATCAGATTAATAGTAGAATCGAATATAATTAAAAATCCAGATAGGAATTTTTACTGGAACAACATGAAAAGAGAAGTTAAAATTTTCCATTTCCATATGAACTAATTAAGATTCTGTTCCCTTAGGAAACTAGTTCGGCTTTGCCATATAACTCCATGGTACGAGATGTTGCTTTCATGCTTCTGGTGAAAAAAAAAATTTTAAAAGTGTAGAAGCAAGCTGTATCTTCTTAAAGCTACCCTTTTCCGGTGCCGTATATTACTTACGAACATCATCCGACTAGTATAAAGAAGAAATACATATTTTCCTCAGAATTAATAAAATAAAAAATATTTTGTGTACTCCTCACAACGAGAAACCTATAGGTAGTACAAGGACTTGACCAAACACGCCTGATTTTCCAACTCGAGAGCAATCATATAAATCAAAGCGGCTGGGGGGAGAACGGAGACCGCTGGCACTTCCCATTATACTGGGAATTTCCGAAACATCCTTTAGGTGGAACAAGGTACGAAACAACCGATTCCATTCCAAGGGTATGCCGGACGCTACGGATTTTTCAGCTTACCTCATCCTGGTTTGTTTGATGATAAGCTGTAAAACTTGTTAAACACAAGGAAAACTTCCTTTAAAATTCGAGATTGGATTACGTTGATTATCAATGAGAATATTTTCTCTTTCCCTATGCCATAGCATATATGTCTTTACACCTAAGCTGTGCTCAAGCTTTATGAGTAAAACGTTTTACTCAATCGTGCAAGTTATAACTGAGAAAACGCTAACACTACGCTACGGTTACATATAGTCTCTTGTAAATGATGAATCGCAGTTTTGGAAATCAAAATATCCCAGCACAAATCCGTTTAACCATACAAGCATTTACGGACTTAATGAATTTGTATAAACTAAAAATCGTATCGTCAAGAAGTATATACGTAACAAGGAGACTCGATTTAGTAGTACCAATTATTCTTCTTAGACAATGGCACAACTGGGCGTGGTTATCCTATAAGCGGGCCAACGGTGTATGACAATGGATGTACGAGAAGAAGCACAAAGCTTTCTCTATTACCATCTTTTTCTTTACCATCGCAGAAAGAATTTTTCGAGACGAACTTTCCTTCTCTCTGCGTCTTACTTTACACTCAATATCATATCAGCCAAAATAGTTGGAGGATCGCATAGCATCTATAACGTCTTCTGTGAACGTAATTTCTTAAAACATTCGCGACCTAGACTTTACCCTCCTAGCATTCAAGGATTAGTATTCTTCATCAGAAGGCATTGCAGTTACCCTTGCTGCCTCCTTCCACGCTTCAACATCAATAGTACACGAAAGCGAGTCTATCCTCAAGATCCTAAATCCTATTGCCGAATATTCTGGATGAACCCTGACCGAACCCTCGCTTTATCATCGCACCGATTCTACGTTCTGCAACACCGAATGTTTCAATGGTATTTCCTCACCATTACGCTCACGCGATACATTAATGAAACCGGTCATTGTACGATTTTCGTATCTTAGAGCGCCTCTTTAATGAAACCAGTTCCTAAGCGATTTCCGTATCTTACACTTATGTGCATTGCGACTTCCTCCGCAGTGCTCCAGCTAACGTAACCCTCCTGACGTACGTGCGTAAGAAGGCTGTCGCTTACCTGGGCCGGCCATAAGTCATCCTGCCGGCCACTCCCCTAGACGAGATCATATTTCAAACGCTAGATACGAGCAATAGGACGGAGAAATGGGAAGTCAGCGGGGGAGAGGAATGCTTTCGGTGGGCGGAGGGTTCTTGGGTAATAGGTGGGGTCGAAGATCCAGGAGAAGGGGCCAATTAATGTCCGCTTACCCACCGCTCTTTTTTACTTTTTTACTGGATGCCCTCGCTCGGTGGAATGTGAACCGCGGGGTCATTTTTTCCCCGCGGCTTTTTCCCGCGCATTCTGATGCCCCTCGAGGTCCCCGGCCGATTCGGGCCCGCGCTAATGGAGCCGCACGGGATCCGGCGAATTCCGGAAATTTCCCTTGTTTAATTTACCCTCTCAAACGACCCCCTATTATGAGGCTCGGAAAGTGAAATTGTTCGGAAACGTATCCACCCTTGGCGGGGAAAAATTACGGTTCAATGATTTCCTAATTTGGGATGTTTACCTCCGTGTTGTCGGGTTTTTGTCGAATCATCGTAAAACCTAATCGCATTATTAGTTCGAGTTCTCAAGTTGAGCTCGCTTCAATCCGAAGGTCTCGTTAGCATGCGGGAAATACATTATTTTTATATGATGAATTGCAAAGGGTGAACGGTGTTAACATAATGTTTGCAATACATAATTTGAATCAACCATCCTGTAATATAAGCATGAAAAAATCATTTGTGGACCGAAATCTGTCAAGAACTCTGGAAATACTCTAAAATACTCTCAACTCTGGAACAGGTTTATGTTAATAAGTATAAATTTATTATATTTACATTTTTTGATTAATTTTTTTTTATTTTTTAAGATTTATGTATAATGTTTATATATGTTTATTATGTGTATGTTTATAAGTAAAGTAAATATTCCTATGAAGAATTTTGGAGTGTTTGGAATTTGGAAAATTTGAAAAAATTCTCAAAATATTATTTGCTAGAGTTCTCAAGGGCATACTTGCATGGTTCCTTATTACAAACCAAAAACCGCATCACTTTCATAGATTTTCTAATTAAAATATGACAAGAGACTTAATATCTTAATCTTAAGTATTTAACAGCACCTCCTGTCATTGGTGTAAAGATAAACACAAAGAGATAACAAACTAAAATAGTTGCACAACTCATGAGATCATAAATTTACACCCTCGCTCGCTGCTTTACGGTAAGAAAAGCAAGATTCAGAATTGAATTCTGCGTACGAGATTCTTCGTCCGAAATGAGCTCGAAATATTAGACACCGAATAAATCACTTAATGACGCGTCGAGGAAAAGTTTGGAACTCAGAGGAAAAGAGAACTAGAGTCATAAAATGAAGGAGACTTTCGAGCTCTCCTCAAAGATCTCTCGAGATATATATTCTTGAAGGGTGAAGGAGATGAAAATTTCCGAGAGAGATGAATTGGCAGGAAATGAACGTTTATTGGCGTTTGGCTTTTTTTCTGAAACCACCTCTGCCATCGCCCTGTACGACTTCCGTCCCTTAGGGAATTAAAGCATACACCGCATTTATGAAGTCATGCTTCAAGTCGCACGAGATCGCACCATGACAACTGGACATGCTTCGTTGAACGCTCAAGTTTATTAGTCGACTTTGCTTATCCAGAGAAGGCCCGAAGACGAGGGAAGCTTTCTTTTTTTCCTTTCGAGAATAATGCCCGGAAACTGTGATTGATCAACTTTGAAACTTTCAACGCTCGCTCCCTTCGTATCATCGCTCTCTGTAATGGTGGAGATGAATGTTGATGCATGCTTTACGCTAAAGAATAATGATACAAAAGGAATATCAATCTGATATTTCTGGAAAATCTAAATAAACGGCTAATAAAATGTACGCGAAGTTTTAATGGGAAAAGTAATTATGGGAGTATTTGAATAACCATTGGAAAAACACAGTCGAAAAATCCGAAAAATTAGTGATATTATATTGTATTCCATAATGTAAATTCAATGTATAAAATGATTTGAACTTGAGAATCAGAGAGTTTTTACGAAAAAGTATACTGAAAGTTGAGGAAAATAACAATTCCTTAAACAAATATGGCAATTCCTAAGATATTAGTAATAGAATTTCTAATTTTGTCCCTAGGGTCTCAGGCAGGGACATTCACATTAAGAATACAAAATAGTTCTTTTTCATCATTTATACCTCTTCCGTTATGTTTTTTAACATTCGGCATCTCCGTATAAAAGGTTACAAACAAATTTAAAGGCAGTTTTAAGCTTTTAAGGCAGGAATGTATCGTACCAAACACACACATAAAATCAGTTAGAATCAGTAAAGAATGTGGCTCAAGTTATTGCTCCGATGAAAAACCACATAAAAGCAAGGTACTCTACATCCTTCTTCACGAAAATAAAACATACATCAGAATATTTTGTGAGGATCTTTACTTTGCGTATAATCATGAGCTTGCTTCTACACAAAAAGCTCAAATATTAATATACCTATATACACACGCGGATATGGTAATTCAAAAATGAACCTAATATAATTTATTCCTTGAAATACAAAAAAAATCTAGAAAGTCGCCCGACACGTGTAGCTCGGTAGCTCATCTCCATTCTGCCCCAATATGACTAGAACCTCGAGTTCAAGAAATAGGCAATAAAATAGACATCTAAAATAGTCGTCCAAAGTAAAATATTCAAACCACGCAACTAAGCGCTCCAAAACTATCAAATAAACAGATGAGCGCTGGAGGCATTTCTCACTGCCGAAACTAAAAGAGAAGAGTCTAGTCTATAATTTGTGCGTTCCAGCGCTAAAAGAAAACTTTATCTGAAATTGCTCGCTATAACCATCGACTCATAATGGTTAGCTATAAATCTAGCTAGGAGTGAGAAAGGAGCGCGTGTATCTCATTCACCTCCTTCGCCGTCCTCGAAATCCACTACGGGCAGACAATTCACGTTCGACTTTATGTACCAAAACTGCCCGTACGATTTAAGATCTCCACCTCCTGCCCACGGTCCGATACCTTTCCCTACTGCTTCTCCAAGACTTACCTTCGTTTCTCTTCCTTTACTTCGCATCTCTAAGTTCTCTCTCTAAGATGCAACAAACAATTTCGTCCGTCCGTATAGCCGATATAAACCTATTACGTGAATGAGTCATTTATTACTCATTTATTTATTCTGTGCAACATGCACGAAAGATTTATAACATTTAAAATATTTAACATAGCTATAGAATAATTAATCGACAGACAATAGTTATACCTCGTAAGTTCAAGTATTCGGAAAACGAACTATGAAGTAGCTACAGACAGCATATGCTCAACCGACCATTTTGTTAAAGATAAATAATAAAGATATGCATTTGGGAGCCAAGTGGATAAATATCGAAGGATTTACTTAGTTTGGTCTCCAGTGTGGATAGAATGGTCACGCAAAGTGCAATATACTAACGTGTATCTTAAATGTTTACATTCAAATTATTCTGCTTCCAATTCCTAAAGATTTAAAGTAGAAAATTACAACGAAACAGCTCGCCGGTATCTAATACAAGCTAAATATTAAAGAGAATTAACACACGTATCCCATAAAGCAACTATGAATATACACAACTTAGGCGTTCAATTGATTCATTATGAACCCATTCACGAAGTCATCCTCGAAAGATTTACATGACTCATGACGTTACCGACTTCTACAAAACCCCCATTGACATCCACTCTACATCAACGTTTTTCATACTTTCATAGGTCCCACTTCACACACTCATTTTCGACCGCCGATCCGAGAGAAAATTTCGCCCTTTCCACCCGTTACCAATTTTTGTTTGCCTCTCCGTTGGTATCTGTCCACATCGCCGTATCCTCCCTCTCTGCAATCCCTTTATCTCTCTCTATCCATTTCTCCCAACTCTCCACCCGCATTCCTCTTCCGCAGAGATCGCCCTCCTCTTCAGAGAAGTTGGGCAACGCTCATCACCGGGGACATGATACACTCCGCCCCGTGCCAATCGCCCTCTCATTGCCCCCGAGGGGCGCTCAAAATGCAGACGGAGGATGGGGCAGGCCAGACGGAGAAGAAAAGCAAACGGGCACGGCGGGAGGCGTTGCTCTTCTTTTTTTCCGGGCTATTGTTTCCCTCTTAGGTCGTCGGCTCTAACGCCGGTGAAGTGATATATGATGGCGAGAATTTGGGGAGAATAGGCTGCTAAAGGGTGGGGAATTTTTTCGAGGACGGCCGAGTGAAATGGGTTGCGGAGAGAAAGAACGGTGGTGCGTAGAAAGAAGCTCGTGAGAGAGTCCGAAGAGGTTTTTGTAAGATTTCCGAGTGAGTGTTGAGAGTAAGGCGGGGACGGGAGTTGAAAAAACGAAGTGGAAATGTATAATTGACGATAAATCTCTCCGTTTTTTGTCATAATTCATCACGGATTTATTCCCTCCGTTTAAAACACTGGTTGCATGCATATGCTTTCAAATGTGGGAGGCTCGGTCAGTTTAAAGTTATTGATAGCCCATAACGTCGACAAAACGAAGCCGAGGCGATCCCTGAAGCCCGTTCCGGTAACGACGAGAGAAAATGAAAATAAATCGCGGAAATCGAATTAACGAATTTTTACGATTTCCAGCGCCCGACTTTCGAATTAATCTGATGCTGAATGAAAAGGTTTACGGGTGAAAATTGCGGTTTTTATTTGACTTTGGCCGTATAAAAAAACTTATGTTCGTGAGTTTTAATGCCCTCTCGCATGACTTACTCGGAACAATTTTTTTAATCCGGTGATATTCATTTAATGCAACAGAGGCCTTGGCTTTTCTCTTTTCCAATTATGGGAAGATTAAAACATAAAACACTTTGCTGAAGTCGAAATTACATAGAAATCCATTTCCAGAGAATTGGAGAAAGAGAGCAACACTTTTTCATCTGCGAAAAAATCCTCATTTAAAGCGACCACTTCGTTCGCCTCGTTTATTTGCTAAAAAAGGCGTCGAGATCCGAAATTTTGGAATTGCTGCGTCAATTCTTTCTGAGAAAAACAAATCTTAAGAAATCCACTGGATTTAATCCACCTTGACATAGTGGTGTACCATATCAATAGCAAACTTAATTTAAGATTCAAACTTTTGATAAAATAAACTGGATTTATAAGGAAGCATTTAATGCAACTTCGTTCATCTACATCTACGAATGTACCCTGCAGGCCGACTTTCGGCGTGTGGCAGGGGGTGCATGCCCCATGACTCTACTTTCCTAATAGATTACTTTCGCGTATCGTACTCGGAAAAAATCATAATTTCCGTAAACTTTATCGTAAGAATACGCCCGGCTTCTGCAAAAAGCACCAACATCGTTAATTCACCAAAACCGTCGTATTTAAAGAAGTGAAAATAATGTCATGACACATTATATCCTGCGAACTTGTTTAAAATATTATATTTGTCGAAAAACAACCATTCAAAGTTTTCTTTTAGAGAACGAATTTCCAAAATATCTCGCCTAATTCCGTGTGGTTAATGAGACAAAACGTTGCGGTTAAAAACATATCGCGGTTTGGTATCTAATGAAAAAGTTCCATCTTAAATCACCGCTCGTTACCGAAAGCAATAATTTTTATCTCGCAAAACTAGGCAATTCGTAGCAGCCACAGAACCCCGCAATTAATGTCATTAATTTCGCGTAAAGCACTTGGCCTTTCCTCAAGTATTTCGCGATGAACAAGAGGAACCATTAAAAGGTATTCGCACCCGAAGATTAACTGCTGTTTTCGGAGTGGGCGATCATCGATCATGAGCAAGCAAAAACTCCGCTCGTATAGATAACACTCTCGAGCGGAAAGATGAGAAAAAGAAGTAATATTTCATCCACTCGAAGACAAAACAGAGCGGACGTACCGAAAACGAAATTTCCTTCTTTCTCCCCTGAAAAAGACTTCGATTTCATACTCTGTCAAGTAGAGAGACCGAAGCGGCAAACGTAAGCCGGGGAAAAGAAAACTTTCCACGATAAATAGAAAACTCTTCCCTTCGGATTTAATCAGTATGAATGAATTATTTTTATCTCGGGTCGAGATGAGTTTGAGTCTCAGGAGCAAGTCGAGCAGAAAGATCTCTATCCGCGTAGGTGAGCTTGTGAAGAAAAATGGAGTGAGATGACGGAGGGAGATTCGACGCTTAGGAAAAAAAAGAGGGGAAAGTGTATTAGGAACAAAGGGGGGCAGAGATTAGAGGAGGAAGGAGGATGATACACGCTGGGTTAAAGAAAAGGAAGGGGGGATATGATATGAAGAGAAAAAGAGGAGATAAGGAGAGGAAGAGAGGCGCTGAGATGTAGTAGAAATGAGTCATCGAGCAAGATTCTGGGAAGGGATAAGGCAATACATAATTGCCTTTTTTCCTGCAGCGCTGATGCTGCGGAAGACACCCGCGTCTATTTATATGAAGAAAAGCCGTAAATCAGGGAAGAAGCTGGGAGCGAGAAAGCACGAATTGATGTAGTTTTGTTCCCTATCTAAATCGTATCGTAACGCGAGGGAATAATTAAAAAATGATAAATCTGTCTCTTGCGCCATCAGAGGCTATATATCCTGAAGAAAATACCAGTCGCACAGGAACCGTACACGCAATCAATGCCTAATACGAAAAGAAAATAAAGGAAATAGTAATTAAAATATGTAGTAGGTAAATCTCGTTTTTACCTTGTAAAATTTTGCGGCCTTGGTGTCATAGGAGTAGAGCTTTAGCCTAGCAACTCTGAGGTCCCGAGTTCGAATCATGGTTGGAGAATGGCTATTCGTGACTTACAAAGGTTAACTGTAAGAATGATCTTATGAGACTAAAATTCGCCTAATAAAGACGTGATTATTACTATAACTAGAATGGACACTCTGAGTCAGACTATAACTTAACCAAAAATCACCAATGCTGTCTCGAGCTCGGTTCCATTTTCCTTCCAACTAATCTTAAAATTATATTCGGTACACCGGTTACAAGCTCCTGTTCCGTCTATTGATACATTACGAACTACCTGATGATACAAATTTTCGGTTTTCAAAAATTGAAACCTATTCAAAAGAATAAATCAAAATTGCAGGCAACGCAATTATTTCAATCGCTACGGACTTCCACACAGTGAAGGCTCCGTAGACTCTCAGTTACAATAATTTCCCCACAAATTTGCACGTTAGAGAGCAGACTTCACAAAACAAGGACCGCATTTCATCCCGTGAAATAGAAAGCGAGAGTAATTTCAGTTTTTCTCCCAAATAGACCCATGGCAACCGTCGGGAAGAGATCGCACCAGAGGATAATTGAGGTTTGGGTACAGGTTGAAAGAGAGAGAGAGAGAGCATAACTCGTAGAGCTCTCCTTAACGACCGCTGGCCCACATCCGCGGTAATTGCTACTGCCGGAGTGGAAATAAGGCTGGTTGTTGCCGGCGCCTGGAAAAAAGACATCCTTGCAAGGTTTACCTCAACGGGACTCGAGCATCGGAATGGATGGAGAGGAAGCAAATAACAGGGAGTGGGCGTAGGCGGAGGTTTAGCCCGTATCCGAAGGGATTTAAGTGTGGGTCCACAAACGGAGGGAAAAGCCTTCCTGATTGCCTTATAGGAGTCGTTTTGTGAGGAGTCGAGGGGAGTTAACGCGTACAACTTGCTCCGGGATGTGAACCGGGCTTGAGGAAACCCATTCCACGGCTCGGAGAGGAGGATTTATCGGGGTGATTTACATCCGAAAGGGGAACCAATTACGAAAATTTCGGTAACCTCTACGGGTGATCAAAGTAACAAGTGCATGTGATGTGGCGGAGGTTATTGAATCAAAGAGGGTTCATCGTTACCAGCACTACAGCCACCCTTCCCGGCGGACGGAATTCGGAATTCAATCAAAATATTCGGCCCCGTAGGTGTAAAGTTGAGAAACACTAGCGCTGGGAGCATTTTGGGTTTCCTATTCGAAATAGCTACAAGGGTTTAAGATAACATGCGATACCTTTGTAATTCACTACAACTAACTCATTGCACGAACTGTTTCGTTAGCATTCTAAACCATCGAATTCCTCGTATACAATTTACTTCATCATCTATTAAATATCAATGTACGAGTATATAAAAATTAATTTTTATTATCTGAAAATGTCTCCACATAAATCGAGCTTGCAAATATTATTATCAATACGAAATAATAAAATTTTGAATACTTCCACTGAATAGAGAAACATGGTTACCCACAATCGACCGGTTTCGTGGATACGATAATAATACAATAATAATCACCAGGCAACCCGTAAGATATTAAATATATCTCCAAATACAGTATTTATATTTACTACCTTACATTTGTATGCGTTGTCTAATAATGAAATATTACAGTTGGAACCGTGAGCCAATATTTTCCTTTTCCATGGGGGTTGTAAATATTTATTCTTTTGGATAATTTCCATCATATATTACTGATTTAAATTGGATGCATTTATTTCAGTAAATAGATACAGTCATACCGGCAACCTGCAGTGTGCATTCTTATACCTTTCATCATTTTAATCCCCTATTTCCCCTCCTCGCCCTTGAATAGTTTCCCTTCTTTAGGAGTCCTATTATGGTGGGGAATTTCCTATAAAATGCTTTCAAGTTCTATAAATTCCTTTCCCGGAATCCATAAATTCAAAGTATTTCGAGATAATCCATTTAAGTCGGTGGGCTCCTCCAAGCCCGTGAAACTACGGCGCACTGCTTAATCCGCAATTACCTTAACCGCGTAAAATATCTCAGGAGCCCTTACGTGGAAGGGATCACCGACTTCTGTGAACGTAATCACCGTCGAGCCTCTTAAGCATTCACCTGCAGTGACTAACTAGACTGGGAATGAACCCATTACCATCCATTGTGAGAGAGGAACCAAAATAATCGGAAATGCATGGAAACGATTTTACTTTCGCCTTCTACGTTAATTTTATCTTCAAACGTAAAAGAAACGTTTATCGTTGAAGAACATACTCATAGCAGCCTGATAGGGTGGCAGCCACTCCGGGCCCCGCGTCTATGGGGAACCCGTGCCTCTGGGCCCTAGAGCCTTTCAGAATCTCTATTAAAAATAACTGTAGAAATGTATTTGAATGAAGTATACCCATACACAAAAATATTTCGTAGAAAAATTTTCACGATGCTAATAAGAGTGGAAATGGCTAAAAAAATTCCTGTCAAAGCTAAAAAATTAATATATAATATAACTAATAAAAAATACTGGAGCCGTTCGAGTAAAGATGAAATATTTTCAAGGAAGGGTTGAAAGTTTTATGTATTTTGTCAATCAAAAATAAAAAAGTTGACAAGTTCGATGCATCAAAAGTTATCAACAAAATTCTTGCATCAAAGATTTAAAAAAACATCTATAATTAAACATCTCATTATTTTTCTGTTGCTTTAAAATAGTTTCAAATATATTTCCCTAAGCTTAGTATAATAATACTCATACAAACTAGAAAAAATTGCAATAAACTGAGAAATATTTAAGTGGATCCTCGCGGAAACCCTCGCTTCCAGCTCCCCGCAGACCATAAAGACACTGTGCCCACGATCGAAATAAAATCCCACCGTAAGAAAGTGGTTGGGTCGACCCCAAGGATGGGAAGATCGGCCGAAAGTACTGCGTCGATGGACGTTTTCACCGATGGGGATATTGATGACCCCGAGGAATCGAGGATTGTATTGGGAGTTTAGAGTTATGAGGACTGCCCGTGGAGAGCGTGCCCCACCCACTCAGCCGCATTAACCCCACCCAAGCGAACAAGCAAGGGTCCGCACCCCTTAGACGCAGCAAAGTGATCTAATAAGCCGACTGCCCAATGCACACCATCCGATCCTCTTTTTTTCCCCTCTGAATCAACATCCACTCCACTCTCCTTACATAAATTGCTACTCTGCAATATGCCGAGACGTGATCCGAAAAATATTGTAACTTGTTTCCTAGATTCACTTCAATCAATCCCGGGATTCCCAAGGGATAAATCGATGGCCTCCCTGACCTTCGATGCAGTACAAACCAAGTTATGGAATTTATCAACGAATGATGATCGGGCTATCATCGAATAAATCAAAGGCGTCTTAAAAGAAAATTTTCTGCATTTAATTAGAAGAAACATCGATGATATAGACATTTTTCCAACTAAATCTCACATAAACGACTTTTTACACCTTTCTTCCTCTATTTCTTGTAATATGCAAAAAGTCTATTGCAAGATTACTCTGTTGCCTTTTTTCTCTATTTTTGGGATAATTTATCGGTAAAGAGTTGAAAATCTCCTAGCGATAAAAATGCTTAATTAAGTAAACCTACTTTCTGGTTAAGAAGTTTATTAATTTAATGCTACATTCTTACATTTTATCAAACTTAGAAAAAGAGAACTTTCTTTGTTCGTTATTTATATATAAGGTATGAGTAGGTTATGGAATTATTTAATAATAATTTTTTCAAAATTCGTCAGAAGTTAACAGAAATCAGTCATATTTTGATTAAATCTCAATTTTAATAAATATTTCGATTAGTACTGAGACCAACGTAGCCTGCTTAACGTAACTACCTCAGCTTTTTCTGTTAAATCTATTTATGCTAGATACTTCAATTTATACTAGATAACAGAATCTTATATAAAAAAATATTAATCATAAAAAATATCAGGTCGTGCAATGAAAGAATATGGTCCGATTTCCTGCAGCAACCTGCTGGTTTATTCGATTGAACTTGACCGCAAGGGACTACTTTCTAAAATTCTGCCTTTTTTTGCCATCGGAATCAACCCCTGGAAAGCAGTGAGTCGATCGAATATTCCACATATTTACTCGTCACACCTCCCAATGAATCAAAGGCAAACGTGACTCCATTCCCTACTCTTTCTAAACCCTCCCCACGATTTTTAATCCCTTTCTCGGAGCACTTCCATCTCACATTATGAATTCCCGATTATGTTCCGATAAACTCCCCTTCCCCTCTCTGGGAAACCACGCCTATAGCCAATCATCCACCCTTCGACGTTCTATATCTGTTCATTCCAATTCATCATAGCTTTTTGCCTCCCTTTCCCGGATGAAAACCGCGCGACTGGAAGCCCGAAAACGGGAATATCCTAATCCACTACCCCACGGACTCTGCCATTTCCCTTCACAATCTCCCTTTTAACTTCGGTTCCCCAAAAACTTTTATCATTAGAGTTAAAATCTAGTTCTTTATGTAAACAAAAGAGGTGTACTCAAAATCAAAAGATACGTGAATAAAACTATATCTGAAAAAAAAGACGCAACGCCTGTAAAAAAATGGCGCTAACTAATATCTTCCAATTTGTTCTTTTTTAACCTGACAGTGCATAGGCTCTTTAAATATTCTACAAAACTTGAAAGAGCCCTGGTAAACCATAAGGAGTGATAGTGCATTTCATATCTATTCGATCAGCGGCACGTGACCCCTGCATGACTTTGGTATCTTCATTTCTCCCCAACCAACTCCCCAATTTCTCCCAACGTTGCAAGGTCAACAATTAACCTCTTGATTGAATACACGATTATCTAAAGAATATGAAGCTATATAAATGATTTTTATCCTTTAATGTAATGCATTTGTTTTGTGTTAACTTAAGCGATAATCAAATTAATACAATCCATGCAGCGATCATAGCTAATAATTAACTCTTAAAAAGTACACACAAAAGCTCTCTGTACACTTTTTCATAGGGTCAAAATGTGAATCGTGAAGTCAAGTTATCCATGGTATATTTTTCAAAGATTTTACCATCTTATATTCTCTTGGACAGATTTTTCTCGCCCAAAATACGAGTGGTGGTACTATAAAAGTCTAAGATACTCTTAAAAAAGATAAATTAGGTAGTAGTGAAAGAATGTTTGGAATAATTCTTTCACACATTAAATAAACTAATATTGAATCTCAAAGAGGGAAGTTTAGGCTATCATACGCATATCACAAGATAATTTTTTCTGAAATCAAGTTGTTACGACGATTATGCATACAACCCAGAAATAAACGGTGGAGAAATAATTAAATTGATCAGTTATCAATAGCAACCCCAATTTCAAGTACTTTCTATGTTGGATGGTGAAATTATCCATCTCTGCTGAATGCTTTTTCTTTATTTCCGCCTGTGAGAAGTTTTTGTTTCAAATTTGGTTGTTGGATAACATTCATTTCTAAACTGTAATTCCTATATGCCTCAAAGAGAGACCCCTAAGCATCATTACGTTCGAAGAAGTGCTTAGCCTTTAGAGACCCAAGTGTTTCCGAAGTAAGTTTTGGCGAATTCCGACGTTATCCTCATTCTCCGTATCCATCTGCTTTAACTTGAGATTCCCCACGCCTCTGTGCCGCATTCTCTTTTTCATCCTTATCGATTGTCTCGTTCATTTAGAAGAAGAAGGGGATGGCGAAAAGTTAATGCGACCCTCATTCCAAGAACATACTGACCATTCCGTTTTCGCCACCCGATTGCTGCATCCTCGTCCATTTGTTTACCCTTTCCATTCATCTTCTCCCTCCGCATTCTTTCCCTTCTCTCCCCTCGCATTCCTCTTCCCTCGCTTTTACAAATTCTTTCGCTTTGCTCATTTTCCGCCCCATTTTCGCCCAGTCTCCTCCTTATCCTTTTTTCTGCTCTAGCTAATGCTTTAGTTCCAAAATTGCGTTTATTTTTCACGGTTTTTGGAAGGATACATTTCTACGTTCAATGTAGGCAAACTTGAGCGTTATTGGTGAGTGTAATATTGCGTAAACCCGATAAAATATTCATCTATCGTTCATCTTTGAGAGAGGAATTTTTGATAAATTATAGAATTCTACAGTTGGTTATTATTTTAGTATATCCAACTAAGTAAACAATCCATTACAATTTGATTAACATATTTGGTTAACATATATTATCCCTGTAGATGCTAGCAAAAACACTCAGGCAAACCCAGTGAAAATGTTTCTTCATTTAAACACATAGATTCAGAAAATGTTCGCCCTGAGATAAAGAAAACAAATCCCTCTTGGTAAGTTTTTATAAACCAATCTCGCTCGTTCCAATATATCCTTTCCCATTAAACCAAAAACTTTCTAAAAACGATTTTGTATTTAATTTTCATGAAGTCAAACATAAGTTTCAGTAGTTAAGAACTTTATGAGACAATGAATGGAACCCATTTCGAAAACAATACTCAGAAAAAGAAGTTGTTGCAGTTTCTAGGTGGATTAGTCAATCGTAGTTTCCTTAAATATTCAGTCAGTTCCTTCTCAAATGTTGCCTCAAAAAATAAAATAACCAAAATATCACGATTTTTCGTGCAAAAGTATTACTAAAGTTCCATTCGGTGATCTACTGAAGAAACACTGGCAGAGAACAGAAAAAAGGGCATAAGGAAGAAAAAAAGATGGAATGGAAAGTGATTGATAAAATCGAATCATTAAATCTAAAAGTTTAAAAAGTTTTATTTGATTCTAAATCTCATATTATTTCTGTTCTTCAATGATTTTAAGCTTTTTAATGATCACTGTATTATTTCTGTATTATGATGAATTTAGATTTTGAATTTGATAAAACTTTATTTAAAATTTTGATGTGTTTTCGCTTTCCATCACTCTCTTTTTCTCCTTTATGCCTGTGTTTTTTCGTCTCTTGATATAATCTGTCTGGCCTGGTTAAAGCTGTCTGTCACACTCCTGATGATGTCTCCCTGAGAGATAAAATGCTTTTCACGGTTTTTAATGGTTTTGGAATAAGTTTGATTTTTGACGCCATCAGTTTGTCCATTAACTTATTTACTACGATATTATCAAATAAGGAAGCGGTTTTGTTGGCAATTTCGACTGATAAACAAAACCTTAAGGTTTGATGCGCTAGCGAAAGCTATTCCGTGAACCATCCGACAACTCCCTGAAGAGAGAGATATGTAAATCATCGGTGTGGAGAAGGAGCAAACCGAGTCAAACAGGCGCACGTTACTTGCGAAATAAATAATTGCCTGGAAAATGCGCTGACGCAGACGCGGCACAAAGGAACAATCGCACAATGAAGTAAATCGATTGGCGTGAGGTCGAAGAGGCAAGGACGTGGGAGGAGTGGGCGGGAAGTGCACAGGAGGCCAAACATCAAGGGCCTCGAGGAAAGAGTGGATGCTCGAAATCTGCGAAGTTCAAAGGATGAGGAAGTTTTCGCAAGCGATTTGCTGGTGTCAAAACGACTGAGTGGGAGAGAACGAAAAGTAGCCTAGTAGATCAAATGAAAGGGGAATAAAATTGCGGACTCTTATCGCGGGGGGAAAATGCGCGTTTAAAAATTAATTTATCGCCGATTAAAGAGCGTGACGATGTCATTTCGAGTTTTAAAATCAATCTTCTGAAATTGATTGGGCGTTTAATAACCTCTTGGGATGGTTTTTCCTTGAACAAATGGGATGATGGATGCTTGCTATTTTTCAAACATTGCAAAATGCGCTCGTGAGTTAAGAGTCTAACAACATACCTCGGCTAATGGATTGCAAAGATACGCACATACCGGCGTTCAAAAACATTGAGGAGCTCGATTGCAAAGAGAGAAATCTTTTGTGGATCGGGATGTTGAACGAAGGCGTTAGATCAGGATTATTCAACCTTTTTGGCCAGAGGGAAACATTATGAAATTCGTTATACATGCATGCCAATGATTGCCCCTTGAATTAGACTACCATTCTTTCGCACATGTATTTCGTATTTGTGCATAAATATGTTTGTGCCCACGGTTTATGTCAAAGTGCTCGATGCGTAAGCCAATATGTAATTAACACAAACGATGGAAATGTAATTTTTACTTTGCACATTAAGTTGTGCGACTAACCCAAGGTTATACAAGAAGTGAAAAATTGTGACTTGGCCGGGACTCGAACCCGGGTCTCCCACTTTCCGGGCAGGTATTCTAATGGTTGCCCATATAAGCTCCCGTTTACAGAAGTGAGACTGCGTGACTCGGTAGTTTAATGGATAGAATACCTGCCCGGAAAGTGGGAGACCCGGGTTCGAGTCCCGGTCAAGTCACAATTTTTCACTTCTTGTATAACCAATATGTAATTATATCATTTACTTATATCGACAAACATATAGGAAAGCTGGAAATTCAATTAAGGAAATTCAATTAAGTTTTGGTAAAACAAGAATAATTTTACGGTTACTTATCAAATATTCTGTAGTTTACGCTTGATATAAATGAGAACAGAATTGAATGAGATCGAAATTCACTAAGAAAACTTTATGTGATTAGATTCTCATATGAGATGGGAAAGTCTAAATTATTTAGCGAGTATGTCAGTAATCCTTGGGGTAGTTAAGGTAATAAAAGATTGCGAAAGAAATTCCACCACAAAAACTTTTATAATAATCGATTCTATCCTATACCTCACACTGCTATGAAACATTCTTTCTTAATGAAATATTCTTTTTTAAACAACACTTTGGACTTCCATGCAATAGTAAACAAGCTATGAATTAAAATAAAATCTACGAAGGTGGCCGAGATGTTAAGGAAATTAATCAGATGAAACGTGGTGTATGCCATCTTTGTAAATGCAGTACATTCATGTGGAATTCATTTCTGAATGAATCCATACTATTTAAGGCACAGAAAGCTATACAAAATCTCAAAGTTTACAAACAGGATGCACGATGATCTTTTCGGATCCTCCTCTGGGGAGGAAATACCAACAAATGTCTCCCGCGTCATGTGAATCGAAGGCACTAAGAGACCAAATCGATTCTGTTCGAGATCAGCGATTGCGAGGAATGCACGGATAACGGAAATAAGTTGGGCGGGGGGACGGAGTTGTAAAGATGTTGATGCGGCTGAGGAGGGAAGGTCTAGAAGGAAATAGAAACGAGAGCAAAGACCGAGAAGATAGGTGGCCTGGGGTGGAGGAATGAAAAAGAAGGATATGAGTGAGGAGAAGGGAAAAAAGGCAAGGATGATCGCCGACTGGAATGAGAAAAAAAAGAGGTAATTGATCTCGGAATCAAGGGATGCGGAATCCAAGAAGAAGAAAGAAAGTCTTACGCCCTAGCTGATTGCTCTATGATTCGGAAAATTGAACAACATGATGAATATAATATTGCGAAGCCAAGTTCCCGAAAATTTCTGGAAGGCAAATTGTTTCGTTATCAATGAGAGTATTCCTTTACGCGTGAGTTGAAGAACTCTCGGAAATTAAGGTTATTTCGCATTTTTGGACCTGGAATCGAACCCGACAACGTACGTAACTTCGTGGACGATCAATCTGCACGGTAATCTGTAAGTTATTTCAATCTGAATATTATGATTGTAAATGGGCTATTATCACACAAATATATAGCAGAAATATGGAAAATCCTCGAATATTAAACATCAGAATTGAAAAGGAACATATCACAAGAATCAATGCCAGCACAAATCAATACTAAAGAAATATCAAATGATTAATTTTGCCGCAATGGATTTAGTCTTTATAAGGTAATTAAGAAGTAAGCTTAAAGGGAAAAATATAAGCTTTCGATGCAAACTCTTTAAAAATGAGATGGATCGATAGAGCAATGAATCAAAAGTTCGTCAAAAAGGAAGAAAACAGCAAAACATGTCCGGAACCGATAAGAATGCCATCGACCGAATATGTTAGGTAACAGGAATAGTGAACTAAACCAAGTAACAGAAAGTGGAGTGGGGTGAAGGAATAGTAAATAAAGATCTATACAAAAATAAAGTCATAGGGGATAGGTAGCTATGAATAGCTATGGATGGATGTTACATACCATCCTCAGAAGGATGGTATGTAACATCCCTCAAGAATGAACGATTATTAAAGAAGCATCATCATACAATAACCCAAGTACGATATATAAAAAGAACACACGCTCACCTTCTTGAGGGAAATCAGATAGATACCAATTTAACACCAATTTGTGAGTTATTAACGTTAAAAAAGGATCGATCAAAGGAGAAAACATTATTTATGAAGATTTTGAGTATCCATAAAAATCATATTATAGATTCCACTAGTTCGGCCTTAACGTTGTGGTACTTTTCCATTATGGAAATGAGAAGAACAAACTTATGCTATATCACAAAATATATTTATTCAGCGACCTAGGTTTCCTGATTTGCCTGATAATGACCCAAAGGGTCGAAACCTAGGTCGCTGAATAAATATATTTTGTGATATAGTATAAGTTTGTTCTTCTCATTTCCATGAATCATACTATCACAATATCAAAAAGCCGTAGTCATTCAAAGCTACACAGTGATACCAATTTATAACTGAGCTGGAAAAATCCCTTTATGTTCAGGAAATTCCGTTTTCGATGAATTCCAGATAAATTTTAGCATTTAGAAACAGCAAAAACAAATTAAAGTTACCAAAATAACCTGAGAATGATTACGCCATATTTTTTCCATTTCATTTCTCTCCGAAATTAATTTAAAATCATCTGTTCGAAAATCTGAGGCTTCAGATGTTCCCGGTGATTAATTATTCCAATTTGAATAACTTTCAGCTTATCATTCTACCGAAAAGATAGCAAATTTATCGCATCGCTGATCAATTTACGTATTCATTCCAATATTTGATCTAATTATAGGGTAAAATGCGGAAACACTGTATTAAGTAGCATCAAATCTTCCTCCACATGTAACTAAGAAACCAGATGCTGTTGAAGGACACGAGCTTTCAATATTGAGGATTTATTTTTAAAGCCGTTAGCGGCGCTGATCAAGATACAAGGATGAGGAAATGAAGGAAAAAGGTAACTGAAACATCAGCGCTCATACTTTTCCGAGAACTCCTGGCATTACGAGGAAGGAGGAGGAAACAAAGAACTTTAAATCTAAACATGATGAGGAAAATCAAGCTTTAGCATGAACAGACCGGAGCAGAGAGAGAGAAGATAATTGAAGATACCGAGAATGAAGTTATTACGTCCCATTTCTATCTCCTGTGTGCGGCGACCTCAAAGAAATCTTCAGTTGGCATTTCTTAAAATTTCTCTAATGGATTTATTTGATGGAAGGGTTTGTGGTTTGACAATGGAAATAGTTTACGGTAAGTCATCAACTTGGAACGAAGTTTCTAAGAATAATATTAGGTGGGTTTTTATTATCAGGGAAATATTAGAGTGAATTACTTTACACAGTTATGAATGAAAAAATACAATAAATGTCTGCGAGCTTTTAGGGCGCATGTATTTCATACACTTCATAATATTTTAATTTCCATATGAAAGACTGAAGAAATTTCTCAGCCAATAAGATAATTTACCTTCTAATAATAAATTTCACAAATTAAACTTATTTTATACCACAAAGTCCCGAATTTCGAGCGATCTTGATAATCGACCGGAGCGCGAAATCAGGGATACCATTAGAAAGAGAACATCGAAATCAAAAACGCGCACAAAATTTTCATCTATCTATTAGGGCTGGTGGAAGTCTTCTTAGGAATGACTCTGCAAACAATCCCGTAGAGGGATTTCGTTTATTCATCACTGAGATACTTATAAATGACGGTTCGTAAAAGTTATTTAGCATTTGTAGGCTATAGAAAAAAGGCGTTATGAGATAAAAATGTAATGAAGTGGAAAAGATAATAGTAATAGATAAAACAATGTCTCCACTAAATAGATAAACAACGTCTCTACCATCTCCTCCCTCATCTGGGACAATATCAGTTACACCCTTCAATGAGATTTCCACTTATTTGTAAATCTCTGGACAAACTTTAACTTACAGTAATTTCACCTTGTACTATATGATATGATGATGATGATCGTACAATGGAACAATTTAAGCTCTCTTGCGTACTTTGATATACCGGAGTAAAACGACAACATCCACACAGGGCGCTTATACACGCTGAACCGGCCCTGATATGGCGCATCGAGGCACTTTCCACCAGCCCTTGCAATCCCCATATCTCGCTTCAAACTTGGTTAATTTCACCCCAATATGAAACTTGCCGGATTCTCATTGCCTCCAACTCGTCACAACCGTTTCTCACCGGGTTTACGTATTCCCACGCTTTCGGAATTTTCCTATTCTCTCAGTGTTATGCACTCTCCAAAAACCACCTCGCCTCCAGCCCTTTGCCGGACGCTTCCTTTCGTAAACTAGGGTGTTCCCTCGGCCCACATTAACGCCCCATCTCACCCTTCCTCTCTCCGCCATTCCTCTTCCTCCTCTCCCTTAATTTCTATTTTTCCTAATCCTTTCCTTCATCTCCCACTCCATAATCAAAAGGCTGAGAGAGGTCGCTGGAGGGCCGTTGCGGTCGGAAATACTAAAAGGAAAATTGACTCCGTTGAGTTTCGCCGCGAGGGTGTCGCCGAAGATTACACCGTAATGATACGAGAGGCCTCGTGGTTGTATTGTTGTTGGCTGAAGGTGGGGCCTGATATTCTCCCGTAGACCTGTAACTTCCTCCATTCCATACCTTACCTTCGAATCTACTCTTTCCTCTCTGAGGTGCGACTGTGAGAGATTGTGACCGTTGCCTGCGACTGAATTACTAACCTAACCTTCCCCTGCGAGGCAATTCCGGAACTTTTGAGGGCGTTTGTGGCCAGCTATGCTATTCCAGCAGTAAATCTATCCATCCCTCACCTGAAAATTCTCGACGGTTTATGAAAGTTTTCTTGACAGTCTGCCAATTTTTAAAGCAGCATAAAGGGAGGAAATTTAACCGCAAATTCAGTCTTACGTGCACCGTAAGAAAAATCTAATTAAAGTCTCTCTATGGGTCAATATTTTTCCCCTCAGACGAAATACTGAAAATCAAGTTTCAGAACTAAATGATTCCTTGCGAGATGCGGGATTTTCCTATTTAAACTGAAGTTCGGTTCGAAATTTACAATTCTACATTGGAGTCTGCGAAGAGAATTCTCTGACGAATAATAGATCCAGAGTTTACTTACGCAAAAAAATGTTGTCTCGAGGTATAAATATAAAGTGGTATAGATATAAACAATAAATGGAAGAAATATAGAAATCTGTTACATTCGGCTGGTGAAATTTCAGGCTTAGAGAAAAATGGCACTTGACTTTGATGTTTTATTATAATTAGCATATATACTCATGACAGCCATTTTAATGGAAGATAGCTCAATAATTTGACGCTGTAAAAATATTAGAAGTAGATTCATCAATAGTTTTAGGGCTATGCGATTTCTTGACGACTGTAATTCCCCATCCTCCGAATATTCGATGAAGATAATTTTTTTAGTAAAAGTTTAGTGTTTTTCAGTAATAAGTTTTCTACGTCGAGAAAAAGGAATGAGCTGAACTTATTTAGCTTTATTGATAGTTTCCTAGGTTATCAGTCACTAAGAAACACTTTCAGAAGGACACAGCATTTTTATGTATTTGGATTCTTTACCGACTTCCTCGAATCTTAAAATCATTCATGCCTCCCTCTCTATTTGAACTCAAGGTAGACAAAACAATCTTATATACACGTTAAATTCATCGAAATTCATTTCAGAAACAATTTCCCAGCACACACACTAAGTAGTACAAATTTTCCTCCCGAGTGATATAAAACTGACGGAACTCGGGAATATATATCCCCAGTCTATTTTTATGGAGGCATCTCTCTAATACGCATGGTTACCGCAATGTCAATCGCTTCGAGACAAAAGCCTTACGGTTCGGCGCACCTGGAGACGCGGGTCGCACACGAAAAACCGCTCATCAATCATACCCACACTCTCCGGGAAATTATTAAGGATTCGCTCCACCGCCATCGACGCTTTCAATTTCTCCAGAACGATTTCGTAAGCATCGGTAAAGAGAAGAAAGGAAAGGAACGATAGAGTTCGCTCTCTGGGTGTTCTCTTCATCTCTCTCTCAGCGTTCGGGGAAATATGCGTCGGCGTCGACGGCTTCGGAGGATATGGCTGGCAGCGGTCAGGAGTGGAGGGATCCGGGGTCGTTTCCGTGGGGATATGAGGCCGGTGGAAATGGGTCGAGGAAAAGGCGTTAGATGGGAAATGAGTGGGAGGCAGGAGCAGAACAATATAATTACCCTCTAGATTTGTGGGGGTACAAAAATTCGGGGAAAGGGCGGGTCGAGAAAGGCAAGAAGGGAAGGAGGACTGCGGTAGGTATACTTTAACACCGTGTCTCCTGTGTAAATGCTTGTTTCCGTGATTCGGAGCAGTAGAAGAGATTGGTTGAATACGATTTCAGACCGCGATAACAATTATGATTCGTGATTCACAATCCTACATGGACCTAGTTTCGTTTTTGGTGCCTTCCTTTTGTCTTTCTAATAGCATTCGTGTGAACGAGGTCAACCTCCTGTCAATGCTGTGATTTCGTGTTATAAACCCATTTCTCTCTTGATGCTCTCTTTACATTCTTTTAGGATTTGCGAAAAATTTTTAATTCTAGAAGACTCTGGGTTACGATGATTGTTAGGAATAATCACACCTGGGAGTTGAGATATAATAAAGCGATGGAACTGAACTTAGGAATTTTGCCAAAAATCCAAGAAAGTTAGTGACGAAAGTTAAGTTTTCAATCTCACCTACGATTCTATTTCAAGAATGATGATTTCTGAATAATGAACACGTTTTCATAACGATATTAGGAAAATATCTTTAATTCAGCATATCTCTGTGGGAGAAACGATGCATTTGAAGGATTCTTTCATCAGATTGCCAACCTAAGGAATATTTCATTCCCGGGTTGCGGCTATAAGTTTAAATAAAATAAAGACCTTTCCTCCTATGGGTGTGCAACGAAATTTTTTAACAGCCTTAATTTTAGAGCAAAGAAAATCATAGATTTCTTTCCAAATACTGAAGTGATTATAACCTTAAATGACTGAATTAGCGGTAATGACACAAAATATCGTTCAGAGACAATTTTATAAAAACATTCATGATAAGAACATCATAAGGTTTCCAGGATATTCAATCTGAATTGAAGATTACGCTGTATAATAGCTATCAGTGCAATTTTTATCGTAGTGGCTTCGCATAAAATAAGGATTTATAAATATATGCTGCAAAAGTATACCGAGCCCCTCTCACAACCACAATGAAAAATAAATTCACGAATACTAGGTTTGTACTCGCCCAGAAAATGTTCTCTATAGAATCAGCTACATAAACGCCCTCCACACAACGTACAGAGCAGAGGACATTCACGAATTTATCTCTCAAGGCAATCGAGACACTTTTTCGAGAAATTTATGTAAAAATACATAAAACTCTGGTATGCTACGCTACCCGTTTTGACAACTTTACTGCCGATGATCCTCGTATAATAAACATCGAAACGGCTCGGCGAAGCTTCGAAGAGATAGCTTATCTTAAAAAGCGACGAATAAATTATGCATCAAAATCGTAAGGTCGACCGGTGGGATTAAAAATTTAATTCATGTTCCCGAATCTCTTTACGTGCATAACGGTATACCCGCACGTCAGCGGAGGTCTAAATTACGATGTCAACCAGTCTGCAGAGTCCCTCCCACTTTCACTCCCACACCCGATACGAATGCGATGCAGTTTCCTCGCAAATGTACTCGAAGCCAAGGGGGCGATAAGGATCTTAAGCGAAACAAACAATGCATTTCCCATCGACACGGCAGATAATTTGATTTCTCTGCGAGTAACATTCCAAGTCTAGAGAAGAGTCTCTTGGACGCAGAGACGAGATATCGAGTGCCGACGATCACGTAACGTGAGCAGCAACAAAGCTCTGGCCATTCTCTCGTGCAATCGCAATGCCTCTATCCGACTCTCCAGGGAATACCATCTGATTCGGCACTTCTTAGGCTCGCGATGCTTTGTCCCATGGTTCGATAGTGTTTCCCACGGAGAATCATTTTCTACGTTTATACGATGGCAGAAGGATCAGCGGATGTTAGAATCTTAAACTCTATAAATTGGCTTAAAAGAAGCGTTTCTTAAGGGCCAATTGATTTAGGATTCCTTTAAAATAAATATTTAAGAAATTTCATCCCAAAAGAATCCGGTTTCAGTCTGTTAATTGGTCAGGGTCATTAGCGGATCCAGGAGCTAAAGTCCATTCCTCCTTGATGACTTTTAAAGTACTAGCAATTTATTTAGGATCTTATTAGAGGCTTATATTAAAATCTGATCATTTTTTCTACAATCACTATACATCTGCTGTATCTATCATAATAAAATGATATTTCTAAATATTAATTGAAGATGAGCTTAAAAATGATCTTAAATACTCCAAAGTTTTAGACTCGTCTCTGATCATGGTTGATAGTGAAATAAACGATGATATGCTGCCACGGGAGAGGAAAAAGTTCTGATGGACGAAATGAAACAGATGTCAAAGAAATGGGAGTACTAAATACTGAATGAATGAAAATATTTAAAGGTAGAATAAATAACGTAGTAAAATTTGAAGGTATGATGCAATCAAAGAGAGATTGCGCTTGTCGGCATAATTTACTTCATTCTGCCAAGTTATCATAAAGCAAAAGATTAGGAGCGAAATATGTAATTTTAGGCCCCATAAACCTACCAAGAAGATAGACTCGTATTATTTTAAGAAAGTCTTCAACGAGCAAAAGATAACTAAGCTCTGTAAGCGCGGGTTTGAATGAGCTGTTGCAGTTATCACACAAATAAAAAAAATCAGTTAGTGAAGAGAAAATTGACTTTAATCGTAATTTTTTTAAACAAAGATTCGGAAGGGAGAACTCCGTGAGTATAGGAAGATTTACACAACTCAACAACGCAGATTGGGGAGCCAATATTTTCCATTTTCAACCTATGTTAATGATGATTATATGCAATATACTTGACATGCTATGGAAACATAAAAATTGGCTATGCCAACGAGCAAGTAAAAGGAAATAATTGAAGAATGAAGTATTAAAAAATATCATAGGCAAGCAGCTAAATTAGATGTTAAATTATAACGATTACGTTGATCACAATTAAAGGTAGTGTCTCTTCACAAGCCGAAAATGAAGTAGTTAGAATTGAAGCCTTAGATCAAATAAGCATTAAAATACCGATGATGGCAGCAACGCTTTTCAAACGACACGCAAACTTAAAAAGATTGGGAGCTGTCGTGAGAGAAGGCCCGGGAATGAGAACATGAGAATGAGTCCAGCACCAATTACTTTCGTGTTACAGATAGGAAAAGTAAACATTCCTTTTGAATTAAGGTGCGGTCATATGAACAGCTTCATTGATGGTCGAAACATATGTTAAGAATCATTTCACTACGTCCACTATCTCTTCAACCTTCAACGCCTCGCTATCACTTGATCTCGTTCTCAAAAGGAAAACGAAACCTGTTCCTCATCGAATAAATACAAGCCAGATATAGAATTATTTTCTCCCAGCTGGTAATACCTATAGTTTCTTAGCCAATTAATTAAGAAAGCGCTATTTTCCAACACTTAATCGCCATTCCGCCGTGCAACATTTCTCCCCTAACTCCATTAATGCACGCATAGGAGGCATTACGCTAGACATCGGGCAATCTTCACGCATTATCGCATGTGGAACGATGGATGAAAATGGTACGGGAATGATTCCTTATCGGATGCATTTAATGGGGAGTTCACCTTCGATACACAAATATTAATCTCAAAAAGTGCATGATCAAAACAGCGAACGCAATAATGGAATAAGCAATTCAAGAAGATGGGCGCATGACATAGCAGATAACCTTGGCTATCGAATTGATTAATCGTTCCAAATCAAACAGGTTGTACCATGTTACGGCTCCATACGAGGATAGTACGCATAGGCAAGGGAATTGCATAATGAGAAAGTATCAAATTGCAACTCTGCAAAAGAAGCTAAATGCAAAATACAAGGCATACGTTGATAAAAATATTTATCAAATTAAATATGCATGAATTCTATAGGGAACAAATATAAATATACCAAACAAATTAATTTAAATCAAATAATGATGCTAGGTCCATTATTATCAATAGCGCTATATATATTTGACAATAAAATATTTCCCTCCCCCTCAAAATTTATGTCTTTGATCTTTTCCAACAGGGGGGAGAATAAAGTAAAACAGAGTAATTTCACCTAGCGATATTATTTAAATGATATTGTCTTGAGAGCTATATTGAGACTGTGGTGTCTATTCTTCTATCTAACATAACTTCGAAGTTATTAGAATGAAGCATAAAATAATGTACATTGTGTAAATAGAAAGATGAAACTTTAGAGCAAGTCGCGAATGTACAAACCAACCAATATATAAAACCAAGAGGAACAGGGTAGGAAAAAAAGATGTTAAGTTTTTCATCACATATCTAAAAAAAAAACACGCGACAGCTCGCAATCCATCGAATATCCATTCCCTTCAAAAATATCAAGAAACCAAACCCCACGAATCAGCACAGGGGAGACCCATTAAAAACCCTCCGTCATTACATCCATCCGCAACCCTTCTTTACAACCCTTTACACAGCATTTCCACGAATTCAAGCGTGTTCGAGCGAGAGGCATGCGTATCCTCCCGACATGCTCCCTCTTTCACCTGTACGCAACCCCACGTCCGCCGAGTATTCCCATTGAAGTTTCCCCATTTACGCGAGCCCTGCTATCTGTCGCAGATGCTGCGGCGAGGGCGAAGTAAATCTTGGAGGGCCCCCGTGACTCATGCGAGGCGTGTGAGGAGGAGGAGAGAGATGTCTCCATCCCTCTCACCTCTCTCCCCGATTAATTCTTCTCGTCTCCCTTATCTAAGATCTCCACGGCGAGGAAACTGGTTTGCAACTTTCTTCTCCCGGTGGCCGCCGGGACCGGGGGAGGCGATGGAAGTTGCTGCTGCTAAACGGAATGCGCGCCAGCCCCAAATAAAAGACTGCGGAGGGTCGGAACATGACGTGACATGACATGGTTGTCGCAAATTTAGCGGAAAATTCCACGCGGCTCGTTTCGAGTGGTGGTCGGAATAAAAAAAAAGGGGGATATTGCGTCCGTCCGGCGCATCCCACTGGAAATACGCACGTTTGGGTGGGAGAGAGGTGCGAACCCGGGGCTCAAGGGGAAAAAGTGCCCGCGGAAAACCGCAGTCTGCCCGAATCAAATTATGTTTTCTGATACGGTGATATTGATTTGTGAGTTCTTCTCTTTTTTCGGGCGTCGTCGCCGTGTGGAAAATTCGCGTTTTAAAGGTGTACAACTTTGATGATCCGAGCTCGAAATATTTGATCGAAAAACACAAATATATAAACATAGTTATGAAAATGGCGATTTATAACTCCGGGGAATAGACGAACGGTGTTCACCGCACTCAGAGAAAAAATTTTCATCGGCTTAGCAACAGGATAAACATTCAGGAATGTTTCCGCTGATGCTCACGTATAAAATATTAATGACATCACATTTTTTGATCTGCCCTCTAAAAACACCTATCGCTACTAAAAAATATTCGTAGTCGAATATGCAAATAGCGCGAGAAATTTCTGAATTTCCTAAAATTATCTAAATGTGGATATAGACGGGAAATAGACATAGAGGAGAGAATAAAACTGTGAAAATGAAAAATAAGATGAATGCAGAATTTAAAAAATACGGATTTCAATCACTCGGTCATTTGAAATAACGGTTTTTAAAAATATCAAATTCCTTAGTTCATACTAATATAATTGAGCTTGGTCGTTATTCTTTCAAATTATTCAGCAAATGTCATTCGTAGACAATCCATTTTATATTATTTTATAAAGGTCTAATACCTCTCAAAGTAGAAGTTGCAACATGGCGTAGGAGAACTGGCAACAGGTTTAGAATTCGAGTCGGGGAAAAGAATGAGGCTAATCTATAATGAGAGAGCTAGATATTCGCAATTATATGAAAATAGATCGAATGAATACGTCACCGTGCACAAAACGAAACGTACCAGACCGCAGCGTCCTGATACGTTTCGTTTTCTGCATGACCTAGACAAGGAATTAAAGTTAGTGTCGAGAAATCTAGTTGGAATAAATTAAATCGCAGCATGATCTATCCTGCAGCGGATCTCTAGATCGAATCAATTACACGGTTTAGAGAGAACATTGGTGTTTTACGCTCTTGATTCCCATCAATCATCCTTAATGTGCCAGACAAATATCACCGAGAAACTTGACGTTAGATTGCTAAAAGCGAAACAAAGATAAAGATCTGGATTAATTTAAATCGTTTCCACTAAACCTTTTAATAGATCATTTTCTGCAAACGAGAGTCGCTGTCAGGTGTCACGCCTCGCATGAAATTTAATTTTCCTTCCTTTTCCTCACGCTATACTTGCCATTGAGAATCGTATTGGAAACAAAAAATAAATAGATACGACGGAAAAGAAAAGATTGGCTTTGGTGGGAGAGATTTCAATAAAAAGAGAGAGGAGAAATCGTATAAGATAACTGGCTAGTTTAATCCGCTCTCAGAAAACCATCAACATGAACCAACTCTCTCATGCCGGTATAATTACGAGTTGCACTGTGAAGGAGAGGAGTTTAAGCCGGCTCACGATTTCGGTATAGTATTTTTCGCCTTCTTTTTTATAGCGTCTTCTCCGTCGTGAGCAGGGAAAGTCCGTTTCCACTTCCAAATGAAGCATGCCCTATTTTAGTTTCAGTTACAAATAGGCTGTTAATTATCTTTTATTTCTGATCTTAATCACCACTGGCCTATGGCAAGATTATCATTGTAATTAAATTGAGCGTTTTTAATTTTCCCTTCGAGAATTGATGAGGCTTTCTTACAACCGTAAACTACACGTGGCCAAGATGATATTAATTATATCTACGATTTATTTTGTTGGCATTAAAAAAAAACTAAATCCCAAATGAGTTTCACTTTAGCATTATGAAGAAATGTTACGAAAGTCTGCGAATTTTCCTTTCGTTCGGATCCGATTGTCACAAGAAGGAGATATTGATTATAGTGTTTATTTCACAACGAGTGGTGACGCAAGCACTGAAAACTAATATTTGGAAAGGCATGAAACAGAGTGAACGTTTAGATTCTTAATAATGGGGAGCCATCGGTACCAAATCCAGTTTAAATTTTTCTCCTTAAATTCAAAGGTGTAATTTTCAATGATCGATTAAAATTAATTCTGATATCGCTTCGTATGAAAACTTTCTATAAAATTAAGCTCGTCCGAAATTAATTTCCACGGGTAAAATTTAAGTTTTTCATCTCAAACCTTTCACATAAATATGTTTAAATATTTGAGCTTATCTTAAAAATACGTATAATGATCGTAGGAAGAATCTTTCGTGATCCGAACCCCGACGCTATAAGATACGTCGTTTCATCCATCAAAATACGGACAGATAAAAAATTTCAATTACACTTTTTCAGAGATCAGCGAGATAACCTCGATTCTCGTCCCAAATCTCCGATTCGATCAGCTGCATAAAGAAAACTAAACTTCTCTTTTTTTAGGAATCGACGTAAATAATTCATCGGAAAAAATCGGCCGTAAAAGGCAATAAAATTGAGATACGTTTTAAGCCGCTGAATCGAGCAGACACGGTTTCTTTCCCGCAACGATATAGGCTGGATCACCCACGTCTAAACACGACAGACATTCGGTGAGCTTCGCGTAGCAGATAATGCGTCTGCATCTCTGAGAGGTATATTTGAGCCGCGGAATGAAGTCATTTCTCAATTTACAAATGGGATGTCACACCCATTTCCGATAATTCGTTCTCGCGTGCGTACGACCTTGGAATTATTCATGGCTGTTAAATCCCTTCGTTACGAACACTCGGAAGAGAAGTTGGGATTAAAAGAAAGATTTCGAGAAATCTCTCGCGAACATCTATCCGGAGCGAATGGCACATAAAAATGTGCGAAGTCACGAGCGTGTCATACATCTATATGGTTACATTAAAAACCGCGGCTTCTTTTCAACGCCAACCTCTGGAGACAATCGACCCTTCTCTTCACGTGGTCAGGCACTCAGGCGGTGACGTTTCTGAAGATTAGAGGTTATTTCTCTAATCAAACAATATATTAGCCGAAATGCTCGGGAGGAAAGCTTTTTCCGATCGAGATCAAACGCAGATCCAGCCGCACAAATGGCATTTTCTCCGTTTTGGCTCCACTCCAAATTGGACGGAGATTAGTCGCACCGCTTACCGTCCGATAAATCTTTATCTACCGCCGGTGCATCGCCCACGCCCCGCTAATCTCTCCGATGAAAACTCTCGTTCCATTAAAACTTTTAATAACGCCTTATAAAGCGGAAACAGAAGGCGACGGAAAAACGCTTTTTTCACCCTTTTTTCGAAACGTCTCCGTGAACATGTCGTGGCCGCGGTTCCGCTGCAGATATATCTGGAGTAATCTCCCGGATAGATAGCGTTATGACGCGGAATGCCAACGGAGAATTCGACTGGAAACGGCAGTGAGTCCGCTCTCGATCCACCAAAAAGAAAGATGTTATTCTAGGTTTGTGAGAGGGAATAAAAAGGAATGGAAAATACCTTCCAATCCTATCTTTGGCTACTCCAGCAGAAAAGGGAAAACTTCTTCCTCACGAATCCCCTTCTGAATCATGGAAAGTGAAGATCCGATTGAAATAATCAGATGGATTTACATTTCGCTTCCGCGATTACGGAGTTATCCGTTCCGTGAATCCGATTATTAAATTGAATTTCCTCTGAATCATAAGATGATAAATTACGCTCCATCTCCATGAGATCCCACGCAAAAGATGAAAGGAAGGGATATCGAGCAGCGGCTAAATGCGAACAAAACGAGATCAACGTCGTCCACAGTTATGTATTACCGTGCTTTCGTCATCAAATATTCTACACTTTCATTGTTTAAGAATTATTCGAGTAAAAATACATTTCGTTATATCTATCCTCAATGAAACGTTATCACGAAAATTATTAAACCCGGCCAGAAACGTCTTTTAATACCCAGATGGCTACTTTAATCGGCATCTATTCGATTTCTCATACACCTGAATGAAAAAGCTTCGAATTAATAATCATTTGCATATGATACTGTAAGGATATTATAAAACATTTAAATATTAGCTGCAAACTGGGGTTATCTCATGAAAATAGCGTTTATTAAAGCAGTTTCTACTTGGAAATGTCATATCACTAATCAGACAAAAGAAGAAATCCTGTCGACTATAAATGTAATACTAGCTTTTCGTTAGATTTAAGACCATTATTGCATAAATTAAAATCAAATCACGAAAATAATACTTCGTTCCGTTCCAGAAAATATAATGCAGTATACGTTTCGTTCTAAATTTTGAAAGCCAATCACTCTGAGTGAGGCATTCATCCATTAAATATGTCTATATTGGGCAGTTTGTGAAATATCAAAGAGAAGAACGGGTTAAGTCATAAAGAAAGATTACAAGATTACAACGACTTAGCTATTATATAGATCGTATCTTCATTTGAAAAAAAGAAAATCAAATATCAGGATCAGAATAAACTAAAACAATCCCTCGTATTTTCCACAGTTTTTATATTTACGACCGGCGTTATGTTATGATAGCGTTCCATAAAATTTGGCCGGAACACCTTGAGTTCAAACATGAGGATCTTTTGTGCAAGCAGATATATGATACACTGAGATGTATGTACGTGATAGATACGACATCTGCTGGTGAAACTAGAACATAGTGCGACGATATTAAATAGACGAGGCTTTCTAACTTCAACTCATTTTCCCCAACTTAAAATAACATTTCAGAGCGATTTAGAAATGAGAAAACGGTGATAATAAGAGGCCCTTTCACCAAATGTCTCTCCTGTAAACCTATCCTATCTTTAAAAGAACATTTTAAGTTGGAGCTAGAATGATTGTGTAATTGCCTGGGGCCAAAGTCGGCTCGTATGGCGTCTTATTGTACCTGTGATCGATCTCCGTGGAATTATTTGCCATCAGTGTTAGAGGTAAAGGCCCAACAGATAATTCATCATTATATGAAATAGAGCAGACAGGATATTTGAAATACTTTTGGAAAATATGAGGCTGAAGAAATGTAGGAAAAATATATAAAGTCAATGAAGCTTTAACATCAAATAATAAGTTACTGCCATGAGGTCGCATTCGTTCGAGAAACAAAATAGACAAGATAGTCAAGCACTGATACCGTTACTCCGTAGTATTAAAAAGGTCAAAACAACAAAGATTTCGCATATTATTGATTCTCCAAACAGTGTAGTGCAAGCACAATGCTTTCCTAATTCTCTTAGGCTCCAATGAAAAAAGAAATGCCGTGTTTTTCCCATCTCTTAGTCCCATATTGCTCTAAGTGACTGCATAAACAACTGCATCTCTGCCCTAAATGGAAAATTCCGGGCGCTAAACTCGTAAACAGAACCGTATTACGCGTTAATGATCCACAACATGAAATGCAGAACGGGCTGAACGTGTTTGTAGAGGATCTTTGAATCCAGAGTTTAACGCGAGAGCGCCGTTGGCATCGAAGGGAGTGGATCAGGAGATATGAAAAAGAAAGGAGAGGTAAGGAAATTAACGTCGATAGGATTCAGATTTGTCGAGAAATTAAGCATGCGACAGCCCGCGAGATAAGGCGATTGATGTTGGCAAAGGAAAGAGAGATAAAACAGCGGGAAAGAGTATAATGAAAGCCACGCCTATATTTTGGAAAGTTCTTTCCGTTTGCTGTCCGCCCGCTCTCCTTTGTGCACGTGACTAACGAGATCCCAGCTGCAGAACTTTATTTCTGCGCCTCATTTTTCCAACTTGGCCATGATGGAACAAAAAGCAACTAGAGGCGATGGCTACTGAAGCTGCAGTAAGACCTCAGAGAACATCTTGGGAGAGTGAAGAAAGATGCAGTTAACCTTCCATTTGTGCGTCAGGGTTGGAGAGACTGCACTACTAGCTTATATTGTTATAGACTGAAGATGAGACTGTTACGTGAGTCTTCCGATTAACTTAATTGTTAGTGCGTCCTCTGGTAAAAGCGGTGCCGGTTCAATGCCGGTGGGGGAAGTTTCCTGATAATGGTGGGCGCCTGCAAGGGCATTCGGCTGCATTAATGCCTAAACCACATTCTAGATTCATTGATAATCACAATCTTCAAGAGATCTCATAATTTATGAAAGTGTTAAGAGTTAGGAAAAGAGGAAGGGTCCTGGTATACAGAGGTGGATTTAACATAGAGGTGCACCAGGAGCGCGCCCTGGGCCCCAACGTCTGAGGGGCCCCTCAAATCCCCAACTTTATATATTTTTCTACTAATTCCTAGTTTGTTTTTCATTGAAGGGCCTAATTTCCTCTTCTGCGCCCGTGGCCTCAACCGAACTTAATCCTCTTCTGATGGTATGTAAGCACTTAAATTAACATTAGATGAATAAAACCAAGAGAATGTCGACGAGTGTAATATAGTTCGCGAAGAATCTCGATTTAACTTATGCTTGTAAACGCTTGTAAATACTTTCTCAGTTCTCCACAATTAGCACTTAATTATTCAAATAAGGAAAATCTCTCGTCGTACCTTTACCTTACATATACTGATACCTTTCCGGTGAGTCGATAAAAATCGTTAAGCTTCAACATCACTAAATACATCCGTGAACTACCATCGAATAATTTTTACTCGGAAAAACTAGGAAAAATTCCTTCCGCAATACCATTTTAAGCAAGCGCATCCAGGTATGAAAATCAGAAAGGAAAACAATCACCCCGTTATATCTCCTCGATTCACTCAGCGAAAGTCACCGTCTCAATAAACCGCGGATCTGAACTTGAGCTTGCAAACGTCAGCGTCGTCCCCGATAAAGAGACGCCGCGAATAAAGCAATTCGTTTGGGTGACGTGAGTGAGATAGAGAGAGAGAAGAGCAGCTGCGAAAACGCGAAGAAATCTTTCCGGCCTTTTCAAATCGCGTGCGAGAATACTTCTCACCCACTCGCGATTCTTTTATGGGACTTTGTCGGCGCCGCGCAAGAGGAAGAGGAGACAAGGGAACGCCTTTTTTTCGCACGCGCCTCGTCTCCCATCGACATCCTCTCAATTTTCACTCGTTAAACATGTCAAAGGTTCGAACTCGCACAAACACACCTCGAGGGGACGCTGTCGTGGAAACGGGCGTTGTTTACGCTCGCAGAGTACAGGAGCCGAGCGCTCGTTCCAAACCTCGGAAAAATGTTCGAAAACACGACGGGCCAAAAGTATGAAAAAAAGAGGTGGAAAAAAGCACAAAACAAAAGGGAGCGGAGTCACGAGACGCTTTTACTTTTCGAACAAGTGGCCGTTCGTGATGGATCGCGCGCGCGCCCTCGCACTCATCTGTCATGGTGTCCGATGGGAGAGCGAACCGCGGGGACAGCCATCCATCACCCCCGCGACGAAGACGGGAACGACGGCGGAAATCATAAAGTGCCGAGCGGACAATTGACGGCAAAGAAAATCGGGGACGGAGAGGCGTGAGTTTTCCAGCGGATTTGCTCGCGAGCGTGAACGCTTGTGAGGAGAATGCCGGTCTGACCTCATGTTGCGGTTTTTTCGGCCCTTTCACTTTTTAAAAGAAAAAGCTTTTTGAAATGGATGGGATGGCACATAAATAAGAAGCAGGGCACGAAATTAAATACGTGATGGGAGTGCCTCAAATTGAAATATAATGGAGTGGTTTCCGTACATCTTGTCCCGTAACGGCGCGGTGATGTATAAGGAAACAAAATGAAGCGATGGGGATGTTCATTCTGATTTTTTTTTGGAAGCAAAAAGAGAACAAATTTTACATGGCGAGAGAGAAAAATGTGAAAGAATTTAATATTCCAGTGAATCATGAATTTATCTCACTAACCGCAACATGGCGTTGTAGCCGCACGTGGCAGTATCTCTCGCATCTCAGTTCCCTTTCCTTCCAGTATATTGGTAATGAGAGTTATCATTAAGATTAAAAATCAACTGTATCCTCGTTTCGAACTTTTGATTTAATATTTGAAATTTTTAAATAAATTGATAGCAATAGGTTAAGTATTTTACAAATAGCATTATTATGGATTGGATAATCTGAAGCTCCCAAAATCAGAGAGTAACATCATAAAATATTTTATAGTTTTTAAATAGAAAAGAATTATGAAATACGATTCAATCATTCCTAAGAAATATTCAACTCATTATTTGTAAAAAGAGATTCATGTGCAGCAACTTTTGATGCTAAACTTGCAGTTTTAGAGCATCATCATTGAAAAGTGAAAAATAGCAATAAAGTTAAGAAGCGTCGGTATTATCGTGCTGTTAAATTTATACAAAATTAGGGAAAAAATTAAATTTGACCTGATCTGCAACAAGTAGAAATACTATAGAGGTAAAGAATTACTGGAGTAACCCGGTAGTTTTTGTGGGAACAATATCATTTAAATAGTCGCTAATTAAGCTGTTTTTAGACGCTTAAAGAATGCATATACAGTATTTCTCGATGAGAACATATGATATCGGAATGAATTAGGTCTAAGTTGGCCATACCTTTCACACGCAAACCCACCATAAAGGCAACGCACTCATAAAGAATAATAATTATAAAAACAACCCAAACTTCAGTATCCTTGAAACGAAAATCCTGGCCACCGAATCAGAATGCAACGGATTCAAAATTCGATGACATTGAAGTATCGTTGTAAACGCATTGTATATCGCCGACTGCTAATTTCCGTCCTTTACCAAAATGTACTCTCCAGCGAGACCGGGATCTGCATTTACGCTTCCACTTTTGGTTTATCATATGCAGACCGGGTTTTTTTCGCCGGGAGAAAAATAAAATCCGATATCTGAGAGGAATCGACAAACAAGATTTTTAGTTGTTATGCCCCGTCTGCGCGTGACCTGTTTGTCTCATCAAGAATGAAAGAGTAAAAAAGCTGGCCGCATCAATCGTCGAAAAAATATATGACGTGACCACCCGGAAAGCATGGGGAGCACCCTCGTCTGATAAATGAGCATCTCACATACACATCTACCAACGCACCAACGCTCGTTTCGTTTTTTTTCGGAGACGATCGAGTTTTGCAAGAAGAGAGGGGAAAAAGGATTATCTCCAAATTTTCCCGAAATAAAAATTCTCTTTTTCTGGTCTATCTCTGCAGTTCTCTTAAGTGACTGTGTGAATTTAACCTCGACACGACTGTTCGGTGAATATCGCGAAAAGCTTCCTATTCGATTCATTTAGGTAGAGATTTCGGGGGAATTTTAGTTAAATGCGATGGAGTTACTAATGAATCTATCAAATTTAACTCTCTCCCACCTTTCTACCGCAATGAAGAGAAATATATCACTCGAGGATTAATGTGATTTTAATTATTGGGTTTTCTTTTTCTAGTTTCGAAACTCGGAAAGCTACTATTTTCTAGTTTCGAAACCGACTGTGAATTAAAAAGAAAAATTAGCTATTCCGATGACATTTCAAGAGTTATGAATATTTGGTAAATATACATGCATTTCATTGCCTTTGAAAATTTTTTCTTCAATTTTCAGCATCTAATTAACTATTTATCTTAATGCGTCATGATATTTTATACTATATTACTACTTATCTGTACATATGCACTGATATTTTTATTTAAGGAGTTGCTATTGATTAAAATAAAAAATTGTAGTAAACAAATGAAAAACTATCATAACTCTATGAATGACGAATTAAAACTAATGTTGAACACCAGAACTACCACTCTTCTCTTTCCTCCAATGAATGACTCGAATTTTGAAGATTATAACAGGTATTCAATTAATGAAAGAATCACATTCTTCGTGGACTTAGTAATCCGCATTAGTGAGATACAGTCCAAACTTCATTACTAATGATGACTAAGGCGTTTATGTATATTAATTCAATTAAGGTCGTGAAACTTAATTCTCTGGTCGCAAGTCTATTAGAGTGACCAAGCATAATTTTTTACAGGAGAAAAAATTCCAACTCCACCCCGCGTATAGGTGACCCTTGAAATCAATGCTGGTATTGGGCAAACAGTTAGAGCGTAATGGAGAAGAAGAATGCTTTCGTTTGGTTCAGGGTTCCCAAATCCGTAGATCTCCATCGAAATCTCGAGGTCGAATTTTTTCCTAATAACAATAATTCCTCATTCGCTGAGGGTAAAAGTGTAGGTAAAAGAGTCTATAATTCGTGCCAGATCGCCGACGGCTTTTTAACTCCACGGCGCAAATACAAAGGAGATGAAAGGGGCATTATGAAAATGACGAGGGGGTGGTGAGGCAGGTGCGTGGGCGGAGGTTCCAGGGAAGGCCGCAAAGTGGGCAGCACGCGTATGGAACTTAAATGGACTCGAGTAACTCATGCATCCTTATAAGGATCAGTAATGTGAATGAAGGTGAAATCGATCATTCGGAGAGAAGCATTCTGACAGCTTTAGAATATATCAACCAAAGTTTGGAGACGTCATAGAAGATTGCTATGCGCCTGGCAAAGGCCGTAAATAATTGTAGCTCCAGAAGGAAATGAGGTGGAATTTCCCGGAGAGAAGATTAGCCTCCTATTTCGCCCCTCAAATAACAATGTAACCATGGAAATTATGAAAGCAGCCCCCCAGCCCGTTAAATCATGTCCCGGTAAGTTATTTTAATTCCGCGCTCATTTATTTTTCGAGACCTTATAAACGATGCTTAGCGGCCCTTCGTCATGAAGGTTGAAATTAATTATTAAGATAGCGCACGCTCATGCCCATATACTGAGAAGCCGCGTTCTCTTTCCCAAGAATGGACAACGTTGGACCGCTTCCAATCGTCAGTACCACGTTCAACTCCTCGCTGAACCAATCTCTGAGTTCGAGAGTCGAGGTGGACAAAATTAGAGAAAACGTTTTATTATAATACGCATGGACTATAAGAAAAAAAACTTTTAAAGACTAGGTGTTACGGTGGTAGGTATTACTTCTAGTCAGTATAGTAGTCGGTAGTAGTACTCGTAGTAGTACTATTGTTAAAAGTGCTTCGACAGCTGAGATCTTTCCGGACGTGGGCTTCCACCGGGAATCGAACCCAGGACCGCTTTCGCCAAATTTGAATTGATATTAGTCCTTAGCGTAATCCTTATGGTAGTCCCTAGTGGTATACAATTATAATATGAAATATATTCCCAAAATAACAGTTAAAAACTGTATGGTATGGTGGAATAGGAATGACTATTAATATAACTTATAACTATCACCGTTGTGTATGTACTTATTTATCAGATGTCAGTAAATCTCAGTAAGAAACGCACTGAAGCAACCTTTGAAAATTAATGTCACATACTTAATGATGAGCTTCAGAGAATATAAAGTAAAGCGATTGATGTTTAAAACTCGATGCTTTAAAGGAATACTACCATCAATAGTCTTTAACTTAAATCACTAACGCTTACCTTATGTTTTCTAATGCGAAAGAAATAAAAATTTGTCTCATCTCGGTCATAAAGCGCTTTTCCCTCAGTTCTCTCTCCCCTCAGAAAAGCGTCTTATTCGCGTTTTACTGTAGAAAAGGAAATTTACGTATGCAGAATTAAAAAAATAAAACGAAAGAGAAACAAAGATGTTAACGGAAATGAAGAGATGTAACAGTACTTGAAATTACTTTCTCATCGCTATACACTCCAAAATTACCTAATAATTCACCCAAAATATGAATCTCATAGGGCGAAGAATTTCTAACAAAAGTTGATCCTGATCGATCAATGTAGGGAAGAACCCCAACTTCATCTGCGTGCGCCTGGGATCACCAACAATTGGTGATACAGGCAGATATCGATATTAGTTCAAATAAATTTTTCCTTTTTTAACCATCCCGTCAAAATTTTATGAACTCTACCTCTCTTATATGTTTCTACTTCGACAAAATTAACTCAAATATGTAGATTTTCCGATAGAACGTTCGAACAAACCACGGTTTATCAAGTTTACCATTAAAACACGAAGAATCCAACGGAAATGCATACTTGGGATGTAAACAGATGTAGCAATGTTTTGAAAACATTCGCCGGATGACGAGAGTAATCCATTAGGATATTTTCACAGTTATGAATAAGTAATTTACTTCATGATTCAGAATATATATTAAAGACTATTCAATCTTTTTCGTTCAAAGACGTTCAAAGAAAGTTATTTTCAATGTTTTATTTGCATAATTAACAGCAACTTTTATCCTTCTTTGCAAGTAACTATCCCAGAAAGAGCTCTTTTTGAAGTACTAAAACTCATTAGCATCTCGTTAACAGTTTCGCAAAGCGTATTCTTTCCCCATTTTGACGGAAATTAGCATGTGATAACATAAACGTCAAATTTCTGCTCTGACGAAACGCCATGCAAAGTATAAATACAGAGAAATTTCAATGCAGGAAAACTGTTTAACACATACGCGTAAGAGAGGAGAGAATAAGATTTCATTGACATTTAAGTCTAATTTATGAGAATTTATTATCCTTCTGTCTCGCTAAAAAAATTTCCAGGTGATAAATGCGTGACAAAGGTCGATAGCAGAACGTAGCGGTGGCAAAGCTTCGAAACGCAAAATGTGGGACACATTTGTGAAACCGTGAATTTTAGATTTCATTGAGAAGCTAAAACGCGGATGGCCTTTCTCACATCGCAACCTAGTTGTCTTCTAACCTTCAGACTTCCATCCCGGAGCGGGCAATTCCGAAAGAGACGCTAAGACCTCCAATTAATTATTACCTTCGGACCCCATCCTAAACATATTATTTCCAATTCGACAATTTAAATGGACGGGAGATTTTCTTAAACTATGTTTGCCTTCGACATCCACACAAAGATATACAGCCCACATGTTAATCAAACCCACGTTGATCCTTCCTTTTATTGACACCTATTGGGCCGAAAGGACTGTGGGAAAAGTTACGACCCTCTTTTGGTTCTAAGGACTTAGGAATGTCGGTTATGTGGAGTTGCTGTGCTAACAGCGACGGGACGATGGGAAAGTTAAATAATCCGCTTTTACTTTTCACAGAACCGCCACCTCTTTGAAGCACTGATGCAACTGGAGCTGATAATAGAAGCGGCATAAACAAAGTGCAGGATCCCCCACAATTATCTTTTTCCGATTGATTTCAAAGGCTGTTTCCCCAGTTAAAAAGCAATGAATGCCAACCGATACGGAGTTAAAGTTAAGAAACATAATAACATACCACTGAAGCAATGCAATTATTCGAGGAAAGAAAAATCCAATAAACTGACAAAAAACATACGACGCCCATTTACATACATATCACCTACAAAGGCATAATAAGGGGTTCAGAACAAGGAAGAAAGCTACAGTCTGAAATTTAGAAGGGAAAAAGGGCAAAAACCATTAAGTGACGAAATCGAGCAACCTATATAACGTTTTATTAAAGCCAAGGACATTATTCTTCAGACAATCTCTGTTTTTATAAATGTGTAAATTCTCTAAAGAATGCCTAAAAACTGTGGTTTAAATGCGTGAGTGCAAAGGTGTACATATTGTGTCACTTGCCCTTTTACGGTCTATAGGAGGTCTCTTTTCTGGAATAAGTGGAAGCTAAATACTGGAATATAACGGTCAAGCAAAAGTTCATTGAGTTGATTAAATATTTGAATTTCTGCTAATATCTTTATTTTGTTCTTTATTGAATACAGGTAAGAAATGCAATCATTGAAAATTACAGAGCTTGAAGAAAGAAATGATAATATGAAATTTAAGGATACCAAAACAAGCAAAGCATTTTTTAACAAAAACCCTCTTTTATTAATATCTTTACTTTTACTATAACTATTTTCATCTAAATTCTATTACTTTGGATATTCATTGAAGAGATATAAAGAATTATCCATATCAAGCATCAGTATGTAAGGAGCTTACTTGGATTTTGAACAGAAAGGTTTACATTTTACAGGCCTCTTAAAAATTCTACAAAGTTGTAAAATAAAATGACAAGCTCAAGATAGGAATATCGATTTTTCCAAATACTTTCCCTTTCGTTCCACAGAATTCAGTTCCTCGCCATAAAAATTTAACGATTACAAATGTAGTTAATGTATAGGAAAGTTGATGATTGAAAACTTACGGTGATACATAAAAAAACTTGTGAGAAAATTCTTAGGGGCAATTCCTCTGGGCGACAAGGCGCCTGAGTGAATCTCCTTGGCCGAACTATTTTTTGGGTGAAGCATATTCAGTTGAAATGCCTCTGGAGGGAATGAGATGTCCTGGAAACGACTCAGTTGATTTTAAAAATGCAGATCCAATGATTATGCTTTTGTAAATCATGATATTGGTAAACGCTTCGAATCCCTTATTCAACTAAAGGTAACGAGTTGAATCGACAGAAAAATTAACGAAATGCGATTCTAATACGTAACTGTCGAAATTTTCAGTCGAACATACGTCAACAATCCTCTAAAATTCCCCCGCAGTTTCCTCTCGCTAAGACGCAACACTTAACGCAACAAAGACCTAAAAGTAGGATGTTTTTTTTTCTCCCTTTCACGTCAAAATTACACGCTCTCTCTCTCCGTCATCGGTAATAGGCCGCCCACTGAAAACTTCATATTCGCGAAAGAACTTAATAATCTCTCTTTCAAAATTTGAAACTCATCCCGTTGTTTCATCCTCGGTGCCATAAAGAAGCGACGGAGAAAAACCTCCAAAAATTTCCATCGCTTCTTTTTCACCCGGGCTTTCTCCTTCGACGACTTTCCAAAAACGCGCTTAGGTTAAAAATCTTTTTTTTTTAAGCGTGCATCATCCTTGTTTCTCCGCCTGCTTTTATGACGGATTGCTACACAGCGAGGTCCTTTCCCGTGCATCTCTTTTTCAACCTCTTCCAGACTCCAACCAACCGTATCCGTACTCACTCGACTTTCCGCGCCGTGTATTATTTCCCTTCTGTATCTCTCGCTTGTGTCTACACATCTCCCTTTCTCCGCGACCTTTTTATTCCGTGTTTATTATTCCCGCACTCTTTACTTCCCGCCTTTTAATCCTCTATGCCTTTTCTCAGTTCCATTCGATGCCCAACGAAAAGTGTTATTCTCCTGTGCGGAGTTACCAACTCGGCGGAATTTTTCCTTTCGTTTCAAAGTGAAATGTTTCGAGCGATACCTCAGTCTCTAGCATGGTCGAATTTTTAATTCAAAGGGAGAATTTATTGGAGAATTGAGTAAGATTTGCGTCAGCGGTGGGGGAGGTATAGTAAAATTTAACTTATCAGTGAGTAGACACGCTGTTTCAAATTCGACAATTTTCCAAATTTTAGCTGAGATTTTTCTTAACTATTAAAAACTCTCGTGAAGTAACTGGGCATATTCAACAAACACACATGACCTATATTGATTATCACTCAATTAAATCATTAAATGGGAAGTATGACCTGTCCTCGATTTTTTTGTATTAAAGTAATGAAGAAATACACTTGTAAATTTTCCACACTATTAAATCCTCATTATTAAACAGTGAGGAATATTTACAAGTTTATTTCTTCATTACTTCAATGGCTTTCCACAAGGTAACGCCTAAACATCTAGATTTCATTTTTATTTTTACTTTCTCCGTTAAATGTCTTTGATTTATCGAATACTGAAACGTCCATAGTTTGGGGAACGCTCGATGTCTATTTTTGAATATTAACCTTACATCGATTCTAAATTCTTTCCATGAAAGAACTCGAAAAATTATCTTTTATTAACTAAAGGTCACCTCTCATTATCTTACCATTTTTCAAAAATAGTAAAATAGTATTGACGTGATTGTGTACTGGCTGCGCTGACAAAAGAAATAAATCTCATCGAAAAACCTCGCTAGTGCTGCGAGTTTCCTACAATATTTTGAGAGCAGTGATAACTTATCGATTTGGAGGTTCATATTTCCTTCCGGTAATGGCTATTTCTCCTGATGGCAGGGGCGACCTTCGATGATTTCACAAATTGGTGATTTGCTTGCGGTATAACGACTGTTTCTAATAAAAGATAGCCAAGTGCTTTTACGTTACTTTTCATCCATCAGATTTTCACGATATTTCTGTATTTTAACAGTTGACTGGACAGAATCAACACAGTAATTCTGTTATTACTCTTAGATAGATATTTAAGGTATAACCGTTAAACCCTTCTGCAAAGTTGATTGAGGATAATTAACACAGTAATACTGTTATTACTTTCAGATAGTTATGTAAGATATAACCGTTAACCTTTCTGCAAGTTTCTAGACCCTCTGCTGCTTTAAAGGCGTGGCTGTTTTGATTGTCAAAAGTTTCAAAATGGACATAATTGAAAATTATATCCCATTTGAAATGGCCATAAAGCACATTGTTGTCGTAATTAACTAACATTCTCATTCAAGTGACTGCGACAGGAAATTTCATCGGATGCTGGATTTGCTTCCCTCATCCAGAGTGCTTCGGAGGCGACTATTAAAAATTTACTTTGGCAGCCCTGTTACAAAGGGTGTTTCCTTTTCGCCGCCGCGTTGTTTAATCCCGGACGTAAAAGGACAACTAGCGCCGGCTCTCGAGGAGAAGAATGAGTTGCAGGGGCAGGGCTGAGGAAGAATTTTAAGGAAAGGAGAGATGGGTATGGACGTAAAGTAAGTTCGCCGGGAAACGGCAGAGGTGCTCTCCGCCAAAAACTAGAGCGGCGTGAAAGGTTTTTGAAAAGGTGGGGGAGGCGCAGGGGTTCACATTTCCAGGGTGAAAGGAGAATTTTAATGCTTTGATGACTTTCTGACTCAAACAAGTTGTGCTGTAACGCCCCATAAAACTCTTTTCAACACTCTTTCTTATGAACGTTTCATTGTAATGAAATACATCAAAGGCTTACGCGGCTCCGGAGGGAGAATTAAAAGTTGCCCGAGGAGTATCTCACCGAACTGCCCTCCGCGGTGGAATGTAACTTAACCTATTATTATAAAAAACTTGGCTATAATCGAGAAATGAGAATACTTGCGAGACAATTTTTCTTGAAGAGCTCGTTTGATTCTACGGAATTTAATCAAGACATAACTCCCTCTTCAATTTCTTTTGAAACGAAGTAATTGTGACGCGTACTGAGTCTTGTCCTCTAAGCGCAAAAATAGCTTCTGGCAATAAAGAAACTCCCTTTCAAGAATTGGCTTTGGAAAGACTCCAATTCTTTCAGAAAGGGAGTCATTACGTTCCCATAAATAATTCAAACTCTTTTTCCCTTTCTTACTTGTTCTGAATTCTCGGCACCAACTGATAACAGGGAAGGAGACTTGAAGGCAGATACGAACTTTTTCTTGGGATGACTCCTCCGAGAAATTTCTCCTTGAGCTTCATTCGCCCATATCTTCGGGACAAATATATTATATTTCTTCCCTATAATAATCAGAATACTTTTCCAATTTATTATAAGTTATTGGGGGAGTACATTTTCCGGAACTATCCTAATATATTTTACATTTGATTCATGTTATCTTTTAAAATTCCTTTATTTATTTGCCCCATCATTCTCAAAATGTGTAAGTTACGATTATTAATATACTTTATACCCTTCCTCAGGAATATTAAATGAAGGAAAAATTAATTGAACGCTTTAGATGGAGAATTATCTTTTACTCCCTTGATTCTGATGATGTAGAATCCTCTAATAGATCTTGAAAATCGTTCTAAATATTGATATTCAAAGAGTCATAATTTCCGTAAAATTGATGGCTTAATAGTTTTTAATATATGAGCTTTTTGTACTCGACTCAAAATTTATACACCATTTCAAGAAGAATAATACGATAAATGATCGATGCCCGTTTCACTACAGCGGATACAGTTATTTTCGGCATTTAGAATGTTTGCATTTCAATATTTCAGGATAGACATAGAGGTCCCCTTCCTTTCCATATTTTGAAAATATATTGGCTATGACATCAGTTACGTAATCAAGGATATATTAGTTACGTAGATGATCAAGAGGATGATTGCCTCGATGAATCAGTAAATGATACAATAATGGTGAAATATTTCTGAAATGAATTTAGTAGTATGTTAAAAGTGCTTCGACAGCTGAGGTGATTTCGCACGTGAGCTCCCACTGGAGAATAAATTAACACATGATGATTTTTCACGTTAATATGGCATATAAACGGCAATGTAATTTATAAGTAATTTTAACGGTAACCTGATTTTTACAGGAGAGAATGAAGACTTTATCTTTATGAATGGAACCCATAGCTGTCCCCCCACAAATTTATAGATCTATCTCTGATTACAAACATGCAATCTAATAGCAATGAAGAATCTGCAAATCAGATAACCATAGAGAATGGAATCCGAAATCTCTAGCACCATAAAAATATGCGACAGACTACTACTACTATCACTACACATATCATAAATTGTATTTAAAAGCACTAGTGAAGTGTGACCCAGCGTTCTGGAAACGGTAAATTATCTTCTCAACACCAAAACAAACACTGAAATAAAGCCGCAATAGCATCGCGGATTACGCTTTCGCAGAGAAACATGAATCCTTACGGTAAAACACGATTAAACTGTTATAAATATCAAGACAAATTGCCGCTTTGTTATTTCATTCATTTCCTCTTCCTCTACCCTTTGACCCACCGTTTCCCTATGCTCGAGAAGATTTACCGCATCTTCCTGGCATAACGAGGAACGGTGAAACGCGCCGTCCATTACATAAATCCTAAACATGCCGCGTCTCTCGTAAACACGGTTGTCGTTTTCATTCCGAAAATTGGGGATTAAGAGCGGGAGATTTCTTATGAACCATAACTTCACGGAATGAAGACCTTTATCGCGTTATCTCTCACCGCCTTCCTTTCCTCCAGGGACGCTGAAAAGTAACTCCGTCCGAGATGGTGGAAGCCGTGGAAGAGTGACATGCGAAAGGAATGAGGATTAGATGGGAGGAGATTTGGGTGAGTGGGTAGGAAGGAAGAAAATGAGACAGAGAGAAAGAAAGATAGATGCGACCCTCATTTTTTGGCTATTAGGCCCGGGAGGACCTCTTATCTCCTTTAAAAAAATCCCTTCACACACGTCAAGGAACCATAAGAAACCAAATTAAAAAATATGATCCGTAGTTGTTTTTTTCTTCGCGTTGTAACTGCTCGTGCATCTCATCTCTCTCTCGCGCTGGAAACGCAAGATATGGTTTGTTATCGCCGCTTTTAATTTTCCTTTCAGAGTCGACAAGCGGGCATTAAAATCCTCTGCTCGCGAAATATTCTTGGTCGGACTAAATTAGAAAGATGTGAAGGGTGATTCGACCAAAAGAATCCAGGCTGAAAGGGAGGGAAAGACCTTGGTCTTGACGTCGAATGCTTAGAATGAATTAGAAATCGCTAAGACTTGGAGGATTTTAGCGAGAGAGGAAAAACGTTCCGAGATGAAGAGGGAAATAGAACGCACATTAAGACCACGCAGTGTTTGTTCCTTTATCTCACCACTAGACGGAAGAAAATAAGCAGTAAGAATGACACCTTGCTTAAATCCATGAGACAGCGACATTCCGAAACACCATAAAATGTTATCCCCTGGTAATGCTTTGATAAAAAATCCAGGAAGACAGCAAGAATAACATTCATCGTGAAAAAAAAGAAGAAAGTATTTCGGTTTCCACAAACATTGTAGAATGAACATTTGTATAAGCCGAAATTCCTTGTTAAATTTTTCCTGATGAAGGGGTGGGCAGATGCCATGAAGTGAAGGTGGAGATAGTAGATTATAAAATTAAGCATGTTTGGAGTTTATGAATTCGGAATTTTTTCCAATTTTATTATTTAGATTGAATCAATCCCCTACCTCCTACCACAAACCAAAATGCGGCACGCAGGATACAGGGTATGATAGATTATATACGAACCTTATACCTTATACCTCATAGATAAGCATATACTTTTACCGATATAAAACTGTTCTCCTTTAGTCATAAACGTAACACCCATGTTAGCCCAGTAATTAGGAAGGTAGAATACAATTAAAATATTCTATTCATAAGCATACAATTGTATAACATGAAAATGATCACAGAATTCTTTGTGTCAAAAAATTCGACAAAACTCTAAAAGTAAAGCTGTCACATGTTAGTGATACTCGATTTATAGCCATATCTAAGCCTACATTCAGCCATTTAACAATACACTCCTATTCCGAATCAGTTATCAAAAAAGATCGATTCATTTCGACGAAACACTTTCCTTATCTTTACACACCGATTCCATCCTCGAAATCGAGCGCAACACTGAATACATCAATTATATTAATAATCACAGCCTTGAAAATGAGAGTGATGGAAGAGAGAAGGAGAGCGGGATGGATGTCAGGAGATGAATCGGGGAAGATCCTCCTACGGACAGGCACACGTGAAAAGAAGGCCTGTCGTGCAGGAGTGGGAAGGAGCCGTGGTAGCGTGATTGAGAAGTGACGGGAGATGGAACTCTGTGGGAGAGCTTCGGGGAGTAGCGCGGGAAGTTTTACATGACGGCTAGAGAGCTGCACAACTACTTCGAGGAACTTGTGAGGTCGACCACGCCTGTCAAAAAGAGTGACCCCAATTATTTGGCCGCTCCTTTACGATTCCATGAAACTTTCCCCGGGGCAGAGGAAGGGGTTTTAAAGCCCCAAAGCGTCCGGAGGGGGGAGATGGGGGGGTGGATGGGGGCGGAGAGAAAAAGCTTTGTCGGAGGCTCAGGTGGAAAAGACTATAGCATCGTAGATGAGATGTGTCCGCGGTGGTGATGGCCCTGGAAAATTGGTGGTTTGTTATTCGATCTGAATAGCAGTGGCCCCGAGGGCCCTCCGAGAAACAATTCCACCAAAGGACGGTGTGACTCTTTCCAATTATTCCGGGAGAAAAGGTGGCGACCGACGGAAGTGGAGGGAATTTTCCTAACGGAGGAGGATTTGCTCCTCTTTTTCCTCCGCTTCTGAAGGATTTAATTTCACGTTACGCGCGGACTAGCAACCCTCCGGCGGAGATTCGCCTTTTGTAGATCCACGTTTTCCCGGAAAATTTCTAGCGGAGCTCGTAATTAATTTGGGGGTTTAAAATGACCCTCGACTCTCTAAACAGACGTTTATTCCCCGTCTTTATGGAAACACGAGGAAGTAGTTTATCGCTACGCAATTTGCGACGGAAATAAGAGAGCGGGGAACTGGACTTAACGCTCCAACACTTCGGTGAGCTGAATCGAGAGATGAAAGAAAGCGGGGAGATGGACGTAAAAATCCGCTCCGTTGAGAGCCGAAAAGGGGAATAAATGATAAGTGAAGTGGAGAGGGATCTTTGTGAGGGAGAAACGGGAGGAAAGCTACAGAAGGCGTTGATCTTCAACATAAAGAGAAAACGTCCAAAGAGCGGAAAATGACGGAGGAAGAAGGATAAAACACAAGTCGGAACAGGGGTTTTGAACGATAATGGACCGACTTCCGAGTTAAATTAGGCGTCCTCTCGGAGATGAGACGTGCTAAGGAGTATCGGAGAAATAACTTGATTGGGCGAACGGAGGAAGATGACCGCGGATGCAGACAGGCGAGATTTGGAGGGGAGAAACCGCTTTTCCTTAATTTTCCTCTTTTCCGCCCACGTTCACATTACGAAACAACGCGTAGAAAATTTGGTGAGACTGGCAGCCCCAAGGCTCGGAGAGTTTTCCATCACAGAGAGGGTAGGTGAGGCAAGAGACAGAGACGGATAGGGGTGAGTGGAAACAGGAAGGGAAGGGAGTAATAGAGGGCGATTGGGCACAAAAAAGGACGCGAAATAAAAAAGATGACGAAAGAGTGGGAATTGGGCGGAAAAATCGAAAATACTAAGCTCCAATATGAGAGTGTCCTTGGAAAAGGCTCGCGACGCTGAATTAAAAGTTAATACCGACGAAATAGAAAGATGCCTAGGGACATGCTGAAATGAAGTCCACTCAAAGAATTTAATTGAATGAGAGCAGAAAATAAGAACCGTAGGAAAATGAATATTGGCAGAATATGAGAATACGTCGCTTTAGGGAGTCCAACCTTTGATAACCAAGTTTTGAAAGAGGGGGGAATTAAACTACTTTCAGACTCATCTGTAAGGTTTTTTTTAATTCGTGAACGACTAGGATATATTGTAACGAATGATAGATATTGATATAACTTAATTTTTGGTCATTTTGACGAATATGATGCAAATGACCTTAGCCTTCGACACCCCAAAATTAAACTCAATACTACAACTACTTTGATGTATCAAGGCTGTTTTTCGATTCGAATTTTTTTCAAGATATTGCGAAAACGTATCAAGCAACTCGACCCCTCAATTCCTCTTATTCAAAGGAAGTTGAATAAGAAATATTTGAATCCACGGTCTTACGAGGTTCATCGGCGGAATTATTTCCATAATAATAGGATTACAGGAGAGAATTAATCGATAATGTAAACAAGATTTTTTCGAAAAACGATTCTCATAGATGTTCTCCACTGACTGCGTTGGATTCGTTCCGAAGGCCAGTTTAAACCTCCAACACTCCACCAAGAGCTACCAAAAGCTTTATAGAGGCTTACTAAGAAAGATGAGGGTCGCCCCTGCTTTCCTCGCTGGGTCAGAATGCAATCAATGGAGGAAGTCTATGGAAGTGCAGGACTCTGTCCCTGCGGGTAAGACTTTTCTTAGAATCCAATGATAGATTACCAAGATGAAAGCCATTATTTAAGATTACTCATACTTCAATAGCGTTCAAATTAACAGGTATATTACAGTAGTAAGACGTAAGTATAAGAAAGATAAATTTTCTTCTATCTAGTACCATGCAAATTAAATATCTTATATTCCATTTATCGAGGTGAGCTAGCAAGAGATTAATGTTCCATGCCTGATAAAAAAGGAGTAAGAGAAAGATTTCTGTTTGATTAAAAGACTCAAAAATTTCATATTTGTATTGATGGAGAAACAATCATATCAAAAAGTAAAAACCACGAAAATGTTTCTGATACGCTAGTAGATATTCGTTAATTAAGAAAATCGTTCAATACGCTTTATCGCAGAGAAAAATTTTTACACGCAGATCAGTGTAAGGATAGGTGATACGCTATTCAGTATTCCGAAGCGCCCTTCATTAGCCGCCGGAAATTAATATCAACCCATTCAACAACGAAACCTTTTTCAAAAATCCTTTCGAAGAACTTAAAGGATTTGAAATGAACGAATGATTATCGATACGTTAGGATCCAATGTTGGGTCATCGGTAATGAGTGACGGGGGGTAAAAAAGAACGAGGTAGGAACAGAGGTTAAAAACTCACTCCATTCATTTTCCGACATCTCTCATCTTTGGCTCTCCTATTCCATCGCCCCTTTCTATAGACGACCGCTTTCACCGTTGCTGCCATTGTTGCTCGATAGACGGCTCCACTTATCACTTCGATCGCGCTCTCACCCGCACTGCTTTCCCACCGCTTTATCAACCGAAGATCCTCACATTTTGAATCGACCATTAAGCTCACTTGGAACTATCTCGCCGTTGTGAACGAACCATGGGCTTCATTTTTTATATTTATACGGCTGGATCAATTCCATAGAAAATGTATCTGGCTCTGGCATAACCAATCCGACTTCCTGAAACGCATTTCTTTTTGTAACGATGCGTTGGAACTTTTTTCTGGCGATCCCTATCGGATGAAGCTTTTGAGTTATTTTACATCTCTTCGCTACATCGCTGCGCCTAGAATATTAATGCATTACGGCTAAAAGGTTTCCAGCCCTTTTCTAGCTATCAAACGTGTGATTAATTAATATTAATTTGTAAATTTTATTTAATCGCAAACTGCCACCGATCCAGAAAATTTTGTATTAATGAAAATCGAATTTATCCTCTACAGAACGCAAGCGAGTTTTAATTGGATGACAATTGTTATGATGGTAAAAGCTGACAGATAAGGATAATAATTGCTTCCAAAGATAACAATAGAATAAAAGAGAACTTTTAGGCCTTCCCTAGATGGAAAGAGGCTGAGAAGATAGGGATTATTAACATTCATGAGCTAAATATATCATAAAATACGACTAAGAATTCAAACGTAATTCATACCAATTACGAATCCAACAGCACTACTATTTGGTTCAGGAATCAAAATCACAACTATTCGCCTCTAGTCAATCGGATATTTTGAAAGGAAAAGCATTAAATTCTTCGCAGTTCAATGTTTCCTCCTTTAGCATACAAAACGGGTATAACTGCAAATTACTTAACAAGACTCGTTGAAGGAGAGCATTTCGCATCCGCCTGCTAAAATTGACGCACTGATTCCAAATCTCTGTTCGGGAAGGATGTATCTGTTTGCTATTCCCGTTGTGGAACGAAATGGAAAATCCTTCGCTCTGTATTAATCCCGTCCTGCTTTCCACTTGCATTAAAACCATAAAATGACTTTGGTGGAATACTGCTTGAATCTTGTAAATCTCAAATAGAGCGGTAGATTCTCCTGCCGACTAGAGCAATGCTCTTTTGAATTCCTCTTTCTGCTAGCTTAAGAGCTTCCATTTAGAGGATCAACAGATGAATTTATCTCAATTGAAAAACATGCATAAAATATATCGCTTAGGTACTGTAAATGTTTCTCTATCTATAATATGCATTAAAGCGGATAAGGGAATAACTTTAGTAACATTTTTAAGATTTCATTTTAGCGAACTAGTTTTAAGTAAATATCACATATAAGCCATAGTGAGGAATTGTTCTATATCGAGTTTCTTAAAAATGTTTCCTATCTTAAAAGCTACCAGTAAGTTGGATCTGAACCCAGTACAGTCACTAATACGGCATAAGCAAAAGTCCTTTGCATCTCGTCTTGTAAATTATCAACAACAAAACGTTCGAATAATAATTCTTTCTCCGATATCGATCTAAAAACTCTTGTCAAACTGTTTAGAGAAGGAGTAAAAAACCTTTTCTCATCAGAATACCGCATGAAACAATCTACCACATAAGAAACTTTTTAGCCGCCAATCATTGAACAATAATTAAGTGGCACGTTGCCTATATTCGAAAAGATTAACGTCAAATTTTAGGGAGGAAGATTAATTTAATCGCTGAGTATATCTAGGTAGAATATTTTCCATTTCTACTTCTCTATTAGTCATTACAGATAAAAAGAAGCAAAATTATTCTAATGCATGCAGGCATTTGAGGAATTTTAAAAATGACCACAGGTTCCCCATCTCTGATATCACATAATCCCTCGTTTATTCAACTATCTAACTCGTAAAATAAACTTACACGTTAGCGAGAAGTTTTTTCAAAATAGACATTTTCATTAAAAGCGGCAAATTAAATCTTGTTCCCAAGAGCTTGGACCGGTACAAGCCGTATCGTTGAAATTAAATTTTTTTAAGTACCTAGTAATACTGAAACTCGAGAGCCTAGCAATTTCAGCACGTGCATGGAAACTTGCTTGCAAAGCCGAAAGGATATTTCCCAAACACGCCACAAAAATTCCTCACGGAGAAAAATAACATGGGCGATGGACAAGGTGGTATCACCTAAACTCTCGGCTTGCATTATCTGATAATCACGAGAAGGGGTGCGATACAGAGAGAAAAGGGAAACGAGATACGCTGAGGGACGCCGGGTGGTCGCTGCATCAGCTCCATAGATGAGAGAAGGGGATGAAAATTAAAACCTCTATAATCCTTTCTCCCTTTATCCGCACATTCGTACTGCTCAGATAGGAGAGGATTTACATTCATGGAGGTTACAGCCAGTGATAGCGATCCAAAGGGAACAGGTGAGGGACATATTAAACATCCCCCTATCAGAATAACTAAGAATTTGACGCAAAAACATGGGAGATAGTTTCATCGGACGCTTCCGAGATAATTTTCCTTAGATTCAACTTCAGAAGCGTGTTTTAACTCGTTATAAACGGAACTGAATTTTCTAATAGACATAAGCGCATAGTTAAGTGTTTAAATGTGCCATGGTTGACAGTGAGATTTTTTAGGAACAAAAATGCTGCACTAAAAAATAGCTGTAAAATAGGAACTACGGCAATATCAATGAATTAAATATGCATATTTGTGAGGAGATGGACATACATATCTATTGCACGTACTAATCTTTGTAAACATCACAAAGACATAGATAGTTATGTAAAAGAGAGGACTAACCTCGCATATAAAGTTTTAATCTATTTTTCTAAATATCTATCCTTCTATGATTTCCGTCAACTATGCAAAATTATAAACTACTATGTGCAAAAATTCACCTTTCTACTAGAATAATGTTCTCTTTAGTCGCAAATACAGCAAAATTTGAAGTTCAAACCTGCCTCCGGCATTTTTTTCACAGGCAATGTAAAGAACGACCTTTTAAAGGATGTCAGCCTAAATATCAATTAAGAGTAGAACAGAATTATCTTAGCCATTAAGCCCGTTTCTCCAAGACTTAATTTATTGCTAAGTGACGAATACGGCCAAAAAGTTGACGCATTTCACATGCGGGTTAAATTAAAATCATCTATGGGCATCCTTCGGTGAAGTGTGCATCGTCTGCGACTCGATACGTTTCCTGAATTAGCGGTTATCAAATGCTTGTGAAATCCGATCGAAGCAGTTCTTTCGAATGCTCTCTCTTCTTCTCTTCCTAGCCGCCGCTTATCCTTTGGGTTGACAAATGAAGTGCGCCACACCCCCGCAACCATCGAGGAGGCGCTTCCAGAGGGCGACCGCAAATAAGGAAGGACAGGGGAAAAAAAGACGCCGAACTAAGAGACGAGGAGGGGCGGGCGAAAAAATCGCCAACGCTACAGACCACGAGAGCGTTAAGGACTTATATATGGGCTTATCAGACCGTTTGGAAGAGGAGGGGGGAGATTCGGTTGGGAAGAGGAGTGCGTTAATTTAAGAGGAAGAATATAAGCGAATAAAAATGTAAAAGGCGGGCTCTCGATGGAAACTCGACTAACAAGCGGATTTCAGAATTTTTATGAAAGTTAAAAATTTTTAAGATGCGACATTCCGATGTAAGATTTCATCAGAAATAGCCAAAAAAATAATCCAGAATGAACGGAGATGCGACCGTCACATTCCAACTTGCAATTATAGCAACCAGTCTACCTTTCCAACTTTAGCTTGCACAATATTCCAATATTCATTTATATTTACCAAAAATCGAATATTATAATTCACTGCTGTGAATTATAATTTGAATCTGTAAATTATAATATTTTAATCTTGGTAAATACAATACATTCTAGCTTTCGTGTTTATCTATTCCTTTTATGAGATTAGCGGTTTCTTCACTTGGAAAAATAATTTAAGTATTTTCAACAATTTCAATGTCACAACGTTCAGGTAACATTTTATTGTTCGCATTCTTTGCGTCAGTCTTGCACACCTCGTGGTCAAAGCTTTATATATTGCTGCGTTATAGTGGGCTAAGATTACATTTCACATAAAAGATATTATCTTAACAGGACTGCAGTTGACACAGAGGGTATATTAACTCTATCTCCTACATTTTCCTTTTCTTTCATTCGTATTATCTCGCTTTGACTATTTTCTTTCCCGTCATTTAAATAAATCTGTTCCTAATTCATGTCTAGATGAATTAAAGAAATTCCCTTTTATATTTTGCTACAAGATAGAGAAAAATGTATCGTAGATTTATTTTGTCTCAGTAGTACTCATGCTAGTGATAATATGAAAAACACTGTGATATGAATAAGCAGAATGATGACATTCTTTTGGAATTATCCTTGTTGTACGGATGTATAAGTGTCATTCATAGGATCATTGTTATTGCCTGGACTTACTCCATTCAAAAAATTCCGTCTCTAAAAGGAGAGAAAACTACCTCACCCCTCATCCTCCCTGGTAAGCCTCATTTCCTCTCCAAAGCTCTTGGAACTTTATGAACAGGGGATTAAGGTAAATCAGCCCTCAGGCCGAATGCTTCCCTGAACATGAATAATCCATTATAATTCTCCCTATAGTGACAAATAAAGATTTGAGGCACGAACTTTCATAGACAACAACAGTGGCTGTAAGCGTGCTGAGATCGCCATACGACTGCATTCGAACGTTGGAAACCAAACGCGGAGGAAATACACATTCCCCTTCAGCCTCAGGTAGAAAAATTAACAAGCCGACGTGGACGATTTTATCCAGCTAATTACGAGCGATTAATCGCCGGCGCTAAACGTTCTCAATCGACTCTTTTTTTTACGAGCATCTGTTTCAGAATTATGAGCGCTTGTTAGAGAATTATGAGCTCTTGCCGCTCTGACTCATGCGATGCGGACGAATGATTACGCATAATACGAAAGGTCGCCTCTTTTCCTGATGGATGAGTGCACATAAATTAAAACGCCGCTGCCCAATGCGAACTATGAACCTTTCACCCGACGAAAGAAGATGAATTAGTTACCTCCTCGGCTTCGTTGCGGGCACAAAAACTCGGATAAGATAAATCTCACCCGGAGAGGGAAAATAAACCCTCTGGATAAGTTTTTATGGTACTTCCTGTCCCCTGAAGGTGGTTCATTTTTTAAGGGGAATCCGAATGGCTCCGTGGAAAGGTACCGTTTGTGCGGTGTACCTCGAGTCTCTTTGATAACATGATGAATACGATAGGAATCCATTTATGGAAAGACCCATAACGAAAAGAGTCACTTTCTCCTCATATTACTTTTCAACGCATATTCATTCATTGGTTGAAAAATCTACAAATAAGAAATGCGGGTCAAACGGTTAAGGACTCGGCCTTGAAAAAAATCACTCTTCCGTTATTCGGAGTATAACACGTAATTTGGACGCAGCAAAATCATCCAGAAAATATTTCGACATATATATAGGGTCACAAAAATAATGGCTTGCAGTGGAAATTACAGCTAGTCAAGCATTGTTCATTTTATAAACTGTAACTAAGAAAGCATTCTATACCGCTGAAACGTGAGTGCCTTTCTGAAGAAGTTCTAGATTTAAGTACGATAAATGATCTGGAAAATGATCATTATCTAAGTATCTTTGTATGCACCATAAAATTTATATATTGAATACGTAAAAGTTTCTGGTACTCACACATATATTTATAATCATACAAACTCACTGATATATTTTCTCAAATAATTCGTTGAATTGAGGACGCTGAAGAGGAAACAAAGGGTATCGAAAAAAGGTGGAGAGGATAAGGTAATTACGACATCTCTCCAACTTGGAGATGCAAAAAAGGATAAAAAGCTTATTCGTTAAATTAATTTAATGTAACAGACTCGTAGCATAAAATAATGCGAGTTAAATTTAAAATTCCACTCGACGCGATTCGCTAATCGCATCACCAAAGGCATCCGCGCATTCGCAATGGGATAATTCGGTTACGAGCGCAATTTGGACAACACAGCCCACATAAACTCCCATAAATAGCCATACATTTATTCTAATGGAAGAGCAACCATCCACCATTAATCCAGTCTTGTTCGAGCTCCTCTTCGTACTCTGGCACCTCGGATGCATCTGCGAAGAGAGCACTGAGGCTGCTGCAACGACATTAGTCATAGGGAACGCGTATGGTGGGACGTGCGTGGGTGGGCGGGGGACGTCAAGAAGCAACACCCGGCCACTCCTCCGCCGCGGTGTGATTCGACGAGTCTCATTTCTAAGGAGCATGCAACATCTTTAATAGCAGCCGAAGGAAAATAGTCTCTCCGCGTGATGCCGACGGACATGACTTCCGAGCGCCGTCAACACAAAGGGATGGCTGAGGAATGCGATGGAGCGCCTACCAAGCGGTGCGTACTCTAAAGAGAACGCTGCATCTGATCGCTATGATGTTCCTTTTTACCGCCTATGATGAAGGCAGCCATGAATGTACGTATTATGAGCAGAAACCTTTATTTCTGACGCAATTAAATTTAATCGACGTGTTTCGGTCGTGCCTGATGGATGACCGAGTTTGTACTCGTAATTAAAGTACTTGGTGACTTCTGCAGATATTTCATTTTGCGTCCGGTTTCTGCCTAGGCGTGGCCATATTCAGTTCTCTATGAAACGAAATATGTTTATTTCAAAAATTTTAATTATAGAATTTCATAATTTTGGATTAATTGACGGTTCTAATAGAGTGAGGTCTATTCCATTCAAATTCATTGCATACTTCTCAGTATACCATGGTAAAGAGGGGACGGATTAAGAAACTTTAAATGAAGGGAGGGCGCCTATGTATAAATTAACTATTAACTTATCCACAGTAAATAACACTTATGCAGCGCAGATTTCAAATTTAATCATAAAAGATGGCTTTATATCACGAGTCAGGTATTAAATACACCCATTTCGTATGCTTGGAGGAAACATTAAGGAGAACAAGAGACCAAATATCTATCCGGTATCGGCCCACAGTCTTATATTTCTAGAATTAATAAACCTTTCATGAATATAGGGTTGAATTTTGTGATGAAAATACTGATCACGTTATCACTCACGTCCATCCTTGAGACATTCCTATCACCAGCATTCCGATGACAGACTCAATCCTCAAATTAGATTTGGATTTGGACGAAAGAGAGTGAAATTGTTAAATAGAAAACATTGCCCTAGATCCGCACTATGAAAAATATGGGCACAACCGAACTCCGCGAAATTAATCCGACCGAAGATATTTCACCTTTTCAAAACATAAATTAAACCATGGATATGGAAGTGTGGCAGGTACAAAACAAAACTTTTTGACTTTTATTGGTCTTTTGATAGAGCGTTCGAACAATATCACTTAAGTCGTAAATGCGTTTTATCTCTCCCTTGTAAACTTCTCCGGATCGTCTGCGGAGGAGATATCCGAGGAACAAATAAAAGAGACCCGCTATCACACACTTCATCCGTACTACTTTCTATAAGAACCTATACGCTAATTATATAAAACCCCAAGAGAGGGTATTCATTGCCTTGGGGCTTGCGACGTCCCTTTCACTCCTTTGGCAAGAGCGAACTGATAGAAAGAGACACCAGGCAGACGGAGCTCACCCATGCGTGCGCGGAGAAAATGCTTTCGCAGGAAACATAACGGTCTAGCGACGTCAGATGCGTGGGTCGGATTTCCACGCAAAACTCTAGGCAATGGGATGCTAAATGCTTCATCGCGCATCTGTTTGGGTGAAAAATCGCGGGAGGAGGTGTCTACGCGAATTTCCGCGGAGGAAACGGTTCTTGCGTCATCCGCTTTCCAGATTCTCTCCAAAGGAGTCTTCAGACGAAAGGCTTTCCGAAAGCGTATCCCTCGACCGCGAATTTGCCTCGACAAATGACACGCGAAACTTTCACTTTATCTCCCATGTTATTATCGGGTTGATTATGATGTTTTACCGCGGGACTTGCATGAAGGGTGTTTAGAAAGTGGGCGTGTTTATCTCCGCGTTTAATCACCCTATTTACAGTATGTAAAGAAAGGAAGAGCCGAATTTATAAGCCTTTCCAACGGTTCGGACGTTTTCCGTTTGGGATTGCGTGTCTTTATCTAGCGTTGCGAGATAATTGATGCCGATGTGATGACTTTATTGACGCGGCATTTGTAAGTGGTACGTCCTTTAGAAAGCATCGTGTGAAAGTAAATTCTACGATTTAGCAGGTAAATTCCTAGTTTTCTTCTTCGAGGAAGTGTACGAAATAGACGGACGACATAATTACTCACGATTCCTCGTTCGCCGGTAGAAATTTATATTGAGTAAATAGAATCCTAGCGACTTAGATATACTTGCTCGTTATTCATCCTACTCTTCTGTCATATTTTCCACACGATTCACCGAAAGTAGATTCCTCTGAAGATTTTTCAACAGCATTAGTAGTATTGTATATTGTTAAAACTTCGACAACTGAGGTGATTTCGCACGTGGGTTCTTACCAGAGATCTTTCAATAGTAATTCTGAATATGGGATATCAAACACGACTTAATTATAGACATTGCATTTAAAACACGTTCTCGATACCTTCGCAGTGTAAAGATAGGATATATCTATTCAAGGTAACTTGGAGTAGATAAGCAGTTTTAATCGCAAAATATCTCGTACAAAACGTTGCATTAAACATAAGAGAGCTAAAACAACGAAGTAACAATTCATTTCTAAGAATGGAATTATTTATTTCCCATAAAAATATGCAAATAGTTCTAATTTATTCATCAATTACTACAGAATTTGTATGATCGCATAGAATATACTTCTCGGAATAGACTTAGGTAACTACATTCTGCATTCATGAAGCGAAGGGAACTGATGACAAAGGGACTTGATAAAGGAATCCGGAAGAGATTGGTAAAATCCTTGGTGTGGAGTGTAATGTTGTACGGGTGTGAAACGTGGACGTTAAGAAAAGAGGATGTCAAAAGATTAGAGGCTTTTGAGATATGGTTATGGCGTAGAATGGAGAAAGTAAGTTGGGTCGATAAAAAAACGAACGAGGAGGTTCTAGAGATGGTTGGGGAGAAAAGAGTAATGATTGAAGTAATTAAAAATAGACAAAAGAAATGGGTGGGTTAAATATTGAGAGGGGAGGGATTGTTGAAGAAAGCGATCGAGGGAAGAATGCTAGGGAAAAGACAGAGAGGAAGACAAAGACAGAAGTTATTAGACGAATTAAGGGGTGGAATGAGTTACCAGGAATGAAGGAGAGGGAATTAAATAGGGAATGTGGGGGCACATGAACCTACCGAAAGGTAGAACACTTTATATAACTACATTCTAAGTAGTGAATACTTATCTTCATGGTATAAGACATCTTTAAATGAGATATGCAAGTGTTTTACTAAAAAATAAATACCTTCATAACTCTAACCTTCATCGCAAAACTACCTGGATTCTAATCGACTCAATTACTTTCTCAACAACGAAGAGATATTTTCTGACGTTAACTTGAAGGTTAAATTATTCGCCACGTACATCCTCATGATTAACAGTTTAGTCAGTGACTCGTATTACGAATGGCGTATAAAAATAATAGGAGAAGAATTTGTATGGTATATAAAATATAACGAGGAGAAAGGGCTGTGGGTGGGCCACACGCGGTAACTAGCACGACGCTGAATCTTTATGAGAGACTGCAGAGTTCAGCAGCATCGTGAGTCATTCATCCCGAAAAAATGTATCTGCGATATGAGACTAACGATTACGAGGGAAAAAAACAGTGAGTGAGATAGCAATGCGGGAGAGGGGTGAGGGAATGGGAGAGATTTGAGATTGGAAAAGCGGGAGAGAGAGAGTGGGGGAGAGAGATGGATTGAAGAGTGGGTAAAATCTCACTGTAGATAGTGGAATGTCAGTCTGCAAATATTCATTTGCAACTAAAGGATGTTCCCAATCTGTGGGTTTCTTTGTGTCCTGTTATACTTCGATAAACTTTAAGAATAATAGCTTATTTAATGGATATAGGAAGATCCCAATTAGATGGATTTTGATAATAACTTGCATTAAAAAACTCGCAAATGTTTTCTAGTCCGAAAAATCCGAAGATTCGAACCCGGGACCTTGGAATTGGAGAACACACTAATAATTCTGCCACTCTGCCTCTGCGGCCGGTTTTTCTTATTTTTATTCCGAAATCACACATATTACGTAGCCGAAATTCTATATCCGTATTAATTAATTAATTTAATTAATATCTTCAGCTTTAACATAAAAACCATCAATTTAAGTCACACGGCTACCTTACGTTGTCTCCATTTTATGAAAATAATTTTCAGCATCTGAAAATCAATTTCTCAATGAAGAATTACTTAAATTAAGTTTTCATTGTTTGGAACATATTTTAATTAATCTAGGGATACATCGTATAAAAATAATAGGAAATATTATTTCTTCATAGGACATGGAAGATCATAAGACACATTCGAACTGCATGGATGATCGAATATATCATTCATATTAAGAATTTCCTCAAAGTTGCTACATTTCAGCTAATGACAAATGAAAAAATACGCCTCGATTTAATCCTCGGACTTTTCGTAAGCAAAGCTGAAACTAAGATCATCGAATCGAAAATCTAAGCCTCCGGGGGATAATTTGATTAGAATGCGACGGCTTGACCCAGCTCGATAACTAATGAACAGATGGGAGCCTGATGCTTGATGGAACTAGGACCCTGAGGGATAGTCTCCATTTTCACTAGGATTAAGCTGAAATATTGATGGGACTCTGCATCGTTTGTCCCTCTGATTCAATCCGAAACTCACAAGAGTTGTCTAAATCTTGCGCTAATGAATCCATTACGGTGAAACCTCAAATTGATTGTCAACTACCAAGGCGTCCCCTTCTCTACTGCGACATTGATTTGACTCAAAGGCATCGCCGCCCTCTTAGTCTCTCTCTCCATCTATGGAGGTAGTCACCCTACTTCCCATTCGCATATTACACATTCCCTCGCATTTCATCCTGTCTCACGATTCCCGGCCATTGCTGCCCCGACAAATGACAAACGTTTACACATCGAAAGTGAAAGTTCCTCTCCGCGAGGAAAACGATCTTGTATTTTCACCCAAATCTAACAGCTAAATCTTATTCTCTTTCACGGGATGAAAAGACTGTTGCGAAGTCAAATCTCAAATAGAAATTTGCAATTTCATATTATAGTTTTCGTGAACCTTTCGCGCCAGTTTCACTAGAAAATATCATGACGTATAATTATATATTTTAGCTGTTCTTACTTTTGAATACCGTGTTATTTGAAGTGTACTCATTGCATGGCATTGTTGTCATTGGTGTTGTTTCATTTTAAATGGAAATTTCATTCAAAGAAGGAATGCAGTCCTTTAAAGAAAACCTTAAAGACGAATTAAGCAATTTTTCTATTCATTATTAAAATGCATCGTAAACTTTTATTAAAAATATCGATGAAGTGAGTGTTTCGAATTCAGCTCCGAAGTGACTCCTTTTTAGCCTCCTTTTTGTTCTTATTTAGTAACATACCTTAATTTTAATGATATCGCTTGCGGATTGCTTTACCGAGCAAAAATCTATGACGATGAAAAGTAGGAATAAAATGTCACTTCACGTACTTCCACAAATATTTTCAAAACATTACCGGTTTTAGAACAGCTCGGCCATCGTAGGTGACGATCTGATCGGTAGCGTTTTAAAAATATACACGGATATCGGTATAATGTTAATTCATTCCTACTTTCCTTGCCATACCTTTACTTCTATTTATTTCTTATATATTTTAACGTAGCAATATTCGAGAGAATTCTTAAAAATTCGTATGAATATGTAAGCTTCTTTAAAACTTCGGATCTTTTTCGGGAATCCTGTGCGGAAAAAGTTACATTGAGGATGAAAATACAATTCTTTCAGGAACATAAAACTCAGAATCCCGATCAAAATAAATTATGCCTTTTGCAAAGACCTAATTCGCTTCTTAACCCATTAAAGTCTTACGTATGATATTTAAATTATGATGCGTATGCAGAAAATTTACGAGTACGGATAATACAAGTCACCTTTAATCCCTCCTATTTCGGTTCTTATAATCCCATTATCTTCCAGACCATCGGCTTAAGAAATCATAAACACCAGACTACGCTCGGCTATACTTTCCAGACTTTTTCAAATTTATTGTTTGTAAATTTGGTTAGAAAACTCATTTACGATGGTGCCTCTACTAATAAGCGAAAAATTTTCAGTGCCAAATTCTGAGAATTTAAAAGTACGCCATAGCCTTAAACAATGATTCCTCGTATAATAAGATAATTTCTGAGTTTCAGTCTCTCAATTTTGCATCAAATAGCACTCCCGTGAAAATGCTAAGTTTTGGAAGAAAATCAAATAATATTTTTTAAACCGTTGAAAATAATTTCGCGTAAGAAAAAGGCTTTAAAAAAGAAAAACCTACAGATAATTGTACTCACCATGCGATTAAACCTTACACACAATCAGAGAGGTTGGAAAAGTCCACATACCTGAAAAATAGAAAAAACGCATTTAATAAAAGCTTAACAAATATAAAAGAAAAATATCAATAATAAAAATAATCTTAAACCAAATTTAAGTTGTTGGAATTAAATGAAGGATATTTCTTATTTCCCTTTTTAGTAATTATGCACGTATCATGAATTGGAACTGCAGTGTACATCACGATAGATTATTGGTTTCGTCTGGTACTCATGACCGTTATTGTGCATCCAATCCCCTCCATGAATATTTGAGGCAAAAATAACTCTAAAACCACACTGCGCGATGTCCTCTCGACACTGGATGTTGACAACATCAGTTGTCTGTATTTGATCTGTTTGCATGTTTGCCATTCAAAGATTGATGCCTAACGAGTGGGACGTTTATGCGTGGAAAAAATTACAAGTCCCCTCGCATCGTTTAACATCGGGTCCGAATTGTTCTGAACATAATGGAAATCAAGATTGAAATAAAAATTCAGAGAAAATGTTTCAACCATGCATTCGAAATGGATTCATTACTAAATAGATTAATACTACATTGCATTGTATCACGATGATGCTGGAACGAAAAGAGAAACATCACTATCTCACAAACTGGTAACTTTAAGTACACTGACCAGGCTTTCTATATCAATAAAATTCACAAAATTCTTAAATTAGTAGTCAATGAGTTAATGTCAACAATATCTTCATCGAATTTCTTATAAATAAAACATCTATAAAAAATCCAGTTTTTACATTTTTTTCTGTAAATATATTTGTTTTAGATGAAACTCTGAACTCGGAAACAGAAATAGGACTGTCAGATCGAAATTTATATTTCAATTTGTCTATTTCAATAATATCATCAGACGTTATCTACAAAGAGAACTCAATGTTCAACAGATTTAAGGGTTATCTCGAGAAATTTAGCACGGCTGTCTCACCCTTATGCTGGAATCCATGAATATGCTTACGACATCAAGGAAAGAAAAGACGCTAGGGCTGCCTGAAAGAAAGCGAGAATTGGGTTTAAAGAAAAGCCCTACGCCGTTCCCCATTATAAAGAACAAAATTATGCAGCCGTGGTGGCTCTATTTCGACGCCTCGGGACGCCGTTCACACTTTTCTGCCGTAATATACTTTCCGCAAGAACGGGGGTCGACGGCACAAGAACCCTTTACGACATCGTTTTCAAGCGCGTTTTCTCTTCCTTCCTTTCCATAACATCACTTCCTCTCTTCAGCTTGCCTAATACTTTCTTTTCACTGCTCAATTTCTGTTTGCGAACTATCTGAATACTCTTTCTGAGCTAACGGTTCCGAAAAGGTTCTCCTTACCTATTTGCTTATATGGAGTATTATAAAGGAAAATTTGTTAAAATACTTCTTCATTTGTTTCCTGGCAAGGGAAATAATTATAGAGAAAAATTATTCTTTCATCTACCTTTGTTTTAAAATTGTATGTGGCAGTGATATTAGGAATTCTGTATAAGTAGTACTTGTGCATACACTACACCTGAGATCATTCCGCACCTATTGGCTTCCATCGAGAATCCAACCCTGGACCGCTTTCACCGAATGCCAAGGAGGTATGAATGATACTACTTTACTTTCACCCTTGTCCATTTCTGTGATCGTAAAAAAGCTACTGAAGTATGAGTGATACTATTTTTGTCTGACAACAGTCTTGTATATGTCTGTGATAATATGAAAGCTATTGAATTATAAGTAATATGAATAATGGCATTTATTTCGGTCATTCCTTATTGAATGCTACCAAAAGCGTTGTTCATAGGCCCACTGTTCAGCTCTTAAGTAAATATTTTCTATTTACAGCATTCTAGCTTAGTGAAAAAAACGAGTGAAACCTCACTTCTCATCTTGCCCACTAAAGCCCATTCCCTCATCAGTGCTTCTCGCATCCAATGCAAGAGGCTTTTTAGAATCAAACCAGCCTTCAAGCTTTACAGAAAGTGAATCCCCATATTCTCAGCCGGATATGAAAGAAAATAAGAATTCTGGATACGAAATTCTATAAACACGAAGCACAACAAGGAGCAAATTAGTGAAGTGATCCTACTTCAACAAGATACAATTCTGAAGCATATCGAAGCGCAATCCGAACTTCGACTTCGGAACGAATCTGTCATACCTCAAATCAACGCCTCGAATTCGTCAGCCTACTCCATTCCCTGTATAATGACGTCGACTGACGCAAACGGCTCTGGGAAGTCTTGGCCTCTTTTTGAGATAAGAACCTCGGGTCTCGCGAGAGGGATGAATAGCAAAAGTAAGAGAGAGAATAAGATAAAAAAGAGTGCAAGAGACAGTGTGTGAGGGAGAAAACTCTGAGGGCGGTCGAGGTCGCTCTTTTTAAAAGAGCAGTTTTCACCCGCTGCGGCCGACATAAGCAGACAAAAGAAACGGGGTCGCGGGGCTCAATAGCGCGGAAGGCGACGGAAAAGGACCAGGCGATGGCCAGGGTCGTTAGTACGGGTGGAGCTCACCTCCAAGTCAGTCCGAGACATGGGTTTGGGGGCAATATCATGTTTGACGTTAGCCAAATCTGTGGTGAGGCACCGAAACCTTCGTGGAGAATTCTTTCTTGGTTTATTAATTATGCACACCACAATTTCTGCAGGTTATTTACTATCTGGATAATCCTTAAAATTATTGACTCATTGATTATTGTTTATTTGCTCTGGGGGTGCCCATAAGAGCTGTAAAATAACTACATTTCTGCTCCCAAAATATTATACGATAGAAGAATTTCAAAATAAGATGAAAATAATTACAAAAAAACACATTAAATGCTCTAAAATTTGCAAAATACTTAAAAAATACTTAGAAAACATAAAAAAGTTTGGTCATAAAATAACAGAAGATAATTGAATAGTTTATTTTTAAAGGATGTTGAGTTTAAATTTGGCAAATTATAGTGAATATAATAATAATATATAAGGGGAAATCTTCCCTGAGAATTGATACACCATTGTCGAAGAAAGCATTTAAGAAAAAAAACGATGCATGTAAGGTAGATTTCTGGTAAAGTTTCCCCTGATAAAATTCGTTATATTAATTATGAATAGAAAACTTAATATACTACTTGATCGCAATAGATAATGATCGCCGATTACAATGCTACATTAGCTTTTAATAAAACAATTTATTTTCTGAAATTTTTATATTACCGCGATCACAATTTCAGCGTAAAAAATTATTCGACCTATTTTTAGACGAATTCTATATCACAGAAAAAAAATTAGTCTCGAAAAATGCAAGTCAATAAATAATTTTATGTTACGCCGTCTTCACGAAATGGGCCTCTGAATTGAATCGCAGTCCTGGCCGAAGAATCACACAACTCTGGCCACTAAGTCCACCAAGTACGAGAGGGAAGGAACCGTTAAAATGACTACGCCTCAATCCTCCGGATGAAGCACCCGGGATTGCTCCTTATCGCCCCCGACATCTACGTAAGCGATGAATTACGCGCGGTCGACTTCTTTTCCTGTCTGAGACGCCACGAAATATGGTGCTTTTCTGTGACGAGAAAGGTCTTGGGAAGTAGGTTGGTTTTTCCGCACGCTTTGGGAGATTTGAAAAGGCGAGAGAACCTCCGCGATTCGAGGATTGACGACAGCGAATTTTGAGGCGCGCTGGAAATCGGTTCTGTGTAAAGAGATCGCGGAAAAGAAAAAGAGAAGATTGAGTGCGGAGGCGTAGGAAACTCTTGAAGATATTCGGAATCTATTCAGCAAAGGGCGGTTTTGCGAAATTCTGATAGAATTGGATTTTATTTTCGCGAGTTTTAAAAATCAATTGAAAAAATACGGGACTAGAAAATGTCTCTCCTGACAATCCTTACCAAGCCTCAAAAGAAAGAATATTTTATTATAAAATTAAAGTAAATTTTACTTAATAAGTCTGGAGAGCTTTCCAGGAAAAGCTGACGATTGTGAGACTTATAGCTAACTTTTCACAAAATTAATGTAGAAATAACTTGAGAGTCTTGGATGTTTAAAGTGATATACGAGGGTGGTCTGAAAAGTTTCCGACCCCAGATCTTTCAGAACTTTCAGAAAACATGTCGAGAAATGGCGAAATGTCGGAAAATTTTCAGACCACCCATGTAGATATCTGTCATGGTGTTGCACTGATGGTACATGACCAAGAATATTAATCACAAAGACGAAGAGAAGTTGTTTTGAAATATTTTAACGTATCTCGATTTAATCGATGAATGAGAAGGAAAATAATCTCTCGATAAGAAGCATAAAATTTTAGTTCCAATATTAAATAGTTGGAGGCCTAGCGATAGAAGACCTAGTAATAGAAGATCTAGTAATGATAGTCCTAATATTAGAAGACATAAGAAAACCTCAATCCTGGTAGAAAATTTTTCTCCTCGTCTCTAATACATACATTAATTTTCTAGAATATAGAAAGAAATAAATCTAAGAACAGTTCACCAGCAATCCAGTCCGAGTCGCATGTAATGAATTGTCGCAATACATAACTTCAGCATACCCATTGTAAAATACAATATTGCACCATACTTTACGTACGCGATATGTCTGGGGACATTTTGAGACACGGGCAGCACACCCATTTAGATAGGCGGGGTGGATGATCCTCATTCCGATTCCCATCCAATTCCGCCGATAACACTGGAACTGCACGTGGCAACCGTATGCCAATTCGTCCTCCTTGGATGTTACTCCATAGGGGCGACCATAACCATTACGTTTGTGTAAACGGCCCATCGGGACAACGGCGGCGGGCGAAACCACATGTACCCTTCCTTCCGTCGACAATGAAGCACTCGCCGAGATACACGGGTCAAGCATCTTACTATCGCCATGGGTGCATAAGTTACGATAGGCGGATAAAGTTCCATTGTTGCGGCATTGTTGTCTCGAGTCCTTAAAACCGGAGGATTTTATGCTCGGGATGATCATCCGCGGTGATAAAGGGGAGGACGTAGATCTCTTTCCTTAATGCCACGGAGTAGTAACCCATACGACTGCGGCGGGAGATCCTCCACCCACGGCGAGAACTTCTTTTAAACATCCACGCAACAAAAGGTAGACGAATGGAAAGCGCCCCGCCCACAGACGGAGGGTGGGAAATTGAGGTATGGGGTGGAGAGAGAAGGGGTTGAGTGAAGGTGGGAGGAAAAGAAAGCGGCGCTTCTAGACAGGGGTTGATTTAGGCTTTCAGAAGGGCTGAGATTAGATGGCCTCTCTTAGGAGTCATCAGAGAAAGAATGTTGAAATATGAATAGAAGTATGAACCACCGAAATCTCAGCCCCTTTACGGCAGATAGAATAAAAACTACTGCATTATAAGTAGTATTTCAATGAATTAATGTGAGTAAAAGTTAATATTCAATATAATATATTCATATAGATGCATAAAATTGTGATATATTCTATAATCATGTTTAAATTACCCATCTTATTATTAATGATTTCTAGAAAAAAATAACTTGCGAAAACTCCGTTTTTCTATAAAAATTTTTACAAGGACGCAACGGAGAGTTCCTAAGCACAGTCATATTCAGGCCCTCTATGAGAATTCCTTAGCTAGCTAGGGATCCATAAGATAACATAGAAGGATCCGCGAGAAATAGATAACAGATAAATACAAATCATATCAATTGAGGCAGCTGAGATTTGGAGTATATCCAGCACGAATGAATAGTCGATGAGTCGACTACCTACACGATGATTTTATTTGCAATACCGGTTACCAAAAGAAATCTTCGTAGAGATGTTATTATTTTTTTCATTTATTACTATTCTATCATTCTATTATTTTATTGTTACATTAGTAAAAAAATTATTGTTATATTATTATTGTATTATTAAATTATTATTATTTTATTGTTATATTATTACATTATTATTATTTTATTGTTATATTATTACATTATTATTATTTTATTGTTATATTATTACATTATTATTATTTTATTGTTATATTATTTTATTAAATTTTCTTAATCTAATGAAGATTAATAATATTATTATTCTTTTTTCGTTATTCATCCATTTTCATTCATTCATATCGTTCTCTAGCTTTTTTACATTTTTACAATCACAATACTATTGATTTCGGATCGCAATGCATTTTCGCGGCACCCATCCCCTGTCCAAATCCAGGGTTATGCGTAAAATCAAGGGCGCTGGAGAACATCCAAGTAATGGCAGTAAGAAAGAAAGGGAAAGGAGGGGTTTTCCATGCGTGTGGATGATGGCGATGCACTTCGTGGGACGAGAGAACGCACTGAGAGAGTGAATATAACGTGCGATTAGAGGTTTTTAAGGGATTGAAATATGGCGCGCAACAATGCGAATCCCATCCAAATTGCACTTAATCGATGCAAAGTGCGCGGGAACGATATGTTATTAGAGTGGGGATCTGCTCGTTGATCTGGTGAGCGAAAGCGATGGCAGAGAGGGCGATGAGCGTGAGGAATGGGGGTAAGATCAGGGGACGTAAATTACTCTCTCTCTCCCAGTTGGAATTACCTTCTTCGCTCTCCGATGTAAGTGATTCGACATGACTTTCTTTATACTTTAGTCATGAGGCGACGATAGCGCCGTGGGTGGCATAGGACTACTCCGTTTACAATTTAAATGCGTGCCAGCCTATCTACATCACCAATGCGGCGCTGAAAGGTATGTCGTGAGGCGGATGTTTTTTGAACTTGGAAGAGAATGGATTCAATAAACATCCACTAAATACCTGCCTTGTATTTTTACGAAGATTTCGTGCAACCCACTACATTCCGATTTGCTAACGTTTATCAGGGAATTCTGATTAATCCAATTCGATTTTCTTCACTTTATGTAATCGATGGTATTAGTAGATGATTTATAAAAGATTATGATAAATGAAAACTATTACAACTTACATACCGTATCATGACACATGAAGCTTAATCCTTTCGTGCAATCCTTGTGCAACATATTTTATAATTTGCAGTATACTTTATAATTTTAAATAAAAATTTATTAATTTGTCTCCAATTTCGCAAACGGCTACCGGGCAATATCTTCATTTATTTTAGCTAAGAAAAACTGTATTTATATTCTAAATTTTTCATTTATACAGTATAAAAACAAGTTTCGTAGATTTATTGTTTTGTACCCTCTGTACATGCAATCTCACATTAGGAAGCAATTATTATTCCTGAAAACTTGATGAACTTCAACAAACCTAATCAAATAGCAGGTTCCAAAGACACTTTTCAAGAAAAAAGGTGCAGAAAAAAGGAAAGCAACAAGTTTTTAGTTCTATTAAGTAGTTCCGCAGAATTTTGGAAAAATTTCAACTTCTATACAATCCTAAAGTAAGAGTTGAAACGTGAGGTTCTTAAATAACAATCTGTTTCTGAAATTGTGGTTATCTGTAGTTAGTTTCAACCGCCTATCTAATAAATTGAATCCAACCTCCAATTCCATCATTGGTACCCAAATAGCTATCCTGAATACGTTCCATAAAACCGCATAAGAAGTCGAATCTCACTTCAACTCAAGCAGCACCGCAAACATGAGCCAGCGATAGAAAACCAAACTATGACTACCATAAGAATCTCAGCGACGGAAAAATGTACATCGACAAATTAAAAAAAACTCCGCTACCTACACAATAATGTCTCTCATTCCATTACGAAAGCACGTCCCATTGATGAAAAAACCAGCGAGATATAACGTATGCGTCTCGTTCCCTCCCTTATTACCATGCCATCTCCGGAGGCACAATACCGTTTTTCATCTGCATTAGGGAGGTTTAAATACGCGAATTCCCTTGCCAAAGGAGCGCTCCAAAGCAGAATAAACCGAACGAGAGGAAAAAGAGGATTTTTGGGAGTCGTGAGACATCTTCCCGTCGGATGTTTGGGCCTGTGGTCGGGTTGCGACGGACGGGCAAAGCGGGGCTGAGAGGTTAATTAAAAGGGCGGGATGCGGTTTCAGCCCAGTGATGGAAACTAAGGGACAGACGGAGAGAGGGGACCGCAACGGAAAATTCTAGGGTGTATTCCCAATGTTCCCCTCCGCAAAAACCACTCTCCCTTTTTCTTCACGTGCCTTATCTACTTCTTTCCTTCGCACCTCTTCCTATGCGGATGCCACTAATCATCCCGCGGGAAGGTGGAGGAGACAGGAGTTGCCAGAACTGCTATCTGGACTGCCGGAGAATACACGAGGATGAAGATAAATCGCTGGAATATCTGGAGCGGATAAACTGTTGCAGCGCGAATTCTTTTCTATTTGTGTTCTAGTGAGAAAGGAGGAGATAAAATCGGGGGGCAGCAGGGTGGGAAGATTCGTTTAAAAGGCGTATCCCGGTAAGTTATGCAAGCCTGCAAAATTTGCATTTATGATATAGGATTCTTTCATTTTAACTATCTCTTTCTGTTTATATAATTAGCCGAAATTTCCAGAAATTTTCTAGATATTGCTTGATGGCACAACATTCAGGGAGAGCCGAATATTTAAGACATTTAATGAAATTAAGAATTTAAATTAAATTTACATCACTCGCTTACTTTAATTCGTTTACCTATGCTACGTAAATTGTTTTTCCTTAATTATTCACAGAAGAAAAGCTGAATTGGCTATTATTTACGGGGGGTGCGAATCTTCAATCCCGTCGTTTACTTAATTAGGAAAAAATAAACATAAATTATCTTTATAAAGAAATTATATGAATATGTAATGATAAAAATAAATCTAAATCAAAACCATCAAAATCTTTCGTTTGATGCTGTTGAAAAAAGTCAGTCATTTTTCAAAACTTTCTATGAATTAAGATGTGAAATTAAAGAATCTACGTATATCTTTCACGGCTTTAAGAAATTGTATTGTAGTTTTAGTAGCGTAAAGGTATTGAAGACGTTTACCTTTAATTTAACTTTAATGTTTTAAATTAAGTTACTAGCTCTTCTTAGTTAAATCAAGCGGTGAAGGAATTAGCATTAAGGTGATCTTAAATTAAGGTGGTATTAAAGTTGTGGAATTTAGTATACGAAGTGTTTGATTTGTCCAAAATTGGCATCAATTCTTTTTTTATTTAATATTACGTCTTCTTGACCTTAGTGAACCCGACACCAAGTCTGTACGTATTTTCTTTAAAACTCTAAATGTTATAATATATAAATCCAAAATAACCATCTCTTCCATGAAATGTCGCAATCCATAGTATATCATATCCATCTTTCAGTAATTATCGACATTCATCCCTGGCCTATTCTTTTCTGGTTTTGTAAGAAAGTAAAAAATAGCGAGAATGGTAATAATCGACGTAGAGGTCATGTTGGTGCAGAATATTTCTAAGATTCTGAGCTAGATATACGTATAAAGCAAACGAAAGTAAATTCCGCAACTCATATGCCATCGATCTTCGCTGGAAATATTTTAAATCCCGTTCACAAACACGGAAATATTTTAAAGCTCGTTCATAAACACTGCCGCTGCTCTATTTCAAAGCAGCTGTAATCAGCTGTGATCCAGAATTTAAACTCTCCGGGAAATCTACCACTCGTTGAAATGTTCTCTAACTGCTGCAGCTATGCACACGAAACGCACATTTATTTTTAGCTCCGTATTTCTCCCGAACAAGCATGAAAGACAGATCACTCACCTACATGCCAACCCGCTTAAAATGGGAACGATTTGGTTAAGATTTTCACGCAATTTATTTTCCTTCCTTCATTTCTATAACCCCGTTCGTGCAGCTTGAATTTATCCTGAAACTATTCTTCACCTACCAGCGAAAACCGGCTAATTTACCTGGAATATCGCTGACGAATTAACAATAATCTACACGATCGCGTATGTCGGTGAGCTAATTAATGTGAAATAGTTCGCAGTGAATATAGGAAAAACGATTGCGGAGATTAACTTGAGGTAATAAACTTGCGATTTGCTTCGTGAGAGATCTATGAAGTGTGGGAAATCGAAATTATGAGGAAAACTCAGGCCAACTTTGCTTAGGATAGATGTATGGGCTACAAGTAACAAAGAAAAGTTTTTACGATTACTACATATTTGCTATGTTTATCCCAACAAAATGATCTTTGAATCAAGGCTTGTCTGAGCGAAATATAGGCCTCCAAGATTACATTTAACCCACTCAAACATTACATCAGACGATTACATTTAACCCACTCAAACATATTACGTAAACTCACTCAAAAAATCCACTTCCTAACCAGAATTCGAAGCCGGAATCATAATGTCCCAAGTCTTGCTCCCTAAACCCCTACACCTCCGAGGGCCGCAATTGTTTATATTTAACTGTTGACGGCAGAGGGCAATGGCAATCAAATTACAGTTTTAGATGAGATATTGAGATTTTATCCTTGATAACTCCAAGTATTTTTCTAGATCGAGCGTTGCTGCTGTCTTTAAACCAAAGTCGCAAATAACTCATTAGTTGAATTAAGATAACAGGTGAATAAATAATATGATTGTAGATAAATATACATAATAAATCTATATCTATTATTCTATGTATAAATATATGGAATTAGGTGAAGTAAGACAACGAACGTAAATCATACTGCATTCAAATTACTAAAGTAGGTACTGTAAATATATTTCCTTACGCGCAAATCCATTCCTCACTAAGACAAAGGAGTGAGCAAACCTATCGCAAACTTCGAGTGTAGAGCATCGGAATAAAAAGATACATATTGATTAATTCATTACCGGAACGAGGACTGGAGGAACGGACGTTACACGACGCTGACTACACGACAGCGCTGTGACGAAGTTAAAATCTCGTGATGTCCAAATTATAGAGCGTCTGTTCCCTTTTTCCTCCCTTCTTAACTCGTCAATGGCTCGCCGCCGCCTTCCCCTTCTCCTACACCTGCTTTCCCACTGATTACTCGGCCGACCGCAACCACCCCATCTCCGAAGAGCGAATGGCAAATGAGAAAGAGACGCCTCGAAAAGGCTCTATGCAGACCCTTTCGGCGGGAGAAAGGGTATGGAAAGGCATGAAAGAGAAATGGGAATAAAAGAGGAAAAGAAAGGGGATTGCAGGAACAAATAGAGAAATGAGGGAAGGAGCTAGAGGAAGATAAAGCGAAATAGCTGCGCTTTGGAGAGGAACTTTTTAGGGGATGAGAGTGCCCGAAGAGGGAGATGAAACAAAAGAAAGGGATTAGGAAGAATCGGACTAATGAAGAAAGGAATGAGGAGAATTAAGAGAAAAACGAAGAATGCTATCTCGTCTGGGGTTTGATTATTAAAAGATGAATATGAACATCTCCGACGAGAGTGGACCACTATTCGCAGTTTTCATTTATACCTAACCACCCACTTATAATTTTGAACTAATATATAGAAGAATTCTTACTTCATTTGGCCTTTTCCACAAACAACAATATCTGAGGTAAAAGAATGATAGCTTTGCGTATTCTAAAATAAATAATTCTCCTGAAATAACTTCAGTAGTAATTCCACGACGGGAAAACGCATTCTTAAAATATTGAATGCATCTAAACCCATACAGACAATTAATTAAAAGATCAAAATATGACAAATTTTTAAGGACCATATGAAGAGCGAAAAGGTCAATGTAGTAGAAATAGAACAAGAAAGAATAATTAAACATGGATAAAGTGCAAATTATCAGTGTAAATTTATGATACAAAATTTCCAAGAAAGGGCGTGACTTCAACAGTGCGAACATTCGATTTAGTAACGAGTCTAAAGATAAATGGACCAAAGAAACTATACGCTATCCATCTTAGAAGACTATTTTCTAAATTCTGTTTGTCATAATAATACGGAGAGAAGAAAAGAATAACCCAAATGCTAGATCCGAAATGCAATAAAGTAAATTCGAAATGCATACAAAAAATACGCACGGGATTTGGTCAGGAGCTCTTTTGGAGCAACGACCGCCGCTACTCCCTGAAGGGCTGTTGAAGCTACAGGGACGCTTAGGGGAAACGTTGTTGCGGGCGGAGGAGGGATGCGTCGGGAGGGACTATTACTTTCAATCTCGGTCTGATTGCGGGGGAGAGCTATGAACCGCTCTCCTAATAGCTTAGATTCATTGCAAAATTTGCGTTGATCTTATGCGATTGGAGAGTTTGCTATAATTCACTCCATGCACAATCATCAACCACCAATCATCAAAAATCATTAGACGACCCCATAAATGATGTGAATAAAGAAAAAGAAAAATAAGAAGGAAAATAAATTTATATTCGTCTTCAAAAGATCAAAAAAAAAACCAAAAATTTCCAAGTGATCGTGAATAAGCGAAATATCAACATTTACTCAGATAAATTTCGTAACAACTTCATGCGTGGACTTCGTAATGGAGGATATTGCTCATCGATAAAGGTTTCGAAATCACTACATCGATTATTGAGTGTTTTTCTTCAATAAATATTATTAGAAACGAGGTATAAAAATAACACTAAAACGAAAAATCCAAAAGATATTTTATTACAGAAACTTGACAAAGAAGTTGACTGTAAATGGTGAATAAAATAATTCTTTATCCTAATGTAAAACCCTTCATTTTCTCGGGAATGGTTTCAAATCTTAAAGCGGAATAACCTATTATTCATCGAAATATATAAAAAATTATCAAGAAAAAATAATAATATCATCATACCATCTGTAGAGATCAAATCTTTATCATACATAAGCCAGCGTAAAATAGCAAAGCACTACAAAGAGTTACATTAAGACTGCTTCGAAAAGATAAGAAACAAAAATACTGCGAAGCACTCGCAAAATTAGAAAAAGATGGATAAGTAAATGTGGCGGATGGAGTGAACGTGACATAGACTTAAAGAGCAGGTAAAAAGGATACGGATTTAGAAGGAACTGTGAAGAGAAAGGGATGAGATAACACCAGGTGAAGGTAGAGAGATAACGGAAGATAAAAAGAGATAACGGGGGAGGCAGGGAAAGAAAATGCATGAGGGAGTAGATATGTAGGGGAGAGAAAATAGCGCTACCGATGGATCGCAGCAAGCGTTCCAAAGTCGCGTTTTTTATTCGCTCGATCGCCTACTATTCGTTTCCCTCTTAAGCGCTCTCTTCTTCTCTGATCGCAGAGATCGAGACCCCGCCTGCATCAGATAGCGCCACGTCCATAGGAAAATGCTCCCAAAACGACGTCGAGCCTCTTTTCAGAAGATATTTCCAGCGCTGCAAAGAGATAGTAACTCAATGCGACGCCCATGAACCAACAATTTTACAATTTGAAATATCTGGCCTTTCTCTACTGTCTATTAAGTATTCACCTCGGAGGCGAGTTTGAACGTCAAATCCTTCAACATTCGCCACCAAAGGCTCTGTAGATGGAATTGAGGCTTACTGGACAAGAAGAGTGAGATGGTCTTTCGTGAGGGAATCAAAATATCATGAGCGGAATAAGTTCAGTACAATGGCCCTGTGAAAAGCACTATTCATAAATTCGATTGGGGTCACCAAATGAATGTTACTCTTCGACATGCTTCATACCTTTGTAGCTTCGATACTATCACAGCCATTACCAAGACGAATGTTAAATAACTTTTCTCTTAACTGTACAAAAAGACAAATGAAAAGCATCCCAGATATCAAGATGAGATAGCCGGGACCTATCCGTAACATGAGGATGAAACATTGCTTAATTATGCGCCAGCACTTTAACATCAAATTTGAGGAAGATGATTAAAAAGTTCGTCTTCAAGGTCTCCACTCATATTTCGCAAGATATCGTTGTATGAAACAAATTCTACACAACAGTTGTAGTATTGGCTTGGATATCATATTGAATAAATTATCCACTCATTCCACCACCACCCAGAGAATATTTAAGTTTATTTATTACTTTAATTCAAAGCATTATAATTCGAAACTTTATGCTATTTTGAGTCCTCCCTGGGGTTCCATCATTAAAATTGTAAAGATGAAGAACTACAATGGGGAGTTTACTTTAGTCGGTGATAATGAAAAATTGATGCTATAATTGCAGAAGAAGTCGATGACCAGCCTACGCTTCACTAAATTTAAATTATTTTGTCCCTCAGACTTATTTATCTGCTATTTTGCAGCCGGAGGTTTTGAAAACAAAATAGCTCATATTATCCTTTAATTTAGTTCGTGATGAAATTTCTTTCCCTGTGAACAATATCGGACGATCATCAACGGGTCTGTGTGGTGTAAAGAAATTCCAGCACACGGTGAACCCTTCGTCTATTAGAGAAATTTGTAAGTTTTACCCAGAGTACATAACAACCGCTACGGAGCTGCGAATCGCCACGGAAACGCATCATGACAGCAAGGTGCACAAAAATAAGACGCAGTTTTTTAACACACAGCAGCTGTTTCACAAAATGGCTCTATTATAAGAGAGCTTTCGGAGCTGTGCCCTCTTGCTAAGTCCATCGCTAGACATTTAAGCCTCGGTTTAGTCCGCCGTTGTTAGAGAGCGCCGAAGGGTGCGAATCGGCTCTTAAACTCCATTTGACGTCGCGTACTACTCCAGTGTACGTTCTCTCAGCTTCCACCTTCTCGTGCATTTTCACGGGTTGTTGGGCACTGGCCTTAATTTCGGCTGGCACTACAAGGGAGGAAAAATGTCGCTGCGCTCGCTTCCTTCTTTTTGCCTTCCTTTCGTCCGCCCTTAGTCAGCTGACTGCCTCGCTGTGCACTGCGCTCGAGAACGCCCTCCGGGCCCACAGTGCGGCCTTTACGTCCATATATATTTGCCAACTCCTATTAAAAATATTAAAAATCAAGATTTCGTGCTCGACGCTAAGAATTAAAGCTTTCCCGTTGAAATTTTTAAAACAATCGCGCTCCTTATCTCATTCAAGATCGGGATCTTTAAAATAAAATATTTCTCGTATTAACAGCGCGTCGTCCAAGCGTAAAAATGTGACACAATAAGTGCCGGAGAGATTTCCGTGTACGTGTAAATTATATATCCAGGTTCTCTTGCAGCGGCATTAAACTCTTTTAAAATCAATTGCGATTCAAATTATAATGCTCGAAATGATCGATCCTAGAATAAATAATAATAATTGAAATGGTTAATGATACTAGACTAAAGCTAATAACACGGACTAAAATCCTAGAAAAAAACTAAATCGTATTTCTATAAAAAAAAATTACTCTCTCTTCGGTTCAGAAGATGTACTAAATACCCAATTGTCAGGTGAAAATCAATTAAAGTAATATATGACATCTAAGAGTCTAGATTTCTCTTCATTCGAAGCTTTCCATTTGTCTGGATCTCATTCAGTCCCAGCATTTATGCATGTGTTCTCGTTTGCGAACTCCATATCTCTCCTATTTCCATACAGATAACTCCAAGAGGTATGCGGAACTTCTGTAATATTTCCAGCTTTGAACGTAGCTTAGACGAGAATGTCTTTGTCTAGTGCGAAGTTCTGTATCTCATCAACGAAGTAAACAGCTGCAATGATTTGGAAAGTAGTGCGGTATACATGATGCTGAATGATAGCATTCGTATAGGGTTCACCTTTTTGAATGCTTTAAAAACTGGCATTTAAAGAGTCATTTCCAGTAGTAGCAGTATTGTTAAAATTACTAAAGGAGAATAATTTACTCGCTCTAATACATTTGGCTATCTGGGAACCTAATTTGCATAGCACTTACGTGTACTTGTTCCTATTACAGCATTTTAGGTAAGAAAAGGATAAATACCTCTTGCCTACAAACACCCATTCTCACCACATAGCTTTTGTTACTAGTGATGGAAAGTCTTCAGATTCAAACACATCTGCCCGAATACTTTGCAGTTAGACGATTGATATATTTTTCTTTCGACTGTCATAACTCATGGTGTTCTCTCTATATAAAATTTGATTATAATATTATGATTATTCACTTAAAAAGAATAAAGAGCGCAAGCGAGAAGAATCACATGCGAAAGTAACAAAGTATTCATCCGATACAAATCAGCAATATAGAGATGCAGGTGAGTGAAAGAGAATGCAGCAAAAAGAGTTTCTCGTTCGAATTATTAATATTCTCTGGGAACAAAACTTAAAGAGGATAAAAAATTTCTCGGAAGAAAAGAACTTTTTCTTCATTCAGATCCAGTTATTACATCCATCCCTTCATTTGGAGCGAGTCTTTCGAATAACATAAGGCAAAACGAGCCGTTCATAGCCTGAATAACCAAATGGTGAATATCATCATTTTTTTTACAACACTCGCATGTCCTTAGAACTCCTTTCTCATGCTCCTTACTTAGTTTTTATTTGCCCTCACGGGAACGGAGGATGCTCCGGAGCAGAATTAGAAAACGAGGAAATTTTTACACAACATTTTTCTCCGCAACAGCGCGGAGTTTGAAAATTTCGTTCAGACCGAACGTAAAAATTTTGCCTTTTCAGCGAACCCTTTGTTCGAATATTTGCACGCGCTGTCGGAAGTAGTTTCAAACAATAAAAAGGGAGCCATCCGATAGGAGAAATACTTCCCGCCTCCTCTTCACTATCATCAAACGACGTAGGTGGAGTTCTCGAGATCCTTATTGAGGAATAAGCCGACGCACGTGTTGGAATAAAATCCGTCTGGTAGCGCTGTTACAGGAGAGCACTTTTCAGCGATGCCCCTTTGTAACGCTCACGAACGTTGGAGCTTTCATTTTTAATAGGGCATAGTGGGAGTTCCTACGTACACCCCTCAGTCACACATCACGGGATCATAAAAATCTCTCTGACTTGGCCATTCCGCTGAAATGAGCGGGAAAGCATCGAAACGGAAAAGGGGAAGTTTCTTTCTGCTCTTGAGCTCGTGAATATGAATTGAATGAAGATGGCTCACTGGATTCTCATGAAAATTTCACGGCGTTTTTTTTTGCCCATGTCCAAAGCACAATTCCAGTGTACGGTAATGTGATTTAAGGGCACAAAAGAAACTTTATATAGTCATGTATAAATTGATGAACCGAAAGATTCATTCGATTTCAGTACCTTTTCGAGGCTGAAAAACTTTAAAATGCATTGAGTGTTCTGATAAAACATAGATGAATTGATCATTTTATTTGATTTTCACTGAATTTGATTTTTTAAGGAGATAGCCATTAAAGTTATATTATATTATTCCTGAAATATCCTATTAATAAAATCTAAAAATTATCTTCAAAAATAAAACATGAATATCACTATTATTTAGAATATTTTGTGATACATCTACTTCCAGTTACAAGTTCGAGACAATGTGTATGTATATGTATGTATATACGAAAGGACAGCTGAAATATGGGATTTCTGGAAAGGCAAATGGGTAACGTTTCGTGATGAAAGCGTCCCAGGTTCGATATATGGTAGAGACACCTTGAAAAAGCAGCAAATTGACCTCAGGTATCAGGCACTTTCATAAAGAATTGCTACGTCTACTCTACTAAAATGAGATATTAACATCATCGAGCACGAATTATCAAATATTTCAACATGACATCACTTAAATCATTTTATATCTATCATAAAATAAATTCATTTAACCTAATAGATGTATCCCGGCGGACATGAGAAGGAGAAACATTGACAATCATAAGTATTATGTTACTTAAAATTACTTTTTACTACAATAAAAAGTATCCATAGACCGATAATAAGTTACTTTACTCTTGTTGGTTAAAGTAAGAACAATATTCCTCCAAATCTCACTATTCTACGGTATTTAAGCAAAGGTACGGCAGCTTCGAGAGCGTCAAATGACTTCCAAAATAATATCTCCGGATTATTTAAACATGAGCTTGGCATTCCGAATAGTTACCTCATCCTTCTTGCTCCGTAATAAGAGCGAAGCTGTTGGTGGTCCAAGGGGAGGAATCTTTTCCTGCAGCACTACTCCTTCTTCGACTCCTCCCACCCGCCCTCGCCTCCACAACTCTTCAAACAGACAACCCGCAATCCAGTCTAGTTTCAGTCTACATCAATTGCCTCTCACCTCGTCTAACTTCCTCCTGTCCCCATTCCTCTCATTTCCCTTTATTCACTTAAACTGTCCCCTTTCATACCCTCATAACACTCTCCACTCGCGCCAACGGCTGCAAAACGAAACTACTAGGAATGTTTAGCCTCTCCGTCGTATATCAAGCTCCTACGCCGGACATAAAGCGCGCATTCCAACTGAGAGACTGGATGTTTGCACTTTTTTAACCCACGACATTTCCCTGCTTATTTGCTTCGAGAAAGCTTCTTTAACCTCTCCTGTTAGAGAGAATAGCCCTTTTAAGATAGGGTCACTGATTTTATTTGACCAATTGCACAGTATATTTCAGTCTCGTGAAGTTTTATCTTACCTCGCCTAATCCCTTTATGCCTTACACTTTCCATTGTTCGTAAGCCATCTTCATGTACGTTCTTTCCCTTTTCTATAGATCTCTAGTTCATTCTCTTCTACCTTTTTAACTTAATATTAATCAATATTAAACCTAAAAATTTAATTTCCATTAAAATCATTATTGGCGTTATTGTTTCTCTCAAGACTATGCATCCTTTAATTCTACTCCACTCAATTTCCACATCCTTCTCATGAGTCTCTCATCTTCTTATACATTTCCTTAGGAACTACATTCTCGCTACCCATCTTTCTCTTTTTCTATTATTTTTACCTCTGTGGCTCACGCCTTTACTCATTATACCATTTTTATTCACTTAGCAAATCCTCCTTGTCGTTTTCCGTATTCTACCCACCACTTTTTCCCTATTTTGTAATTTCCTTCCTACTCTGCGAACTCTATTTTCCATCAGTCTCTATAATTCCATCCCTTTCTATCAACTAATTCATTAGCATTCGTTCCTCATTCCCTCACAATTACACGTCAAGATCTTTTCCGTGTAGAAATCGGTGCATTTCATTTCAGCTTACACTTTCCTCAGCCCAATAAGATTACTTATAGGTATACAACCGGAGGTTCATATGGAGTCATCCTTGATAATTAAGCGTCAGGTCAATCAATCCACCCATTTTCTTATCTCGGTTTCGCTCCACCGACCAATCCATCCTCTTAAATCATCCATCCACTTCATCACGTCCTTTCTCTCTCTCTCTCCGGCTTCTTCACGCTCTATCCTGCTTGCTAGGATATTCCTATAATTCCTCCTTCCCTTCAGCCCGTTAGCTATTTTCCTCCTACGCGTAATACCGGCAGGCCCTTCCGGAAACTCGTCCGGCGACTTATTAGTCCCAGGAAATAGCAGGCGAAGGAGTCATGCTCTTGCTTCGGCACGCCTTTGCCCTTCTCTTACCATGAATAGATCACGACGCCGTTCTATCGCCTCCTTCTTTCGTCCCTTTCTCAGCACGTGCCCATGACTCCTGAGGGCGACCCCTTAAGACGCCTCCCGTCCAGGCGTCCCTCGATTTCTTTGCCTTCGAAACATCGCTTTCCTTTAATCCAATTGCGATGCCCCGCCCCCTCCTTCGGGATCTCCCGTGAAAATTTAAAAATGTAATTCCCCCTTCCTCTTCCCTCGACTTTTAAGATGTAGAGCATCCTCTCGTTAGGCCTTTTTCGATTTGGCGAAGGATTTTTTCGGGTGAGTAGAGAGGAAGTGTAATTTTCTTTACATAGCGCTACCTTTCATTACTTTGTTAGGAATTGTAAAGAGAAATCGATAAGTGCTATTTTTAAAGGAATCGTCTGACTGAATATTCACAGTGAGATGTATAGGTTTCTACTGGCTACCACTCTGAGTTTAAATGTAACAAAAACCTATTCCTGAATAATTTTTATCTACTGGCAAATTAAATGTTATTTGAAATAATAATGAATTATACCTTTTAGCCTAAGTGGGAAAATCAAATATTTTTCGTAAAAGATTCAGAGAAGCTTTGATAGAATTTTTAAAAGTAAGTACTTCGACAGCTGTGACGATTTCGTACATGCACTCTCACCGGGAATCGAACCCGGGACCTCTTTCACCAACTATGGAACCTTTTAAAGCTATTAAACGAATCTCTTAACCTGAAAATCACTCGCGATTTTGTTGAATGATATCAGCGGTTCATGGATCATTGGAAGTTTTAGTTTATTGGAGAACTACTTTTTTTAGCAACTCAAGTAGCTCGATCGTAAAAGGAGCCAGTTTTTTCCATTAAGGAAGATGAACAATAATTTTTCTCCATCACATGAGTATCCATTTGTTAATGTTACTGTCCTCCACAACATTTAATCTATCCAAAGCGGATCTTAGCCGAACCATCTTGCGGGAAAGTTCTCCAGCTCACCTCCATATTTTTCAAATATTTTCCTTAAGTATCTCATCCGCTGCAGGAATTTACGCTCTTTTAACGACTTATTTCGCATAAAATACGGTCGCAAGTTTTCTTTCCCGGATACACTCTTCCAATTCCACGGATGTTAAAAAAAATGCTTTAAAATAAAAGAAAACGTTTGAAGGGCGGTTTTCGTTTATATACGTCGATGACATCAGCGGACAGGTTCGGAGAGGCGAACCATTTCATATGGAGTGCGGATTGAATTCGAGCGACGACATTCTTCGGATGATACGAGGATTGTCTGATCTCAGAGTCAGGGTCAAGGGCGAGAGATGATTCTTTCATCGGATTTACGACCTGCTTTTTCTTTCCATTGTGTTGCCAGTATTCGCGATCTCTTTCACATGATCTACCAGGAAACGCATCGTTCTGTTTTCTTTTTTGAAATATTTCCATGAACTCACAACGATCACGCACTGATCTGAGAGTCGTAATAGATGCACCGGTGAGGGATCTTTCAACGTAGTTTTCCGCCGTTTTTTAAGGGGATACCGCTACTAATTTTAATGATTCTTATGTACCTTTTTTCATCACTTATTAGGTTGGCTGCTAATTAATTTCATGGCGATAAATTCTGGTTTTTAGGCATTAATCTTTACATGCGGATGCTCCTCTTTGGCGCCAGTTCGGAAATATTTAGCTCCCACCTGGAATGGAACCCGAGCTCCGGCTGAAAACTCTTGCCTCACAAACGCTATAGTAAGCGAAGAAAAACACAAGATATCATGTCGAGATTTGAAAACAACAGTCATTTAAAAGTCAATTTCCTCTATCCAAAACATGGCCCCTTATTAGTTACGATTTGTTTTCTGCAGTATTTCCTCGAGACCCTCTTCCAATTTAGAGCCGCGACTATTACTTATTACTACACACCATAGGAACTATGTTCCAAAGTTCAGACGCAGGAAAATTAAGCAACATTGCAACAACAAAAATCTTTAAAATGGAATGAAACTACAATTAAATATTCTATAAGTAAAAATCTTACTTTTAAGGGAAAGCGAAAGCAAAGATATAAGTAACCATATATATGTTGGAAGAATATAAACTAAAATAAGAATGGAAACCAATATATTGCATAAATATAAGACAATATGAATCTTTTCAAGAAGAAACAGCGATTCTTTATAATATAAAAATATTAATAGCAGCTTCCGTTAAGTCTGTATTATGACATACGATCCATCAATGCGAAATCGTTTTTCCACGGAGGTTTCCTCAATCTACTTTCCAGTGTAAGCGTATATTTCCTTTCCCATTGTGTAAGGGTGGCTACGTTTTCTCCGTATCTCTTCCTCACATTTTCCTTTTCTGTCACTTCCTTCTTTTCCCACTGCCTTTTCCTTCCTACATGTTCTCTCACTAAGTGAATCCTTTCCAAAACTAAACTTATTTCTAGGAGCGATTCTTGGTCGACCTTTTCAGCGGATGTCTGTTAGCCGAAACTTTTTATTGACCTTATACTGGACCGTTTTTCTGTATCGGATGCCATTCTGTTGGGAGCTGGAGCAATAAAAGGCTGAGATAAACTCTTATAAGATAGACGTCATGTATTTTCATCCATGAGTTACTTTCTCCTCCGACTTCACCTCGCCATTCTCGAGTTTTGATTCTTCTTTCTACGTTAGCCGACAACGAGCGGCATGATACAATGTAAACGTGTGATGGTGAAGTTTTAACTAAGGGATATAACAGCTGCCGAAAAAGCGGTTTACAAGCTGGATGTACAGCCAAGAAAAACTCGGTAATTCTAGAAACCTTCGAGAAATTCAATTCCCACATAAAAAGTTTCGGGTAAGAGAATTGATCAATGCTTATCCTCAAGTTCCTAGCATTTGTCGTGAACTCTTACACATACCAACATATTAATTCAAGATTAGAGTTACACAATTCTATGTTTGATGTTTTATTCACCTATATTTATAGCAAAATAAAGAATTTTAGTGTGCACTAACAATTTTAAGTTATACACTAATACAAATATCAGATGTAGAAGACCCTGGTTAGATGATAGATTCATCATCCGGGGTCGTGTGTATCCTGATTTTTGTGGAATGTATGAATAAAATTGTTAGTGTAAAGTAACTTTATTTACTTTTTTATGGAATACCATCAAGTAAAGACCGAAATCATCGACGTTATGTATTTGTCGTATTTATTAAAAAGAATCCATGAGTGAAGGAGAGGTTAAGGGGAAAAAGGAGAGGGTGGGTTATTAAAAGGAAAGACTAAGAGTGGGTTTTAAACAGTAAAAAATACAACTTTAAGATAAAATTGAAAATCATCACAAATTAAGTATGTGTAATTGTTACTAGAATGATCGATGCAAAATTTTAAGGCGATTAGGGCCCGCGGGGTTTCGCACATAACGCATTTGAGAAAGATCGATTCATGATACTGCAATCAATCGGACTAGTATAGATTTGAATATTGAAAATTAGCATGAATGTGTCTCACAAGATACTTGCGAACTACTAAAGAATTGTTCATTATAAAATGCCTTGAAAATGGGAATTCAAGTTGGGATGCGTGAAAGATTGGAGATATCTATACAAAATCTCAGTAATTAAAATTTTTTAAAATACTGACTAACTCTTGGCAACTAACGCAACGCTCCCTAATAATAATCGACGTCTTGATTGATCGTATGTGCGTGTAAAGAGAAAAAGTCTGTAATTACGATAGCGACCACGGCTGCTCCTAGTCGGCCATGTATCTGAAGATGGTAAAGACAGTAAGAACAGTATCGCAGCATACCAATCGAGAAGCTCTACGAAAATGCATGGAATGTATACTTCGTTTACATTTTTTGTGTTATTAATAACTTTGTTTTTAAAGACGGCCATCACCGTTAATGAATACCATCGATCATGGGTTCCTTTACCTTTGTCTCATCAAACAAAGTCGACAACTTAACGTCTCCTAAGACCGTAACTCTAACACCCTCTTTTAAACCAGACTCAAGCTTGTTCTGGTTACTATTTTACAAGAGACACTTATTTTGCCTCGTGGAACAGAAGGCTCTCGAATGATAAGAAGAGTAAAAGGACCAATCCATGGGAAGGACGGCTTTTCAAAGGGGTGTCAGCTGGGGAAGAAGAGCGGCCAAGAGGTTATCCGATGCTCTCGGATTTCCCAAAGTTGTAAGAGTGTGCTTCGGAGGAAGATAAAAATAAGGCAGATTCCCTTGGACGAGCCACGCACATCCACCCTCTGACCTCTACCACTTCCCCTCCATCCTTATCTTGAAGAGGCTGCGAAGAAGGGATGAAGTCGTGTGCCATTAGCGATCCTTCAAGACAAGGAAGATAAACACGAAGGGTGGATAGAGGCGAGAGATAAAAGGCCTTTGACGAGGTGTAGTCTGCGTAAAGAGGCATTTTAGGAAAAAAACGTAGCAGCGATCATGGGAAGACGACGCGAGCGAGGCTTACTATAGGAGAGAAAAGAAAAACACGCTGCTCGACGTTTAAAAATAAGGGTGGATAGAGAGAATAACCCAGAAAACGAGGTGCTTGAAATCCCTTAACTGAAATTAATTTCTGAAGGAAAAGCTTTAGCGCGGGTTGGTTACAGTTTTGCGTGGAACTGAACGATTTGAAGATTACCAGCTGATCAGCTTCGGAGCAGCATTGCCCCGAATTTAAATATTCGGAAGAGATTCTTTTATGCTTATGTAAATATTAAAATGAATCAGTTTTAAGGGTGCTGGCTCGCTCGCTTGGTTCAATTCTGCACCAATAATATGAGACGAACCTATCATAGAGTATATAATTCATTTCTAAAAATTCTACAAAAAAGTATACCTGAAGCCGACGAAGAATGTTCTTAATTGTAACAGACATCGCAAAGATGAAAAGCTAGTCTTGCTAACGAGCTTTACTGTAGGACTCAAACACCTTGCGCAGATCTACATGAACACGATTTTCTTTATATGTTCTAAATGTTCCAATCCCTTTTATGGGCGAAATTCCACTTTTAGATCTAGCAGTTCGATACTCTTTAATCTTCTTAAAAAGGCCATTGAAAGTCACTGATCACGGGATCACTTTTAAGAAACATACAAAGATTAGAAAATTCCTGATCCTAAAATGTCTATAATACATTGAAATAAACATAAGATTAGCATTGGATTTATTGAAAAATCATTCAGCTTGACCCAATAATAACATTATTGGGTCAATTAGAAAACTTAAGCAATTAAAATAATAGGTGTAGCATACAGATTGAGTCAATCAGTTTGAAAAGCGTGATAAGCTATATGCAATCGTAAGTTAAATGTCTAAAGTTCATGAGTTACAAAACTCATAACAAGGCTAAATAAATCACGAAAAGTTCCTCAAAGAAGAAAACGTAGCAAATAAATGTAGATTATACTCTGTCTTTCTACCATTTTAGAGAGTCCCATCAAGTTTAGGCTTCTTCAAAACTATTTATTTTGAGCACTCACGACATTAAATGGGAAAATAAGACGAAGAAAATATTTAAAAAGAAAAATTCATACAAGCATACATCTTTTGGTTGAATGCCCTGGCCATTTCTTTCTCGCGATACGACGCAAACATCAGTCGGATGTCAATCTACATTTGGAGAAGTATTGCCCTTGACAGTCAAACATCGTAAGCAATTTTCGAAAGAGAATCTTCGCTTGAGTTGTTGGAGGCAGGGCAACACCTCAGCAGATGAAAGGTTCTGTAAGATAGGGGCGGAATGAGACAGGCGTTTGGAACTTATTCGGAAGTTATGAAGCGGTCACGACGGGAAAATGGATTCTTCATCTGAGGATCAGTCAGCCGCAACAAAAAAAGAGAACCGGGATATTGAAGTGATTTGATCGAAACAAAAAAATCTTCGTCTCCTACGCTATGCTTTCATGGTTGGAAGGCTTTCTTGGAAGAATTTTACGGCACATGAGCATCCGCACTACAAAATTTATCTCAGAGTTACATCGAATTCTTGAAGTTAAAATATGTCCCCGAGTGATCCAATCAGTTATTCATTTCTGATTCCTATGCTTAAAGCTCCTATAACCCAAACGTTTTCATTTTAGTTTGATTTCATGTTTGCTTTCTATTTATTTTCAAACGTTTCAAGTATTCTTGAATAGTTTAGAGAATTCTTGACCGATTTCCACTAGATCAAAATAAATTGGTTTTAAATGGCTGTATTGAAACGCGGAAAAGCTATATCGATGGCATTTTCAGAACATCATGTTTCAGAACTTCCAAGTGAGATAGGGGAAACTTATAGCAACGGGAATATTTATGGTGACTGAAAGACTGTTGTATATGTAAATCAATATTTTTGAGAAAGCCGCTCTGAGAAAATTGATTTGGACTGTTCTATAATAAATTGACGAAAAAATCAAAGGTTACGCGAGAAATCGCGGAAACTTCTTCAAACCAGAGGGCGGCCGATAACCTGTAAGATATAGGGTGAGGAGCAAATTGTCGGATGAATGAATGTGAGACCATCAGACTGCACATGACCTGAGTTTGCCAATATTCTGCTTGTCCGATATCGGAACTGCACTCAGGATAACGAAGTCAATCGCTAAGTTATTCGAAGAGGAATAATTTCTATGTCACAGAGAAATCGGAAACAATCCCATCATCATAGGGAAATACCCGTTTAAAACGCTCCCGCTTAAGACGTTAACCCGCTTAATACGTGGTTTTATCTCAGTCCTGGTCGCTTTTACACTAAACTCATTGCATAAATACCGCCTAAGAAGCTCTGCAACCCGATTATAACACGGATTTTTTAAGTCCCCAGATACACTGCAGCTCGCTATAGCTCTCCAATCTCGGTCGAAAAATCGAAAATTGTTCCCATTATTTTTTCCTATTTGTCTATTTGGTAAATATCGCTTCCTTGAAGACTGAAATTTGACCAAAATAAGTTATAAAAGATAGAAACTCTCTTTGTATGAAAAGCAGACCATTCTTAAAAATATAACAAAAAGGCAATCACTATTACGCACAGTTCGCGGACTCTTTAGATATCTGTAGCTGTGGCTCGTAAATCACGCTAAAGAAGTCTCCTTTTCGTCTTTAAGGCGTAAAGCAAGCATTTAAACATTTCAGCGCCGAAAAACATCCCTTTTATTTTCTGACGTAAATGAAATAAAAAAATAATATCGTGGTTATGTCGCTACCCCACTAATAATTCGGCTATCACTCGGTTCCCTGAATAACGTCTTTTATTTATTTTTATCGTAGTTTGCTATGAAGATGATGCCGTTCTGATTTCCAGGATACGCCGCAAGTTTTCTGCCCGTGGTTTAAAAAAAGCAATCAATATAAAAGTGCCATTGTACTCCGAAAAGGCACAATTGCGTGCGGGACTCAAGGCAGATACACTAAATCACAGAGCAAGACGTCCTCCGCGACCTTAGCTATTCTGAATCTGTATCGCTCATCGGTGCTCACTATCGACGACTCTTATAAATTATTCGAGCAATTATTTTTCCCCGCTTTGATTCATTCCCCCGCCAACCGCAAAACCGCAAACCGCTCGTAAGACTCTCCGGACAACTCTTTGCTGTCAATCCGCGCAAGACTCCGCATTCCGTGACGAAGAAGAGGCCAATCGATTACCTTCCATAAATTAGCGGATCGATTTCGATTCTCCATGAATTATTTATTCGTTTTTCGTGCCATCTTTACAGTAGCCAGCGCTTATACCGCAAAAGTCTCCGATGAATGAATCTTCAGATATCGGAGATGCGTCGATGTGAAAACGATACGATGACGCCTGGTGTACGGAATTTTCTTCCATTGAAATTTTTTGAAAAAAATTTTTTAGAAGAAATACTCTCCACTTGTTACTGCTTTTTATATTTTGCATAAAATATCCATGAGTCGATGTAAAATGATACGATGACGCCTGGTTTACGGAATTTTCTTCTATTGAAATTTTTTGAAAAATGTTTTCAGATGAAATTAGTTACTCTCCACTTGTTACTGCTTTAATGTTTTGCATAATATTATATATATAATTTAATAATAATATATAATTTTGTATAAATATCCATTTGTAAATATTTAAATGTCGAACGAATCGATAACGAATGATACGATAACGCCTTATTTACGGAATTTTCCCCATATGAATTTAAAAAAATTTAGATGAGATTAATTACTCTCCACTTGTTATTGCTATTATGGTTAACAAAAAATATCATTTTGTAATATGAAATTAATTACTTTCCTCATGCTCTTGCAATTATGTTGAACGAAAAGTATCAATTTGTAAATATTTGAATGACGAATGAATTGAGACTATGAGGTCTCTTTCTACATCTATAAAAATAGCAGGTAATTATTTCCGAATGACCCAATTATGAATATAACGAGCGATTGCAGATAACAACTATAGATTGTTAAACTTGATGGAATGATGAACGAGCCATGAGGATAAGTCAACATTCATTATCATACAAATCTAATAATTAAAATTAATGAAAGGAATCCGTCGTTATAACAACAACACAACATTAGGTGAAAAAACAGCTCCAGATCATTGGTCTTCAAATATAATTTCGAATATTAGAAAACTTAAAATTTTGAGCGATAATCGAGCAATAACTTTGCTCTGTTAAACTTTACCTCGATATAACGTTATGTGTTATGATTCCTTGAATTTAAAAAATTAATCAGATTCTTACCATCTGAAAAGATCGCCAAAAAACGAATGTACTCAATACACAAAGCTCAAATTGTAACATTTCGATGCCATGACCTTGATGTAAATGAGGTTAGAGCTCGATAGGGTCAACTGCGATTAAAAATGCTGTTGCTGAATCATATAAGAAAATGGAAGTTAGTATAAAATGAGCAAAAAACAAAAAAATTTACTTTTACAACTCCCTTTTTGCAACGTTTATTGAATAGGACGAAGAACTTATCCACAAACTTTCATTCAATACTACAGTAATTAGCGTGATAGCCATAAAAAAATGCGATCCCGGGTTCACATCCCGGCATTCCAAAATCTCTTTATTACGACTAATTATAAAATTGGGCTTCGAGATATAAACTCATCCAAATAAAGTCGAGATTGCTGTTATCGTTAAATATAAAACACGATCATTCCCAAGAGTCACGGAGAAAGGGAGAAGAGTCAGGGAGAAAACAAAAAAAAGAATTCCCTCAAAACATAACATGCGATCTCCACGGTAACGAATTCCACTCCGGTAATTAAGCACTTTTCCTTTTGGAAAGATGGGCGAGTTCTCAAAGCGATCGACTCCGGCCACGCACTCCACTTATTCCTCATCGTTTATTCACATATCCTTTCGGTGGAGATCGCCTAGTAAAAGCTGAAATTGACGAGATGCTCGACTACGATACCCAAGATTGAGACTCGATCGAGGAATCATTCCGTCCATTTTTCCAGCCATCGAATTTTCCCTCCCATGTACTTGATCCCGGATATCCTCGTTCGCATCGGAACAACAAAAAATAAAGGAAGCGTCGAAAAAAATGGATGAGTGGGTGCACTTTTTCTGTGGAGCAGACTGACCGCCCTGCCTTCCCCGCCCCGCAACCGCAGCTTCATAATTACCCTCCCCCGTCTTTCCCGCACCCCTATACTTATTTAATGCACGGATCCTCCTTGTGCTTATCCCCTCCCCGCCCAACAACAAAAACACTACTCCTCTCCGCAACCAGTGTTTTGGAGCTGGATTCGTGACCGTGCTATAGTTGAGGGAGTTCCTCGGTGGGCTCGGGAGGAGTAGCAGGGAAGGGAGGGATGTGTTGCGAAATTGTTTAGCGAAGGAGATTTGAATGACGGGCGAGATGCGACAAGAGGGGCAGCGGAGGTCAATGCCGGGTGGATTTTTTCCCCGCGCCGATTCCATTAGAAAACTTTCACTCATCGAACGGTTCGTGTCCTTGGTCCATTGGAAGTTCGCGATGGGGAACGAATCTCGAGGAACCTGATTAATTTTTAGGCTCGCCTCGGGGTAAAAAAAGCTTTACTCTATTAAACGAGAAATGAATTTAAGGGTGACGTGACGAAAAATGTGATGTAACCGAGGGGTTTTGGGGAGAGGTGCTTGTAGTGAAAGGAAAACAATCTCAAATGCAATGCTTGGCTGAGAGAAGAGCATAGTTGTAAGACATGAATAATGAGGTGAAATCAGGGGGAATGATTAGGAAGAAATGAGTGTGAACCTTACAGGACATCCAAATCAGTTGTTTTATCCATTGCAAAATGAATTGAAGTAGCTACTATCTGAAAGAACTAACTTTCTTTTAACTTTTTTTGGTATCAAGAAACAAATCAATCCGGTTTTATGGTCCCATAGCTGAGAATAATTGCTCACAACTCTCATCCACAGCTATGTCTAATGATTCAAAGGAATCCTGTCAAATAATACGCCAATGTATTTGGATGGATAATAGACGGATATTTTCCTCTTGGACTGTTATTATTATCCTCCAAATTACTAAACACTGCAGTTATATAGGTCATACGTTGTTTCTTCCATTAAACTATGGATTTAGGAGAAGTCCAAAAGTGGAGCAAATGGAGATGTATTGGCCATCAACGTATATAACGCACTATTATTTGTATTGCTGCAATTTTAGTCGGTACATCTACAGTAAGCCATCATGAATAATAATACTCCATAAATTTTGTGGAGTTCTGCAGCATATTCAGCTTAACAGTAATAACGTCCTAGTACCGTTTCATGACATTTTATTTCATCACATTACAGCAGACTTATTTCCGGTTCACAGCAGACATTCATCTCATACCAAACACAGCGGAACTGGAATGCTATATTCAAAAGCGAATTCAAAATGCATAGGACGCAGTCATCATTTTATCAAATTGAAAAACCAGATTAAAATTAACTTGAGAGTAAACGAGAGAATTGTTGAATTGAACTGGGATAATAGGCCCATAGTATGATGGAACTTTGAATACATATTCTTTTATGCATTATGGTAACATATGATGACCTCCAACGTCAATGAATAATATAATCGGCTATGTGCATTCATGTTAGCTCTGAGTAATATTCCAGTCAGGATATTTCGTTAAATTAAAAAGGTTAAAAATACGTACATGACTATCAATCGTACTACATATCTTCGGCTATTTTCCATTTATGCGTCGTTTAAAGATGATTCAATTCGATTTATTCAGAGAAAATATTCGAAATTTCAACGAAATTAATTGTTGCCAACCTGTAAATTTTTTTAGGTATTTCGATATTAAGTACTCAAATAGCTAGAAAATAATTCGTGAGCTTTTTCCCTCGCAAAATATCTTCTAAACTGAGAATTTTCGGAAACGTTTCTGAATAAAACCTATTTTTTGCACAAAATGACTTTTATAATTTATATTATTATATAATAATATTTCGTAATAATTATTACGGCATATCACGCAAAAATAATGACGTGTTCTATAACAGAGAAAAATCTCGGTGAAAGTCTGCATCGTTTTTGGAGATAGATGTTCTAAAAAAGATTTAAAAAACGCCCGGAGCTCCTTAAAGCAGAAAATTGATTGAAATTAATGAAGGAGGAGCAATTTCCCATCATTAAAACGCAAGGTAAACGGATTCGCGATGGACTTTCCGAGCATTCCGATGGATAAGGATGGATTATCTCCTTAAAAGAATAACTAATGCTTGCGCTTGAACGGGGTTAAAGATTTATGTTAAGGAATGGCCCACGGTGCTCCGAACCAAAGATTTACGCATTTTGAAGTTGGGAGTTTTCATTTCCTCCTCCTTTTTCCCTCCACCGAAGATTAGATTTACGGCTCAGATCGGGGTTCGTTGGTTTAGATGGAGAAAGAGAGTTCGTTGCCTTCCGTCACGTCGCGTTACGGGTATTAAGAGAATGTAGATGGGAAACCGAGTGAAAAAAAACTTATTCATGAAGATCGAGATGCTAAAAATGCGATGGAGTGGGTGGGCGAGACTAAGCGAGCGGAATTTGGGAAGCGTCGTAAATAAATAAGGTGAGCCTTAAAAGATAATGAATAACGGGTTGCGCTAAAACGCGGTAAACTATTACGGAAATAGAGAAACGCAGGAGAGTCATTGAAGCGCTAAAGTTGAGTTTGGTTAATTCGTAAACGTGCCAAAGGGATTCGAAGAGATCTATTCAAATTCGTGGCTCAAACAGCGAGATGCAAGCCGTGGAATGAGTGCTCCCGCCGCTAGATAAATTAACTGGTAGTTGATTAGAAAATTACCCATCACGGCCGGGGTTACTTATCGCCTGGAACGAACCTCTGATTTACTCACCCTCCCGATTGCCGAAGTTATTACGATTTCCTTAAAAAGCCATCCTTTGACGGCAATAGTTCATCCAAACTTTCTCTTTTCAAATTATACTGAGCGACGGATTCGGTTGATTTAAGCGAGGAATTTACGACGTGAATGTTATGAATTTCCAATCAGAACTCCAAAATTAAGGAGTTTTAAATTTTAGGGGAATTTTCGACGATGGCGATCGTGGAGAGCTACAAAAAGGTTTTCATCTTCACCGGATGTTTTTAATTATTATAATTTATATGAATAAATGAAATTCCTCCGATCCTACCAAAAATAATGTTTTAGTCGTCCGTTAAAAGACGGAATTATCTATTTTGAGAGAAGAATTACGATGGTCAACTTTAAGACTTCATGTAAAGAATGATTATTTCCAAACATAGTCCTATACATATCAAATAATTAATTCTGTCGAAACCTGAAATTGCTACTCTGGGCAGTGAGGAAATTATCTTAATGCTCGGGAGCATTCTTAACTATTTTCGCTTTCTTTGGTCACACACAAAACTCTAAACAGTGAAAATCATTTAGAATTAATAATCGAGGATAAAAGACTGAAAAGGCCACTACATACGCTTTCTAAATTAAAAAAATTTAGATGTAAATTACTATGAATATGAACTTCAATAATTTTCTGAATATGGTGTGAAAATATGAGGTATGCCCAGAATTAAAAGGTAATTGCAATGTATTTTCTACAAAACTAAATTGAATAAATAAATTAGGTATAGCAAAATTAATGATAATACTCTCCTCTAGGAATAATAATTACATAAGCCTACTTTTTAGATCGACGTTTCCTTCCAAAAATTAATAATAAAGTAACCCTTCAGAGAAAACATGCTTTCTTTAGAATTCAAGCGAAATTATAGAGTAAAAATCTTAAATATGCCGCAGTAAACAATTTACTCTCATCGCTGATTCATTATTTCAGCTAATGAATTGAACTTACGAACATTTCATCAAGCAAATCTAACAACCGTAGGCCCAAACATTTCAGCTCGAAATTTCGCACGGCTCTCATAAATTTGAAGAGTATCTTCGTGATTCGGAGAGTCGCGTGACACCAGTTCCGCAAATTATCAATTTAACGGTTATTTACAAATACTTCACACCATATACGTCAACGAATTTCCTCGAGAAATATGTCACGTAAATCTTCCGAGGGAAAAAAGGAAACTCTCCGCGATCGTGTGATGAACATATATCAGATCTCTCCCGGTCAAAAAACACGCGCTCTCCGGCTCGACCAATCAAAAATACCGAGAATACATCACATATGTCATCTCGGGCAGCACTGGCAAAAAATAAACCCGTTTCAATGCGTTGCAATTCGTGTTCGTGGACAGCTAGGTACAGCGTTTACCGGATGAAAAAATTGTCTATTTATTTGAGGGCGATCCGTGCATGAAATTAAAGGTTTCCGAAGGGAGAAGGGGGCACGACGTTATACAATCATAGAGTCGCGTGCAAAGTTGCAAATCCCGCCACCAAGTTATTCCCTGCGCGTTGACGACTGCTTATCCGTGGCCCCCCTTCGCATCCATTCCCCTCCGACTCGAGGAAAAAGCTGCTCTCCTTCTAAGGATTCCTTTCCTGCGACACGTGAAGTGAATCAATCAATGTACGCTGTCTTATCTCTCCTTCCCCCAAAGAAAATCTCTCCTTCTTCTAAGGGCGAGTGTTCGTCCTCCCGATTCCCTGCCCCCTATTCCCAATATACTCAGGAATGAGTTATGCACACATCCCGCGTCATCGCCGATGAACATATTTCTATTGCTCTTGCGTTGCTTAACATTTCGAAACCAGCGATCCGCTCAGGTTCTCAGCAGATGTTCGTAAAGTATTAGTTAGTTTACGATTTGTTCCCCTTGCGCAAGAATTCATGCTTCATCTTGATAAAATGGCAAGTTGCGTGTTTGATTCAATACGTCAATTTGAAAATTAAGCGTACATAAGCACGTATCACGCAATGTCTTCTCGGGTTCGTAAACCTGTGGTATTCAATAGTTTATTTAATGTAAATTGACCTCCTTACCACCTGAATTTACTTCTATGCCTCAAAATAGCTGAAACTTGGAAACAAAACACATTTCTCGAATATCTGACAACTAGCCCAATTAAATGCGGATATTTTTTCTGGATCGTAAATCATTCAGAAAAATCCCAGAAATATTACTGTTCGCCTACATTAGTCTACGTTTATAATCTGTTGTTACGAATGCAATTTATTGAAACGTTATTTTGTTAGATAATAATCAACATGCATTAACTCGCATTAATGCTTAATTTACCTCTTCTTCCTTCGGTTTAAAATTACTTGAAAGAAGGATTCAATAGACATTGCGAATCTGTAAAAATTATCTCATGAAGTACTAACAAGAAAATCAACCTTACATTTACAATAATGCGCGTTTTTTAATGTTACCAAAAAGCCTTCCACAAAAAAAGTAACTCCGTAATCGAAAATAACGAAATCCAATCGAAATAATTACGGAGAAGCAAATTTACGAGCACGCGAAAGTTGAACATCCTCCTCGAAAGTAATCTGGTCATTAGTCTTAATCGATGCTCGCGAAAATTATGAAAGCACGCAAAATGGAAGAATTCGCAAAGGGGGCGGGGGAAAGATCCCTTTTTACGACCCCCTCTCGAAATACCCTCACCCTTTGCCCTCCCCTACACTCCCACCCTTCGCCGCTAACCGTGGTCTTCCGCGGGGAGGGGTCGACCTTGAGGCGCGGTTTGGGCCCAGACGAAATCCCCCCACCCCATCTTAGCCCTTTTATCCAAACTATCCTTCAAAGCACCGGATAACCGCTACCAAGTGTCCCCTGAATCCGAAAAAGGAACTAAGAAGAACGGAGGAGAGTAATCCAGAGGATGGTCAGAGATAAAGGAGTCTTTTGCGCGGACACCGCGAGAGGTAAACACCAACCGAATTTCGCGGAGGTTCAGAGACCTCTTTTGCCAGGTTACAATGGAGGTAGAAAAAACGGCCTGGAATAAAGGTAGACTTAAAAGAGATTTTGGAGATAAAACTCTCTGAAGATGCTTCCGTAACCCGCGCGAGTTCCGCTATCCTGGAAACAAATATTTCCTTTATTCCGTTCTTGATACATACTCATTTCAAAACTTCGGTACCCTATGATCCGCTTCAAAGGAAAGAAATGGACACCATTCACGGAAGACTCAACTACCTGGTGAAATCTCAAGCATGGTGACGGACATCACAGGAAAACAGCATAGTAATTATCCAAAATAATAACAGCTTTAGCAATACTACGCAAGAAAATCCGATCATTCTATCGCAAGTTGCTAATAAAAAGAATAAGTTCTTCAATATAAGTATTAAATTCATTTGATTTAATGTAGCACAGATTTGTAGACGATCTGAAGAATTTAATAGATCATCAACGGTCCAGCTCTGTTCCTTGGCTTTTATTTCTCCAGGGAATTGTTTGAAAACGTCTAAATTGGGTGGTTGAAAATAATTAAGAGACTTCAGTAAATCATAAGTTAGCTTTTAAGGATTTTCTTCATCCAAAATTTTCGAAGAGAAGCCATTATTAATAACTGTAATCATTTTCCCCAAAATCGATTTCAAGAAATTCTCCTCTCGTAGCAATAAAATAGCAATTTGAGCATACTGACAATTCCTAAAAATTTTACTTGAAAATCTATACTACGTCCACTGTTAGGATGGGGGTATACCTTCTTTTGATTTTTTCATTATTCTTCTCCGGAGGTCACCTACCCAATGAATTTTAATAAACATCAAATCCAAGCAGTAATTCAAGTTCATCCATTTTAAATTCAGTCTTTAAGAAAACCTGCTGCGGTAATAATTCCGGTCTTCCGGAGTAATTCTGAACGCAGGAGATAGACGGAAATATAAAGAATGCTTGAAATCTTTTGTGCAAGAAAAATCGAACTCTTAAACCGTATTTTCAGTCTCGAAAAGATACCATAATTTCGGTCCATTACTCACTCTCGCAGAGTGAATGAGGACAACTTGAGACTGACGAGTAATGTCGTGGCTGCCATTCCGTTAAAGTGTGTCCGAGCTAAAAAAAAGTATCAGATTTCTCGACTGGACAAGATTCTGAAGTATAGAAGATCCAAGGAGCTTGCTTTCGTCTGGCAGTAAATATCTCGTGCCGGAAATGTTCCACGGGAATTTGCAAAGATAAGCTAATCGGAGAACCTTATTTGTCAGATGATTGGTGATTATGCAGATTAATAGGTGGTATTATGCCCAGATTTCCAAGAAATGAACGGGTATATAATCGGTTCATTTATATAACACTTGTAAAGGCATTCAACTTTTAAGTATTTTAATTTAATCTTTTATTCGAATAACTTACTCGATAGTAGATGGCGAAAGTAAAAGGTACTATAATCTATTAAATATTAATACGGAATACATTCTTAGGCTTCAGAAACTTCTGAATAAAGTATAAATAAACTGCATGAGTTAGGTTTAATGACGATTTTTATGTAAAAATAATCAACTACACGTTCAGTTAATATACCATTTTAAACGCGGTAATTATAATTTGAAATACTTCTATCGACACGATCATCGCTGAGGAAAATGGGAAAGAAATTTACATGGAAGGAAAGCACCATAGAGACATTCCCCGACGGAATCTGAACAACTCAATGAACTATTTCCCGTTCGCATTCCGACCAATGATAATTCCAGAGAAATGCCCCGTATTACTGGTGACTTGGGTCGTTTGGAGCCAATTTTCGATCAGACTCCTTGCAGAGCGCATTTATTGCTTCCAATTACGGGAAGGGAGTTTCTACATGCATTCTCGGAAACTCAGAATTCGAGAGGAAGGTCGAAATTTGGGTACATGATCGAAAATCGCGTAGGCGTACGTGCAAGAATGCCTTCATTGAAGTGTCAGCGATAAGAGTCCTCAAACCGTAGCCTCGTCTGCTAAGAATCTTCACGTGAAAAAGGAAGACAAGATTAAATGGAGACGCCGAATTAAGAAATGAACTCGCCATTACCGGATGCTTTGGACGAGGATCATGGATCCAAAATCGTGGAAAAGGAATTACTTACAAATAGCAAAAGCTAGAAGCTAGTACACTCTACTTTTCCGATTTGTCATTTACGAGTAAAAATACTACGATGATTTCATCAAGCAAAGGCAGTCACTTCTCATTCTACGATGAGGAAAGGAAATGAAAACGTAGATGAAATTATAGCAATTCATTAAGCAAAGGTTTCTGCATGTTTAAAAGATTGATTAGATTATGTAATCCGTTTTATTATTACTGTATAAGTAATATTTCCCGTTTCTCTCTCCTTAAAGTAACCTTGTCTAAGTTTATATTAAAGAAACACTTCCGAGATATCTATCACGTAGGGCCACCCCAGTAGAAATAAGCGAAACATGTCGACAGGACTAGGACTCGAACCCTGGTCTTCCACTTTCCGGGCAATTATTCTGTTTCTAATCAGTTATTCTGGTTTTCCAGCCGCAGTTTCCCGTTCAGAGATTTTTCCCATCCTGTATCGCGTATGGATAACAATAAATTATACTAACAAGATAAATTTACACACTTGAATGAATCATTATGCTTAAAGAAATGGTTTCAAAATTGCCTAACTTATGTGTTCCTATGGCAAATTGAAAATCAATATATTCTTAAATATTTCCGTTGCGTTGATTAATAAGAATCGACGATTTAGATTCAATTGTCCCTTTTAATGTATGTAATTATGTCTTGCGATTCCAACACAATACTAGTACGAGCATCTGCCATTTTCAAGAGAATATACAGGATATTTTCACCTTCACAAAACAGTCGATCGTTATTCTTTAAAACCGAACCTTCCTTTCCAACGTTTCCAATTTTAATTTAGTTAATATATGTTTATGGGCATTATTTGGCGTGATCTGAGGCTATATATTCAGAAAGGAGGATCAAGTAATAGAAAAATCCATTATTTCTCGTCACTCATGTATTATATGGAACCTAAATGCGTCTTGGACTCTATCCCCAAGAGAGAGAGAGAGCGAATAAAAAACGGGAACACGAGGAAGACCGCAAGCGTCGCCTTGACCCGCCATTATCCTCCCATTGGAAGTTTCCCCATTTTTCGCCACAACGAGAGAGAGGGCGGCAAAGAATACCAGGTGGAAAAGATATAGCCCTTCTCATGTGGGGGAGACTCAACAAAGCACACCATGGAGGGAATATGAGTCGTAGAAGAACACGGAAAGGATGACAAGGGCGCCATAGGCTTATGATGTTCCTAAGCGGATAAGATGAAACAAGCACTTTTCCGTGAATTTCTATATTATTCATATCAACGCGGACTCAATACGAGTTTTCTCGGTAAGGATTTGTCACAGATATTTAATCATACGTATCAAGTTGTATCCTTTGCGTTACAGACAAAATATTAATTTATACGAAGAGATTCGAGAAATTAATTTATGAATAACTATGCATATTTCTTGAGTCATTGTGCCAATGCGGCTACATATAGCACGAGTTCAAATTTCATGTAACACGGAGATCAGTACGAAATGAAAAACTGTAGCGAATTCCCCAAAAACAATCGAAAATGGTATTGATACTACATTTATTTATAGTATTGAGAAAATATTATTTATATGTAATAAGTATGATATTGTCATAATAATATTGAATTATTATGAAGAAAACATTGCAATATGTGGAACTTACTACAATTTTTAATTTCATTTTATAATTAAGTGATTCCACAAAGTTTTGTCTGAGAGTGCTACTTTTAACACGGAGTTTATTCTTACACCTATCCCTTATTCATATAAAATTCAAAAGAAAGAGATAGCTTCAAAAGGTTCCAAGAAAGTTTTTGTAGCTTTAAGAACCTAAGTTTGTGCAAAGAAAAGAATACACCAAAGTATGTAAAGGGACCGGATCATCAAATGATATTACCCTCTAACCGTTAAAAAGAAACGAGTCACCGTTACCGCTGAGTGTTAATACACCGTATTAGCTTTAATTTGATACTTTTTATATAGGAAAGGAAAGAGAAAATCCGATTGTGTGTAAAATTGTGCCTTTGTCGAAGGGATCGGCTATGTATTGGTTTGATTGGACTACGTAAAGAAACAATTTGCATTATCCTCACAATATTACACATATCATATCAATAAAACAGATATTTTCACCCAATATATACCGCCAATACAAATTTAATTACAGCACTTTACTTTGCTAAAATAGATTTCCAAACTTTTCACCATTGTTAATTCGTATAAAGTAAGAGAAAACGCATAAATGTAAGGTAAATGTCAACTGGAGAGCGAGTAAAAACTTCAAATAAATACCAACAAACAAAAATGATAAAACTCTCGCTATTTTCAGCGATTCATTATTCCAGAAAACCTGTGAATTAATAGTTACTATGAAGAAAAATATCGTATACCCATTACCCGTCTCATACATTGCGTGAACTTTCGGTTCACTCACCAAACTACAAGTATTTACCAGATTATCACAGTCAGCGGTATTTATTTATTTACAATCTGAAGTTACAAGTGGACAACTGTCCGGTGGCAACATATAAAAAATATGTAGAAAATATAATGTCAGAGTTTTAAAACATATTCAGTCAATACAGTCCGTTTTACAGCACTTACTACAATATAAAATTACCAGTCACCCATAGTACAAACAAAAATATCTATGATTATAGAAGATATAGAATCTGATATTTAAACATATTTAGTCAACACTGTCTGATTTACAAATCTTATTACAATATCAACGATTAGGAGAGAGTGTATAACAAAAGAAAACGAATATTAAAACCAGAAAGCATAAATTTGTAAAGAAAAGTAGTAATAAACAGTAAGGAAAACAGTGAGAAAACTACTTAAATTGAGTAAAACACATAAAAACAAACGTTCCTGTGGGTAATGAGGAAGAATCAATAGTGTGTGAAATGCAATTCAGTAAGGAATGAATTCGAAAGAAGACGGAACTTTTAACTAGGGAAATTCTAGGAGAAGAACAATGAAGCATAGAGGCCAAAACGGTTTCACGAGTGAGGAACACGAAATTTAAAGGGTCAATGGAGGAGGATCAAAAAAGCGAATTCCGAACAGAGTATAAAAAGGAGGATAAATCATATTTCGCTGGAAAGAGGATCCAAAGAGTGATCACAATTGGAAAGCACTGAGGAAAAACAAATGCATGTTCCGATTGAAAGGAGATGTGGAAGGAGAAAAGGTAGAAGAGAAAGAGGGGGAGAAAGGAGAGTGAAAGGAGGCAACGACGCGGCAAGAATTGGAGGGAGAGGAAGAAATTCCGGGAGGAGAATGAACCGAGGAGGTCCTGCATTTTTTTCTCTGGGCACTTCTTTTGGGGAGCGTGAAAACCGAGTAAAACGAGAAATAAATAAAAACACGAAAGACAGTAACCGTGCGTTTACGCAATCTCTAGAGAGGGAAAAAAATCGTTGACCTTTGGGATCTACTGCAGAGTTTCTCGACCGGTGTGCCGCATACCGAGAGGTAACCGAATGTTTTGAACACATCATTGCATTTCGGTTTAATTTTACTCAACCGTTCAGTTGCCACTGGTAACAGAGAGGTAAAATATTTCATTCTGGTGTAATTTATCACTGTAAAATAATAGCTTACCGCTGATGGTTACAGTAGATTAAGAGTCACAGTTCCAAAACCATCAAACAGAGTTTCTCCTCTTAATCTATCACTGTAAACAATGGACGACTTGGTAATTTTTATGCAGATTTATTTCCTCCACTGGTTTGTCTGCTGCGTTAACAAGTACAAACTTTGAAGCACTTAATGGTTTTCCACAGCCTTGCCCTTAAACGCTTAGTCCTAAATGACCTTAACTTTATTTTCCTCTTTGTTGATTTATTTACTTGCGGTCTTAAACCTACACGAGGATCGTTGCGGCCTACCCTTAACTGTGAGTTAGTTCGCAAGAATGCATTGGAGAGAAGGAAGCTAGGTGACAAGGATATGTTGGAAGAGAATAAACTCTTAAAAATCAAATCAGGAAACAACCAAATTAAAGTTTAGGCTCACGATGTTATCGAAGTCAAGGCATATTCACGTGGATTTCAAACTAAATTGAATTATGAAGTCGTCGACCTAAGTCATTGAAATCATTTTATAATATTTGGCTTGGCACTTGGCAATGCTAGAGTCCAACAAGGGAAGGTAGTAAAAAAAACAACAGCACGGAGGGCGTTCTCACGTTTTACAGGCTCAAAAATTTGACCTTAGAAATTCAGCTGAGAAGAATTTTTTTTCGAATGCCTCCTAGAAATTTTAGACCAATCTTAAACGTTCGCCTGCATAATAAACGAGCTGTCAAAAATTATATGGGACTGCCAGTTACTTTCGAAGTGAAACATTAGGAAACAAGAAAAAGAGAATTTGTAACCCAAAATAATCTTTATTGACTATTATTTCGATCTATTTTTCAATTTTTTGTATAATATTCTTCGCAACATCCTAAACGCCAAAAATTCGAAAAAAGTCGCAAAATGCCCCGTTATTTCTTCCTTTATTTCTCACAAATTTAAATCGCACTATCTTAAATTCCGTATCGGATTGGCGATCCAGAAAATTGAAAGATGGGCGTTCAACCATAAAAATATAACGACTGGAAAGATTCTTTTCTTTGTATACTCCTTCAAAATCTGCAGCGGCTCGTTAAGAAAGCTGACATGAAAAATACCAGACATCTTTTACATTTGTATTATATTATTACATACTATTACTATGTAATGATATAATACAAATTTAAATATGTCAATAAATAAACGGTACTTTAAACTTTTGTTCGTTTCAAAACGCAACAATGTTATTCTATATGAAGCGCACCATCGGAGAGTGCCTTGTAACATTACCTGACTTTATAACGTAGAGACTAAACAGACGCTCTTCGTACTTTATTTGCTTCTTTCTCGAAAACTTCTCGTTCCTAATTAATGGGATTAATTTACAACTTCCTCGTTTTCCTTACTCCATCAAAAAACATGGCTGAAAAAGATGTCCGCCACTAATTAATGTAAAATGAGCATATACTCATCTTTGAGATTAAAAATATAAGAATAATTAAAAGATAAGGAAGTAATCTAAGATACTTAATTATTTTTTTCCAACCGTTTCCATCAAAAGCCTCTTCTTAAAAGTGAACTTGAATACATCTCCGTAAAGTGCGAAACTAGATGTCTAATCTATCCATATCTGACGTTTCAAGTTGTATAGCCTGCCGTAAACTATATCTAGAATATTTATCATTCTCATTATTAGGTATTTTTATATTTGATTTTTTGAAAATCATCCATCTACCACTTTTACATTTTTGAGTTAAAAAATATAACTTTGAAGAGAAGCTTTCACTATCAGGGAGTTGCGCAAGTTAAGTACTTCCCAACTCATTGTGAGTTATTCTGCAGAAAGTATATTTCATCTTAAAGTTCTAACAGCATTACTCAATTAGAAACGTATCACTCGAGCAAATTTGAAAAACCGGATAAATTTTGAGATGATCCTATTTATGGCAGTGCTTATTCCTGATTTGTATCCACAGTTATTTCAATTCCTCCCAGATTCATTCTTCTCCTTTTAATTTAATATCATTCAATCTAACATTGCATCAATACATCGAAACGATGGGTAAAATAGAAGAAAATTCGAACCGACTCAATTTTTCCCAATAGCAGCCAACGAAAGGAATAAATTCAAAGAACCATCTCGGGAGCCAACGCTCATTTACAGTCCACTTAAGCAACTTTATCTAAGAGTCCCGTTTCCACGTCAACAAACCCCTTTGATTCCACAGCATCAATCGGAATAAAACGCAAGTGACAGGGCATTCGAGGCAGCATTCTACAGGTCGCAGACTCCGCTTCAATTCGAAAAATTCGTTCCTTCCCCATCTTCCCGATCTCTTCCCCATCACGACTCAACCCTTGTTCCACTCGTGCGAAATTTCTTCCCCTGCGGCCCCCAGACCGCCCACTCCACTCTCGTGCACCACCGAATCCAAAACCGATATGATGGACATGGAAACAGTGAATTCGCGCTCGGATTTCGATGGGGAAGCTTTCGAGACGGGGGATGTTTCGTCCTCTCGAGAGAATCGGGGGGAGAACGGCGGGGGACTTCGCACTTCGCTCTTTCGCCCCTCGGAGCATTAAGCATTTCCTCCGAAATGAAAACAATAGGGTTTCGTCGAACCTCTGGGGCGTTTTATGCGAGAGTGTGGCGGTACTCGGGAGAGAGAGAAAGAGATTGGACGAGGAAACGGTGAGCGAAGGACCTTTATGCCGGTTAAATCCTCCGTATTTAAAACGAGAAAATTCGTTTCAGTTCACGGATTAATTCCGAGGGGCAGCCTTCAATGGAAGCGATTCCGTATTACGTACCCGTGAATAAATTCGTCCGTTTATTTAAGAATTTCAAAGAGGAAAGAAATCATGGCACGAATTTTGAGAAATTACGAATTAATCTCGACGGATGAAAGATTTGAATGTATCGTACCTCCTGAATTCAGAGTTCGATTCTTTCAAAACGTTTACTGGGGATATAAAGTAATCATACAAACGAACTTTCCTTTGGAGTCATCTACCAGGAAAAGATACGAAATTCAAAATTACGCCTGTCTGAGGATATTGATAAGACTTAGGGAACGCTGGGATACGAAATGTTCATATCTACCGTATTCATATTACCGTAAACTTCATTCTTTCCAAAATGCTTCGCTTTTTTGCGGGTAGTTTTGTATGCTGTTTGATAGCTTTCAGCTTTAAAATTTTACGGAATATCTAATGTCGATACTATGTAAATAATAAGTTACCTTTCATCTACCAAGGTTCTTCCAAGGTTTAATACCTCTTCAATCATGAGGTCCCCTATGAGAAATACTCGTGAAATAATGTGTAGTCCATATTGTTCATTTATTTAAAATAATGCTCAAGGAATGAGGCGACAAGAGATCTATATAAGTTTCGTAAAATGCTCAATCAATATATTCAAATGGATGCACTCAAATATCGTCTGCGGCTTGACATACTCCCGCTTTGAAAAATAGAAAAAATAATGTAACATTCCTCACTTATAAGCTCGTCTTTGAGAATTTCAGGGAAATTTACTCCCTGTGGGGAATCAAAAATTATATGATTATATAAACTAGAACTTTTAAACACGCAGTTCACTAAGATGGTTTGGAAATTTCATTACTATATATAACACTTTCAACTTTTTGAATTGAAAGCTGATATTTACTTTTCCACATATTCTTATCATTATATTCTTATTATTATTCATATTTATATTTCCACATATTGAATATGTGGAAAAGTAATTAGTTATTTCCACCACATCACGGCCGAGACTATTGAGTATACTTTCAACTTTATCACGGGAGAATAGCGCATCATAGAAAAAGTACACCAATACTCAGAGTATCCTTAAATTCTGATTTGACGGAGTTTGGCTTACGGGCAAAATTTTACTTACAATAAATCTCATATATCTTCCTGGCAACAACTGACAGTAGACAAATACGGAAGCGTCCTACAGCAAATTTAGATCAATTACTTCCAACTAAACCCAGCTGTAATAACACCGACTATCGATAGAAGAAATCATAGGGAGGAAACACAAACCCTCCCTTCTTTAATCCCAACCATTCAACGACCTAAACCCAATCCTTCACTCCTCCTCCCCCGCATTCTATCTCCTTAATCTGTTCCACCAAAACCCACTCTACATACCATCTACCGTTCCCTCGCCATAATTTTTCCACCCTTCATCTTCCCCACTTTTTCCGCGACTTTTTGCACCGATCTCGTCATCGATAAGGAAGAGAGAGCGCACGCTGTGATCGTTGACGACAAGCATTCGTCTCTCCAGTGGCACGGCTCTCTCGAAGGGTGCCCCTGTGTATTAAATAAGGGGTTGACGCTGTGGCTGGGAAAGAATGGGGAGGAGAGAATGATAGTGAGGGAGGATTAGATAGGGAAATAAAAGGGGAGAAATATGAGCTGCGAGGTGAAAAAGGGATGGTAGAATAGGTGGAGGAATAGAAAGAAAAAAGGGAGGAGAGGAAAAAAAGGAAGAAAAAGGGATGGTACTATATGATGAGGAATAGAAAGAAAAAAGGGAGAAGAAGAAAAGGGAAGAGAAGAAGAAAAGGGAAGAGAAGGGATGGTACTATATGATGAGGAATAGAAAGAAAAAGGGAAGAGAAGAAGAAAAGGGAAGAGAAGAAGAAAAGGAAAGAGAAGAAGAAGAAGGGAAGAGAAGAAGAAGAAGGGAAGAGAAGAAGAAAAAGGGAAGGGAAGAAGAAAAGGGAAGAGAAGAAGAAAAAGGGAAGAGAAGAAGAAAAAGGGAAGAGAAGAAGAAAAGGGAAGAGAAGAAGAAAAGGAAGAAAAAGGGGATGGTACAATAGGAGGAGGAATAGAAAGAGAAAAGGGAGGAGAAGAAGAAAAGGAAGAAAGAAAAGAGATAGAGACGGAGAGGAGGAGAAAGAAGCCTCCCCAGCATATAAATGAAAATTATCGCAAAAATTTCCGGGAAGTTTTAAATTTCATCGAAGAAGTTGTTGGTCTCCGCGTGGTGTTTTATGCAAAGGTTTATAGAACGAAGTGTAAAAACCCTTTACGCCGCAAACGAACACAGTGAGCGTGAAAAATTAAAAGTTATAAAAGTAAGCCTTGAATAATGTCGACAAGTCGTAACAAGGAAAGAGCTTGTAACTTAGCTGTACATTTTTATAAATTACATGATTTTAGGTACAAGAATATACGATCATGGGAAGGTAGTTAAGAGAACACAGTCTATTGCATCTGCGATACATAACCCTCTTCTTGTTTACTCGAACTATGCAATCAAAGAATTGTAGATCGAACAAATAAAGTTAGGAATGCGCTTAGAAATTCCAAAAAATTCCAACTGAACCCTAAATTCCCACCGATGGTTTCATAACTCCCAATCCATCAGTATGGATGCAAAGCGAATATTCGTTCATCTCTTTAATTCCAGAAAGATCGGAATTCCGGGCATTTACGAGTCGACGGCTGAGAAAACAAAAGGAAGTGGAATTCCTACATTTACATCAGTTCGATGACTCATAACACGTGATACTGAAAGGTACACTCGTATTAGAAACGTGGAATTTGAAAAAAAAAAATCTATGCAATCTTCCGCTTCGTGTTTATATTTCATTCTATCTATTGTATTTTAGATGACTTGTGTCGAAAAATGAGTATCATTCACTAGACACTTCATTTTCAAATTCCTTGGAATTTTTCCTGGGTGCTCGCAATCCCGAGCCATGACACCTCTACATATTTCCTTGTTTGAAAGCTTATTAACTTACGAAAATATGAGGAAGTGTAGATTTTCGACCTTTTTATGTTTTACGATTGATTTTTGCAGTATTGTTAGTAGTGCTTCGACAGCTGAAGTGATTTCGCACATATAAGCCCCACCTAGAATCGAACCCGGGACCATCTTCATCAAACGAGAACACGTTAACCAATTGGCTATCCGGGATCCTATTGAATTTTTATTCATTACTGTGCACACACATTAGCAATAATTGAGAATTGAGCAATTACTTAAGCAAATTTTACACTTAAGCAATTACTTAGGAAGATTAAAAATCGTAGAAATAAATTATTGCTACATAAACCGGGGAGAAAGAGGTGTGAAAAATTACCGACATGACTGGGACTCAAACCTAGGTTCCCCAGTCATTTCGATAATTTTTCACATCCGTTTAATCTCGAATTTTCCTACCACACCGCTAAAGTGCAAAATTTAATACCTCACTCTCATCCTTGCTGACTGTCATTAACTTTACGTAAGAATGATCGAGGGTGGGAACATGTTGCTCATATAACAATGGGAGAAACAATGAAGAACTCGTAAGCGAGTTACTGTCCCCTCAGGGCGGCCACACATCCAAAGCGGGCTGCTTTTGTACACAGCCAATTTCGCCCCTTTCGACAACACTATTTTCGGGGGAAAAACCAATGGAAACGCAACTGCTTCCAAAAAAGAACTCGGAAGCGTATTTGCAAAGAGCGTCGGAGAGCTTCTTTTTCCCCGGTTGCCAACCGCGGATTTCCGTCTCCGACAAAGCGACTACACCATCTCCCACAGACGCATTTATTTCAAAAGATGATCTTCCCCCTCTTTCGCGTGCCACCCAAATCATTCAAAATGCCTCCTCCTGCACCCACCTGGGGAGCCATCTCCGCATTATCCCTCCGCATAAACACCTCTTTTCCTTCCATTCTCCCTTCTTTTCTTTCCGCCGCATTTCTTTTCCTTATTCATAAACACAATCTTCACCCGTCGACGATCTCATTCTTCCTTTTCTCCACCGCACTTCATTCTTTCTTTTTCTTCTTTCTCCTCCCTTTTCTCCTGCAAGAATGTTTTCCTACGCGAGTACTTCACTTTCATCTTTTGTTTCACTTGTATCCGAGCTTGAGTTGCGAGGAATGATTCCGACACCGTATTCCTTGTTTTCCAGTCGACGAACCGTGTACTCGGCGGCAATCGAAAGAACTAATAAACCCCTCCCGAGGAGTAAATAAACCATAAGGGGACTCGGCGAATTTCCATTTCCTCTTTCTTTGCTTCTTCCCTCTCCTTAATTATTCCTGCTCATCCTCCTTTATAGCTCCTCTTCCAAACTCTTCCGTTGCAGTCTCTTTACCTAAAATCCCTTATTGTCTAACATCGGATTTCTGCGTATTTTTGTTATTTTTACCTTAGCATTTCAAAAGCGATCATTTATTGGTATAAATTGATGCAGCTACATAATGTGATAGTGAATTCTTAGATAACTGTTATGTTTCGTATTTCAATTATTTTTATGTATTATCATTTTAAATGCTAACGGCTTATCTGGCAACTTGTTTTTCAAGGCACTTTTTGAACGTAAACGCAGTATTTATCGTTAGACCTGTGTGAGAATGTATGCATAACCTGTGCTAGGTTGTCAGGTCTGCGTCTTAATCTGCGTTCTTCTAAAACCTACGTGAAACCACCAGTTGGTTTTGCAGACATTTCACGCATCCCTTCTTGCGAATGAATGTCTCTGTAGTGCATTTTCATCAATTTCAAACTCGGGTTTAAAACCCCCGAAGTAGCTTTCTTCTGTGCTTTTTCTCAATAGCACTTCCTCCATTTCTTTTAAATTATCTAAAACGAAGGGTTAGATGTATGAGGAGACCCTTCTTCATCTTACACATAGGGTGGCAGAATATTTTTGTTTATTTTTTTGTAAAACACTGGTCGCTTATAAGAGATTGGAGGTTAAAGTTCCTCTCTTGAGTGTCTTAATTCATGTAAGTTCATTCACTTAAAACTGACTATCGTACAAGTAACAATGAGTACTGATCTGTGTATTGGTGGCATATGGATTGTCAACTTCAAGTTTTCAAGAATATGTGAAGTTATGTCTCAATTATTCCAGTTTTTTAGAATGCTATTGGAATCATTTCGACTTTATGTCACTATTCCAAAGCTTCTACACTTAAATAGCGAGGACTGTGGGCTACAATCATTGTTATTACCTCCCTTTGCTATTTTTTCACCTTTTCTTTCCATATGCATCCTCTGCCTCCCTCCCATTCTTCCACTCCTCTTCATACCCATTCTTTATCCCTTTCTCCTTTTACCAAGGCCTTTTTTATCTCCGGTCCACCGCCTCTTTCTGCTGACGCGATAGGAAAACACCAAACAAGCCCCCGGCAACATGACGAGGTTACGCTAGGTTCGGACATCGGGAGTTCAAGGATGCGCGTAAGATTTACGCCTTCCTCCAATGCGAAATTCGCTATCAAATCATTTCCTGCTGTCACGAACCGCACGGAAAAAAGGAATCCCGGAGCAAACCGAAGAGGCAGTTTTTTTGGCCGATTTCATTTCACAGTCATTCTCCTCTCACCTCTCCTCACTCATGCCCACCCGAAAAAAAGAAGCAATGCGCCGCTTTTTTGCGATGCGTCGACGACTTACTCGGATTCTCCAGGGAGCAGCGCTTTCGCGGTTCTCTGTTTGTCTACCCCCGCCTCTTCCTTTGGCGTCCAACTATACCGCCAGTTAAGCGCCTCTTATATTAGCTTATTCCGAAGGTTCCCTCCTTCACCTTTTCCGCTTCGACTTCGTCGCGATTTCATTTCCTACCATGAATGGATTCGGAGGGCGAAATTCCCCATTCCGAGAATGCGGAAAGTATATAAAGTGAATTTCCGTTTCATAATGCGCCAATCTTTTTACGAAGAAGTTTTTTTTATGTGTTATTTTAAATGGAAATTTCGATTGTGGTTGTTGAGAATGTTTATAAAAAAACCTAAAGAGAACTAAATGCTATACCAAAAGAGGGATTTACGAATCAATGAGACGCGGGAAAATATTTTGGCACGTCAAACTGTGATTGTATTGATGGTACACTACCTTGGTGTACTATAAATATATTATTGAATTTAAACACATAAAATAACTAACTAACCAAATAAATCATTTTAAAATACATTCATGAATCGTTAATTTTATCAATAGCAGCATCTGTAGATCGCGAACATTCGTATATAACCTATTATTATCATTATTATTCTACTCTTTCGAAAATATTAGACCAAAATAATCTCTTCTACCTAACCTTTACAGTTATTATATGGAAATATCTAATTAAAATAAAAAATTGTTCACAATGAACTAACATCTAGAAAATATAAATTACTTCAAACAAAGAAACGACAAATATTAGAAAATTATTTTGGCTTGTTTAATTATTAATATCATCTGATTTAATTACTTATTTTGACCTATTAAGGAAACATAACCCACAAAAAAATTAAATTTTTTGGATGAAACCGATGGGAAGTACGGCATATCTCACCTCTAATATCTTACAAGCATCATTCGGATACATACAGCTCTGGGAAAAACTACATCGCTGATAAGCACCGAATCCTTTTTGAATAATACGAAGCTCCCCCCTTTTCCGAATACATCCCATGCCTAATATTTCCGTGAAATGTAAATTTGAAAGAAACAGTTCGTCGTCATACAGCATTAGGCCTCCCCCTTCTCCGAAGCGAAAGCATCCCTTGCTTAGCATCCGAAGCCGTCCCTAGTGGCGCTGTTAACACACGCTCGCTTATGTTCGTGATTCGTCATATCACTGCACGTGCTACGCTAACCCCAGGATTAAAAGCGATCCTCCATTGCCCGCTACAACCCTCCACGTTCCCCTCCCAAAATTTCCCCACTCAAATCCCCCGATATCCACACCCTCTCCTCCGAGTACATAAACACGATGCTACTACAAACCATTCCGACTTCCAGTTCGAGGGATTTACCTTGGCGTTTCCTTCCTCTCTTCCCTACGGGAGTTATGGGAGAAGAGGGAAGATGGGAGAAGGAAAAAGGGGTTCTGGGCGTGGGATAGAGGCGCCTTCCGAGAGAGGCAACTGCCAAATTTTCTCCATGGCTGGCCATGCGGCCGCTCCGGCTTCCCCTCCACGAAGAAAGGAATACATATTTTCTCCTCCGCGCCTAATACCGCTCTTCCCCCTCTTCCTTTTTTACGTTTCTAAGCGACCAAACATTATTTCATTTCCTGCGTTACTCCCGTCTGAACCCCAAATGTTTTACTCCTTTTGATGTCCCTCTCCTTTCTTTCGCGAAGGGCTCTCAAAAACCCCCCCAGCAGAGAGAGCGGTTTTTTTTTCAGCCTCCTCATATTTTCGACGAAAATTTTATCGCGCGCGCGTATTAATTAACGATATGACTTCGACGGACGCTATGGACGAATGGGCGTTTGTTTTCGGAATTGGAAAGGTGGAAAAAAAGGATGGGCTGTGAAAGGGAGGATGCGAGAGTAACGCTCCGAAATGAAGAGGGATAAACTGGCGATGGTCATGCGACTAGAAACGAGAAGAAGCGTGGAAACAACTCCGGTACGTTTCCGATTCTGATTAATTTTGTCTAGAGCTGCGGAAGGATTAAAAATAAAGGGACCGTTCGGAAACGTGCTATCTTTCCATGTTTATTTTACTATCCCTAGGGTACTTCTGGGATTGAAAGGAACGCGTTTCGAAGAACTAAATGGCCTATGATCGCTTACTAAAATTGAAAGATGTAATTCGTGGTCACAAAAATTTAGGGAGCGCGTTAAAAAATTAAATTCATTATATTTATCTCTAATTGCAGCTGTTTCACAAATTAGGATCTTATGTAAATCTACATTAGATTCGCTTTATTACATTTTCTCTAAAAATGAAAAACATAACAGTTATAATAGAAACTGAAAAGGATGTAAAAGTAAATAACATTCGTTTTGATTAAAATTACAGCCAAAAAATCTTGATTTTATGCTTGAATAACCGCTAACCATAATTTTGTTAAGTCTGCTTTTATAATCCTCTCTAAAAACACAAAATTGACACATTTTGCTCAAGTTTCGGAATCAAGAACTGTCTTATGTCTTATTACTTATTAGTGGAGATATTCCATTTAAGAAACAATCGAGAGGTATGTCCTCAAATAGATTTTCAGAAAAAACTTTTAATTTTCCTGTTGGAAACAGCGTGCATTTGCTTTCATTAATATTCAAATCAGACCGATCGGTTCAATATTTGAAGCTGTTTAATAGTTTGCCACTAAACAAAATCTCCGACCTATGAAAAGAGAAGGTATCCCATAACTTTACTATCATTATCTCTCCAATGTTTTACATTTTTAAAATGAGAATAACTCCGAAATATATTAGCAAATTCCTACTACGATTTGCATAAGGGATCTCTTCATGGGACGTTGAATTACTAACAAAAGCTATCCAATCTATATAAAGATCTCCCTTACATATCACTGATAATGAAGAACGATGCCTTGCATTAACAGACCCATGACCAAGGGAACTTTCTAGGCTTGCCGTTGAAGGTTCAATCAATCCCTCAACGAAGAGCGCACATTTTCAACTCTAATAACACGATGGCGCACCGAAAATTTTTATATCCCCAAAAAGTTTCCGGAGTCATTTCATGCCGTATTTACGAACTTGATGAGGAAAGTAAATGACGAAATCCGCAGCATACCCAGAGCTGTGAACTGTAGGTATGGGTTGAAGCAGGAAATCTTCCACAAGCATCTCATAGGCCCTCGAGGACCTTCCGGCGACCGCGGCAGTGTGTATAAAATGGATGCGCCCCCCCGCAGACTCACCCCATTCGATCCCTACCTTCTCATCCCTTGAGACACAGGGGACTTCTACCCAATTATCGGCTGCCCTCTCTCCTCCGCCACGGGAAGCACCGCTTTTTTGCATCGTTTTTCATTTCCTCTCTCGCACAGAGGTTTCCATATTTGTCGACACATTTTATTTCCTCCAACGAAATTTAGAGAGAGAGTTCCCATCGGTTCCTACTCGTGCGTGCGATTTATCTTCTCTCTTTTCCCTCGCCGTTTCCACGATGCGGAGAGAAGGATTGGGTGCAGAAAGGGTAAGAGAAAAAGGGAGAACGGATGCGATGAAAGAGATGGGTGATGAAGAGTGTCTTGGAGGGAAGAGCTGAGAGAAAACGTCGGGTTTTTGTGCCGGTCTTATGCGGCACGATCTGCATGAGGTGCTTTTCTACGATATAAATCCCGTTTCTAATATCCTAGACGAACGGTCCAATCCATAAAGTCTCTCAGAATTTCCTACATGTCCATAGAGATTTCGGGGGTTCTTCAAAGGTCCTTTACCCACTTATATTTAAGTAAACCTCTTCATCATGACATTTTTACGGGAGTCAATTTAGAAAAAGTCTCGTAATTAATTTTCCGTCTCCCTTATGAGAAGTTAGAGGAAAGAGTCTGCAATGTCAATTTAAATCTCCAAAATTGTGAATAATGTGGACCATGTTTCCCTCCCCAAATTATCTGAATTCAAAACTTTTAGATTAACTTTAACCGTACTATCGATATCACGAACATTTTTGCCGAAATGCAATTTTATAGTGTAGGGGAAATTGTCGATTCGATATCGATAATACTTAAAAATTTAAAACAGCCAACTAATCGAGGCATCAGAATCTATATTACAATGGTGAGTTAAAATAAACACTTGTTAACATATTTTGGAGCAAATGAAATCATTGAAACCGTCTGTTAACCGATATTCCAGACCTGTTCTAATGACTGAGTACTTTTTAAATTTCTAAATGACAGATTTATTTTCGAAATTCAAAAGTTACCGTATAAGTAAATATATCTATGCTGTGCTAAATGAACTAAAAAGAATCCATATTTGAAAATGTAAAGCTTAGCAAATTTGTTTTGCAAGGAGAGATATTCAACTCTCAACATTTTTTAAAGATGTATTTCTCCTACAACCGGCCGAAATGCAAACTAAAAGTTTTAACTTTATCCTTTCCGTCGGTATTTAAGTTGCTCGAATCGTATCTAAGTACTAATTTATGTATCGCGTAAATTATTTTTTCTTGTGGTTGCTGCCTCACTGTATAACACTAGCAACATATTTTTTTAGTGTTTACGGCTTTAGGCACAACAATATACCTACAAACACTGCAAATTCCACCTCGAAAAAAACTCAGCTTCAAAAATATTGTTGCCATCGTGTTACACCTGCTAGCAGCGATCTAAAACACTACTTCTCGGACAACTTACGCAAAATATTTTTTTCGCAGTAATCTATGCCAGCGAAATGTGGAAACTATCCAACAGAAAATAAAGTTGCTCAACGTGTGGCGCCCGTCTGGTTGATATACTCGATTCGAAATATCCAGAGGTTCATAAGAGTCGATCCAATTACAGAGGAAATTCGCTACCCCAGGCGCCCGGCAACACCCCACCCTCACCTACACATGAGGGGGGACCAGGAAGTGCCCTCCTCACATCATAACAGCCTCCCTTTTCTCCGGATCCAACCATTAGCGGCAAACCATTCGAGTCTCCCGAACAAATTGGCTCCTCCACCTTTGCAGTAATGTGATTTGTGTTTGCATAGCTTCCCGAGGATACAGACCATTAGAAAGCTTCCTCAGGATGCAAATAGTTAACGACGTAAGAGAAAAACGAACGCTAATGCTCGTCATCCATCTACTTGAAGATGGCTCGCGAGAGATAACGTTCTTATCTGTAGAGATATATGAGCTAAGATTATCCTGAGGTAAATTTTAGAAATGAGCCTTATGTTTTATAGTTCCTAAAAATATCTGCTATGAATATGCTTTATAATTAATTCTTTACTCCTTCTTTGCCATTTTATATTCATTCTCTTATGACGTCGGGGCCCCTTCCTCCTTTGTCTTGTGCTCTATCCTTTTCCTTTCCAATCTTCTATGTTTGCTCACATTCTTTCCTTTCAGCATATCTTTCTATATTACCGATCCACATTCTTCTCGATATTCCCCTTCTATTTTCCATCTCTCTGTCTTCGCTTCATAACAGAACTATCTCAACTGATTCCCCTCGACCTCTTGTAGTTTCTCCATCAATTCTTCCCTGATTTGATTATTTCTTGCTCTGTCTAGTTCTTTTGTTAACCTTCTGGTAGAAAACAGAAAAATGACAGAATAGAAAAATGCTATTTTCGTGATGTATTTCCTTTAAATAAACGATACATGGGGAAAGCATTTCAATAATTTTTTTGATAATCTGAGTACATGCCCCTTAATAAAAATTCGAGAATTCAGTGAATTTTGGTAGAAGCGAAGCATATTTATAAGCAGTGTTAATAAGTTTACAAATATAAAATTATTAAATTGTCTCTACAAATTTCATTAGTATACCTTTTATTTATTAGTATAATTATTATAGTTACAATTCAGGAAATGCATCGCGCAAACAACATTGTTCTCTCTTGTTACTCTTCTGTTTCGTTACTGCTGTTATGTCATTGAACTTAGTTTTACATAATGCCCTCCTCAAGCTATTTTTCCGAAATTCGATTTCCAATACAACGTGGCTATAATAGTTGTTTCTTTCATCTACCTCTCTGCTCCATACTCTAATAAACTGATACTAATACTCTAAAACTGTTCAAATTTATCATGTAAATTTTATTCCCACCCAGTTTCTTCACAATTTTTACTTGATTTACTTGGTAATATGTTCCGCTTCTTTTATAAAGTTTGATATTTACTGCTTTATAAATTGTATCATAAATACTAATAAGGTATAACCCAGGAACTATTACTTTATTCTTCCACTAAATAACCAAATAATGTGAATAAATAACAAGAATCCAGAATTGTAATAAATCGTGGAAGTAGAAAGCAAAGAAGACTAAAAATCCCATACAGAAAAATTATTGTGCAAGTTCCATTATCGTAAAATAACTTTGCAGCAAACGTTACCGAGAGATATATGGTTACGCATCAAGTTACGTAAAAACGGAAAGTAAGAAAAAAATTTAAGAGGCAAACAGGCTGGAAAGTTTACTTGATCCATAAAATTATTTAACTGCGAATTCGAGCGACTCGATAGAGTCGCGATCATTTTATGTGGCCTCTAGCGTATGATAAAACTGTCACATGGCCAGCAACGTAAGTTTCGTGATGGCAGTATAAAAAAGTTATCTCACTGAATTTAGGCATAATATACTGAAAAATTCCAATATTTTCAAATTTATTATTCTCTCTAAAACATTGAATTTTTTATTGACAATAATTCAACAATCTACAGAACTTCATTTTTTATCGTAAGATGTTCTCAAAAGTTTCTAATCATGTCTTTATTGGGTGAATTTTAGTTTAATTGGACCACTCTTACAATTAACCTATTTACAGCCTAATCCAATACACTCGGGACCTCAACGTTGCTAGACTAGCAAGCTAATCTCTACGCCAACGTGGCCGGTAAATTTCTAGCTTTAAAACTTCACACGAGTCTATTTGAATCGAATTACGTGATGGTGCTGTAACCACCAAAAGACTTTCCAACCTCTCTCGCGTTAATTAGGTTGAAGTATTATTTCTTTTATATCCGATAATAGCATCTCGTTTGAAACCTTCTCTGCCCACGGCGATCGCCCGCTTTGTAACGTTACATTACGCGAAATTGGTAAAATGAATTGTTCTTGACCTACTATTATAATTGTATCCTTTATATATCATCCTCTACTGTTTTAATTCAGCTTTCATTTTGAAATGGGTGCACGGGTAATAGCATGAGTCGCGACAGCTAGAGAATTAAGCTTGGCAAAGTCGCATTAACAACTTTTCGCAGAATCTGAGGTAGGGATACGACAAACCGCGATAAAAGAATTTAGGATACCTTGAATGAGATATTTTCTCACCGAATCACAGCATATTCCAGCAGAAATGTACCACGAAAAAAATACAAAACTATAAACTCAATATACTTAATTTCGCATACTGTAAGGTCACAATAGTGAGAATAAAAAACCTCATACACTTCTAGAATAATAAATTTAATATGAGCTTTTTCGCTAGCATCTTCAATGAAGAGAGCGATACATGTCACATTAAATTTATTTTTCTGTAGAAGTACGTAAGAATTCTGTGAAAATACCGTAAGAAGTTTATCTCTATTTTAATGTAACATTACCTTTATTAGTAGTAATTAATTTAATTTTCGACATATGAGGTCATTTTACACGTGGACTACAACCGGGAATCAAATCAGGGACCGCTTTAGGCAAAGCCGAACGCGCTGCCCATTAGGCTATTCGGGAATCCGAATCATCTTTAAATTTCTGTAAGAGATACTGCAATATAATAAATAAAAGGCTTTCGGCAAATTCACAACGTTTAGGAGGATATAATAATCCAATATAAATACTGAATTCTTACATGCGCTGATTGAATTTTTCAATAAGATTTGGACGGCAGCTTAAAACCATTTTTATCGTAACTTTCTACATCACACTTCACTACTTTATTTGACTATCCCCGATGGCCTTCGGTGAAAGCGAGCCCGATGTTCGATTCCCGGTGGGGGCCAGGATATTAACCCAGCAACGCGAAATTGTTGGGGAGCAATCTGAATAGGTAGAGGTTCCATAGGCTTCAGTTGGAATCAATTAGGCAGGCAGCGTGGGAGTCATTTCGCTGACCACGTTATACCCACAGTGAACGCCGTTTGCCTTGGCCTTGGACCTCTAATGGACTATTGGGTCTAAACATTTACAAGAAAATTCACCTTAAAATTGAGAAGAATACGATAACTGAGAGCTCCATATTCTTAGAGCCCTTAACTTAAATGCTTTTATATTAAAGTTAAGTTAGGTATACATGGGTGGTCTGAAAAGCTTCCGACATTTCGCCATTTCTCGACATGTTTTCTGAAAATTTTCTGAAGCTTTCTGAAAAATCTGTGGTCGAAAACTTTTTAGACCACCCTCGTTGCTACTTTCATTCTTTTACAAAAAGAAGATAAATTTACTTACGCATTTAAACTCGGACGACATTAATGTGGTCGTGTGCATCGATACATGTACATGCAATTTTCAAAACTCTTTCTGTAAAGCAACTCTGACCCTCACATGCTAACAACACCTCCGCTTCCATAAAGTTATCGCAGAATAACAAACTGTGAACACTGAGGTCTGATTACGTTCGGTCTATACCCTCATCGATGTAAATCACGCCCGCGTGCCCCGGCTTATCAAAGCGAATATCTTTTCATTGGCGTTAAATTAATGTCAATGTATTTTTCATTTTGCAAATTTAATGAAACGCTTTCCCAGAAACTTGCCGTTAAAGCGAGAGAGGAAAAAAATCGCACTAATTACAATTCCGAATGGATCGCCGGTATTAAAAATGAAAATGTCGAATTCGAAAGTTTAATTTCCATCGAAATATTGTGGCGGGGTGTGGGGAAGCCGATAGCACAATTCAATCGAAAAACTAAATCAGGCTCGGATCGATTAATCCCCTGGGAATTACACGAATCGAATCACCGTGCAGGCGCTCGATTTTTTTCTCCACTGTCACGATCCGCCGAATCTCATTCGGCTATAACGCTCGGATGTGTGTTTCATATAAATTTCATTGCACCCACTCCATTCGCCCCCATGTCCCAATATGGGATCGAGAGGGGGCCTCCAATCATTTCGACTACCCTCCGGTCATTCCCTCCCCATAGCAATATGAGTCTATCGAGTAGGCTTCGCCGTTGGAGCGGTTTCAACCAGAAACTATGGACGCCATCGATCACCGCCCGCGGCGCCGGATTTCAGATGGAGTTAAACCGGTGAAAAATAACGAGATTAGTGGATTCCCTAACATGCTGGATATGGACGTCGATTCAGGAGGGTTGGGTCTCGCTTGAAAGATGCCGTGTTTGAAGGAAAGCTGGAGAGAGGGCTGGTACTAAACGTTAAGTGCTCTAAACGGAAAGGCGTTGACACGATCAATGGACAGTAAAATTCTAAAATGAAGCACTGCAACGAATCATTATATACAGCAGGGCTGAAGACACCTAAATTGCAGAAATGAAAGTTTTTCCAAATGTCTGCAGTATTTGGCAGTATACTGTTTTGTTAAATTATGCGAAGTTATTGTACCAACGGAGAGAGGTGGTAATCAACGGAAGTCATCTTTGATTTATTACATTTTTATGATTATTATTATTTATTTGCAGTTGAAAAATAAAAAACATTTACAAAAGTTGTCACACTCTAATCCTCCTGAGTCTGGGTAGACTCGTCAGGAGGTGCCACATTATACAACAAAGTAGGAAAAAGTTTTTGCAGAATTTAGTAACATCAATTAAACATTATAACAGTCACCTTAATATTTATAGAGATCCAAAGTACAGAGAACAAAGAAACAACGAAATCTATAAAATACTATGCAAAAGGGAAACACAAAAGACATCAAAAGTAATATACTATGTGCAAATAATACATAGTAACAAGTGTCAATAAAATGCTACTAGATAATAAATTACAAAAAAAACTATTACAATATTATCATTATCTTTTTTTATCTCTCATCTTTGGGTTTATTGAACTGCAGCAAATTTTAGCTACTATTAAGCCTCAGTTTTTAAACCATTAATAAACAAAGCCAGGATATACGTGGGCCGAAAGTTAGATAAGTCAGAATTTTCTAGCTCTGTTGATTTCTCAAACCTTGACGAATTCTAAAAATCTCTCAACATTTTTCATTTTACCTATAAATGAAACATTAGCCTCATATGATTCAGCGCCCCCTGCTGCTACTGTATTGCTGCTACTGAACTATAGCTGTTTGTACCGACTGGTGACGTTAACAAGGGATTAGGTTGAGAAAGAGAAATTCGTTGTTTATGATGGTCACTCGACTCACTGGTTTGAATATCAAATTAGTTATTTCTTTTTGTGCTCAAGATTGAGAATTAACTTTTTTTAATCTCGTGAAGGCGAAGGAAAGCAGAAGCGAATCAGAAAGAGAAAGTAAAGACAGTTGATAAATGTGAAATAGCTCAGCTCCGATATTTACGTTAGCACAAGAGCTTACCTAATGCATAATTTATATCCCAAAATTATCGTCCACCTCTCAAGCAGATATGGTAAGTTCATCTCGAAAAATTTCGGCCGTAAGACCCCTAGGGAACGCTTCCTTCAATGTACAAATTAAAATTTTCTCTTTAATTGATATTTCGAACCGGAACGAATCCATAATCGTAGGTTGTTGATTAAGTCGATATTTAATACACGTGAAAACATATTCAGTTAAAAATGAGAAGCAAGGCCATCGAGTTCTATGGAACTTTTAAAGGTTAGACCACACACACTAATAAAGGTTAGAGCACACAAGGATTGAGAGCATGACAGGTGGTCCAGCTAATAGGATGAAGTGACTTCATGTTTAGATGCGACTTGAATCCCATTAAACCTAAGGATACTGCAAATCCCTACCGAAACATCAATATAGGAATGAAATATTTGATTTTGCAGAAATAGTAAAATTCTGCGAGCGTAACAACATGCTTCTACCTGTAAAGAAGTACGAGTATATACTCTACAATAGCTTTGAAAAGTCTTAAACACTTACTTTAGGAACAAAATTCCACATTATCACCAAGGAGACAAGCTCACTCACCTGAAACAAAAAAGAAAAGGAAATAATTAAATTTGAGGGGAATAAGGCAGAAAATGTATGTTGATTAAATATACCATACACAAATATTTCATTGTCACAATTATCATTGATGAAAGGAGAATTTTTAACGCTAAAATTTTTCTGATTTTAAAATTTAATAATTTAAATGTTAATATAAGCCGCGGAATGTACAAGCTTAGCTAATATCAATCAAAGGTCGAGGATAATTAAGTCATAAGAGAACTTTTCATAAATAAATTAGAGATATTGAAACATGATACCAAAGACTTTTCAATGGCCATTGTCAACTTACTTGTGATGGATTAACAAAGAAAGAAAAATTATCAGCCACTAATGATATGATATATGAATGAGATAGAAATAAAACGAGAATAACTTCAAAGGAAGTTGTAATTCTCTTTTCTCTTCGTTCCTCTCATTCTTGAGAAATATATAAGTTCATATTCATAAAATAAACTAAAAAACGTGTTGATTCATATTATCAAATTAGCACTAAACGAGCGTTCCAAGCAACCTTTCCATTTTTTAATTGAAGAAACATACAAAGGACTGCATATACAACGCTGAAGTAGCATCTAAAATTGATATGTAATACGTTACTTTACTAGTATTCTTCTAATCATTTAGAAAGAGTCTACCCACAAAATCATTTAACTACCTCAAAGGAAAGTGAATATTCATTATAACTACAGGGTGTCCTATGATTGGAAAGCAGAAACCGCCGGAAGCGCGATTCGAACATGGATCCCCTAGATTGCCAACTGGACAATCAAAGAGATAAATAAGCCTTTGGTTAAAACATAAGTACATTTATGTATTGAGAAGGTTATTACTCTAGTTGTGTTCATAGTTTCAGTGTTATATAATCAGGTAATTGCTAACGTCAATTCGCCTTCTGGCGTCAAAAATCTGCACAGTAATAGTTATGCAAAATAGGGGATACTTGCACGAGAAATAGAAATGTAATTTAAGAGATCCTCATCAGTTCATTTATTATGAAATTTGAATGTAGAACTCCAGCCTAACAGTTAGGACCATAGCACTTCACTCGTATTCCATCGCGCAAGATTTGAGAAGATCATCAAGATTTAGTATCCGCAGCATCCATATGCGTGCCATCATTCACGAAATGGACCGTAGTGCTCCTCTAATTCCATAGATTTCAATGGAGAGCGCGTAACAGAGAGTTGAGGTCATTTGGGTGGGATTCAGCGTCACATCCACGCCTCCGCACTTAGATGCAAATCCACCGTTATGACCCAAAGCGGTCGTAGTTAAATCTAGGGTCGAAAATGACCGCACTCGGGATATCATTTACAGTGTTTCAAACGCCGCCCATATTTATCTCGCAACACCTCTCAATGCTCACACACGGGAAAGCGCTTTCATTCACCGCCCGATTCGCCTCTCCCGTATGCATCCTCTTTTATTCAGCGCCGCACTCCCTTAATCACTCTAGTTTAACTTCCCTGTATAATTGAAATGCTGCTCTTCGCAGGAATCCCTCTCCCTTGGTTTTTTCTCTCTGGGAATATGGCTTGCCTTTCGCGTGGTACACCACATCCTTCAATCTATTGCAGTCGACTTAGGATCCTCTTCGTTGGACACCCTTCAAAACGTAACCGACGCAGCCCTTCTGTAGTAAACATTTCCATCTGTGTTCAATGGGAATTCTACTTTGATAACTACCGTGTGTGATTTAATCCTTCTAATCACAGTATACAAGTAGATGCTACACCTTCGTTTAATCAAAATGTAGTTTTCCATTGTATCTGGTTATTGCCTCGCAGAAGTATATTGAAGGACAAGGAGAAGTGAAAAATAGAGATGACTTGTTACATTCATGCCCATTTCGGTTCTAAAAGTCCCTCTAGCTAAAAAAAAAATTCATCCTTCTCCATTCATTAATAACTTTGGTTAAACATTTCCAAATAATTTTTCAAGGTATTAAATAATTTGTTGCGTCACGTAGACTTAATTTTGAGTGCTTAATTCGCAGACGTTGAAGTATCTTAACACACAATATATGATACGATAACAGTAAACATTCATATATTATCACAAAACTAAAATGAAATTACACCAATGAGATAGAATTTCGACATAAATCACGAAGAGAAGGAGACCCCAAGGACTTAAATCGGAAACAAATTTGAATTGGTTATTGTACCTTGTAAATTGACAACAACCAAATAGAAGCAGTTAAATCCCAATTTTGCTGCTGGTCACATTCTTAAAATGAGCAAGAACAATTTGTACTTTTTCCACAAATTATTTTCATTATAAACAATAAAAGACAGTAAAACTGTCTAAACAGTAAAACTGTCTAAACTTTTACTGTCCTTTATTATTTATAATAAAAATAATTAGTGGAAAAAGTACAAATTGTTCTTGCTCATTATGGAATATTTCCACAAGACAACGCCTGAGACTGTGAATTACATTCTTAAAAATTAAAACAAACTTTCATTATCACTTAAGGCCGATTCAGCCTTAAAAATAGGGTGCAAACTACAACGTACTTCACCAGAATGAGTAACTCACTACCCGCAACACATCCTCCCTCCTTTTCCAAACTTGCTTTAGGTGCTCCTTACCCTTTAAAACAACTTTCCTCGCATCGCTTCCACTCCTCTTTCTCCCTCATGGCAATTCTTCGCCAAACTCTCCCTTTCATTACACTCTCGCCCACCAAAACGCCGCACCAGCCTCTTTAATTTATGCTCGCGCACCTTTTTCATCTTCCATTCCATTAACGGCGATTAGTCCACCGGAAATGGCTTCCCCACAAAGACTCCTATTTTCCGAGAAATTCCGTATTCCCGTGAGAAGCTGCCGTGCGATTTTCGTGTTTTTCTTTTTTTTTTCAATCTAGCGATCCAATTTCTATTATTAAGATGATAACATCGGCGGAAAATAAGCGTAACATCATTCGTCACTCTAATTATGCGAGTCAGATCTTACCTAAAATTAGGTTACGCTTCGGTTTTCTTCTAACGCTTTTTTCTTCTATCTATGACTTTTATTGTTTGAAATCGAGCAAAATCTGAGTTATGAAACGATCAAGAGATATATCTTTGCTATCATTCGTAGAATTCCTGAAAATTTTCTGAGCTTTGTGCTTTTCTTAGTCAGAAATACGTACATACATTATTCTCATCCTTACAGTTCAGAAACCGCTTCAGTATTCTAAATAATAAAACAACCGAAAATACTAACTAATTCTTATTTAACGGAAGAGAAAACTAATCTTTCCACTTTAAAGATGACACAATGCGGCAATTCATTTTCGATCGATCATTTATGCATACAAATATAAATGAACAGTAGCTATTTGATTGATTTGGGTGTGGATTAATTATTGCAATCCTACGAGAGCTTCTAAGTTGAATTCTGTGCACTATTCAACACAATATTAGCAGTGTGCAATTCTGACTGAAAAATGATTTCGTAATTCAAACCTCGGCATCAATCTCTCAATGAGATTGCTGACGGAATTTAATCGAACCAAATATAATTGACGCATTGGTGGATATTAATTAGATGATGTATGAATGCATTAACTGAAATTGAAATTCCTCGAACTCGTACAGTGCCGAAAAATCCACGTAAATGTCATGAGATATCTCTTTTAATGAATTCCTTCTCGAATCTAAAATACAGATGAAAATGTAAAACGTTATTTTTACATAAAAGAGGGAAATGAGCTCAATTCATGACTCACGAAATAATGCCATATTAAGGACCATCTCTATTTTTATGAAATACATATTTAGAATATTCAGGGAAAAACCCAAATTTATTCTCACATCTCATGTGTTTAGAAGTGTCTCGTATTTTAATCAAATTTCCTACGTATATAAGCAGTAATTAATTACTTCCCTAGAACCCCCCTAAGATTATGCTTAATTCAGAATGGTGATGTGGTATTTGAACGAGATTAATTCCATGATTTAATTGGAAGTTACATTTTGGAATTAATGAGAGAGAGCTGATAAACACTATCTGGAATAGGGGAGAATTAACAATCAGGTGCACTATAGAAGATAGCTTTGGGCATCAACGAAAAAGAAGCCCAAAATTGTACATCTTTCTTTCAAGTCAAAGAATTTGTGGTGGGTCCTCAAAATGATCCTAGCGCTTGAGGCGATTGTGTGATACGAAGACTCTAATACTTGGATGGCTGAAAAATATCTTACATCATCATACCTGACAATGAAAAATTAATAACGTACCCCCTTGAAAACTCAGGGTCTCTTTCTTAGAAAAGGAGTCTTTGAACCACCCATCCACATTTATATTTCCACGGGATCTAAGAAACGAATGTCTCCATCGGTATGTTTTCTAATCACTCTGACACTTTGACACTCATTTTCAATACCTCAGGTTATAACCGAGTCCGTGGCCCTTAAAGAGTAAAGGATGGATTAAACTGTGTCGAGAGAGACATTTCCTCACGCAAATCACCTCTAATATCCTCAGATAAAACGTTCAATCATTCTCAACAACACGAAAAATATGGTTTTACGATCTCCTGTAGAGGATGGCGCTTTACAACCTCGGGTCCAGAGAGTCATAAAGGGTAAGGAATTTCGAAATTGAAACTCGAGGAAGGAGAAATGAGATGTGGGGAAGGCGCAAAATTGAAACAACAAAGAGGCGGTAGACATGGGTACAAGAAAAGATCAGAGGATAGCGTGGAGGGAATGAGAAGAGGTTAATAGATGAGAAGGCAAGGGCAGTGGACGTGATAGAAGATGAGGACTGTCAGAGCGATGTCGCCGTCGTAGGGCAGCAATCAAAGGCACGAACTTCGTAGGGGCGAAGGATGAAAGAGATGGGCGTTCCTATCAGGGAAGATGTGTGACAGCGGGCGGAGAAGGCTCCTTAGTGGATGAGGTGTTGCAATAGGATGACACTCCTCAATGCCAGAAATCGGTTGCCTTGATTTTGCGGCGAAACAATCTTTTCTCGGATCAAGAGTTGACGACTCGATCATATTTCGATCATTCTAGTAAACATTAAGTAACCAAGGAGGATATCCTTACTTTAAAAACATCAAATAGGCAGCTATACATCCACTTTTACGCTTTAAGCTACATATTTTGGTTCTGTTCTGATTGAAGAAAATGGTTATTTTTTTGGTAACTCCCTGTATCATGTGCAGAAAAATTAAACGAGCATTTTCTATGTTAGAATAAGTCTTCCTAAGTCTATATCCAGTACATGTATCCTCAAAAACGAAGTCATCTTGCCTTTTCCCCCTTAATAGGATTCTGGGTACGCTACTCACTGTGTCAACTCCGATGTATTTTCGAATAAATCCATATAGTAATCTCAATGTTTTCAGCTTTAACTTATTTAACTTTGCTGTTTCAAACTGACACAATTTACAAGTTTTTTTGGCATATTTTACGAAAATCCCGAGTGATTATCGTATAAATGAACCAATTCTTCTTTTCTAAATTAAATTCAATCAATCCAAATCAATTCTTTCTTTCCAAGTCAGCCTTTGCCTATTAACCGATGTATAAATCCCTATATTTCTATTTCTCTTTCTGGGGAATGTTTTTGTAAATACACTAAACTCTGTGTGGCCAGCTATCCTCCTCTGATTTGATTTGATACCGACTAAATCATTGTCCTTAATGAAACAACCAGTATGCATGAAATTTTGGATGTTTCTAAAATCATAATTTTGCAAGGACATTGTCTAACATTACTAATTTATGAGGAACACTACGATCAGCAGAGCGAAGGAACGCTATTTAACTGAATCGCATGTGATTAAAATTTTCGCCAAATCAACGAAGAGTATTAATATTCTTTCGAGAACTAACGGGTAAAAGAAATTATAAAAAAAAGATATTAAAAAAACTGTACTTGATTCAAAGAATTAAAAATTGTCAGGAATAACTAAAAGGAAAATACAATTGGAATGTTATTGACTAAATGGGGAATCCATTTACTAAATCATTACTCATTTCAATTCCCCATTTCCTTAATTTTTAAAAATTGGAAAGTGGAGGAGAAAGAGAGTATAATAGCTATTTAGTATAACTTTATAGCTTGATAGTATAATTACAAAGCTTAATTTATCTCTCTTTCTCTGTTTTGCATTTGAAACTTATCACTCAGGATATGTAAGATGATAACAAATATAATGCATGTATTGTAAACACCGTATAAGTACGCGACCAAAATTCCGGATAGGGTTAAAAGCGAAAATGTCAAAAACAAATTTATGGGTACAATGAGAGGAAAGTGTAGCTCTAAGAACTTTTAAGGCGCGACTATAAAATAGGGTTATTCGAGAGACTCTCGGAAGAGATTCGTCCCAGGTGAAGAAGCACGGAGGCGATGGAAAAAGAGAGTGGTCAAGACAAGGAGGGGCGGCCAAATCACCCTAGCGGACGTTCGTGAAAGGATCCTAAAACGGCAAAGAGTCCTTTTTACAGCACCTCATAAAAATGAAAGATTAGAGCCATATAGGAATTCAGTCCGAGAGAAAGCCGTGTGAAGGTGTGTTTGGAGCCAAAAATCCTGAGCGTGCACTATGAAAGTTTTACGATCGGACCCTAGAATCGAAGGAAGCCATCGCAAGTGCTAGGGAAAAAGTTGCTTTCCTTACCACTGATTAGGGGTTTTATCGGGGAATCAGAAGTGACCGAGTAACCCATCAGCTGAGTAAACGAGTTGGTTCGTCAGATATCTTCTATACATTAGACCAGTTCGCATTCGTTAAAGAGACGGCGCTGATTTGCTACTCAATCTTTTATTTTTGCTAATTTCTTGCAGCTTTAGCAAGAGAGGGATGTTTTTCGGAGGATATCCCATTGAACTACAAACCTCTTAATTCAATTCCGGTGTCGGATGAGAGGCCTCCTTGAGGTGAAATCTGCACCTTTCACTGCAGCTCGACTTAAATCTCTCTCTCTCTCTCTCTCTCTCTCTCTCTCTCTCTATATATATATATATATATATATATATATATATAATCGCATATCAACATTATTATATGAATAATACGTTCGTCAACTTGTTTTGCAGTAGATGCCACACATTGTTTCTCATTCTATTCATTGCAATACACATACTACTCGACCTTTAATGATAAAAATTGCAACATTACTAATAAAAATCTGGTATTTTTCCCAACTTTAGCTTGACTTAGCATCTTGTCATTGTCAACAGTAAATAACCGTGGTAGATATTTATCATTAGATGCGTTCGCAACTGTTTCCGATTTTCAAAAACTCACGTCCCAATCATCCTCGAGCCTTGAGGTAGTTGTCGCACTGGCAGATTAATTCCTGGCGCCAGATTACTTGGAGAGTAGAATTAATTTGATTATATACATTAAGAAGCTACAAAATTTTCCCTAACTCACCAAGTAACCCATGCTTCTTTCCTGCTTATTTTCCACCTCTTTCCTGAGTAGTGAGAAGGATGGAAAACCTCTATACCCAGCTTTCTGGCGTACGAACTCAAATGAATACAAAAACGAGACCTGGCTTCGATTCCTTAGACAACCAAACTACTCCACTCAAATTTCATCACTTTATCATAGAATTATAATATTCCGTTTCAAAAAGTTATATATACCACAAATAGCTTCTTTCGCACAGTACAATACCTCCGGTATAAGAACTTAAGTGTAAAAGCGTCATTGGCTCAGAACATCCCGCAATGAACCTTATGCAGAAGAAAAGGCCATTCACCTCAACACAATGAATTCTGTGAGGGTATTTGACGAGTGAGTCAGTAGGCGATGTCGTCTGATAAAAATGATATTGATGATTCACTTTGGTGATTCACCGCACGAAAATGTGTATTGTAATGAGGAAGATGAGACACCCTGGCATAGATCCAGGGAATAAACAATGTCTTCGGTAAGGATAGGATTATCATTTATGCCAAGACTTGAAGGTGCACCCAGTGATACTTTACTTGCTATCAGTAAACTTTTACTCACGTCATCAAAATCGAAAACAATACCTCAGCTTTGTAATTTATGCGCAGAAGGTTCAAGGTCTCGATGTATACCTTTTGAGATGTGTGTGAGAGAGAGGATCAAGGCTGCAAATGTTTAAAAAGGGAATAAGGTAACGATGAAAAAGAAAATAACATCTGAGAAAACAAATTCCTTTTAGGCGATGAGGACGCATGGCAGGAACGCATCTTGAAAACCAATTATATAATAGCATGGATTCCGAATTACAACTAACTCATGTCCTGAATTAATCCCAATGATTCTTTTTCGTAGATCACTGAATTGCGATGGCCACGTCCAGTGACGCTACTGTAAGGTATTTGGTGTTTGTGCGTAGTTAAGTGTTTTGTTTTCCTCTCACAAAAGGGCAATTTGAAAAGTTTCACACCTATGGAAGGTACCGTTAGACCCTTTCCAGGCAAGAGGGACCGGAGTTTGGGACAGGACTGGACGGAAGGAAGGCATTCATAGCGTTCATTAGTCGGAGATCTACGGGTTCTCATTCACTCATACAACATTTCCATGTTTGTGTTTCGAAAGCGAAGTTATAAAGATACTTGAAATATTTGAAGACTTCATAGTAACGTTCCGGATTTAAGTAAATGTATTAATTGATAAACTGGATACACTTCAGAGCACAATATAGACACCTAAAAATAATGGAAAGTTTTTAAGAGTTTACGAATCCCCGGAAAGAGTTAAGAGGGCAATTTGAAATTAAAAGAATGAAGGATGCATACAATCCGAAGGATTTTTTTCTCCGGTCTTTCGAAACCAATTTCTATTCGGTAGATACATCGTGGTTACCTATTTTACTTTCAATCTAAAAAGTAGTATTCACATTATCCGCAAAGTTAATGAGGCTTCATACGAGAAATACAACTCTTTTTCCTTCGAATCATCTTTCAAACATATTCTGCTCTAAGTCTTCTATAAAAATACACATTCCACAACATACCCGCATTGAACTACTCGTGCAGATATTACTTCGATACATAAAATAAATGTCAGATTTTTTCACATTATAACAAGTGCTATGAATAGAGGCTTATGGAGCGGCAAAAATTAAACTTGGATTAATGCACGAAGAAATCCTGACAAAAGAACGAACGAATACTTCAAAATATATTTCACTTCCCTCAAATAATTTAGGACTGTTTTAGGCTTCTTGCGGAACGGACTCCATTACTTTCGGAAGCATTTTTTAGAAATGTCAAAAGGCTATTAACACATCAAAAGTGAACTCAACGATGCCTCTTTCAAAAAGATGGAACCACGCATCCAAAAATTCAAAGGCCAACTTTAATGAAAGCGAGTCGCTTCTCCACTCTTTAAGTACTGTTGTAGCGTAGGTCCTCCCCTTTCGTCTCTTCTTAAAATTGAGGCTGTCTATGAGATGCTACTCGTGGAACGCCTCCCCCACCGCCCTCCTCCCCTGCGGCCAACCCAACGCCACCAACCTGTTGCTCGTCATCGCCAAACGATTCCGCATTGTCCTCCTTATACACTGTGCCATCACAAACCCCTTCCACCCGTCGCATTCCCTTTACGGCTACTATACTCCGAACTATACTGTGGCGAACGTAGTTTTCTAGACTATTATTCTGTAGACTATAAACGTATTTCAAATAGGATGTTTTTAACGAGGTACACGTTTTACCTCACCTCATATTTAAACCGTATTTTCCTCACAGTATGACGCCCCTATGTATAAAATGAGCCATGCTCTCTGGAACCAAAACGAAGATAGCAATATTTTGAGTCCAAGTGATGTTATTAGCTAAGTTCATACTTGTATAAACTGATCTATCATATCATTCAATACACACAAGTAAGTTACTAATAAGATAAATTACCAATGATAATCTGAAAAATTCGGCTTATAATATCGCAATTCCTTTAAATGTTTTACCTCACCTCATATTTAAACCGCATTTTCTTCAGAGTTCGACGCCCCTATGTATAAAATGAGCCATACTTTCTTGAACCAAAACGAAGATAGCAATTTTTTGAGGTCAAGTGGTGCACATTTCAAGTTTTACATCGTTCAAAATACATTAAACATCAGCTTGGAATTTCTTAGAAGTAATACTCTCATGAATTACGCATCGGTTTTCGGAAGTACCGATTGCTGCTCGGTGGATACAAACTTAAGTAGCCTCAGGTGGCTCAGACATATCCAGCCCAAGATTTCTAGTAAACCAGTTGTTGCCGTGAATTAGATGCTTGAGAAGTAAGGAATTCACATGAAAGCGTCGTTTCATACGTAATAGGTGATTCTGGACCTCGACTGCCGTACAGAATTTGGTATATTATTGGTTCCTGCTGCTGTATCTTGATATTTTCATACATTTTTTTCATATCATTTCGTTACAGGATAGAGGAATGTGTATCTTCCATCGATTTTGACTCATTTTTACGTATGAGATAATGTGAAAGCTACTGAGGTATGTGTGATGATGAATAATGGCATTCATTTTGATCGCCCTTTATCGAATTCTGTTAAAAGTATTTTCCGTAGGGTCATTGTCCGTATTTTGGATGGATTTTATTCCGCGTATAGTACATGGCTAAAAATAATGGTAAATTACCTCACTCCTCATCTTGCCTAGTATGCCTCCTTCCCTCTCCAGGGCATTTCATGAATAATACGAGTAAAGGCAAAAGGTCTAAGGCTTAAACCGGTCCCCACGCAGAATACTTTAAAGTCTAATATTTTAGAATACTGTTCATTAGACGCATAATTTGCACTAAAACACTAGATTAACAGCACGTAAGTTAAATATTTACCTCAGATTCGGTAGCGCAATAATGTTACAGCATTCCAAGAATGAAAACGTCCTAGAACTCCTCTATCTACAAATCTCATCCCAAAGTTATAAACCTTCGAAGTCGTACGTGTCTGGCAGTCGGTCCTCGTCCATCTCCCCCGACTCCGCCCTTCTTAAAATGCAACTTGCTGCTACCGTATTTCTTCAGCAACTTAGTAAGGTACTTGTCCGGCCATTATCGAAGAACGTGGCCTCTTCCCTTCAATCGGCCGTATACTCCACTGATCACTATTGTCCATATATACGGGACCAAATTCGATTCTTCCGCTTTCAATTTTTCTTCGTCTCCTGCTCCATTTTAGGCTGCATCTCGACAACCTTGCTTTGAAACTCGTTCCGACATGCAGTGAGGAAAAATAGACTCGGCCCCACATGCGGATGATAAAATTATTTTAGGACTTCTTGCTCCAGAGGCCTTGGGAAGCTCATTTCCATCGGAAATTATCCGATGCCGATTTAGGGATGAATTCCGACGAACGAAAAATCATATTTCCCAGGGACTAGATGTATAGTACGAGTGATTTTCATTACCACGCAATTATTAACGAGATAAATGAGAAATCATTCAGCACAAAACGATAAAGATAATCAACGGAATAAATGCGATGCCTTCGTTAAGAAAAAGTTGGGCAACAATTTTAATAATATATCATGAATTGTACAAGAAATGAAAAATTGTGACTTGACTGGGACTCGAACCCAGGTCTCCCACTTTCCACGGGGTTGGTAGTTCAGTTGGTTAGAATACCTGCCCGAAAAGTGGGAGACCTGGGTTCGAGTCCCAGTCAAGTCACAATTTTTTACTTCTTGTACAACATTGGGTTTAGTCGCAGAACTTACTGTGCTATGTTAAATTTCATTTCCATCATTTGAATATATCATGAATAATATTATCAAAATTTTAATAAACCAAATTTTCTACTAAACCATCTGCACATTCTCAAAAAAAAGTAGCTATCCATATAACGAGTATACAATACATAAATACTATTTTCATCACAAAATCTAAGCACGTCTCAGACGGACGAGTATTCCCTCACGCATCACGATTCCTTTCACTTGCAACAAAGTTTATATTCCAACGAAAATACGAGTTTCCAGAACCATACTCATTCTGCATCACTCAAAATCTCAACGTTAACTTCTTAAGGACCGAAGACTGCTTTTCGTCCTATATTAGTCGGCAAAGGGTGTATACAATAGGAAGTGACAGCTAGCATAGAATCGATTACGTGAGAGAATTTGCTCTCGCTGAGGAACTCGAATTACCACAGTAGGAAAACCGACTTCGACCTTTATCCTCCGTCCATCTTTTATCGATCTAACAGCATGACTTTCCAATTGCTTACAACTCCTCCATCGTATACTGATGGGTTAATGGAATATTTCCATGAGCTATATGTTGAAGCAAAGTAATCTTTTCCCGATATTACGAGCACAGTACTCAGTCCGGAGACCGGTTTGAATTCCTAAGCTTCTAACATTAGCCCCCATAAGTTCTCTAGAGGGAATGAAGCTGACTTGGCAGTTGAGGATTGAGGAAGTTTGCCTTTGCTTTCCTCACTTAGTCCGAATGCTTTGAATTGAAGAATTTCGGGTAACAAAAAAAGAATGAGCCTACACATAAAATTTTTATAGCATACAATGTTTAAACTAATGCGACTAAATAAATGTCGTGTATCAGTACCATTCACACCCTAGTTGTTTTCACATCGTCATAGATACAGGCAAGACAAATTGAGGAAAATGAACGTTATATTCACTAATGAATTCACTATGCCATAATCGCCTATCCCAAATATTCATCATTCCCTATAAAGAAAATTCTTGTTTTTTTCGTCTCCAAATCATATGAAGTATTTATAAAAATTAATTCTTTATAAACCTAATTTAAGCTAGTTGTAAATGAAATGTTTTCACAACTTACTTTTAGAAGAAATGCCTGCCTATAGAAAAATATAATTCCTAATAGTATTATCTTTTCAAAAGTAAAAAATGTCAATATTTAAATGTTATATTTTGCTTCTATTACTTTGCATATAATAATTGACTCAGATTAATAAACCAAATTTTTTCATCTCTCTCATTCTTAAGATCGCTTCAGAGATGAATTCCACAGCTTAATTGCCGATAGATAACCAGTACTTCTGCCATCGATCAATGACTTCTCTTAGCTATTCTCGCAAAAAAAACTCCCAAAAAATCCTTAAAAAGTGATAAAAACATAAAATAAGGTATTTATTTTTCAAAATCGAAGATTTAACGGAATAAAGGGCAGGTGAGGTTATTCTCTTGCGTGGAAATGCTCCTCTTGAAGCATCATTTTATGAAATATTCCAAAATTAAACACGGCCGTGAAATTCGAAGATTTCTTAGAAAGGCGGCGAATAGGATTGAAATTCAAAATGTAAACCTCATTACCAAATTCACGATCTTCGGTGTTTTCCCATCCAATCGGCGTTAATTATCAAATGGAAATTCTTTGGCCGTGGAATTCGTGCCGCTTCAATCCAATCTCAGGTAACTCCTAATAGCTTCTTCCCTTGCCACACCTGAGGCCTCCGTAACTCGCTCCTACTAATAGGACCACAAAAAGCGCTCTTCTTCCCTTTTTCCTTATTCCACGGATAACTCACGCGCTGCGAGTGCTCGGTGAACGTAATAAAAGACATTCCACCAACTCGGCCGCGAGTTGGAATTCGAACTACGTCTGAGTGCATTATTGCTAGAATTATAAATGCCTCGCAGCTCTAATTATTTTTGACTCGAGTACTATCCTCTTCCTCTCCTTACACTTCTCTCGACGCCTGCGGATTCTTAGAGGCGAACGTCGAAGGCGCTTTCCACACAACTAGCAAATTCCTCGACTCCTTCAAACCTTGTTCCAAATTCCAGGAAACACTCACAACCAAATGGATGGCGGCTAAGAAAGGTACAGCGCAAAGCCACAAGGGAAACGTTCCATACATATCTATAACAACCTTCCCAAAACATTCGACCCTATAACAGAACTACAAAATCCTTTTATTTCTAAAATTTCTAGAGTATTCCTGGCAAAAATCCTTTTTAAGGAAAGTTGTATTCCACAATCAAGATGGTCAAAAGACTGGATGATGAAATCCCGTGGTGAAAATTGGGTAAAAATGCCCGAAATTTCTTCCACGAAAATAAAGTCATAGCAAAAAAGCATGAAAATGGAATGTCAAAACCCCTCTACATCCGGAGCTTTCTTGATTGAAAATAATTAAACAAATCTTACAGCTACCTTAGCAGTGACGCTATAATGTGATACAATATTTTTAGTTTAATTTTAAAAAAGTTTATAAGAATTACTGATTAGACCAAACAAGGTTTTTTTCATTTTCTTTGTTTGTTTGAATTAATTTATTTACCCATAATAATATATATTTAATTTTCATCACGCAAAGGATAGAATATTTAGGAACTATCTTAAACAACAAATATAAACATGCACGAGCGCGGAGGAATTTAAATCGCAAGTTTCTAAACATCACTGCTTGCCTCAATACATTCACATGAGAACGATTTCACTATATAATACATACTCATACTTTAATATATACTATATTATATATGATATACTTTACAATAGAATTTACCTTCACCAAGGTCAATTATATGCTTGGAATAAGAAACATTTCGCCAAAATGTCAACTGACATATAAATAGCTTAAGTGCGTTATGATGTAAAAAATATCAATATAATAACTAATAAAGAGCAAAAGTTGCATATTTAAACGGAAGAGTAAAGTAAGTTTATATAAGTAATACAAAAATATAAGTTTTAAAATAAGTAATACAAAATCACATTCAACCTACAAGTTTCCTGTACTTAAAAGAGAAACCTCTTTTGAGAACAGGAAACCTGTAGGTTGGTTGAGATTTTGCATTGCACCCATAGTGTCGTCTACATATGGAAGCTGGGTAATTGCGTTGGGTAACAGGGCTTTTTAATCTAACTAAAACGTTCTCGTAACCGTACCCCTAAGTATTTCATCTTTTCTAGCGGAACGGAATACAACCCCATGCGGAACGCTTCCTGCCGGGAACAAGATCGTTCTCTTTTAAGTAATTTAATTTAGACTCCCTTATTTCAGTCGTGATTATCGTATCTCAATCAACCTCTCATACAAAATGATTTAGGCATTTAATAAACCTTTGCAATGAATTATGTACTTCGCTAAAGTTTCAAAAACTTCGAACCCTATTTCTATATTATTCTCTTCAAAAATGGCTTTGAATATGTTCAAGATGGAAGTTTGAAGAAATAAATACTAATTTTAACTAACATTAAAATTATATCGTGTAGTTTTCTTAATTTTTGCCATTGCTGGATTATGCTATGAGCTGAATAAATGGAATTCGATCAAATCCGTTTCACTCCTCCAGCTCATTGTGATAGGGGGTGCAATCACGCTAATTGCATTAGCTAACTAGCAATCCTCATAGCGTGGAATAGCGACTAAAAGAAATAAAATTTCTCCAGCAGAGATTTCACAGATGAATCCGTCATCGAATACTGCCGTGATCCAAGATCTCATTTCACGAGAAAGACAATATTTCGTATATACTTGACCTTAGCAATCAAGTCGATGAGGGGAAATTTCGTGAAAATCCTTCGCCGATATTTCCTATTCTTCCTATCGAAAGAATATTATTATCTAGGATAGATTGGGTAATATCCCTCACACTCAAAAATCTTCCTTTTGAAAACCGAGCCGCGCTGCGTCATGTCGCTTCTCTGGGAATAGTTCTTCGTAGAAATATTGAAATAGCGGTCGAACAAACAGAAATACGTTGTTTCCTTTTCTTTGTATGGAAAAATGTAAGGTGTTGCATTTCGACTGCGAATTCGACGGATAATTCCTGGTTACTCCGTTCAATAAATTACTTCTATTAGTTATATATTATTTTAGACTCTCAGATATGCGAGGAAAGCGAACGATCCCTGGCGTTAACAGCGAATAGGAAATCCAATCTGTTGGTGGTCACTTCGTGAGGAGCATGCGAGAGAGGGGCGGACAAGGTCATAGGACGATACTCGAAGACGATCAAAGCTGCATTTTTGCCACATACCCTACGTTATTGCATGAATAAACACTGCTAAAACTTAATATGCCACCTTACGGCTTACTATGCTGCCAACTACTTACTATATACTTATTGTTGACCTTGGATGTTAGGATCATAACGAGGGCTAAAAATAAAATAATAAAACTATAAAATAGTTTATTTATAAATAGCGTCTAGGGATTGTATCAAGCGAAATATCAAATGCAAATTAAGTAAGATACAAACAATTTTCATTTTCATATTTGAAATCCTCAGCTTTTCTTTAAAATAGGATTGAATCATCCAACCATCCATCTACAAAGTAATAATTTTTTTACATTTTCTGCGGCTAAAACCAGTAACATAAAAGCAATTTGAAAATGCAATTTTGTGCCAACGTTCTTATGAAACAGCCTCAGACGTCAATGATTTTAGATTTCTATCTATCTCTTAGGTAAGTTTCGGAAAATAAAACTTAATGACGCTCCAGTAAAAAGAGATTACCTTTTATGAAATCAAGAAACGAGATGAAAAAACATTTCTAAGGAAATCAATTCAGCGAGTGAGAAATTTATACATTGAGCTCGCGAAAAAATTTTCGACGAATATCTGCGAGGATAATTTTTCGTACGACATTTTTTGTTTCGTTATAAGGGTGGAAAGAATTATCAAAATGAAATTGCCGCTCGCCCTTTGTCTGCATCCTTCCATTGTCGCTTTGTGCTCACCGGAGAATTTCCCTTCAGGGAACTGTCCCTCGCCAAAGGGATTCCCATTTAATATCCGCAAGAACCTCTCAGCCAAAATATCAGCTACTCCGCTTTCCATTTCTCTTTTTATGGCGAATGAAAGGAAATGGATTTCTTTATTCGAATTATGCCGCTTTCCCTTCAGAATATGAACCAAGCCCATGCCATACATAATTTTCAGTTTGGAGCATTTTAATAATGGCATGGTGTTAGGAGTGTTATTATTTTTCATTGCCTTTTTCCGTATAAAAGAACAATTTGTTCCTCTCGAATCCTTGGAAAAAGGAGCTGGAGATCCATAACAAACAATTTCTCTGGTAACAGGAAGATAGCCTTCCCTCTCAAAAAAAAGGTTGAATTTTTAGACAAAATAACAACACCAAACTTATATATTAGACCAATAACTGCGCTACTCTGAAGTAACGGAATTAGCAATGTGATTCTATTTTACGAATCGTAATATTTCATCGATAAAACAGTAAACCGTGAATTTTTTCAAGTTAAAATGTATGTTCTCCACACAAATGATTAACGAGAATGAAGGAATTTGGCCTTTCATTTGTTATCCGTCACTTATAAATACCTGCAGTAGGTTTTCGAATTGATGCCTCTGAAGTTACTCATTACATTTGCTCCTTCGATAATTTATAACTCGACGCGCAGAACTCGGAGTAATACCTCATCATATGAAATCAAATTTATCTTTTCTAACCCGCCCAACCCATCTCGCATTCCATGCATACAATTTTCGCTTTGAGCATTCAAAAGGCTTTCCAGGATTGCTAGCGTTTAGCGATTACCAGGAACTATATTTACTAAATTTCTTCTTTCAAGTGAAGTATACCTTCGTGAGCTATTGGGGACCCGATCAAGTGATATTTTTAAGAACAATAAACCGCTATGAGAATAAAAGTTGGGCGGTATATAAAAAATGGTTAACTTAGCTCGGCAGGTTCTAAAACAATGCGTTGTACAATTCGCAGTTGTTCTCCTGCTTGCAAGAGATGTGAAACAAGAGAGAGTTCACAAAAGTGCATCCCGAAGAACGGTTGGATCATCCTACAAGAAGAACAGTTTTTTATAGACTTTAATAAGGAGTGACCGGGGTAAATGCCATTACAAAGCATCCATATATATCTCAGAAGTTTTCATACATCCACAGCCACACACATTACGCTATTATGCAATGTTACCATGTAGCCCTAAATAAAGTTCATTATTATTATTATGAATTTTTTTCTTCCTATTATTAGTTTTTGTGACCGGTAATTTCGTATTTTGTGACAAAGTGAAATAAAGTTGCTTCTTTTTCTTAAAAAAAATAAGAATGAGATAAAAGTGAATGAAAGATACCTTTTCCTTCCTCCTGCACCAAAAGAACGGAACACATAAACGTGAATGGACCATAAATTGAAAAACGTGAAAACATCCCAAAAATCACATACGATTTTCTATATTTTGAAAAGTCCCTGTTGCTCAAAATTGAGTCAAAGTCCGCCGTGAGTATCTCCGTCCCTCGGTGCACATTCCTCGGGAAGGTATGACTCGAATCCCTGTATCCCAACCCCGCAGCGAGACGGCAGATGCTCGCTCTAGCGTGCGGGAACGCGCTACCCATTCATCTCCAACGCGCTATTAAGATCATCCGCACTATTCCGCACTCACCGCGGAATGTTTAGCGCTGACACGCATTCTTCGCCCGCATTCCAGTGACACGCGTGTAGCGGCGTAGTCATGGCGTCGTCGCAATTGGCCGGAATGTCGTTAAGCTTAAGTGGAGACATGCAAGTGCGGATTTAAAATCACTTCGCAGAGGAGATTTCTGCGGCGCTTGGTTGGCAACGGCGCTTTGGAGGAATAGACGCGACCCCATTCTGTGCTAGACTACTTCAATCCAGTTCAACTTGGCGAGATAAGCCGACCGAAGATGCTTGCGGGGGATGATGCTAGAGATACTCCGAGGTTTATCGTGAAGGATGCAATTTAAACTGAATAGTTGCCCCTCTAGCTACCAGCTACTTCTCGGTGGAAATTTTTCGTAGATTCATGACGATTGTGAGACCTAACAAAGTTTTCATGATCTGTTTATCATGTTAGGTTTATCAGAATGTTTTTGATGGGTTAAACAATGGATTTATGGAGTTTGTATTCTTAGTATTCGTATGAGAGTTGCCTCAAGCGATTTTTAATGGAAAAGGAATAGTGGTAAAAATGAATCGTATGCAATACAAAATGAATAGGAGTGAATTTTTTAGGAACCTTGGTTTATTGAGAGTTTTGTCATCAATAAAATGATGGTGTAATTTTTACTTAGGGCTTTTTAAATATATCAAGTGTATTTTCAATGCCAAAATCAACCAGGATATCTAGCACATTCAAACTTCTACTGATAAAGATATTTTCTAATAAAGAACAGACATTTAATTCGTTTATAAAAATGCTGAATAATAAATTCGCAACTCATCTATCGTTCATTTCGAAACCTTTGTGTTTGTACGATTACAGTGTGTGTATTTTGACATGAAATCAATGTAAACTACACAGTTTTTCTCTTGAATCTCGATGAATTTGCAGCATACGACGTTAATTACTCCATACTCGTTAAATACTACATATAGTACTCCTTAAATAAGCTGAAATTAAAGACCGAAAGGTGGTGCGACTGAAAAGATCGAAATTCATAGATTGGAGGCATCAATGAAGAAGATTCAATCAGCGTCAGTAACAAGAGCTTCCAACTTCTAATTTGGAGAGAACTCTTCCTATTACGAGCACTTCAGCTGCGTATTAAAACAACTATTTGTCTCGTATCTTCCCCTGGGGTGAAATCGAGTTTCCGTTCGGGAATCATGAATTCGTTTTCAGAAGAAAAAGGGAGGACGGCTATCTTTCGGACTCAACAAGAGCAGAATTCTCGCTCTCGACGAAAGGAGGCCGAGAGAAAGAGAAAGGCAAAGCAGAATCTACTGTACATATCTTCATTCTTCCCTTTGTTCTCTCATCGACGTTTCTTTCGCTTCCACGATTCTTTTACGCTGCTTCTCTTGTCTCTCACCTCATTCAAAGCCCCTTTTCCGTTCGATGCCTCCCTTTCCTCAAAGACTCATAAAACCGCGTAAATCCATCCATCATTAATACAAATGAAATGAATAATATAGTTACCTAACAATCCTACCTTTCGCTTGTTTTATTTACAGATCATAGTAATGACTTCTACGGACTGATATAGCCTTAGATTTGTGTGTTATGATTTGGAGACTTAAATTATTAATAGATAAAGTATAAAATAGTTAAATATAAAGTATAAAATTGATAAAATAGTTAAATTATTGCATAGATAGAGAGCGAATCAAATCGAATTTTTTCCTTGTGTTCCAATTACCACAAAAGAATAACCAATATTAATGAGCATCCTCGCTTTGCACCTAATGATAGTAATTCGCTTCATATATCTTACAAGAAAAGGTTCTCAAGAGGAACCGCGATTTCGAAATGAGACCTGTCTAGCGTAACAGAGTATCGAATATAAACAATAATCGTTTCCGTCCCAGGGATTTCTCCCGATTGGTTCGCGAGATGTGGTTGATTAATTATACCTTCAAAATTAGCTGAATAGATACCTGCTGCTAAGCTTCTTAGCCGCTAATCAGTGACAGCAATGACGTCGCGGGAACTCACCGTTCACTTTGACTGCTCGGGTTACGCAGCGATCGCGGCCTATCAGCGATTTATCTATCTTTTTGTTTAAGATATTTTTGATGAATTTATCTACCTTTTATAAATAAACCCTAGGACAAAATGGTTATTTTTTATATTCAGTTCTCTATTATGCTAAACAGATCTCAAATTTCAATTTCACTTGTGATCTCCTAATCTCCTGTGTGTAAGTGGTTGAAAAATAAAATTTGAAATTTTATATGAAATAGTGAAGACGGTCATGTTTTTCAATAAAGATATTTTTGAGGTAAAAATACAAGATCTATAAGTGCCATAACATCGCGCATTTCCATGAACTATTAGCAATAATTCCTTGGTTGTAATAATCAATTTTTCTTAAAAAAAAAGATCGGCCAACAGACCTCATCCTAAACCGATCCCAAGCTCATACAATGTTTGAACTTAAGGCAAAGATAACCTGAGTTCCGATTGTTTACTTCCTGCTATAGACATTCCCATCCCAATCGAACCGCACATCTATCCTTTCGGCCATCATTCCAACCCCATCTTTCCCTCTTTGCTCATCTCCTCCTCAATCTATACACCTCATCCTCTCCACTGGTACACTCGAACACGGGAACGCCAAGAGCGAGAGAGATAAGCGAACTCCGGAATCATCATATCCATTCCATCGATCGAATCCACCACGGAATCCGCAAGAGAGGATCTCGGAAACGCCGCATAAAAGGAAATATATCGGAGAATCTCGATGCATTCCAAGTCCCACCCTTTTTTTACGAAGACACAGCTCTTTCATTTCTGATTCGCGCCATCCAGCAGCGACCTAGCTCTCGGCACGTCCTCTTAGCGGCAAATGTATGCATCTCCTCCAGTATTCACCTTCTGTTCCCCAATCTACTCTCAGAGGCCGCATTATTCCCAATATTCGACATCCCCAACAGCCCTCCTCTTCCCCGACACGTATATCCCATTCATCCCGCAACTTTGGGACTTCCAAAACTCCCCTTTCTCGCCATTGTTTCTCTCGAAGGTCTCGGATATGTATCGACATCCTCCTCGCTCATCAATTTATCGCCCTTTCTCTCTCTTTCCTCATTATTCATCCCCTCTTGTCTTCCCACATAAATACATATACGAATCGATGCGCAAGTATTTACGAAGGTATGCGTGTTTACGAGCGTGCGCGCGCATAATTCATACCTTCGACCTATTCGACTCATTATTTTTTTTCTTTCGACCCCTCATTTCTGATTCAAGTGTCCCCTTCTTTTCTCTCGCCACTCGGAATATGACGGCGATGTTTTTCGCCTTCGACCTTTCCTCTCCCACCTTCTCGACGCCCTCTCATTTCATCGCCATTTCCTTGTACACTTTCATTTGTGTAATCCCCTCTCATATGGTCCCTTTCTACTCCGATGCTTGTCTCTGCGGCGATGAGAAATTTATGTCCCTGCCTTTACGTCCTTATTCTTATTTTAATGACGCATTCCCCCGACTTATTTTCGCCATCATCCCAAGGCAGTAATACTAATGAAATCCGGTCGTGCAAAAAGAAATATTAATGATAGCTTTACAAAGTCCGCTATGATTTCATTCGCTACCAGATCGGTGTAGTTACATAGTTGCAGTTTCAGTTTCTTCATACATGAACATGAGATAGCCTACAACTGCAAGCATTTACAATCTAAATATTTACACAGATTGAGTGACCGATTTCATTCATATAACATTTTCGATTTGAATCATATGTTACATATCACAGTAATTAAAGTATTTCCTACCTTATCTCGTATATCCGCTCCATGTTTTTCCTAACATAGGATTAATCCGGGGGGTACTAATAGGCAATAGTACACACTAACGTAAGTATTGAAGGCCCAGAGATGTAGAGGCCAATCTTCCATTGAGCCGATCCTCCACGTCATGGATGCCCCCAGATTTAGCGGTACGCCACTTGATTAATGTCAAACTTCTATTTGCTGCCTCTTTTTAAGTGTCTTCTCCTGATTTAATTTATCCTAAATCTCAAATTAAGAGCGTCTAAATTCCTGTAAAAACTTCTTTCTTCCTTTGAAGTACACTATTCCTAATTATAAGTCGAATAGATATTATTATCTATTCGACTATCCCGCGGCTTAAAAAAAATAGTGCTTGAAATCACGGTATGTTTAGTGAAAATAGGAGAGAGATATGTTCTCAGTTTAATACTTAAGCAACGGTATTTTTCTCAGACGCTTTGAAAATCGGGAAAAGATCAAATCTTTTTTAACTCCTTATTATAGTAAGTATTTCAATTCACACAATTCCATCTCTGATAAAGGAAACTGAAACATTTTTCATGTACTGTTACAAAAAGTCCCGAAAGAAATAAAACATAACCTTCATTCGGGCGAGTTGAAAAATAAAAATTCAATCGTCAAACCCTCGCAATACTCATAACTCATCTAATGCGAGCCTATCTCAAAAATCTAGCTTTCAGTCCACCCCTTTCGAGATGATACCTGGATAAGCCACCGATAGGAGTTATGGGATAGAGAGAGATGGGGAATCTGCAGGAATTTACGGGAGATCCGGAAAAATTATTTCCCTATGGTGATTTCCTCCGAAACATCCTTTCCTCCCGGGGACCGATTTCTCTCCCGTCCACCCTCTCCATTATACTCTCCTCTCTGAATATCGGGACATCTGCAAACTCTCCTTCGCCCACACAATCGTAAACAGCATTGGTCAAGCTGCCCTCTCGACTAAATAACGGCGCCGAGGCAAATGAGTGGTCCGCACACCACCTCTCCGAATAACGAGGACTCTCTCGACCGTGGAAATCCCATTTTAAATTATCTCGCTCCCGGAATTTCCATTGTTTCCGCGAGAGGCGTCGCCACTGTCTTTCCGCACATACTTTCCTCTCCTTCGATTTCTCTCCGTCCCGACTGACTCCATTGGTCGATCGACGTCTTCCGCGGGAATGACGCTTCTGAATGAGCTCCGGAAGACAAATGCTTTTAAGGGACCCCATCTCGACTTATCGCGTTCTTTTGCCCATTGATGACCGATGGACGCCGAGAGGATATCGCCCTCAGGAGAGAGGAAATTTGCCGATTCATTTCTCCCTCTCCACGCCCTGACTCCTTCCTGATAATATGCGCCATTCAAAGAACGATCAAAGTCAATTTTGAGCGACATAAATCCTTCAAAGAATCGTACCTAGAAGAATGGAAACTGTACGAACTTAGATTCAGAACTGAAATTAATCCTGGACGTCTATGGGTAAGAAAGGAGAACTTCTCATTCTGACTTTTTTGCCCTCGACTCCGTGTTTAAACAATGAAATCCGATCCTGCCGAAGTACACAAAGAGATAAACAAGGAAATCTCCGGGGGAAAAAAGCACAAAAATCATGAATGGAATACGATGATTCTACGGAAATGTCAAATTTTGTTTGCTCTCAAGAGTTTGCTAGCGGAAATTCCCTCTTCGATCAGAGTTCAATGAAACAGAGGAAATTAAAACACCTATTTAGAAAAGTCTTCCGAGAAAAGTTTACATTTTCCTCTGAGAATCTGTTTCCAATTTTTTTTACGTCCCTCTCAAAAATCGACGTCTAATTAGAGGTAATGAAACCCTTGTTGATGAGTCTGCTCAAAATTCCGGTACTCTCTTCTTCAGGGCGAGCCCATCTTATGGAAGAAATAAACGAATGTGAAGAACTGCCGGAGGAATCTTGGGCTATGACTGGTAGAGTAAATAACGCAAAATACCTAGAGAATCATCTTCTTTCGACCATGGTTGTAAAAGGATGTAAGAACATAAAGACGCAGTTACGTGGAAGATTGTTTCAGGAAGAAGGAGTTCTGGAAGGGTGTTAGTTTACATAGTAGAGGTAATCAGAGCTATCATTTTAATGACAGCGTGGAACTCTTCCACTGAAGCGCCGGAAGAAGGAAGACTATTAGGTGAAATATGAATCCTTCCACCGAGAAAATTAGAGCCTAACACGGGAAATTGTTCAGAAATCATCTTTAATAACCTGGAGAGAAAAGAAATTAAGCTTAGATCTTTCATTTTCTACCGCCAAGCAAGTGCTGTAACTTTGGAAAAAATTGAGTAAAATTTAGAAATAAAACCAATTAGAAAAGCCGAATGTAAAAGTACACCGGATTCTATAAAAGCATTTCAAGGAAAAAAAACGAAATTTTTCTAAGGCTTATGTTTAACGATAACTTCACTCAAAGAACATCATAGACAAGATAGCTATGATAGGCGACTACGAAGTACGAACGTAGCGCCTATTTAGAAGTCATAACTTTCGCCATGGACTGTTATTTAATTTCGATTCCATTCAAACGAATATTATAGCTAAATTTTCATTTTAAACGATTTAATTGTAACGCGTGGTGACTAAAAGGTTATCCATCTTGGTCCTTCTGTCGAAACAAATCTTACATCCTCTCCATTGCAATTACTAAAAATCTTTGTCACAGTCTGAGAATAATAAAAAATACGAGTAGCCTTCATCATTCCCCACCACTAATGCAGACATAAAAATTTTCTCGGCAAACCTGTCGCGAGGCAACCAAGCACGTATACCAATCTTCATTTTGAGGGGATCGCCGTTGCGGTGGATGAAACCGTTTATGTAAAGGCGAAAAAGAATGAGAAGGGAGCGGCGTCATTAAGGACTCGAAACTGTCTGTCTCATTCCCGCTCTACCCTTTGCGTCTTTCACAAAGGGAATGAGAAATTCCGCAACATTTAATAAGATAAGGATATTCCTCTTTATGCCTTCACATCCTCACTTTCCATATTCACTATCTCCCTTTTTCCCAAAAGAAACTGCACGATGAAACGATGAAATGGATCTCTATCTTTCAAAGGTAGATGAGTTATCTATTAGTGAGAAAAGAAATCGATTAGAAAAATCTTGCTTAAGACCTCGATGAGTGATATTAAATACATTCTTGTTTGAAAATTCATTTTCATCCTTTCCCTGATTTTTAGAACGACAATCATTCATTCGCCTGAAAAGTTTGTTTTTTTCTTTTTTTGCCTTAATGATTCTTATAGAGCAGTTAAATTCTCAAGTGGGCATTTAAAGAATCGACAATAACCGCAGTATGTTTTTAAATAGTAAATAGCGGTTCAGTTGAATATTTTATGGAGCAAATCAATCAAGGCCTACTCGCATTGCATAGGATTTGAAATTGATGTGCTCAAGCGTAAAATCGTGAAATGCACCAGCGTATAACTTAAAGGAAACCATTTAATAGCTTATACAAGAAATTTATAATCGTCCGGTTTCATCAATATGCCATCTTCGGCTGAATATTACAGCAAGTGCATATCCTAAATTTCAATTGGGAGAGGGATTGGATAGGGATTAGTTTACAGTTAGTTGGTAAACAGAGTAATTAACTTGAAATAGTGATGCCTTAAACTAGTGGTAGTACTTGAAACTAGTATATTCAACTAGTACTTGAAGTATTGTAACTAAGGTTAAACCAATCCCCCCATTCTCCTTCCTAAATCATAAGACCTTAACTAAAGAGAGTCTTAATCTTAATCTTAAGACTTGCACATTATGTAATATTCACCAACAAGAAGATTTCAAAATAATGTAAGAAAGTCTGTTACAAATCTCTTGTGGAAGCTACAAAGCGCTTTCCTTTAAGATGTGAGTGTAGGGGATAATACACAATGGCTTAAAATGCTAGATATGCTGCGATGAAGTTGAGATAAAAATAAAAACTTAGTAATAATGACGATACAATACTAATTATCATTAATGAGGTCGATTGATATTAAATATTAATAAAAAGATGCTTCACAGAAATCAATCCCTTTCTGCCTCCAAGGATCCTTCTTGATTGAACGAATGCTCATTATTATCTCCACAGAATACGCTCAAGAAGCGCAGTCTACTTATGAAAGTCCTAACAGCCGCAATAAGAGCTGCCGCTGACACAAAAGTGCGATTGATTTTTCTTCAGAGACAATACCGCGCGCGGGGTCGAGGAGGAATTAAAGGAAGTAAAATAAGAAGGCAGAGAAAAGGAGGAATCGAGGCCTAGACGAAGATGGAGAGAAAGCAGAGGGGGATAAGAAGGAAACCGGAGATGAAGACGAAGACATAAAAAATAAATAAAGTAATGCGAGGAATAATGGGAGATTCTGTCTTGTACAGTGGCACTTTGAAGGATGTAAGGCGGTGCCAGACTTCTTTAGACTCGTATTTCAACAATTACGAACTTCATCGCAAAGGGGAGGAAGCGGGTTGGGTGGCGGGAGATGAAAGCAGTCATTACAACATCTCTTCCCCCGCGGAAACCTCTGCGGGTTATGGGGTGTTCTTTAGTCTGCTAACTGGGCGAGGTGGGGAATTGGAGGCCACAGAGAAATGGAAAGAGACAAAAAGGCTCTGAATATAACGTTGCCTTGAGGGGGGTTGCATGGATTAACAGAAAGGGAGGAAACTCGGGGGGGGATCCACTCTTAAGGGGTGAGTTTGTCGGTGGATGAGACGCTTTCTGAAGAGATGAAAAAAGTGACGGAGGCATTAAGAAGTATGGCAGGTCTCCTTGGCTTCTTGGCGAATTTCTCCTGTAAGCTGTACCGAGATAGCACGTGAGAAATAAATGATAGATATACCCTAGTTGGCTCTGCGATTATACGTAGGTCTCCGAGACTCGAAACTCTGTTTGATTTAAAACATGAGGTAAAGCGAATTTCTCTTGCAATCTAAAGCTGCACAGCTCAGGATACACGTAGACGTGATTACGACTGTACATAGAACTCTAAGAATTGAGGCCCTTTCGGATGTTAAACAAATTCCTCTCGCGAGCATCATCTACGAAGTTCAACTCAAAGAAAAACTTTGGGAGATACGAAGTTGGGAACGTAAATGGTTTTCTCTAAAGCTTAAGAGTCTTTTACGTTCAAAGCATCAAAAGGACCCTAAAAAGTGAAGGATGATGTCATTTGTTCTTCACGCTCATCTTTCCCGTCGAAAACTGTATACACTTGCTTACGTTTTTAACTAAAATGCTTGTTTTCTGTAAATATGAATCTATTGTTGTGTATGTGATAAATGTATCGCATATACGCAAGATGTGACAATCTTCGTGAAACTTTGTTTATCGCTACAAATACCTAAAATGCAGAGTTCCTTGTAAATAAAACTTTCACCATACAAAAGAATCCATTTCAATTATCTATGATACTCGTAAATTGATGCAGGAGATCTACTTTCGTGAAACTAAGACTGAAGATTAAAACGGAGGTTATCCAATTAAAATGCACAAACGTCAATTCTTCCTAATAAATTATGGAAGAAAAATCGACAAGCCAAGTTCAAGAATGTAATAATTCACTTCGAATCACTCAAACGCCGGAGAACAATACTACCGATATAACAAACTAAATTTCCATCTAAATTGTTTACCGGAATGGCGCGCGGCATGGATAAATCTTATTCCTCCACTCACCGCGACGCGTAAGTATAACACAACGGAATATTATTAAATCAAGCGGAGGATCGCAATATTTCAGCGCGACTGTCACAGACTACTGCAATGTTTTGATGCATAGGCGAAGCAATTTATCATCGCGCCTAAGCGAAATTAGCTCGGTGCGAGCAAAAGAGGCTAGTGCAGGAGGAACAAAGTTTGCCCACGCGCTCTGAACTTCCATTACCTCGCATCGAGAGAGCAAAAAGAGAGGGAAGGCAGTGGGTGAAGGAGTGTACTTAACCTCAGTGTGAGGTGGAGAAGGGTAGAAGTAGACAGACGAGCGACTTTATCACTCGGGCAAAATTGAGACTATACGGTTCCATCTCACGTTGAACCCTGCGAGGCGGAGAGGAAAAAATGAGAGCGATGAAGAGGGAGAATGGTATGCGTGGGAGAGCGTAAGGTAAACCTTACCCGATGGGCAAATTGGCAGAAAATGACTCAGCCAAAACGCGAGAGCTCAGCATTTGGGAGGAAGAGTGAGCAGAGAGAAAGAGAGAGTGAAATGGGGGGGAGTGAGGTCAAGTGCGGAGCGGAGGTCGAAGTGAATAAAGGTCCGCGGATTTGTGGGTCAAGAGAGCGAGAGAAGGCGCAAAGATCCCAAAAGTGCGTAACTCACCCTTTATCCGAGGCTTAAATTAAGTCATTAAGAGGAATTGCTTGCAGAGACTTTAAATATAGCAATTACGTCCCGTTTGAGAGGATGGGATTGAGGATGTTTCGCAAGAGGTTTCGAAAGAAAGGTTGTTGAGACGAAAAGGCGATGGGCACGGGTCTCGATGGTGGAATATTAAGTGATCAGTTAAAATGCATCCGTGTTTTCATACACGAAAGTGAGAATGATTTCAGAGGATTGAAGACAATCATATAACCGCATTACTTATACGCAATGAATGCTAGATGTTCAGGCGTTACCTTGTGGAAAGCCATCGAAGTAATGAAGAAATAAACTTGTAAATTTTCCACAATATTATTTATTTACAGGTAAAAAGAAAATTTTACAGGTAAATAAAAAATAGTATGTAAAATTTACTAGTTTATTTCTTCATTACTAACATGCAAAATTCTGAAAATAAAGGGAGTTCCTTCTTAAAATTATCGACATGTACAATCTGCACATACATAACTACAGATCTGCAAAGTTACCCAATTTTGCATTTAATCGGGAGAAGGAGTTGGGTTAGTTTCAGATTGCAAAATACAAAATATTTATGTCGGTATTGCATTACAAATGCAATTCCGATTCTAAAGTTGGTGCAGGCCAAAATACTATTTATATATTTCTGCATAGAAATGATCTTCGAACTGAAGCAAACTCGCGCTTAGATTTAAACATTTAAAAAACGATTAAAGCCCAGCCACCAATTAATTTACAACTGCTGAATATGAAAGTCACGCAATAGGAAAACTTATTTGTTGTCATGTCTACATCAAATTGGAAAATATATTAGGCCCAATGCGCTTCAGATTCCAATGAAAAGCTTGAATCGGGGCAAATGACTTCAATATGACTTCAATTTTTTTTCTTCTTTTTTCTGACCTCTTATTTTGAATTCTATTCATATAAGGAGAGAAAACTGAAAAATTAGTAGAAAGAATTTCCTTTTACCCGGAAAAGATTAATTCGGAGAAAATCATTTCCTCCCACACAGTGGTCTAACTATCTGTCAAATATATTTGATTAATACTATTATTCGATGTATATAAGATGCAAACCTAGATTAAACGAGAAATTTTTATCTGCCATCATTGCCTTCTAAAAAGGGGTGTACTCAGACTTTCCAGGTTCTATATCTCTGTAAATAGAATTGGCCTCTTGATTCCAAAGCTTTTGAGATCACTACTTCGTGGTTCACTAATGCCACGAAAGATGTTTGTACGAGGAGTGGATTCCGACTGAAGTACATAATTATGCTAGCATAGAACCCTCGATCGGGTACAGAAAAGCTTGAAACTTTTCAAGGAACGCGAAGCCATTCATGCATCAAAAAGTATCCATTTATTCGTTGATGTACGACAACGTTAACTACCCCCTTTCAAGGTACGAGCATAAATCTCAGAAGTACCCTAGATAAATACTTCAGGATGAAATGCGAAGGAAATTAGAGGGAATACCTCTGAAAAATTATCCCTAACGGAATGAAAGCGATCTCATGACGACACTTACTAAGCGTATGCCTGTTTGGAGTTGAGCGAGGTTGTGTTGACATGTGTTTGCTAAAATATGATTGCCAGTAATACGTAATTATAAAATAGCGTACAACATTAAGCCCTTCTTTAGCATTTTCGATCCGTTATTGCATAAAAGCTTTATTTTTTTAATGCTTGTCATAGTTATTGTAATAGAAAACCTTCGTTCTTCTGGGGATAAAAGAAAATTTAATATTACACTTTTACATAAGCCTTTAAATGAGGATTTAAATAAAAATTTTAACACAGATTCAAGATATACCAAAATGGATTAGCAACTCTTAATAATTTTAATTGCCAAAAGAAAGCCGTCGATTTTCATTAAAATTGACTAAAAGATTTTTACTCGTCTATCTATTCTCACGACCAGAAAATTTTTCCGGAGAAAAATTTTCGGGCTTTATTTACATATCATATTTAAATAGCGTATTTTGCAATTCTAAGAAACTAAGATAAATATCAGAAATTGGGTGAAACTAAATATTACGGCATAATTTCTCTGAGTCTAAGAATATCCAAAAACTCCTTCTCAAATCACACATCGTCCAATATCTTTCCAAACTTATGAAACAACTCACCGAATCCGTCTTACGCCTCGCAATTGTCCTCGGGAAACACGCACAGAAATGACCTAAGATTAAATGTCAACGAGATCACTTTTCATCGAAACCTCACGTTTAAGCGCCACAAACGTTACGTCAGTCAAGACTAAATGCGGTGTGATTAATTCAAGTAGGAACCGCCGTGTAATTTTTGAGAATTGCCATACCCCCCGGAACGCCTAAAAGCCTCCGAGGACTCGCAATGAAAGCCGCGTGGTAATAGGCATAGCATGTGGGCGGCCAGATTTGGTTAAAATATGGAAAGGGAGGCAAAGAGTGCGAGGGAAATTGGGTGGGAGGCGGATGAATAGAACCCTGACGCCTTCATCGCCCACCTGCGATGCGATTGCCCACCTCCGCTTTTCTTCCAAGGAAAGATCCGAAGAAAGGAATGCGTTTTCGGAGATGAGACCTGTTTTGACGATCCCTCTGAAGAAGATTGCTCTCCATCGGCACAGAAAAGTGGACGGAGAAAATCAACGGAGAGCCCGTTTTTATGCAGCCTCGTTTTGAGGGCATAAAGCTCTTACTCACGGGTTCGGATATTTCGAGAAATTGTAGGTGTGAGGAAAACACGTCGACGCAATTTTTAATAATTGAATTATTAACTACATTTATCATCTAATATATCTAAATATAACATTAATATAGCTTCCATTTTGAGCATATATAAGTTAAGTACGTAGGTCAAAGCTAAGAAAGGATCAGGTTAAAGCTGCTAATACTTTGTCTAACGGATTGAAACAATACTACCGGCCAACAATACGATACTACCACCCATTATGACCCACACCTTATTGTTTCCTCTGGTACTCATTTTTAAAAGCTAAATAGACATGTATCCTTCTATCTTCACGATAAATCAGCAGGTTGACTGCAGCTGTCGAGAATAAAACCCGGGCCCACCGCGTGGCAAGCAATATCCTTGACCACATCATTCTCGAACCTACGAAAACAAATTTTATATATAAAATGGATTTCTAACTAACGACTATTTCCTATTTTCGGAATAATACAATAACAGACTTTAGAAGGTTTTTACTAGGTCGCATATATCTAAATTATTCTAAATTGATCAATTCAACTCAGATATATATTGCATAAAATCGGAAAAGCAGTAAGATGATTCTAGTTCTGAAATATTTTCATTGAAATTATAAAGAGTAAGGATTATAATCGAAGAAACTTCCCAAGTAATCCACTAACCGCGCTTAAATCTGCTCTCCTTAGTAAACAAACATAGTAACCTATTTTTCTTAGCCGTAAAGAAATATAGTTTGAATTACTTGTCATACTCAACCCAGGATATTTCGCGGCAACTTCTTGAAATCTCGCATTCAGCACTGTATATATATACGGAAGAAATTAATTTTATAGCCCGTTCACGGATTATAATTAGAGCTATACACAATGTATCTCACATAAAGTGCCTTTCTTCTCACGGAGCAAGAGAGATCGCCCTTAATTTGACAGCGATATTCGATATTTCGAAACAAAAGGGAAGAATGAGTAGGAGATAATTGCCTCCGCAGTAAAAGTACACTCGATTAAATGAAGGTCATGCTTTAAAAGAGGGAAACTCTTGAAAGATTATAATGAAGAAGTGAGAACCACGACGAAAGACAAATCGTAGCGTTGAATGAGGACAAGAAAGGCGGTCAAGAGAACAAGCAATTAATTAGTAAAACTTTTGTCGGTCGACCTTTATTTGTTCACACACCACATTCATTGTTTTCCCCATCGTTTTCCGCTTTTTTAAATGTTACCTTAGGGCTTTGAATCAAGTTAATGAGTCTTCCAATAGTATCTATCCCGAGTTATTTATGTGGGCTGTGGAACCCCATTCTCGCTTTCAATGAACGAATGTTGGGATATTACGATTAAAACGAAGAGCTATCACAGACTGAATTAAAGGAGAGACTTTCGATATGGAAGTCAATTAAATAGGGGAAAGATGTAACTAAGATCCCTAAGATATACATCTCAATGCTAGAAAGCAAGATATAGTCGATATATTAGGTATGTTCATAATGTATTATTCATGATGTATGCATCGCAAAATGTATGTACGTATGCATGACCGTACCTGCATACATGTACGTACGATCTTGAGAAATATTATATCGTAAATAAATCCTACATAAAGTAATAAATTACACTATTGTAAGATAATCATCTTTTTAATATAATTAAATTTCATTATGCTATTAATTATAATTAAAAGGTTACGTTGAATTTAGTCTATGTAAAGTAAATTTTGCAAAAGTTCTTATTCAAATTCGCTACTTCATGATGTATCCTCAAGAACTGGTGAAGTTACTAGTTGAAGAGAAAACAATATTCTTGATAAACAACTCCTCTGAAGATCAGTTTTGAAGGGTTTTGCCAACAACTCCTCAGACTGCTCTTGTTTCTTGCTTACTTGCTGATAATGTAACTACCCATTATTAAACTAACGCCTTATACTTAGAAAACGGTTTTCCTAATATTCTTCGTAATTTGTCTGTCACAGAAATAACATCCAATATTTACCATTTTGCTACTCGTCTACTGTCCATCATGAGTAATCTCCTGGAACTTTTCACCCGCCTCAAGAACATAAATCCCGAATTTTCAGTCAGAAATCCTTCACCCTCGTATTCCTAAACTTCGATCCGTAAAAAATCGCGGGGATTGCGATCGGCTCACAAAATTCATTTCAGTTTTTCGTTCATTTTCGTTTTTTTACCTCCGAGTCTCCTAGAGAATAATTCATTTCGTTCTGACATCGAGATCTCCACCGTGCGACACGCCACACCCTAATTATTAGAAATTCGAGGCGGGGGAATAAAGAAAAATTTTCGGAACACCAGGGCACTAATTAAAAAATCACTCGGCGAGGAAAAAAGAGGTGGAAGCCCGTGTCAGAGAGGGAAGAGCACAAAAACTGTCGGAGGAAGTCGAGGGGAAGGAAGAGAAAGCGAAAGAGGCTCTATTGGAAGAGCGCGCGATGTTTGGCGTCCGAGCACGACTCTTTCTGCTCTTCCTAGATCTCATATTTCCCTCCACACGATCCTGCCTCCCCCACCCACGCCAACCCTTTCCTCGGCTTTTTTCACCATTAGTCAGCCCTGCCCCTTAGCAGGGAGTTAATTAGTTATCCCTCTAGACGGACGCACGTGTTGCCTGACCTTGCACCCAGAGAAGAGGAGGGAAGAAGCTACCTGGGATGAGGATATCCGGGTTCGATTCCCGGGTTAATACCCCTCTTATGGGGCTATCGACATGACCACTTTACTGGCGCCGACAATGGGGAAGGTTTCAGCACTCAAGGTCGCCGAGGATTTTTTAAAAAAAGATTTTAAGAGGCTAAATCGGTACATCACGTCAAGCTAACTGTATTACTTCATTTTTCAAACATCTGACGGCGCTAATTGCCGCGTTTTAATCTCGGTAATGCCGTCCGACTGAGTCTCGGTAAATGAATCCGTCACGCGTGACTCCCCGAAACGCGTGGGGATATTAATTTTACTCCGCTATCCTTTTTTGTTCGTCCGCGCGGATTTTAGAGAAAATATTTCCACGGAGGATTCGGGTTCGTCATGAGAAAGTTTTAATTTGGCCGAACGTGAAAAAGCGTTCCGATATCGATCTCTGATTGAGATTTCTTCCTGAAAAGAGGAAAAGCCACAATAATTCTTGAATTTCGTTCTTGGAATTCGCATTCGCAGGAAGATGCTCCTAAATTTTGTATTAATTTTTAATATAAATTTATAAGTGATTTATATTTTAAATTAAGATATAAATTCCTAATTTTATTATTATTTATATTTGCTACATTTATGTTATTAAGGTAGCATTATTGATTTTTCAATAAATCAATAATTCCATTAACGATATCATTTTTTAAATAATCAATAAACTCATCATTCATCTTCTTTTTATCGCTTTACTTTGACAAAATTGGGCCCCAAAAATTTCCGATATTTATTAAATTCTATTTACATGATTTCGACAGCTCTTTGGTGGACAGAATGATAACGCGTAATTGATTCTGCACCCATTTTATCAAAAGTTAACCGGAAAAATTCATTTATAGCTCGAGTCACTTCCATAAATACGTCAGATGCATAATACTGAGATAAAACACATAATGATAAAATTCTAAGCAAATAAATAACGTAGTACAGATAACCTCAATAAAATAATTCGTGGAAAGTGAAACCCGATTTTATTTACCTTTTACTTTAGCCAAAACTGATAAGCACTCAGTGTTTCATACTACACTAATTACTTAACAATGCCGGAAATATGACCAATTAATTAGCTCTTCTAATAATCACGATAGCTCGCTTTCAACGGGCTTATCTCGTCCATCCATTGAGATACAATCCCCCTAAGGATGTTTTCCTCTCCTGCCACCTCCTTTTCTTCTGACCAATCTGGCACTGCCTTCTGCTTCCTCTCAATCCCTCCAATATCCCCGTCTCTTTCTCTTCCTCACTCAGCACCAAAATCTTCCGCCTCTTTGGCCTCACGTATACATCTGCCACCGGATGGATTTCAATTGTTTCCAGCGAGATTAACTGTCCGTCTATTGATTGGCATTTTGGATCAATCCGATACCAATCTCTTCCACTTGTGCGTGGGCTAAATTGAAATTAAAGCGGCGACAGTTTACCCAACCCTCACCGATAGATTCTCTCACGGCAATCCTTCGCCCATTTCCATTTTCAATATTCAGATGACTTTTTCTCATTAACTCCGTCTTTTCTTCCTCGAAAGCTCAATCTCCGTGGCCATTGGGGGTGGATGGGAAATAGACTGCGGGGATAAATGGAAGGAAGAGGGGTCTGTGGGGATGAATGGAAAGGGTTGACCATGACTGCGCGATCGCACCGGATTCAGTTACTCTCGCTCCCGCTGAATTAAAGTTGGGAGCTTAAAAATATCTCGTTAGTATCGCGTAAATTTCAATTTATTGGAATTAGTTCAATAATAAGGTGAGTGTCCGATAATTATGTTGAGGCTGGAATATTTTTAATCATCTTTCGAAATAATCTTTGTTGTGATTTTGCCAACTCGATTACAACTTTTTCGATAGAGGAAAATAAAATTTTTTGATATCTACGGAATTTTTATTATTGAATAACGTAAAATATTAAGACTATAATTCATTAAAAATGTATTTGGATAATCTGAAAATAATTTTTAATGTATGTTTTTGAAAGTATCTATTAGAAAGGGCAGGGTCACAAGCTGTCTCATAATATTCTGTGCCCTGCCTTTTATGATTCTCACCTCGCGTAGGTGTAAGTTTATTTGGAGGAATTCCTATATATTTTTTGAGGGAAAAGGAATTTTTACATAAAGGAAAGGAAGATTCCACGAGAAATATGCAAAAATTTAGATTTTATATGAGAAAGATCTACGTGAAAAAGAAATCACACAATACGAATCGCTGTATGCTGTACTGTAAACATTTAACAAAAATATACTCTAAATCAAAGATGACGAAGCGGTAAACAGTACATACCATTAACACGAAAGCACGAAACTTCCTCTCAATCTACATTCGAAGAATCATTCGCAACAAATTAAAGAAAATAAGATCGCAAGAGACAGAGCAACAAAGTCATCTTTATGAAGAACTCATCGAAAAGTATGGACCATCCTCTCGCTTCCGTAACAATTAATAGAAGCTCCTGTTAATTGGAATATTAATTAAATCAGCTCTATTATTTCTCTCGATACCCACCACTCATTCCGCATCTTATCATCCAATTACCTTTCTATTATGCGCCGAATGGAAACTGAGAGCGCGTCGAATGCAAAGCGCATTGCGTGGCTGATTTGCGTGAAGCATAACTCGAGGGACGAATCGATACACATCAGTCTGATCGCACATTTGAAGAGTCCTATGGTAAGTATTTTAATAATAGCTAACTATATCCAAATTAATTTAATTATCTAATCCCCCATTATTTAGTCAGATGCCAAGGTGCAGTAAATCGCCAAATAACTTAAGTCCCCTCTTTCCTTCATGCAAGTATTCCACACAATTCTTATATATTATTTCTAAATCCGTTTTCGGTGAAAAGTGATTTCCTCCCTTCATACTCCATCGAAACATATAAATGAAACATCGTTTTAAAGAGAGAGCTTCCAAGTAATGAAAATGCACAATTTGGTCAGAAAATATAGTTAAAATTTGAATTTTTCTATAGAGTTTCGTCACAGGATGTGTAGATGTCGATATCTATCGCTGCAAACGAGGTGTATCGAAACGGACGCTGATACTCTATATCCCCACCCAAATGCATTTCAAAAAATACTCCAATTACTAAAAACGAATATACAAACACTAAAACATACCTAAAAACACACCTTCGCGTATAAATCAATTACTCTCAATTTATTTGTGCGAAATTTTCACACGGAGCATTTATTTTGACTCACAAATAATATAATTTCATTTACAATTCTACCTATCCAATCACGCACTCGCACGAGTATTAGGGTAAAAAATATTAAATGATGTGCTACATTGTCCAACAGATCCAACAAATACAGCAGATTTATAAAAGCTAAAATAAGCCGGAAAATGAATTCAATATTTGAGTGCCATGTTCAACCGTATGTGTTTAACTTAGATCAGAGATTCTTCAAAGGTGCTATGCGTACCACTGATTCTTTTTGTTTAAGAACCGTAGTAAATAGAGAGCATGAATTTGGCTAGAGATATTTTATAAATAAAAACAAGTACAAAAAGAATCCTATGGTCAATTGTTAACTGACAAGAATAAGATTTTATGATGATATATCATGATGATTCTGATAAACATGCAGTAAATAAAGTTTATCCTTCTGTCGTTGATGAAGGCCTTCTTAAGAAAAGTACGTAAATAGGAACTCGCAGACGCACGATAGATAATCCTTCAGAAAATTTTCAAATTAAATGATTAAGCGTAGCTTAAAACGAACTCATGAACAGGAAAAATTTGTACTTTTTCCACAAATTTTTATTATAAACAATAAAAGACAGTAAAACACGACTAGTTTCGGAGATTGATATCCATCATCAAGTCTAAAAATTCATCAAAATAATGAACAAGAACAATTTGTACTTTTTCCACAAATTTTACTATAAACAATAAAAGACAGTAAAACACGACTAGTTTCGGAGATTGATCTCCATCGTCAAGTAAGTAAAACGAAATTCTTTCCTCGACTCGGAATACAGTCGATGAAATAAAATCCTTAATAGTAATGGATGCTGATAGGAACGAAATTAGAGGTGAGTGGGGCAATTCTCAGGTCGGCGAGTCACGGACGCGATTCTCCCAAGGGCTCTTCGCAAAAGGCAACGGTGGCGGCCCAAGCGGAGAGTCGGAGAAAATGATTAGTGCGACAAGGTAAAGCCTCTTGAGTAATCAATTAAAGTGGAAGGAGTAAGGATTGAGAGGGGAGAAGTAAATGAGATTTCTCTGAAGAAGGGACTGGTAGGGTTTGTTAGAATACCCGACAGGTTTCACGGAGTCTTAAGAGCTAAGATGGTTCATTAAATTGCCAGTACAACGGCGAGAGGGAAATTACGAGAGGCACGTAAATCAGAAGGGCTTAAAAGGGAGACAGATAAGGAGAGAGAGAGAGCAAGAAGTACATCGAAGTTGGAGATGCATGACAGACTTGAAAACAATCTTCCACATCTCAAATGGTGACAAATGTCCACGCAGATGGTGAACCAAAGTAAGGTCTTTAAATCAAAGTGTGAATCTTATAGGCGCTTATTAGTTCCATCCATAAATACATTTCATGCGTTGTGTAACACGTATCCATACTGCGAACACAGATATTTACATGCCACTTTAAGCTTTTAAACCTACCTTGGCCGGATGTCAAATAAGTCGGAGTACGAGTAAGAATACGGATAGGGATATCAGCTACATACCTAAAAGGAAAAAGGAAATGAAAATTAGACACAACTTTATATAGGAACATATATAAGTGCACAATTTAACGTAAATTTACAACAGAAAATGTTTATTATCATCACTCTACTTTCTAATTCTTTAACCGCTGAAAGTATCCGAATTGATGCTCAAGTAAACGGATTTTCCAACAATGTTTAGCCACAGGATTCATCGGATGATTCTTTATAACGAAAAGTCCTATGGAATGTATACGTAAGATTTATCCGACGATTTTCATGAAGAATTCAGAAGAAAAAACTTCACTAAATTTTTACTTTATAGGGTAACTAAAATAGGTCGGATTCGTTTAAGAAATTAAAAAGGGGCGGTATATCTGAAGAAACGACTATTGTTGGCTCAAAATCGAAATAGTACGATTTGATGTTCACATGCACTTGCTTTTCATATGTTCTTATACTTGGGAACGAGATTTCATCGACGTCATTAAATTAATTGACGAGATGAGATTTGATTGTATCGATTATTTATCGGAGATAGCCATAAAATAAAGCAGAGTACCAATGCGTTTGAATTGGAGGTGAACATTTCCATATGTCCCTATATTTAAGCCGTTTTTAGTTTTCGAGAGACTATGTTATTTGAAGTTCCCTCAGAAATAAAAATGTCGCATTTCTTAAGGCATTATATTTTTCGTATAAATTTCTCTTTATCGTCCGAAGAGTTTATTGACTTTTCTTTTCAACTCCTTGAAAATTTAAACTAGAAAGTGCAAACTTTTACGTAAGAAATAAAGCAAGAAGCAAGCATCAGAAAATATAAGATAAATTCTGATCGGAAAATTTTTTTGACATTCAGAAATGAATCGACTACCAATTCCATCAGGCTATGCAGAATTCATAAACAAATGATTCTATTATCACAGTATTTGCAACCATTTAAGAAATACATCATAAGGTCTACATCTTCATATGTACACGCAAGTCGCCTTTCAGCGTGTGGCAGGGGGTGCGCATGCACCATAACTCTATTTTCCTCATCGATAACATTTGTGTATCGTTCAGGGAAAAATTGAATTTCTGAATCGATTTAGCATTTATTCCCCTTTTCTCCATCGCAGTTTTAGAACTGCCTATATTACAGGTAGGAGACAATATATATCTAAGATGAGACAGTATGAATCTAAGTATTTATCTTCTAAGAATTTATTAAGTAAATTACTCTTTTGTTCGAATCATCTGTATTTTAAAAATTTTCATCTAGCGTCCCAAAGCATTGGAGTAACATCCGCTGGTTTGTCGTAGCAATTCCTTTCAAAACATATTGCCTTTCATTGTACGTACTTTTCTAATTCACGAATACACTTTTCGGCATGATCCCATAAACTACATACATACCAAAGTGTAGCCTAACTAGCGTAAAGTAAAATCCTCTCTCCTAAAGGCTATTCTCTTAACGAAATCGAGTTTCTTAAATGCTCTCCCATATGTATTTTTCGGGTGTGGGTACCCATGTTAAGTTATTCGCGAGGATTACTCCAAGATATATCAAAGATCCTATTGTTAATACATTTTCGATGTATTTTTCTTTGGTGCGATAGAGGAGGAAAGAAAAATAGAAGAGGAAAGTACCCCGGAATGAAATTCCGAATGACCGACAGCTGATGGGGGAGTGAGGAGAAAAGGTCGATGCAAAAGTGCTGCTCTTTCGCACATCGACAGACAGCCAATACAACGGCTGAATGGACACGCCCCCTGGCATCGCCATTAGGAAACGGCGAAAATCGAGAAATTGTGCCTTTACGCCATCCATACGCAGATAAGCTGTTCCTCACCGCTTGGGGAAACCGCTGAGATTGAAAGGAGAAGTCATGCGGGAATGACTGAAAGGGATGTCCAGCGAAGAAAATCGTTTTCAGGGCTTGTTTAGAATGCGCAGGTGAGAGAAGTATATTTACAAGTACCAGAGGTAGGGATTTACGGCTGAGGCAAACGAAAACATATACCTCATAAATTATCTGAATGTTGCATCAATTTTTTCCCCTCATTGTTCCCAAAAATATGGCAATCACAGCAGGCGTCTATTAATGGATGGTATTTACACAACTTTCTTCTCCTTCACCCTTGAAAATTCCTATGATGTATATCCAATACTACTCTTCTACCTGACCTGCCCGTTGATATTCAATAGGATGGTCAAAATTGATAAATGCCATACTGGCTACGACTAATTACACTCAAAACAATAAACAGTCAATATGAAAAAAGAGGCATGGAAATAACTCTCAATAACTCTTTACCTTATCTTAAATCGAAGTACTACTCTGAGACCACATAGATGGTACACTTTAATTACTTAGTTGAAATATGCAAACGAAGTATTCAAAGTGAGAGAATTTAAAAGTAATACGCAGTAATGGATCTAATAAAGACCTCAATAAGAATGCCGACATCCCCTCTCACGATAACCCAAGCGCTGATAACAAAATAAAAGTTTCTTAGTACAACTCCTTTTTGCTTTCGAACTTAAAACGATATAAAATTAATACGCTCAAACTTAACTTGTAATTCAACGTACACATTGAAAAAATGAATAATTATTAAAATCCCACGAAAGATTTATTTCCGACTAGTTTCCTCAACGAGTTTACAACTTCGAGAATAAATCTGTCGTGAAATGTTTATAATTATTCATTTCTTTCAACGCGAAAACGATATTCCAAATAAAAATAAGGAAATTAATGAAACATAAAACCGACAGGTAGTTGCTCCCGGCTGCAGAATTATAATTCATGAAATGATAAGGTAAAAAAAAATAAATAAAGCGGCAGGAAAATGAACTGAAAAAAATAGTCGCGATAGAACCACAGACTTTACTGCCGGACATACTAGCCATCGCTTCGGCGTGATAAGAAGTTGGTCTGATAGATTTTATTTACGCAAGTTTATGCATTTTACCGCAAATTTTTAATCGCTTTTTTTTGAGCAACAAGTAAAAGTTGATCAGCACTACAATAGAGTTGTTATCAATTTTAGCCAAAGAACCTACCCTTAAAGCCCAGCATATGCGCTCTCTGCGTTTTCGATTTTACGAAGGTTACCTTACAATAATATCTTGGATATAAAACAAATATAATACCTACAGTCTGGCTATCGTTCTAAATGTTCAAGTGTTTCTATTAGTTGGATACCAATGGCTTACAGAGAGGTACTGAGCATGTACCTGAGGAACGACCGTTATTTTGATGTTATTGCTTTCCACATAGATTAATGACGGACTCGCTTGTGTAAATACACACTAATTAGCCATATTCGATTAAATTTGTTTAGTCTTCGCGAGTTTCTTTTCTTCTGTATAGGGGAGAAGAGCAAACGAAGTCGTATTATCCAAAAGAGTTTTCCATGCAAACTAAGAAATAGATCCGAACCGAAAGAAAACTTCTTTATGCCCAAGAAAAGGGAGGTTAAGTGGAAGGAAATAGAAACGAAAAAGGAATACCAGAGAAGCGAAATAAAAGCGGACAGAAAAAAAGGATTACAATGCGTTGAGAACATTAGGAGTAAAAGGAGTTTCGAGAGGATACGGATAAAAAGGACAGCAAATATTCGGAAATAAAGGAAGAATGCCGGAACGGATGCATAGGATGAAAAGAAAGAGGACGGAGAAAGGGACTGCGGGAGACCCAAAGGAGACATCGAGTCTAGGGAACTTCGATACGCCACTCAACCCACGTTTGTATTTTTTGCCGCGGAAATCGTCACTCATTTTTTTCTTCCCGCCCGACTCACACCTTTTTTACCGCTCTCTCATCTTTCCTTCACTCTCTCCCGCCTTGATTTATTCTCTTGTCATTCCAAACAGTTCTCGAGTTTCAAAGCGTCGTTTGCATGTTCTTTGGTGAAAGAAGAAAGGGGAAGAGCGAAGGAATTCTACGACGATCACAAGCAGCTAAGAGACTCAAAGCAACTCGTTCGCGCCGCTCCAAGTCGTTTCTACATGATGGATCTTCCGAAACAATGCATTTTTCATGCCATAAAAATCGTCAAAAGAAGTCACTGCCACCGAGACTTTAGCTTGACGTGAAACCTTGTCTTGATAGGCAATACACATTAACATCTTAAATCATTTTAAATCGCCCACGAAATGCTGTAATGGACGCGACTAATATATGTATTCTAGAGGATCGGCAGTCGTAAGGAATATAACCTAACCGAAACGTTGGCGACGACACTCGCTTCTGAGGGGATAACCCAAGATCACTTTTGTCAAGAACAGATGGGAATCCGCGGCGAGCAATTATGCACCTCCCAGCGGAAGCTCGATCCCACTTTTTGCGCGGACTCGTTGAGAATCCATCGCTGCGGATTTTAAGCTATTCGTCATCGGGCGGAGAGAATTTTTTACCGGTCGGACGGCGAACACGAATGGAGACCAGTAATTGAACGTTGAATGGCCGAAGCAACTACCGCCAAACCGACTTCGTTCGCTGTTTTAACAATAATTTATCCCAGTTACGCTTCCTCTCCTCGAAAAAATGAACATCGGGACGAGATGAGAGTTTCCCCTTGAAGGCGACGTAAAAATATAAGCACCAGCTTTTGATACCCGACGTCATTAAGATACATCCGCTCTGAGGATAAAGATGCAATCTCGCGTTGGTCGTAAAATTCCTAGAGGCAAAAAAACGAGATTCCGACCTGGCGATTAAGACGCATAAAAGTAATTAAGAGAGCAGTAGGTGTTGTTTTGCCTATGAATTAAAGAGGGAGGAAAAGCTATTGAAGGATAGGTAGAAAAAAAAATAACGTTACGGTAGAGTTTGACGTCATATGCTTTGTTTTCATTGACAGATGGTCGTCTATCTTAAAAAATTGTACTGGAATCAGCATATGGCTAATTTTTTATGATAAAATTCTTTCCTTTTCGATTTTGTATATTTCATGTAAGTTGAGTTGGAAAGAAGGCCAATTAAATTAATTTTCCCGCAACAAGTATGTTATTTTCAACTATAAAACAGAAAATTAGTTTAGATTCAATGGTGAAAACTTTAACTTTGTGGAATTTCGTAATAAGAAGCATGGTATACAAATATGTTATACGAGTTATTTAAGGTATATAAGAGATTGCTTGTGTTTTTCTCTCGCCTGGTGATAAAGGCATTTTTGTATGAAACCTTACATTAAAATCTTCTAATAATAAAACTTTTCCACTAATTCAATAATAACTTGCAAAGATGAATGCCATTAATTAGTGCCATAAATAGATATCATATCTGCCATGGGCAAGAACGAGACAAGAGTAAGTGAAACATGCATTTTTCATTACTCTAAACAAATTTTGAACTCTAAATTACGATGAAATCAGGGAGAAATTCTTAGCGAATTGAAAAGATATCTAATAAACATGAATATTTTTACTCAGAGCATGCTATTCTGGCTTATCTTACCTAGAGTTAAACTTTAAGCAGATTCACATTCATCCACCTCATTCGTAACAAGTGTATCGAATTGTTTAGGTTAAAGATGAATCTACCAAGGAACCCACAGAAGGACGCCTTTTCGGGGTCGTCTCGAGGCACATTTAAGCGGGTAATTAACTTAATTTAGGAGGTTCTTAGTTTACATGCGCTCCTGTTTTGCATGAGCGCGCTGGTGAACTTTCCTCTGCATAGCTATACTCACGCGGACAAAGATTCAAGGGAAATTTATTTATATTTTATGAGATTTGCAAAGCAGAATGATCCTGACGTGAGTGACAGAGAATGCATCAACTTCTTATCTTGGTATATCGACATCAAAGGGCATGTAACCATCATCTTCGCCTAAATCTACCTGAGTATTTTTAACTAGGTAAATCTCAATCTGTGGCATGGGGATAACGCATTCTTCGGCCTATTGTCTGAGCCTATGACTAGCGCTAAAAAAATGAACTTCGATTTCCTCCATCGTTCTCGTGGACACCTGCTGCATCTACAGGAAACGTATTATCTCTGAATTTATTAAATACTCGTAACTTATTTTTTTTCTTTTCCCCATCGATTTCCATCCAAGGAGGTGAAAAAATTCAATGAGATATCGAACGATTTCTATTTTATGTGAAAAAGTACATACTCATTTTATACTGAAAGGGAAATAATGGAGGTTATTTGCAAAATTTACTGCCTTCCGCCGTGTCTTAGTTAGAAAAAATCAGCCAGAATAAAAATTAAAGTGCTTCTTCGAGGAAAATGGTAATACCGATACTTATGTGGAAAAATAGAACAATTTAAAAGAAATTCATTCGCCTCCTCCTATGAAAATTTCTTCCAAATCAAAGGGCAAAACCGAAACATTCAAATTCTTTAAAGCAGTAGGTTTTCTTAATGGTAAAATTCGCTACTTTGTACATTGAATTTCCTTCAAACTTGAGGTATTTTATAGCAAAGATATCACTATTGATTAGCGAAGGAAGATAGAAAATAGAGAGCTACTGGGAATAGTTTGAAAATCTGATATCAAAACTGATGCGTCTCTTCAAACTTCAAGTCATGAGACTCACTAAATGTATCTCACTGATCTTTACATAAATTTCGTATTTAGTATGTAATTTTAATCTTCTTAAAAATCTGATTTTGTCCATCAGTCGCTCTTCTCAAATAGTCCAACAAGCACCGCCAGACTACGCATACATCCCAAGAACATCTTCATTATTTATTACACATCTGCGTCTAAACAAAGACTATTCCTACGGCCTCGTTATCTTCCCAGACTACAGAACACTTCCTCCACTCAAGGTTGGGAACTGGTGCTCACCCAACCGATGAAGAGTTGCATTCGTAGTTTACACAGCTGAGAAAAAACCCCCGCCGACCGCAAAATGCGAATCCAAGAAAAAACTTACTTAAAATTTTTGATCTAATGGAGAGATATTTCAGAGAGAGCTTTCAAGATATTTACACTGAATTCTGCCTAACATAACCAGTATATTCACAGCTCTTATGTATAGACTATTATTAAGTTTGAATTATGAATATGAATCAATGTATTACATTATATATTATAATCAACCATTACATCTCCCATGAAATCTTGATATCTTGTGATATAAATGACCAAACCTTTAATAGAATTTAAAAATAATGTGTAAAAATTATAAGCAATCTCTTACAGTTTTATAGAAAATCGTTTAAGTTACATGTAGAATACTAAACAACGGGCAACTTCCTTTTATATGTGAAGAGAGTCATTAGGTGGGTAATGAAATAATTGTTTCTGCGTGTATTCATCTAATCGAGTTGTTAAACATATGAAATAATTTCCATGTTTTGATTTTCATTGTTTTTCGCAACATCAATATTTTTTCCGTAAAAAAGGAATTTAAGGATCATTTTTTTTTAGATACATTCCATTCAAGCTACAATTCTAATATGTAAACAAAAAAGTTAGACAGTTCACTGACAAGGTTCAAAAGAAGAGTTGTAAACAGTGAGTCCTCGATCCGGACGTTTTGGTCTGCAACCCGAATAATTTGAGTAGACATAACATTCTCCATCTCTACTACGAATCAATCAAGTTTTTTTCTGATGAATTTTATTCTTTTTATGTGTCGTTTGATACATCATAAGGGGATTTTTCATTTACTTTTGTCTCCAGTTTTTCAAGGCTGCTACAAAATGGTACTTATGAGGTAGGAGTGATGTTTAAAAATGGCTTTTGTCTCAATTACACCCTATCGAATGTTATAAAAAGTATGCTACATTTCGTCGTTAGCCTCAAGAGTCAAAGAAATGGAATATTTTGGCGAGAATGTTTTCTGGAGGAAAAAAGCATACATTTGGATTATATCCAAATACATCTCATTTATATGGTATATAGAAAATTTGGGATAAATATCTTTATTCCAGCCCGGTGAAACATTGTTTCAATTGGAGTCTCCAGTTCAAAATGCCCTTTATGGCAATCGTACTCAATATACTCTAACATTTCCCAACGAGAATAACACCATGCGCCATATCAAACTGATGTTTAGTCGCACATTTATTTTTCACATCCAAACTGTTGGTGTGTCACGCGAATCATAATAGTTATTCTCGTTCGTGTTGACATATGACAAACGAGTTTAAGTTTGTGGAATACATGATTTTCCAATCAGAACAGGCGATCATGTCCAACTTTCAAATCTGTCATCCTCCACTCGGCATTCTATAAGAAAGCGAACTCGAATTCAGGATGATAAATGCGTCATATGGTGCACCATGTTTGGGTTGCAGCGCTTCGTAAGAAAACAGATTAAGAAACACCGCCATACGCTACGTTCCGTGGGCGCGAAACGAACTCTGCCTACGATGGGAAAATTTACAGAGACCTATTTTGTATCGACGTGATTTCAGTGCGTGCCTAAATACACATGCTGGAGAGGCTTTACGTATTCATCGTGCGCTCGTAGACAATCTCCGTTCCTTCTCACATTGGCACGGCTTTCCCACACGCTCAGTCGAGACACGAGGCCCTTCGGCTGAGCAGTATAGCGTGACGGAGGGAAATAGCGTAAGAGAGAAAGAGAGCATGATCCCCCTCCCCCTCTCGGACAGCAAAGGTACGAGCAGCCCACCCCCGCACTCCCTCCTCCCACTCTCACCGCCCCCTATTTCCGCTTCCGGCAACAAGAGGATGGCCAATGCGACGGCGTTCCTCTTACCAAAGCTTTTCCGCCGCCCGTCAAAAGCTTTGCAAAGCTTTTTTTACACTACATTAGCGAATGAAGCGGTTTTAAATCCTATCGCACCCAATCGCGTCTGCGGATGGGAGAGAATGGAAAAGTCAGATGTCTTTAATTGTCTCCCGTTTATATATTTGCATGGGGTTAAATTCGATCAGTCTTTTCCCAAGAAATACAAAGCATATGGGTACCTTTCATTCTGTATCGACCAAACCAATTTTTGAGTGAATCAATTTTGATTCGCTGAGAGGAATTCAGAAACGAATTTTTTTACCTTGCACATATTTTAGGTTAATTGACCTCTCACCAGAATATCTTTCCTAAAGAATGATAGCAACGTTTCTTCCTTTATGACACATTTCCGGATACACTTCTAGGACTATTTTTTTTATTTTAAAAGACATCTCCTTTACAGGAGACTTAACAGGCAATTAAGAGAAAACTGACGCTTTGTGTGAAAACTTTTAGAGATTTTTTGAAGTTTTCGGCAGTAATTATCCTTAAACAGACTTTTCCCCTCAACATGCAGTCTTATTTCTAGCCAAAAATCACCCACTTCGCCGTTTACCAATTCAAAATTCGCACACGATATTTAATATTTTGTTTCAAATAACTTCTTGCAACATAAATGATTTCCCGGGGTATGGTTATCCATTTTTTTCTTGAAATTAATGAATTTTGGGGCGTTGCATATTCAACAGAATATCAGGGTTGAATTTCTGAAGAACAATGACATCAGCTTGATGAGATTTTTAAGTTAAACATTCAGAGTATTTAGCAAAATAAAATATCTCTCGAATTGGATAAGACACTGGACTTTTCATATTTAATTTTTGAATTGCAATTCTTCATGACATTTCCAAACATAGCGGGAACAGAAAATATAGCTTTCGCATAATTATGACTTGTTCAAACGCAAGAAAGCTTTCCAGCAAAACTTTCATGTCTTCAAAGTTTCATTTACTTTGTGAAAGAAGGAGAAAAGTAACCCCATCTGTTAGAAGCCCCTCTAAAATTCGATTGAGTGCTAAGCAAACCTTTTGAACTAGATGAAACTCTGAATTCCATTAATAACGATCGAATGAGAATTTACGTAAATTAATTAGGGAGGAAATGAAATTTCCAAATTTTCAAATCTGTGACTTCCAGTCTGATAACGGATTATGATAAAACGGATTAAATAATAAATTAAATATAACGATAAGACTTTTCATATCTTTCCGAGGTTACCTGTACATACAATGCAGTTTCTCAACTTAGATTCTAAAGAACAATGCGGCACATCTATACGGCAAACTTCATAAGAAAATCTTACGAAAAAGAATCGATCTAAATCCAAGAAAGTCTTGATGAATTACTTGAAGGGAGCCGACATAAATATTTTAGCTGATGATCTTTCAGCTATTTTGGGCGATGATTCAAAGGCTAACCAGAACCTTCTATATAGGCCACGTATCAGCAAAGCAATAAGGTAAAAAAAGAATGATTATAGGATATATCTTTAATGAAGACACACCCATTTTATTATTCATCATTTTTCGAAGAAGAAATTGAGTAGGCAGAATATTTAACATCCATCCGTTCCATTTAACTGATATAGAATCGCATTTTGAGTTTCTCTAACTAAAAAGGCTTTGAAAGGAGTTAAAAATTTAGTGAAATCAAGACCATGTGCATATACGAATTTCCAACTACTCTCAAGCGCAAGCTAAGTGGATAGAGCCCATAGATAATAAGTCTTATCAACAGTAAAAGCAAAAGATTCGTTCCCGAAGGCAATGCAAAGCTTTCAAAAGTATGATGAAAAAGTTTGAAATGTGTTGAACTGTAGAAAACAGACTCAGATAGGATGAGTAGCCGTCTGAGTAGAGAAAAAATCCGTTTCAAAAATCAAGATGATTGAGGGAAAGATAAAAAGAACTTGACTGCAACATCTAAACAGTATCAATATTTAAGTGCAACACTCGCATTAAGATTCGGCGTTGTGCAACTGAGGAACGAAGCTCCTAAACAAATCACCTTCGACACAATCAATCATCGAAGGTCAAATATCCCCACGGCGCACAAGCTCGGGCAGATTTATTCGATAGAATTCCATCCACTTCGGATGCCAATTCATCCCCCAAACTTTTCCATTGTTGTACAATAATGGCTCCTCGATATTCACACTCCGTGCGTCCGTTAATTTCCCTCCGTGGAGCGGATTAAAAGATTAGCCAAGCTTTCCCCGGCGGAGAGCGCCCTCTCTTGATTTATACTCAGAAATACGAGGGGGGATCTCGATTAGAATGCGAGTCAGACGGCACGATCGTCAATAAGATATGTGTCTCTCTTTGACCCTCGCCATCATGTGCAAGGTCACTCTCCTCCGATTCCAGGAGACGGACCCGCACTCCCCCGCGTTGCATCCTCCGGTGACCCCGTCGGCCGCCCCCTCCTTCCGTCGCCCTCCGTGGAGACACGAAGCCGCGGACGTGACGTGTACCGACGATAGAGGGCGCACGTCACTCCCGCGCGTGACCCCTTCTCTCCGAACACACCTTTACTTTCGTTCGGACGTGTTTCTCCGCTATGCGAAACCCTCGTTCGAATCGCGAGTTGGCTGGAATGGTTTCCCCAATTGCTCCAGACGATGCGTTAATTGAGACGGGAGTCGCGAAATGTGTCTCCCCCATCGACGAAAATTGAGATGGCGATGACGGCAGAATGCGACGAAACCGGTACTGGATTCAGACGCTCTCAGCCTCCTGCAGTTACATCATCTCGCCGTTGATTGCTGCCTTACGTTTTAACGTCTTCGGTGACAGCTATCGTCGCCTTGCATTGTGACTTGATTAATTTACGGTGAATATAGTATCTGAGACGCATAAAATTAACACTGCTCTCAAAATGAAGCGACTAACAAATGATTCTGGCAACAAATGAGGTACTTCTTCGTAAAAATCTGCGTCTACAATGTTGCAATGTGATTTTGATGAATCAACAATTTTCATTTCAGTATCTCGCATAAGGTAAATGCAATGAAAATTTTCGCAACTTAAAAACATTCTCAAAAATAAACTGCAAAAACAAATTATAAAAATGAAATTTAACTTAGCACATTAAGTTGTGCGACTAAACCCAAAGTTATACAAGAAGTGAGAAATTCTGACTTGACTGGGACTTGAAAAATTATAACTTGAATTCACATGATCAGCAGTGAAGAAGCCTGGCTTAATAGTTTAGTTTGTTAGAATACCTGCCCGGAAAGTGGGAGACCTGGGTTCGAGTCTCAGTCAAGTCGCAATTTTTCACTTCGTTTTAAACTGCAAAAATGTAACATTACATCGTTCGATTCCGAACAGTAACGACAACAAATGCCATGTAAATATATCCATTCGATCACTCAAGCTCAAGTTTCCTTACATTAGCATCAGTATCATAGTATCACAACCCCCACAACGTGCAACACCAAACTCACCCCGATTCAATTACAATTAGGACACTGTACTCTTTCCATACCTATCGGACTCACGTAAACGCTTAACATTCGTAGTTAACAACCCTCCGGACAAGAGTACTCCGTGTCCGACGAGCAGCCTCTCTTCTCTATCCATTTCCATCCTCCGTACACATTTTCGAGAATCTCCCCATTCACCATCCCTTCATTTCTCTTTGATCTCCTTTCTCTCTCTCATACACACGTTTTTCCGATTTCCCCGCAGCCGGGAACATAAAAGCAATAAGTAGCCGCTGCGCGGTTGACCGCATGGGGTTGTGGGTAATGCACGAAGACGGCGAAGCACAGGGGATTAGTTCTCAGATCGGAGTGTACGATTCGCTCTCTTCTATTTCTCTCTTTAGCTCGTGGGAAAAGAGATTTTACTTTCGGGTGGGAGGGAGACGTCAAAGGAAACGTATGAATTCACCTGCGATGGAGCCATTATATAAAATCGCTCAGAAATTGCGCGAGCGGAAGTGAAATCTATTTAATTCAGCAGAGAGACAGTTTAAGGTCGACCTTCCAACGTTCCTCTTCGTACATCCGTTAACTGCGAGCGCCGTTACCGGAGGATCGTTTTTGCGCCACAAATGAATTCATTCATATTTCCTGAACCGATCGACGGTTGAGAGAACTACGGCGGCTGTTGGTTCGGGTGGATTTAAGCAGGACTTAGAAACAGCCAGACACGCGCCTATTGCCTCTCGGAAGATACCAATGTGAAAGGACTGGATAAATAGTTTTAGTGGAAAGATGTCATCGTTAGAAGATTTACAGCCATCGCTAAAAAGATCATCCTCTTTTTAAGATACGAACTCACAAGGCGTACAACATCCGGGCATGCACTGTCTGCAAAGCTCAATGCCACAATGAAGCGTCACAAATTATTAATCGTCCATTCCTGAGATTGTACACTCTGGAAAACGCTTCAAAAAAGCCATACCAACAACTTTTTTTTAATTTTTAAAGCGACCAAGTTCTAAAAGTTACATTAATGTTTTACAGCTGCTGATACTTGTGAGTTTTTGATATGCTTTGTAGATCGCAACTTCAAGTGCAGTTAGTAAACCTAATGTTAACGTGAACCATTCAACCATTCAGTCCGCATGCTTTGGAAAAAAAATTAAATTACTTTAATGCTGACAAGTTTTATATTAATTAATCTCCTTCAGACCGTTAGGAGTTATATCTTAACTAGGCGAGATTTAGGAAGTCTCTTCTTCCTACTAACCAATATATAATGCCACCCAACCTCATTATAAACCTTGACATTGAAAGTGAGAAATCTGAATCAAGCGAAATAGACTCGATTAATGCGGTACCTAATTTAACATACTCCAAAATAAGGGGCAGACTAAATCATTTTGAATTAGAAATATTACTGCAGATTTTATATTTTTACGATTAAGAAATAAAATCTGAAAAATTTTGAGCATGCAGTGAACCTTACGGCAAGAGTTGAGCCGAACTAAGAATGGAGAATGATATACTTCATAAGTTGGAGAATATATATATATATATATATATATATATATATATATATATATATATATATATATATATATATATATATATATATAATACGTATGGTTGATTTTAGAGAAAGAAACAAAAGTGAAGAGATTAGAGGAGCAAGGAAAGCTTAAGCTGCCTGTTATCCGATTTAAATCTTAGATTTACTAGATATCCATTTATAAGATTTTATATCCGCGTAAAAAGTATAAGAAGCGTACATAAATTTTCATGTGCCTTCCCCAGTGATTATGACATGTCAGTGTCTGCTGCCTTCCTTTTAAATTCATGGTAGGAATATGTCGGCGGATTATATATAAAATGAATGAAAAAATAGACGGAGTTAGCGGAAAAAACTAAAAGAGGATTTTTCTCCTTTTTGCGGAATTTATATAATGACATTTCCAAAGACGCGCGCCATGGGGTACAGGCCGAGGAAGGATCAACAATGACCAGCAGCATATATAATGAAGTTTCTTTTCTCACTCCCAGCACTCTAAGGCCTCCTATGGCGAAGGTCAGATATTATCTTACTGGGAATAACAAGTATTCTTTAGCATCTTAAATGGAGTAGACAAGTCTGAAGTCTCTGAGAATAGTAGTCCACCTTCTGTGAGTTAAGCCTTCACTTGTCGCAGATGCCTTCTTTTGAGTGTTATGAAGTATATGCAATTTGAACGGTGCAAATCTTTTTGATTAAAGGAAAGAGATCTCTTTTAAAGGAGTGTCTAGTGACGCACTCACCTTCCCTCAAAGCTTCTCTACAAATGGAGTAAATTGCACAGCGAAATAACCTTATGGTTATAACAAGTGGAAGATCCGGGTTCGAGTACTGGTCTCGTTAAACTGCTTACACGTCCATTTCTCTTCGGGTATTTTCCTCGGTGAAAGACATCGCGTGCAAATCTTCACCTTAACCTTTCCTTGAATACTCGACATCCGACTCATCCGACACACTGAACGATACTTCCCGTACAGAAAATGCCTTAAGGACGGAATAGAAAACGTGCAGAGGAGAGCAGCAAGGTTTGTTTTGGGAAGACAGAAAGCCTCACTGTTGTTCCTGTTTCATGTATAATACATGTAATACATTAAACTATGAAAAAGAGCCTTCGATGAAAAATTGAGCATACAATTAAATATCCAGACTACCTTGGGAGGAACTCTCATGGATTTTAAGTTTTCAGTGTTAAACAAGCATTTGCAAATATTCACTTCTGATTCGGGGATTACGGAATGGAACGCTTTATCTGGTGAATGTTTCGAATACCATACCTGCAATGCTTTTATGAATTGACATGATTCATTACACGGTTTTCAGCCGGTGAAAACCATCTTAACCGGATTTTACTGTATAAATAAATAAATGACAAAGATAAGTACTATACTCCATCCAATATCTCGCGGAGATGAGGAGCAAAGTTGCTAAACGCAACTGAATGTCAATAATAGTTCAGATTTTACGGAAATTGAATTCAATATTAAACCAAAATATTCTACGGGGAGAAAGAAGCGACAAACAAACAAAATATCGCACATGGTAACGATAGCATTCGAGCGAGCGCTTTGCTTCGAGCGAAAACAAATTCAGCCGACCTCGATCCAAAAACTACTTTCCCTGGGCAAGCACATGCTCGAGAGAGTTTTAACCCCCGACGCTGGTGACCTCATGACCTGCGCGACCTCCGCTCCCAAGTGCACTGCGCGTGCCACCCAAGTGACGCACGCAAGTTCACGCATACTAAACCTGTGATGTGTCCTCACTATGAAGAGAAGGAAGGGATGAGAAGAAGAGGGAATATAAACATTTGATAGGCGAAAAGGCATAAATCGCGAGCGCCGTGCCCGTCGCGTGCGCCTCTTTGAATTCTTTCGAGAGGCACTACCGTTTGCATTCAACACGGATTGCATTCGGCAGGACATTCAACCGAGCAAGCACTCGGAATTGTAAATTTGATCATCCGAAGCGAAAACCTAATTGGTCGCTTTTTGCTTTAAACAGATTGATCGAAGCTCGCCAATTAGATATATTAGCTTCGATTCACTAATGGAAGCGAGCAAATGAGACGCGACTGTCCAATATAAACCATTTTCCTGATGCGTTTTCGTCGATGACCGTTGACCAATCTAGTGGATTGATTTAGATCAATCTGGGACTATTTCGTGGAAATCACACAGCGGAGTATTTGACGAGTTTATTTCCTGCGAGGGGAGTACTGAGGTAATTAATTCGTTTGCAAACACAACTTGGAAAAACGCACTTCCTTGTTTTCGTAAAAGTGGGAAAACAATGTAAAATAACAAACTAAATCGAACGATATTTGGAAAGGCTTTCCAATAAAGTTAAACAAACTAAATCTAACAAAGCACACAGGAAAAAAAGGAAATTCGCAGGCCTTTCTTTTTCATCGCCAGATTTTGATAAATCAATTTAAAATAAGTTACGTAAAATTTTTTAAAATATCGTAAATGCACAAGTCGAAGTAGTTATTTATATGCATTGTCCGCAATTCGCGGAACAACTTTTTGACAACGAACCTTATTATTTTATAATGACCTTAAAAATACGATTTCTGTTTCAATTTTTTCATTGTGTCAACGTAGCTACCTTTATTCACTTCTGAAACATCGATTACTTTTAAATTCAAGTGAGTAATGTAACGAAAAGATTCCCTCTAGGTAATCAACGACCGAAGTATTCCAGAATATATCAATAATCGAACTGTAACATCATTGACAATCATCGAGAAATGCATTCTCCTATAACTGAAACACCACCTACTCTGAGATTCTGAACCGTCGCGGTGCCACAAGGGAGCTTAAGCCGAAACCCACGGAAGAAAAGGCCGAGGAATTCAAAAAGAGGTTCGAAAAAAGAAGCAGAGCCCATCTCACGTAAAGAAAAGGCGTAGGGAGAGAGAGAGAGAGAGAAAGAGTCCGCGTCGGTTGTATCGTTCTTTAATGTCACGCAGCTCAGATGCCGGGGATTGGAATGGGAGGGTTATAGGAATGGATTGGAAGTTGGGTGAGGAGATGGGGATGGGCCTTCACGCACCGCTGCCTCTTCCCCTTCACATTCAAAATCCTTAGCCTCTCCTATGTTACGCCCAGCGAACACATATTCCAGCAGCGTCTCCTGCCAATGAGCTCCGCCTGGAAACCTGTTGAGACGCTCTCATAAGACTGCTGCTCGATTCATTGTTCCAACGCCGCTTTTCCTCGGTTTGAGCCAATGTTGTCCGGCTCTCGTTTTGATCCTCTAATTGCGAGGAGCGAATAGTTAACGGGCTTTCACGGATCGTGGAGCGGTTCGGTCGCAGCGAGTTCTTTGTGTAACTGCAACTGAAAGCGCGTGAGGATTTATGACTGCTGAAGGAAGAGACGTTCGCGGATTAATGTGGCCTTGCTTAGAATTTCCGTTTTATTCTATAATCGTGACTGTCTGAGGGATTGCGATGGAGTAAATCCAACGCTGGGGATTGCTGATGAACGAATGAACATTGGTTAATGATGGAATTGAAATTAACTTAGCACATTAAGTTGTGTGACTAAAACCAAAGTTATACAAGAAGTGAAAAATTGTGACTTGACTGGGACTCGAACCCAGGTCTCCCACTTTCCGGGCAGGTATTCCAATTGGTTAATCGGTTAATTTTCTATCGTATTACTCGGTATGTTCTAGACTTACGTAAGTCTACGGAAGAAGAATAACCAATATGGTGTATGATTATGAATAAAGGTTGCTAAAGGGCAAAAAATATCAAAAACATCTTGTATTTCCTGAAAGGTTCTACACAGTTTAAAGAATAAAGAAATGCACGAAAATATGAACAGATGTCTGGAAGCAAAATGCATGTGTAATTATAGCAAAATCTGATAGAATATCGTGAATAAACGCAGAAATTAGCGTGCTTATCCAGAGAAGGAACTATGTGACTGATACCTATCTATATAAGTTACTCGATACTATTTAAAAGCCATGCGTTTAGCCTTTCCAATTTATTTTAATACTTGCAAACAACACCGAGAACAAAAGCTACTTCATTGTTCATACCTCGGAGAAATAATAGAACAGCTAACGGATGGATTGCTCCATGAATTTCGATGTCTTCGGTCTAAAACCTGATAATTTATTCAGCGCTGTGCTAATGCCTATGCCGTTTCCATTCCTGATTTCTTTATCACGACACACTATTGAATAATAACTAATTTCTTTTCCACTAATCCCAACTGACCTCACCAAAGATATCTACCGCAGACAACTCGTTATTTTACCGTTTACGGAACATCAGCATTCAGCGATTTGAATCTCCTCTGAGATTAATTCAGTCCAAAAAAAATAATCCGATATTCTAAAAGAATCCAAAGCCTATTTGATGAACATTATGACGCAAACGATGGAAATTAAATTTAACTTAGCACATTAAATTGTGCTACTAAACCCAAATTTATACAAGAACGTGAAAAATCGTGACTTGACTGGGACTCGAACCTAGGTCTCCCACTTTCCGGGCAGGTATTCTAACCAGCTAAACCATCAAGCCACGCCTCTTCACCTCTGTAACCGGGAGCTGGGAGACCTGGGTTCGAGTTCCAGTAAAGTCACAATTTTTCACTTCTCGTATAACATTATGAGGATACATTACTGATTTCTCGGTGCACTCTACCTCCACATCAACTTCTCACCGTGATACCACACCAATAGACATTCAACACCAAATAAAACGTTTGAAATCGAACTCCTGTCACGACGAATCGGACACAAGGGACAGTTATTAATAGGCCAGTCACATTTATCCACAAAAATCCCTTTCGACAAAACCAGAAGTCTCTGTCGCGTCTCTCAACGGTATCCGCTCCAAACACTTGACGCCTCACAACTCCTCACTTTTTTTTCTTCAAATTACTGTCTCCTCCACCCCTTCCCCCTAATTAACCACTTAAACCTCCCCTCCGCATCGCTTCTTCTCCCCCTCACACTTCCCACGGGGGGGGGAGACACCCCTCGAAACACCTGTGCCTTTCCTTATCTCATTAATTCTCTCCCTCTGTCTCTTCCAATGTTCCGAATGCCTTTGTTTCCTTCTCTCATCCAGTTTTTCTCCTTCACGTACTAAGAGAAGCATTTTTAAGGCGTGCTATAACGGCGCAAAGGTGGTGAAAGAATGACGGAACTCGTTCACACAGTCTGTACTTCTGATCACGGAACACACTGCTATTCTTCTGCTTCGAGGTGATTTTCTTTTTTACTATTTATGTCATTTCTATTGTGTGACGATTGCGTTGATCTCTGAAAGCGCTCTACCTTGATCAATTGAAAAAAATCAACCAGATTGAATAAAGATTACCGATACGTTGAGGAATAAATCCGATTTGTGTTCAGAAAAAAGGGGCTCCTTGATATTTTGATAGAGGACCAAACAAAGCAAAGGTCTTGCCGTATGACATTCAGCTCTCTTCGTCTGTGTGAATCTAAATCTATGGATCTATCTATTACAATCAATCTACCGATTGATTATTTCCACTAAAAGTTGTAAAACATCTTGCCGTAATAGTTGGCAAAATGTGAACCTAAAATACAGGGTAACGCTCGTTAGTTTTCAAACAAGCCTTGAAAGAATATTTAACTCCCCCTTATTTTGCTCAGGTAAGTTCACCAATCTAAATAATATATTTCGTCGAAATTTCAAGTATTCTGATATAGCTCATCGATTTATTTATTTAACCAATAATTTCAGGCCGACAAATGGCTAGTAATATTATTGGTGGAACTGTAAATTCTTTCAAACTTAATTGGAGACTAACGAGCGTTACCTTGTATTGAAGGGTTCACATTTTTTGTAACTATTATTGTTGTTTAAAAATTTCACTGGTGAAATTTTGCATACTTATGGCGCATAAGTGCCCCAAGATTTACTATAAGCTATAGTTTTATATATATTTTGTATATATTAGTTTCTATAGAATCTTAATAGCCATAGATAATGTGCTTCCATAATATTTTTGGATAATCATCGATAATAGTTTGTCGAATTTTTTTATTATAGTGATGTTTAAAGTGAGTACAATTTTCAAACTTCGGGCAGATAGCAACTAAAATTTGATTTATCTTTCCTTACAGAAATCGGAGTTTAGGATATAAAATAATATGAAATTTATAGGAAAGAAATAATTAGGCGGAGCATCCGATGTATTGGAAACGAGCAGTACGAAATACAGCAAACTGACTGCAGTTTAGGTCTGGGCTACGCTGTCCCATCTCTAATATCATCTGCATTGTGAAGAGTATATGGGTGATTTCTCCAAAACTGTCTTCCTCCAACATACTCTTCTTCTGCTCCGATCCTCTAGAGCTGCAACAAACAGCCATGAGTCACATCTGCTGCTGCTACACTTCCTTTCCTGAACACACCCCTCCACTCCTTCGCATCTCACCTTATCGCGTGATCGGCGGACGCTTTTGAACACGATTCCAATGAACTGTCGTTCGGTGCAGGTCAACGAGATAAGACCCTCGTTAACCGGATGAATCATTGAAATCGTCATCAAATCATTTCCTGTTAATTCCCTATCAGACTATAGGATCAAATTTTTCAAGCTCAATATAATTTAACTAACTTATTGAAAGACTTTTATGAAGTTGAACTTTATGAATTTCTTCCCAAAAGCCATTCTTTAACGGAGCAAATATTAGCAGCGAATTAAATGTTAAATTTGGAGGCCTTCCCACAGCAAATAATATAGAGGGTCAAATAATATAGGGGGTAAGAGTTATAAATGGGGGATTTCTACGTAGATTTTAGGTCCTACACGTAGGCCCCTGTCTCTCTATTATGCTTCAAATTATTCAAGTAGAAGAAGAAAAATTTGTACTTTTTCCACAATATTGTGTGGAATATGTCAAATACTGTGGAAATAGTACAAATTGTTCTTCTTCATAATGACGTATTTCCACAAGACATCGCCAGAGAGTGTGAATTTTATTATTCAAGTAGAGTTCAGGCTGACTCTAAGCGCAAAAAAACGCAAAAAACCGTCGGGAACGTTCGAGAAAATTTAAGAACCTTTTCCACATTTCTTTAAATACTCACGACTACGTGGCAGCCGAGAGAAAATTAGCACAACGCGCACATTTGCATTCGACTATGCGAGATCCATTTTTTCATACGCTCCACCAAGTGTCTATTTTGAAAATAGAAAGTGGGAAGAAAGTTTTTCAAACCTCGACCGCAAATAACGGTGCCCGAAGGTGACGCTTCGGCACATTACTCAACGCAAAGGAGATCGGAGATACTCAATCGCATACGATCCTGATAGCCGCCTAACAAAAGGTCCGGAGCGATTCCCGCTTATACTTATGGCCGCAATACGTCGTCGTCGTGATGGAGTGTCTTTTGTGACTTCATCGCAGGGGTTTTCTTTCCGCATAGACCTCCCACTCACGGGTATCGTTAGCACAAAAAAAAATCCGATAATGGCACCTCTCGGCCATTGTGGAAAATATTTTTATTAGCCTCGTTATGGGCCTGTGGAAGAAAGCCAGGAAAAGGATTAGCTTTCTCTCTCCTCGTCGAGGAGTAGTATACCGTGTATGGTCCCTCTCTTTCTTCTTATCCAGATTATTCTCCCCAAACCCCTTGGATTGCTCAACGGCCTCACTTTATTGGAGGTGTTAGTTGGTAAGATAAACACACTTTTTCGCGGAGTGGATGAGCTCCGGGACTTTCGCGGATAAATTCATTTGGCATTTATTTTCGGAGTCAAGGTGACAAAGTTCGCTAAGCCGTCGTAAACAAATGTGAAAGTTCCACGGATGGGCTAAAGGTGTTGAAGTCTTGAAATCTAACAAAATACGCAGCCAAGAAAGTTTGAACTCGCAAATGTTGATTGATTGGTATGAGACTTTAATGAGGGTGGTGCTACTGAATGGGTTTATCGGTTACTTAAGCTCCTGTACAGTATTCAGGGTATTAAAATCTATGAACAGAAGTATTAGAATACGGAGAGTTACGTTGTGAAAAGCAATGTGACCGAAGGTTATCGAAGAAATTTCTATATTACACGATGAATCCTCAACGGAAGGAATTGGAAGAAAACTTATTGTTTGGAAATCGGAAAATTGGAAGAAAAATTGGCAGGAAAAAAGAAAAAAAAGAATTGGAGAAAATCGAAAAAAAAACTTTCGATCAGCAAAAGATATACAAGACTGCTGTGGAAATGTTCGGATATCGACGATGACGGATGACTACTACTAAATGATGTTGACCACCAAATTTTTTTAATACAATTCAATACGTTCAAATATTTTCATTCTTCTCTTATTTCGGCTAAATTCTAAGAGAAAGCAGGAGTCGGAAGTCTGAAGTTTGCAAATAATTCAAATGGCTTTCATTGACGGATGAAAGAATAAGAACATCTATGGCAGAATTAGGAGCAATGATCCTTTGACACGGAATCAGGAAGCCACCTGTTTCTCAAGTCAAACCGCAAATGAATGCCAACGTTTCTTAATATCCCTCGTATTTCACCTTTCATGGAGCGTAACAGTTATTCCGTTCTCTTGCGTAATCTTCCTCTGAGAATTGCTCCTAATTTTAGGCCGAGTGCGAATTCAGAGAACACCCACACTGAATTTTAATAGATAAAATGCAGCTACTGGTAAATGGCGAAGGTGCTCCATCAAGCACACTGCTTATTAGCGCAATGAAAATTATTCAGAATTGAGGGAAAATACTGGTCAGAACAGTTTGAGGATGCAGTAAAAATAACCGAAGAGAGATAAGGAACCAATCTTATTCGACCTTTAAACGAAGTACTCTTTGAAGCAATAAAGGTAAATTACAGAGTGAGAACGGAGAAAAATCGAAAAGATTTCAGAGATAGTGGAAAAAGTGCAGCGACATCCGTTTCCGTCGTGAGGTCAAGTAAATTTTCTTACGACTTCGTGAGAAGATTCGCAGCACATTATACCATACTACACTACATTACGCCGGATAAGATTCGGTGACACTAAATATGTCAAAATTGTTTTAAAAGTTTCCGAAAAAAAGACATTTATAACATCAAAATTCATATTAAATATTACGTAAAGAAATTGGTAAACCATCCCTATATCATGACAAGCTTGACATACGATTATTAGAGATCATAAAAATCTAGGAAACAATTTTCGTTGAACTGTTTTATACACAGGTTTTAACCCATAAGCTAAACCCTTACCTAGATTAAGTATTCTAATAAAATTAAATTATTGACTTGTTAAAACTGTGGCCGAAGAGAGAGGGAAACAAGGCGATGTTGACGCAGATCCTAAAAGAATGAAGCAGGAGGCGTTGATGAGGATGAGATCAAACTAAGTTGGTGAAGACATGAAGTGTGACGTCAATTTAAATGCATCAAATAGGTTCCTTTTTTAGGCGATAAATAGCAGTTTCCCTGTCGCATTTCTTCTCGGCCGAAACCACTTTCTCCTTTAGATTCCCGTGATTCTATCCACTGCTCCTGTCTTCCTCCAATCCATTCCACCGTGTACGGAAGCTCACGATGATTCCAGTGACAACGACCGGAAAACATCCCCGACATGATTGACTAATTACACCGATACTTCCTCTATAGAACTACCGTTGAAACAGTGCACCTGACGAGTAACGCTCGAAGCTTTAGAAATAAATCCCATTGTGACGTTCAATGGATTCGATGCATCGGTGACAAAGGCATCATTTTGCAATCGTAGCGAACGGTTAAAAATTGTTTCGAATATTAATTAAACCTCTATTGTTAATAATCATGGATATCTAAATGGGAAATTTTAATTGAAAATAAAATGACAGCATATTCCATATCCCTCCGTTACAATAGATTTGTTTACGAGAATAAAACTCCATGATTCAATTGAAATTCACTGAAACTCAATCATCCCATTGAAATATACTTTTCAAAAATCAACAGTTCAATCAACGATGATTTTTATTCACTTAATTTTTCCGTGATAGGTTTTCGTTGAGAGATGGTATTTATAGAAATAATTAAATAATTCAATGGTATTGTTTGAAGATGATTCATGTTTGAATTTGACCTGTAATTTTTAAAAAACACTCAAATTTATCTCCTAGAAATAAATATCATAGCAATTCTATATTTTTAGCAACTAAATATATTGAAATTTTTCAGATGTAAGAAAAATTTAGGAGCTGAATTATTTCATAATACCTTTTCGATCCTTTGCTTCCTGTAACATTATGTAAATAACTAGAAATTCACTCTTACACAACTCTTTCTTAGAAGAAAAATAGTCGCCTGATTTTCTATTTAAATGCATCTCGTCTAAACGTACATATGTCGTTTAAATGCCCCATTAAGTTTCTCAGGTCTTTGTGTACCAGCTATAATTTATTGGCCATAAATATTACATCATTTAAATCGATATTAACGAAATAAATAAGCATTTTAAGGCCACCTAAAATTCAGTTTCAAATGACAGTTTCTGAGGTATTATAGAACTCAACCTTTTGGTGCCACCTCATGAATGAATTAAAAGAGTTTTTCTCCAACATCATAAAACCTAAACCCCTTCTAGAAGATGCAGATCTTTTCATCTTTAACTAAGTAAAAAATGACAACAATTTAGTAGTAGAAAATAACAACAACAAATTTTCAACAAGTTGAAAATCTTGCTATTGCACTAATGATTGTCATGAAAAATTCTCAGTATATTCAAAACAGTTTAAAAAATATTCCACCATTTTAAGAGAAAAACTATAATCAAATCATTACCTATGGGCCGCCACCTCTTTAAGCGTTCAACCCTACAAATTCATACGAGCTGCCTTGAGAAACCCTACGATTGTAAGGTTACAGGTGTCTTACACAGTTTCAGGAGTTTCTAGGAAAGGTTTCCATTGCATTCAAGCTAAGATATCCTTTGACCTCCTAAACAGTCCGACCTACTTCATCACATTAGCTCAATGATTCCGTGGGTTCTCCTCCAGTTACCTTTTCCCAACGTGGAGATCGAAATTGGGGTCTACTCATCCATCTCTTCTTCCGTCAACCTTGCGTCCACAGCATGTCATTCACCCCTTGGTAATGGCAAAGGAGACACTGGAAGGTGTGGCAGAGCGGGGGCAAAATGAAGAGCGGGAGTAAGATATCGGTGACGAAAGATCGGGAGGGGTTTTGCCCCCTTCTCCAAACAATTCGACCTCCGTCGGCGCCTCCGCTTCGAGGATGTTAGTGCATCTTAAGATGGACCTGCTCCGCCCATTGGCAGCTCGCTTACCCCTTCTGCCCCACCCACGAACGCGAGCCACTTACAAACGACTATCCTTCTCTCGACCTCCCTGCGCAGTATATACACGCACGCCGTTTCCGCTGACATCCAATTTTATCCCATAACTGAAGTTCTGGCTACGATTAGGTGAAAAGTAACGCCCCGGAAAAAGCAAGTGTGACCGGATAGCAACTGTCTCTCCCATTGCTGCTGGCGTCCCCGGGGGGGGAGAGATTCTCTTAGAAGACCAATTCTTATGAACACCGTCCCAATTTTTAAGGAGAAAATACTATTTTTACCGATCGTCACGCACGAAATAATTCATCGTTAAAACGTCACTAGATACCTCAGACTATTACCAACCCGCGCAAAGCATCATTTATAAGATTTCTAAAAAATATTAAATTTGTTCCTTAAAAACATTACAAGGCGTATATTTAAAAATTATTAATATTAACGGATTTTTAAAAAATTTTGAATGAGCGCACTACAATGCATAGATTATAAATTATTAACATAAAATTTTATAAACCACATCACACATAAGAATCCAATTTCTTTAAAGCATTCCTTTCGATAGCTATTTTCTTTCGTAGTTCCTTCCTTTAACAAATTAGTTTCCTATTATAATTAGCATCATTTTTCTACTTTATTACCACTACTTACTTACTAAAGACAGTAGAAATATTTAACAATGATAAGAACTATTTGACATAACTAGGGAAACCTGAGTTAAAGCTTTTCGAAAGAGTTACTTCTTTTACAATAGTAGCCGTGTGAAAGCAAATTCCACTAGTTGAAATCCCCTAAAACTCTCGGTGATACCGTATAATTTGAATTCTTTCGATATGTGCCTTTCCTGGATAAACATTCTCGCCTAAAAGAATGCAATTCTAATGCAAAAAATAATATTAAAAGAAAACAGTCATTTGTTTTATTAGCAGAGTCAAACATAGAAATTCTTTGATTTCAGTTCAAATCGAACAACCTCTTTGGTGGATGAAGTTTTCTTGGGTCCAGCACTAGTTCAGTTGAAAGATCCCGAGTGCGAGAAAACTACATCGACGCATAAGCTAGAAAATCATTCAATGCTTATCACCCTTTTTGATGTTTTCCCCATTATATTCCTCGTCTGCAAACCAAAAATCACTTCAATTTCCAACTATAAAATACATTTTTCTATCACTATACTCTATGGCCATTTCACTAATTGACCTAGAGAAGCCGTCCAAAATACATAATTTTAGATATTAACCAAAAACGAGTATAACATTGACTGTATTGTAAAAAAATATCAATCTAATTCTCTAAGATTCTCGGACTGGGTGGGCGTGAAGATTCGGATATGGCTCTAGCTGCATTAATAAACTAATAGGTGCTCACGAACAACTTACAAAAAGAAAAATCCGGCAAATCAGTTAAAATTTCCTCTGTTATAATTAGAATAAGCCGTTAGAAAATTAACATTGCGCCTTTAAGAAAATCCCTATCACAAATGCACAGTGTTTATCAATCTCCCTTAATTCTTTGACTCCTCTGCTATCAAAGCCGGAGTGTCTCCGGCGCTCAAATCTTAGAGTTTTCCCGTTGCAAACGAAAAGATAGGTTGGGAGGGAAGCGAGAACTCTTGGGGGCCGTATTATCTCTCTTTCCTTCGCTTTCTCTCCCACTCTCTCGGATGCCAACGCGTCATTGTCCGCGACTGGAGGAAACGTGCGGTGTACGCCAGAGACAGTGAGGTCATTGTGGTTCGCCACGAGAGGAAAATCGCTCCTCAGTCATGTCAGACTCTCCTCACGGAGCGTTTTGATGAATATCTCTCTCTCTCCCCCCTCTTCTCTCCCTCTCTATCTCTCCCTCCACTCCGTGTCTCTCCCGCCATCTCCGTTTTCTTGGAGGCACCCGCAATTTTCGTCTCTATTCTAAATCTTGGTTCGTTCCGCCGCTGACCAGCGCACTATTCTTAAGGGAATATCCCAAGATCGGCGCTTGCTAATGACAAACCCGGATGGCGTTGGGTCTCACCGCCGCAGAACGTTATGAAGCTGTCTCTCCACTCATTACGGAAGAAAAGTGGGGGTGTCTGTTATTATTCACCGAGTGCGTAATGTTACCTTGTGGAAGGTTTTACAGGGGCGAATACAATAAGAGATTTTCCGTTGAAATCTCCAAATTTTACACATTAAGAATGATTTCGCTCTTTATCCTTACTCCATGGCAAGGTATAACAATGGTCTGCAATTTTATTTGAATTTTCTCCTATGAAAAACTTTCAAGCGTGAATTATGTTGCGGAAGTAGAGTTTTTTGAGATTCACCATCTTATAGCAGTGGCATAGCAATGGGAGGGAGTATCTGTCTACTGTAGAGTGTGGAAAACCTGGTAAATGACCGAAGCTGCAATAAAAAATTAGTAGCTCAGGTAACGAAGGCTCAATAAACATAAGAGTAAAATTTGTTGCACATGAAGATTCAATTTCAGCTGAATTCTCTGAACCAGATGAACTACTGTAATAAAATTAGTCAAAACTTTTAGCAATAGAATTTTCTAAAGTGAATGAAATAATATTTCTTATGTGCCCAATAGACGTTTTGTTGAAGTGCTTGAGGTGTATTGAGTGGGGTGGCAAACTCAGGCGCTGCAGCGGGCACCACAAAGTGTAACTAAAGCTGCTGCCTTATGCCTTAACCGCTAAGTTTAAAATTCCATTTGATTAAAAGATCAAATAGCTTTTTCCTCCCGTAAAGCGTTAAGTGTTCTTCCCATGCTTCGGGGGAGTTAGTAAGGAATACTATCAATTGCCCTGTCTTGAATGTAATATGAATCGCGATGTCTACTTAATTAGTCAACCACGGAGATTTTGCTGTCGATTAAATGAAATTTCAATAAGCTGCTATAAGCTATAAAAGTAATTGAAATACATACTATATCACTGAGGGGAGCAACACGAGTCTATCCTTGGGGACAGCTAAAAAGTTAAGCGGGTAAGTCCGATAATATTACGCCACAGTCCACCCCAAAGGATAATCAACAAAAAATTAGCTTCATGTTTACAAAGTTCCAATTCTATTTATTTACCATCATTATAATTTTCATTCATTTTGCGTTCTTCAGTCCCAAAAAACTCTTATGAAGAAATTCCCTCTATAAGTCTCATTCATATAGGAGAGGAAGAACAAAATTTATCATACACTGTATCAAAAATTATCATTAACATCTATAATCATAAAATTGGAATTACTTAGGGACCTAGTATTTTAGCATATCGAACATCAACCTGACGATTAGCTCGATTTCATGCAGTGAATGTTCTTGCACGCAATCCAAAATACTGTTCCTCAACATGTGCTAAAGAAATTATAGAGAGCCGAAAAATTTTTCTAAATACTCAAAGCAGGATTGAGCATCTCTCAAAAATAAACGAAAGGAAAAAGTGGATATCGTGACATGTCCAACCGAGTTACAAAAAAATATCGAAGAAAATTCGTGAGACGTCGAGTGAGTTCTAACAGTACACGCCAGCATCTTAAGCCAGGAGAAAACCACGAGGGTACATCCGTAAGGTACACTACAATTAGCACCCACTTCCAAGCACGTTCATTAACCCGGTGAAATAACGTGTCGGAAACAGAGAGATGGGAATAAATCGAGTCGGATGATGCTTTAATTAGACGCAGCGGGGGGCGATAACCAAGGTGAGGGTGAAAGTGAAAGTCCGTGATAGTAGCGCTGCCTAGAGCGCGCTGAATGAGGGGTTATAAGGTCACCTGATGAGGTGAGTAAAAGGTCTTCCTAAAGCATCCGGGTAAGAGAGGTCAAAGACAGGAATCAAGCAAAGGGAGCGTAAGGGATTTGAACGAGCGGAAAAAGGAAAACGAGGATGTAGGGAAGCGAGATTTCATAATTTTTCACGTCACGCCTAAAGGTGGAAATTATCGTTCCGATACGAAGACGCGGCATCTTTTAATGAGTCCGAAACAAGTTCCCGGTGCTCGACATCGTTCGGACAAATATCTCAATCAACGCGAGCTTATAAGTCCGGAGGTTAGCGTGACTGAATTCAGTTACGATTGCCGCGAGACCACGAACATGAACGTTCGCGACGCTAAATTTAAACTGTAGCGACTGAAAACGGTGTAACTCTCTCGCAGCCGATAAACAAAGTCCTCAAGATAAAAGTGATTCGAGGAAAGGATGCTATTCGTGAGAGACTGAGAATAATATCTGCGCCTGCAACAGCGATGGAAGTTAAAAATCAGACTATACCGAATACAGTAACAGAGAAACTCGCTCACTTCTCCCTGTTTTGAACTCAGGGAGAGAAAACTTCTGGAAATTACGCTGTTACAAAATTTTGGAAACTTTTAAGATACACAGCATCGTTCGTTCCCATACTTTATTCAATGTTGAATAGAACGACAACACCAGAAACCTTAAGGCAGACTAAATAGTATCTTGGAGTCTAGTAGGGAGAAAAAATATGTTCTGAGATATGCGTATGGTTTCAAACTAAAATATTAACCGAGAATCTTAGATGACGAGTTTCCAAAATTCATCAGCAATAATACTTAAAATTAAATTATCATTGAAAGTTGTTATTTATATCCTTAGAGACTCTACAAAAATCTTTCTATTTTCTAACATGAGATGATAATTTATGCCGTAAGATTTCATTCACTCCGGTCATCCAAAGATACGACGGAAATCTGATATTTCAGAAAAACTGAATTCATCATCTGAAAATCATGTGCCACTGAGAGAATAGATAACTGACAATCCTAAATCTAAACTGAAAAATATTTTAAAGGCATCATATCCTAAAATTTTTACTTTTTTATCTTTACTATCACCGTAGTATCACGAACCTTGCATCAACGATAAACCGCTGGCGTTAAAATTTGAAAAAAATTAACCTCTCGTCCCTGTTCTGGAAATTTCGTAGCCCTTGTGAAGAAACCATCAAAATTACCAAAAATACAGCAACGGTTCAACACATGAGAACAAAAATTTCGTCCGAAGGAAGGTAATCTATGAACGCATCCAGCGTAGACTGCTCCGAGGCGCAACACTCGCTTAGTAATAAAAGCCACATGTCCACCGCCCGCTCCCCGTGCCTGCCTTTATCATTCCAATCTCCTGCACCGCGACACAAACACATTCAGGGGCCGTACGAGAGTGGGCGATGAATCCCAATGCTCCTTCCGGCGGCCCCCCCTGCCCCTTCGCGATTCTGCCTCGTGGAGACCCTCTTCGCCCCCGCGACGGCAGCATGCCGGCCCCTTCCTCCCGGACCTCCCCCACGGGACACTACCCCTCCGAAGCCCCCACCACGCTCGCGAGACTTGCCCATGTTTTACGGCCTCGCTACGCTGGCAGGGGCGGGTGAGGCCCACGTGCAAGAATCCACTATTGTCCCCTCCACGCCCTACAGGGGGAGCGGCGTAGGTAGGGGGAGGGCCGTCGCCGAAGGGTTAGGCATTAAGGTAGTGATGGAAAATGTTACGGGTAGCCTAAGGAAATGGGGAGCGACACCTTAATGGGGATTTTTCGACGGTATCTCAATTAAGATTTGTCCATAACTATGCTGAAAAACACGGTTTCGATACAAACCTGGAGCTCGTCCTCTAGGGTTGGTGGTTTGAAGGAGTTTGAAATGCTCTTTCGGGGAAAGAAATCTTTCCATTTTATCGAAAACCTTAATTTCTTATGATAGTTAGGAGCTTGAAAGTCAGATTTTCTCTCCTTACTTCTTACGCGTCTGATACTATGAAATTTATTTTTACAAAAAATGCTTTATAGTGAAGCCACTTAATAAGTATGATTATCATGATCACCCTGCATGTTTCCAAGCATAGAATCACGAACATCGAAAGATTATTCTTTGGGGGTAAAATTTTCTTGCATAACTACAGAAATTTGCCCCTCATATCTTGTCCCAATGCATAAACAAGCAATTACCTCCTGTAAATAAAATTTGGCGTGCATATGTGACATTGACTTACAGATAAGGACAAATGTTAATATTTTTCATCATAATTAGTGGAGAGTTACCAACAACGATAAGTGACGATTTTTTGGAACATAACACTACCGGTATTCCCGACACAGCCACAATAAAATACCAATCAGCTACTCGTATGAAGGATATGGCCCCTTATTTTTAAATTAATGATTTTAAGCAATAGTATCCTGCGACATGTAAACGAATCACACTGATTCTACACGACAACACAAGAAAAATACTCCGAACAAAGAAATGGGAGTGTACAAAATTACATGAACGAAAATATGCGGTCTTGACCATTTATAAAAACGCAGCAAATTGATGTCGGAGCGAGATGAAAATACTCTATAAAGCTCCTCTTTCTTACGTCGAATAAGGAAAAGACACGTACATTTATGGTTTTTGCACAACGGATTGGACATAGGCCCATTATAAGATTCTTGCTTTGTTTCACTTAGAATTTAATCTACCTTCACAAAGGAATGCTATTTTCTTCTGATGAATTGAAAATCTTTACATATGCTCGAGGACTCCGAAAGCGAACGGATGAATGAAGATTGGCTTTTGTCCGAAAATGAATAATTCAAATCGATTTTCGAGCTTGGTTTTAATTCGACATACGCCCTAGGTAAATCCTGCGTCTTCAAACCGGGACAGCTGTGCATTCCGCCCGAAAATAGGCTCAGCTCTGCGTTAATTCGCTGTTTATAATTGAAGCGGAATAATAAGAAACAAAGCACGTTAAGGATACATTCCAGCAAAGAAATATGCGACGGAGCACCTGGTTTACGAGAATGTTCAAAGACTAATGAATATTGCGCTTGAAAATATTTCTTGAGGAATCCCACTTTTCGTAAACAGACATTACGTTGCAGACTGAAAAGAATTTTTTGCCTTTTCGGGAGATCAATGAAATATTTTCGGAGGGAATCGGAATATAATAACAATGGTGTCAAAAGAGATGGTTTGAAATTCTCACGAACTTGAAACATGTTGCCAAGATTTCAAATACACTTGTTTTATTAATAAAAACTTTGTTAAAGCAAGAGAAATCGTTCCTGCATTATGAAAATGTCCCTTATTTTCAGGTGTAAATACTCATTAACTCTGGTTTAATCTCAGTTTATTATAGGAAAATTAGAGCGATTTAACGCTGATATCGGGAAAAATTCTTAATTCCACAGAGATGTCACACAAAAAAAAACAATCTGCAACAAGTTGTCCGATTATGAGTGTGAAAATATATCCAAATTTATTAGACTCCTGAATAAAAGATAACGCTCTTTTAAAAATTCCTTTAAATTTCCATTGTAATTCCTACGTTTGATTCGCAATTTCAATTTTTATCATATAATGTGAATAATTTAGGAGAAATGCGTTACATTGAATCTCCGATCAAGTCATTCTCCATAGATGTGCCAATATGATACTGAATGAAGATCTCCGGAGCTCATGGAGGAGAAACGTTGTCGAAAATTATCTACCAATTACAGTAAAAATCACACAAATCACTAAGTAAGGTGAATTTTTCAAATACCTGAAACTGAGGCATTATTAAACGATCTAAATGTGAACCAAATTTACCTCGAAAAATTATAATAATTTCTTTAATAGGAACGGGAAGATTCCAATGGTATCCATGTTAATAATTGTAATCATCAAATACATACAACTTTCCCTAACCAGAAAAATTCGAAGCTTTTCTTCAGAAAAATTCCGTTAGCGGAGGCTCCAACGTAATGATATATCATAAATATATTACCAAATATTTTCCCCATGAAGGCTTTAAAACTGGACGAATAACATTTTTAGACAACGTGATTGAATGAATGGTTGGAAACATAGTCCCTTCTAATTTTTTCCACCTTTGGACGCAAAAACATTACTGTGAGTGCGTAGTTCTCGGAGCTGCATCACTATTATGAAGGGATACTTTTAAGTTAATTTTTTTGTTTTCTTCCTTTAAATGACGAAATAACTCATGTTATCCGAACATACATGTACAAATAATACGAGGGGGATCTGAAAAGTTTCCACCCCAGATTTTTCAGAAATCTTCAGAAAATTTTCAGTCGAGAAATGGCGAAATGCCGGAAACTTTTCAGACCACCCGTGTAATGTGCAAAATCGTTAATGAATTCGTGAAAACTAAAGATATAGGTTTTCAAATTTTCAATAAATAGTGGAAACTCGATATAACAGTGGGGCAGCACTTTAAAAAAACATTTCGCGGTCGCCCAGGCGCGCTGCTTGGAGGTTGGAAAACGGTACACATGGTACGTCGACTTTAAGTCATACGATAGTGTGGCTGCCTAACGTAAGGGGTTCTCGCTGCACCTCGCAGATAAAATTTCCAACGTGACTCCTCGACCGATAAGGTTGGACAACTCGGCAATAAATCCTCCCTCTCAGATTTGACAACCATCATAAAGGGATGATACAACGGCATCCTGGACAACAACAATTAGCTTCTTCGCCGCGAGCCAGCAACTTGAGATCAACCGCAATCAATAAACCGTAAAATTTATTTGCTTTCCCATGAGAAAGGCTTAATCATATGCCATGCAACTGCACAAGAGCCCCTGAGGAGGCGGTGGGCAAGGGGCGCGAGATGAGCCGACCCTACTTCCAATTAGCGCGCGGTGGGGGTGGCGACGGCAAAGGGCGACTCGATGGCGCGGCGAGATAAGGGCGCGTGGCCGCGTGCGTGTGTGTGGGAGGATGCTCGCTCCTCCGAATGCAGCCGAGATGTGGACCCGACGGAAAAGTCACGGGAATATTCCTCCTCCGCAGACTGAGAAGATAGGGTCATGCACACAAGATAAGGGAGAGCGCCAAGGAAGAAAGTGGGCATATTGAAATCAGCTGGGAGACGAGACAGATAAGATGTTGCCAAAGCATCAGAAGAAAGCTCTTATCTTGAGGGAGGGATCTCTCCGATTTTCGATCTTTTCCCGAGAAAATAGAAGAATGAATGAAATGAAGAATTTTATAGCGAGATTTTGGAGGGAGCGAGAAATATGAATCCATAAATAGGGCTCTTAAAATGCATAAAGTATGATCTGAAAAGGACTGAAGTGAGTTGAAATTACAGAAAAAATACGAATGTGAGAATGGCTTGGGAAGAGACACGGAAAGATTACGCAGGTAAGGAAAACAAAGAAGGTAGGAAAGTCTAGGTTGAGTCTCTCGCTAGCCTATCAAAATCATAGCATCAAATTGATAGCAATTATTTCCCAGGGCTTATCTCAACTATCATTGGCTTAATTTTCTCTTCGCTTAATTCTGTATTACTCTGAATATTCATATTTTCAAGATACCGATTTTTGATATTTAACAATCTTATAGAAAATGGATTCAGTCATACGTTTGCGTGTAAAATTATATGCCCGAGAACACTCAAGAAATAAACAGAATAAAAATTTCCTATGTGACTGGGACACAAACCCAGATCTTTCATTTCCCAGGTAGATGCCCTTATCTAAATAAGTCATCATACAGCAGTCTACCTTCCTTTTTCGTAAGCCATATAGGCAAAAGTAAAACTAAGTGTTGCCCAACCTCAATGACTTTTCATTTCCGTATATTTCAATATTATTTCTCATCTATATCAGTTAATATTTTATGTATGGAAGCCTCTACCCCAGGCCACCGGATATCAAAAGGGGTAATGCGCTCGCTTTCGGCGACAGCGGAATTAGATTCTAAGTGCAATTATGTTAGCTATGATGTTGACCCAGCATCATGAAAATTAGGGTACTATCTAGATTAATAGGTAGAGGGTCTGAGCGGTCTAGCAAAGCCAAATACGGCGACGTGGAGTTGATGCACTGACCACGCATCACCCGATATGAGAGCTAGGCCACATCCCTCAAAGAGATACCGCGCTTAGAACTTTACTTCATACCTCTACAGCGAAGGTGCTCAGTATTTTTATACTTTTACATCCCTTTAAATACTGTTCAGAAAACTACTCCCTCTCCCTAAGATTGCCTGTAATCAGTAAACAATTGAGACAATTTTGCGCATGAAATAACTGTACACGTTCTAGAAATATAATGCTATATGAAATTTAAACATTAGACATTTGTAAACTTGCTGATCGAATGGCACACTGGAAATTAAATAAAATTTTACTTATTTCCATACTCAAAATAATAATAAAAGTGTACATTAATATTTGCATTCAAAGAAAGCTCCTTTTTCTTGCAACTGCAAGAATCCTCTTGAGAAACGCTCCTCTGAATCACAATTTGTCGAGGGACGAGGGATATACTTACCTGGAGTTACCTTGTAAGTACCGTAAACCGAGTATGGAATGAAAATACTAATTTATCCACGCACTGCATATCAGTATGCGTTGAATATTCAAAATGCGTCTACTCCAAGGCCGACAACTTAGAAGTGAATAATAACGGAGACATTTTTAACAAGAGTTTAGCGTTATGCTCATCTAAAACAAATATTAAATATTTCACTTTCTATGAATCTGATGCGAGGTAAAACTACTAATACAATCTATAATGCATTTGACTAGATTTACCTACATGACTTACTATATGCCATTTCTCATTATAGCAAAATTTTATTTATGAGAATGAAACCGTGAAAGAGATTAATTTTTAGGATCTCATGCAGAATTCATGCCCGTAGTTTACAAATAATTGCTTAGAAACTATTAAGTCTTCAATTGTAATTTGAGTTTAAATGATCTTTTCAATCAATTCGAACGATTGGTCATTCTGATTTTTTGCTTACCTTTGACGAAATTCTTTTCTCGACTAAGGATTCCATTTACACTTTAGCCAGTGTACCAGTTGTGGGATAAAAAAAATATAGAAACAGGTTCTTATCCTTAAGAAGTATGCAACCACAAAATGCAGCCTAAATATAGACATTTTTCGTTATTCCTCCAATTCAAAAATTTGTACACGAAACTTTAAGGTTTACTGGGAACGAAGAACTTCATGATCCAATACTGAAACTATATTCTCGTAGTAATGAAGTGATTGTAATATAATAATAATAATAATTTATTTGCGACCCAAAACATTCATTACAATGAACAGAAATCATTCTGCCCTGAATTGGTGACATGCCCATGTACAGTAATCGTACTTAAACCTAAGAAAGCATGAATTTTTTTTTTTTTCAATTTTATAAAGATTCAACATATACAAAACATACATCCCTGTTGATTTTACAATTTTTCATTGAAATTCAGAGATATACACATTCAAACGATTGCCATAATTACAATAACAATTACAATTACAATACGAGCAAGTGCATCGTTCTACTACTGTGTTCCAGATATATTTTAAAACCGGTTCGGCAAACCGACAGAAATCCACCACTTCAGTGTACTCTAGTTATCCAAGAATTGAAAATCAGTTACACGAACTTTGAAAAATAACAGATCCCTTCAGGCACTTCAATCATTAACTCATGATTCCCCGAAGCCAAATATCGTGAATATTCTTTCCGATTTCCGATAACTCGTAACATTTAATAATATCTTTCCTTGATTCGGATAGAATTTGTAACTCTGGAAAAAAGCCTCGATATTTTCCTTAAAAAATATATATTGCTCCAGGAGCAATTTCGTGAATATTTGGATGCTTAAATAGCGAGGCCGTAGGCATTGGACCGTATCTCGATACGATTCTTATTCCGGATATTTCCTCCGCCTCGTAGGCACGCGCTCCTCGGCTGGAAATCAAAGTGATAGTGAAGTGGGAGAGAAACAAACGGTTCCCCTGATGAAGCGGTGGATCGATAGCACTTCCTAGAGGGGCTTTTGTTCTAAAGCCGCGATTCGGCGGATGGCACGCACCCAAATCAAACGGTGAGTGAAGCGCTCATGTTTGTTTACCTCCATTAAGGAGCAAATGCCGCACTCTAACAGGACGAGGAACATTGCCCTACTATATTTCCACGAGTGCATTCCACGAATTTCGCCCTCCACCTTGTAATTTATTTGATTTAAATTAGCTCTAAATACACATAGCACTTGAGCGGATTTAATTTGCGTAAGAAAGCTATGGAAATTGGATAGACGTTATGATACGACGAATCTTCTCTGTTAGAAAGACAAGGAAAGTCAAAATATATTAAAATATTCCATTATGATGCAGACAAAATCGGGAAATGAAAAAGTAAACAGAGAATATCAAACAAAACATTTAACTGCAATAGTGATTTTCCATCATAAAAATAATCATGTGCGGTCTAAAATGTTCTTTGTAGTTGGAATTTCCTGTTGAAATATTCACAATAACTAAATTGATATGAGTCTTCTCATTAATTACAAATGTCAAAAAATAACAGAAAACGAAAATGTATATTTTTATCCCTCTCTTCTACTTTGGTCGATTATTAAGACAAGATTAGCACTATAATGAACCAGAGAGGGAAAAGAACAGCTTGTAGTTTATAAACAAATTTCGAAGTTTAATTAAATTTGAAATCTTACAGGTTACTAGAACTATGACAGAAAGCCATGTCAATTTTAGATAAATCGAAAGTTTGTTTGTAGAAGCCCATTATTTTGACTGGAAACTTGTAACAGATGCGGTAACAGAAATAACATGAAGTCACGAAGAAGCAAATGTAATTGCTGCAAGTTCGACTTAAAGAATAAATTCGATTCCCCAAGTTATAGAAATTAACTTAATATATAAATAGCATAAGATTTTGTGAAAAAGCTATGGGTTCCCAAACATAAATAAAGAGGCATAAACATGAATATCTTGCATTCCCAAAATCTCGTAAATACGCAGCGTATTATCCGGCACTTTATACCGGAAGCGGCACTTAAAGAGCAAGAAATAAGAGAGGGCGTCACCGTACATCCCTAATTGACGCTTTCATTGCAGAAACGCTCAACAGAAGGAGAAACCTTCCCGCGCTTAATGGCTCGCTGGACAGCAAGTGTGCTGCTTTCCGAGGATGATCGCTAGGAAGGTGCCACTTAGATACTTAAATGCATCCGCCAATCAAAGGCTTTTACCAACCTTTCAGCGCGTCAGAAAACATAAAGGATACCCTTCTAGTGCTGGGTCTCCGCCCTTCTCCGCTGGACTCGGTCCAGGGACACCAGAAGACTGCGGCGGCAGGGGATGTGCGAGGGGGCATGCCAAATGGGCCGGGAAGGAGGGAGTGCCATGCAGAGGAGAAGTTGAGGACAGAACGGCGACCCTACGCCGCAAGACGCGTGTCCTTTGTTTCGAATCGCGAATCAATCCCGCATCGAGGCGCAGACTCGTGCGTGCGGTGCGGCGATGTCCACGGCGGCTTCGTAAGATATGGACGGCCTTTTCCCCCCTCCTCACTGGCGAAGAAAGCTTACGCATCCATCGCAGTCCTTTGTTTTCAGGCCGATCGTTCCTTTCACAACGAGTGCAGTGCCGAAGCAGATCACCTTGCGACGACCACTCCCTCATCCTATCCGACTAGTTCCCTCCGTAGGCACCATAGACGCATCAAGTGAAGCACTCCGATGTCAAGAAATGCGTAAAAGGAAGCTGCTTTTTCCCGCTGGTGTTGAATTTTGTCGAAAACCTCTTTCTGATTATCGTAATTGAAACCCCGTTGTGGAAGCATGAGGAGGGTTGCTGGATAATGAATATCTCCAAAAGAAAGTTTAGGAAGAACAACATATGAAAGAAGACCACACTTAGAACGCTCCATTTGAATGAACTTTTTACTACACCACACAGAATAAGATACAAACGACCTAGGTTTCGTAGCGGAGCTACATATGTTCACTCATATGAAGTGTTTTATTTATATTAAGAATTACCACAGAGTTACCCCTGAATCGTTATCGTTTAAGACCACGCTTTATTACCATTAAATCAAAGAACCTAAAGTAAGATTCACTTCCATTAGGCAATCATATCGATTCATCCAACCTATTGCTATCAAAAGGTAGTTTTGGTGGAATAACAGAACGAAAACTTACGAACAAATTTTACGTTGGGACCAATGTTCTGAGAAAAAATCTCAGGAAAATTCACCTAATCTAAATAATCTAAACATCTGAACTTAATAATATATATATAATGAAAATAAATATTTAAATATAGTAATAAAAAATTTAAGTCAATTCTCCAATCGTACATTTTTCAGGATCCGCTGTTTCTAAAGGATTATTCCTATTCCATACGACGATATTCCTGCATATCATATTCTCTCATCCTTTCTTTATGCCCGAATACTTTCCTTTCCTCTACCTTCAGCCGTAGCCTCACGGGAGGGACGCGTGTTTTATTGAATTGGTGCCACGAGGTAGTAGTGACTCCTTTCTTTGATGGAAATACGACCAATTCGCTGCCCACGAGAAAGAGGTAAGGTGCAGCAGATACGTGGGTAATAACCATAAGGCTAAAGAAATACCAATAACTCTCCTTGGCCCCGACCATCCCAAGGTTCTGCGCAACCTCGTAATAAGATTGGAATTCCTATATTTTTCAGCAAAAGAGGCTATCTTATTAAAATATAAAGAGATTTTGACTCCCGAAGTTGGAGAGACCTGAATGGGAGAGCGAGTATAGAATAAGGTATTTGGAAGGATGGCTTATTACGAAGATGCTCGAAAAGCCATAAAGAATCTGTCTGCATGTTCACGAAAATTGATAATAGAGGCATGGAGAATATACGGAAAATTTAGGTGAACGTATGAATGAAAAACGGAAATTTATGAACACTTGAAAAACTAAGCAAATATTATGCCACTGTTTATTACTTATACAGAGGCCTCGCAGTAAAGTATAACTTATGTAATTCTATCGTGTTGGTTATTCGTTATTGGCTATTACTCTAAACGCCTAAATCAAGGAAATTGGCTCTCTCTTAAAGTAAAGGAGCTACAGCGCATTCCTTTAGTGCATTCTGTAAAATATTTAGCGATTGTTTTATGTGACAGATGACGAGATATTAATTAAAACGGAAGGAGTCAGAGGAATGTATGCTCTAACTCTATCCTCACCAAAGAATTTTAAATGGGACAATATTTTCATGTTTAGTTTATTAATGTTAGTAAAAATATTTTTCAGACTGTTTTATTTAAATTTTCGAACGGTATTTTCTTATTAGTTGTCAAAATACCACGCTTTGCAATACCTACAGCCCAACATTTGAGAGTAATTTCACCAAAAATACATCAGTTCATGGGAAGGATGATACTCCATGTAGATTAACTAAGAAAATTCTTCTCGAATAAAAATAAGTAAAAATTCCCACCCCGTAGGAGCAATCTCGTCTAAGACCGTAAAGATGATAGAGGTTACTCCATAGTGATGTAATATAAAAATGCAAATTAAATGCGCAGAAGCTATCATTAGAAACGTGGATAAGTTGCGGGAGAGCTCTCTCATTCGAGCGTTGAAATTGAGAATGCAATGCGGGTTGAAAATATTCTAGGGGTTGTCATTTCAACTTTCTCGTATAACTAACTGCTCGACAAAAATAAGAATGTTCAAAAATCACCATCTTCATGCATGAGACTTGAATCTTCTTTGTATAGATTGTTCTTTGTATAGAATCTTCTTGTGAAGAAGAGTGGCTATGATCTTCACCAATCTGTATAATGTTCTAACGACTAATAAAAGGAATCCAGTCTTTTTTAAATATTTACATGGACAAACTTATGGTTTTAATTAGTAAAAATTATCTTAACTTCAGTGTTTCTATGAGTATATCGTAATTACTAGTGTAATAAAATGTAGAAATGTTATATATTGTGGAAACTTTAAGAAGACAAAGAAGATATTTGGTTGGAAAGAAAACAAAATTTCGGTGAATCTCTTAGCTCTAGCGATTTTCACGAAACATTCATCTAGCAATAAAACAATGAAAACATCGCTTTAGAAAAATGTCTAGATCACTAATCCTAAAACGTTTAAATCGTATATATCGTTAGGAATTTCGCGTTCTGCCAAGTTAGGAATCTTGTAATACGGAGGGAGGAGTTCCCTAGGTGTCGCTGGCATCGGACGGCGTGGGTGGAAGGTTCCATCGATAGAGTCTCCAGGAAGTGGAGGGGAGGAGGATAGAGGAGGAGGGGTAGGACCGGGAGTGCGTGTCTGGCTGAATGCCTAGATGGAGGAGTGGGTATCGAGGCTTGGACACTCGCATGGAAGTGTCAGAGATGGAGTAGGCGAAGGAAACTGTGAGCTGGAGGAGAAAGTGAACAGAAAGAAAGAGTGATTGGAAAAACGGGGGAAAATTGAAAAAAAAAAAAATAGACATTCGTCAGGTCCCGATGAAAACGAGACGATGTAAACAGAAACAGATAATTACAGGAAATTCAAGAAAACATAGATCAGAGAGGGAAAATTTTTATGAGAAAGAAAACTTGCATTGGCAGAATTATTCGGAAAGATGGAATATTTCATTCATTCAAATTGAGATATCAAGAAATAAAAATTATTCGCCAGAAATGATATTTTTATAAATCTGATTACTTGTGAAATTTCACCGAAAATATTGTCGATTTTTATCGATTTCGGCCTACTCAACTTGAAAAGTAATCGAAACAAAAGTTTTTCGATATTTCAATTTTCCATGTAATTAGCCTAATTGTCAATATATGTATTATACATACTATTTATAAACAAAATTACAGTTGCTATGGAAGATGAGAAAATACAATTACAACCTGAATTAATTCTCCCATTTTACCAGTTTTTAATTATATTCATATCATGATAAGGAGCTGCAATGATTTTCAAATTCTCGAGAAGTATCACAATAAACACCTTCTTGGAAGACAACACTTCCAAAAGGTCAAGCAAATAAGAATTAATGAGTTTTAAGGCGATACCCCTTTCTAAAACTGAGAACTTCGACAGAAAATCTGCCGAAGGTCAATCACTACGTGCTGAAAATAGCACAGAATCTATCATCCTTTCATTCTTTGGGAATAGAAGTAGAGACCAAAGAATAGAGAGCCGTTCTTTCGAGCAGCGTCTCTTGGCAACGCGGACGGAGTACGAAAACAGCGGTGGAGGGAGAGCATAAGAGAGGAGGAGGGCCAATGGGAAGGGGAGATGTTGCAAAGAGAGAAGGAAGGGCGTAAGACGAGCGTGTTTCTGAATGTGCGATGGATCCGTCGTCCGCCACCTACCTCATCCTCTCTGACCATTCTCCTCCCAATTCTTTCGCTACCACTCCTTCCCTTAACCTTTGGATAGAAGCTGCCAACCACTCGAGTTTGCAAACGTTGTCACAAAGGCTCCTAGAATATTATTCCTCCTTACGGGGAACACGCTTAAAATTCACGGGACATTCACTTCACTTTATACATTTTCAAATAAAATCTTTATATACCGTGTGTACAGATGGAGCGGCAGTCATCTATGAATGTACAATAAGAGTCTGAAGTGGTAAAGAATGAAATGATCCTAGCTCACCTACGGAGTACGTCGTGCAGAAATACGCCACATTTTTGCGGGTAGTGAGAGGAAAGAGAGGGTGCCTGCTAGGTCCACAAATATGACTGCTGGATTTCAAGGACTTAGAATAGATCACATCATTACATCACAAAGCATAAATTTCATTCACCAAAAGTAAAAAAGGGACGTGACTAGGAAAAGATGCTGATCATACATTCTGACTAGAAAAGGCTAACTTTTTTTCTCCGTGGTTCCATTCATGATATTCAGATACTTTCGCATTTTATGAATTCATTAATTATTAGCCCAGTTTTTTTCGTTTTTGAAAATACTCTGAGAAGTAAAGCAAGTAGAAGAATAAAAATACCAAGTCTAATTACACGAATCAGATCATTTAAACCATAGTATTCTTCATCAAAACTCGCCGGATAAAGACTGCTAAATATACTGAACGTTTATGAAAACTGTTGGGTTTGGTATCGAAGAATGGCTTCCCTCAGCAACGAAAGGAATATTAAAAGCACGCCTCTCCGCTACGTGCCAGAAAATCGGAAATTTGCGATTCTTCTGGACGTGACGTAAAGAAGGAAATGTACCCGAACATGAGGTGAAGTGAAACCTTAGAGGAAATATACAATAAGTGGATCTTGATGGCTCAATACTATATAGGTATTTGCTCAAAATAACGACTTTCATCGTATTTGTGAAACTTTCCAATTGCAATTGGAACCGTTTGCATAAATAGCTTTTAAATACGACATCAGCTGAGAGAAAACGAACGGCTAATTTCTACAGAACGAGGTAAATTGGATTTATAAAGTTCTATGTTAAAAGAATAAGTATTTAATATCATCGATTGCAACACCTCAGGAGAGGAATAAATATTTTCACCGTCAAGAAAGCCATTATAAAGAAATCTCTTAATTCGTACGAAGTAGTTTCCTTTTCGAAAGTAAACATAAAATTGATCAACATCATCTTATCAGAAAAGGAAAAATACAGGCCTTAAAAATTTGCTAATCCTATTTCACTAATAGCTAAAGAAAGTTTCGAAGTTTGAAAGTTGATTAGATAAACATAATCGCGCAGATAACGAGAGTTTACTAAAACTTATTTGGGGAAATCAAAAGAATTCATAAGTATTCAAGAAAGATATAATATTTAATATTCATTCAAAGTTTCTAACTCATTGAGCTGACGGGAAATTTTCAACGGGGTTACGAGGAAAGTCTTCACGCAACCTCAAATATATAAGCAATGAAACAAGATGAAAATTCAACGCAATTGATGAAACTGCCCTATATCTAAACATGAAAGTTAAAAAAAAACTTATTTGAAAATTATTTACGATTTAAATTTTTTGAGTGAAATTACGCATGTTACGCATTATTTGCTGATATGAAGGCAGTCTTAATTTTGGAAAGCGTTGTAAAACGTATTGCATTGAAGACTAGATCAAAACTGTTCATCAAATATTAGAAAATTTTTCGAAATACTTGAAATTTGTTTCCACGAAAGAATTCAGAACAGAAAAGAAAATTATACATTCAGATTAGGCCGATGACTTGGTAGTCAGAAGGGAAAATCATTTTTTCGAATTTTCTGAAGAAGTTTGAGTGTGATCTCAACGTCATGGTAAAATTTCAGCTTACGAATGCTTTAATTTTTAATAACTAATTATTAATTCATCCGCACGAATGATTAATAAAAACATTTCACAACGATAATTTAATGAGCGCAAATTTATCTTTTGTATGAAACATTCCTCTAAGTCAAGGAGAGAAAATGGATCCCTCCCGAGTTCCTTCGCATCAGTCGGAGAAAAGGAATGTTTTGAAAATAAATGAAAACGGCCCGCTGGAGAAATCCACATATGATGAAGACGCCCCGAGGACACGTATATAGAACTTGGCGGTCCATTCTCCCTCCCTCGTCTTCCTACCTTTCATTTCCGACGCCCTTCCCATCCGCTTTCTTTTGACGGATCCCCATCTTAGCATCTCCAGAACGGCCTCTTCCCCAATCGAGGTTTATTTAAGGCGAGGGAACCCAGTTTCGAGGAAAGGAGTCGGTTACGTGGGGAGGAGAAGAAAGAGATAGATGGCGATTAGGAAGGGGGAATATGATGGAGGGGATGTGACAGAGAGGATGGAAAGAAGTGCGCGCGCATTTTTAAGGGAGAGCTTAAAGGAAAGGCTTTGAGGCATGTGGGAAGTTTTTGCATGAGTCTCCGCGGAGGCGCGAGCTATTCTTATGAGGGAAAGAAGAATTCCGGCACAAAGAGAGGGGGAGTGATAGATAGGTTGATTACCGAACAAAATGCCGAGCGTTCTCGGGGCCAATTCAGTGAGCGCTCCGGGGGAAAGCTGAGGTTGTTGAAGATTCGGGTGGGGGGGGAGTGAAGTGGATGAAGAGAAGAAGAGCGATATGGGGTGCGGAAAAAGGAGAGGAAAGAAATAAAGGAGGTCGAGAAGAGTTCATATATTTATGAAAGTGTTTCTTCGTCGAAACGGAAAGGTGGACAAATGTTTGTTTACGTAACCGTCGATTTTAAAATCCAAGTAACAGAGCGTCTCAAAGAAGATTAAAATATAAAAAAATATGCGAACTTTAGGGCTCAAAATCCTATTCTTAGTATTTTAAAACTGCCTTTTATCATTTTATATTTTTTCCTTATAAGCTAAAAACAAGCTTTCTCAATTAAGAATTCAATATAAAATGGCTACGATTATCCTTGGATTAAACGCTTATTAAATGGAATCATAAATATTCATAGCATGGTATTCGCTGATGACCCGTCTAGATGTTCTCAATTTTTCGGTTGGAAATTAATTTAATCAAGTTTCAATTACACGAGCAATTCATAAAAATTGGGCAGACATTGTCACTTCACAAAACATTTCAAGAAAAAGAAGAAAATGGAGATAGGTCTAAATATTTTGTAATAACATAAACCCACGCAGAAAGTAAAGAAATATAATATGAAACGAAGGATATAATGCGTAAAAAACGTTCAATATTAATAAATATTTTCATTAAATCATAATTTATATAGATCTAAAATGTGGTTATTGATACTACATTATTTATTAAATATAATACGAGATAAGATAAAAATTATACATACGAACGTGGTGTATAGATATGATAAATTTCATTAATTTTAAAAATTAATCTTCCGAATTTATAGTTAGGTTTATACCTAACGAATGTATGTACATCGACAGCAAGATTTTTTTCCAATGCTCACCTAACGGGAATAGAACGAAGGATCGCTTTTATCCTAGGGAGAACGCGTCATTTAGCTATTCGGAGGCCTTTCTATGTAAATTTCACTCTGAGATAAGTCTTTTGAGAGGAATTTGTTACCACATAAGAAGACATTCACATTCCCTCCTATATCGGAGGGAAGAATATTGAAAGGATTTCCTATATTGAAGAGAACCATTTATTTTTTAAACATATTTGACAAGAGAACTATTTTACAAGAGTGTATTTAACAGAGTAAATACTTCCAAAAAGACTACTATTTTTCATTTCTTAGAATATCTAATATAAAATAGATATATTTAATTCAAATATATATAGTTCAATAAAAATTATATTTACATAAAGTAGTATTTGAAATATCTGTGTGATCCACCAAAAATGAATTCCTCCATCCTCCTATCTGGCTGAATTTCTTCTATTATACAAACAAACGTTCAGGAATAATGTGCATACTACGTGAAAAAATGGGAAAAAAATAAAATTTCATTTCGAAGGAAACCGAATTCTTTTTATAGAATGCCCCAGTTATCTGATACCAACAGACATCACTAGTTCAATTCCCTTCAGAATTCCTAAAATAAATATACCTATCACAATTCTCCATAATATCGATATACACCAAAACGTGAGTCCTGAGGAACATAAGGAAAGACTCCCACGCTAATTACTGTCAGCCAGAAAAGAAAAGGGTGTCCACGAAAAAGAAATATCCATAGGCGAGGACCCTCAAGAGCAGCGAAGCCGTTTCAAAGCCAAATCGAATCCAAAGAGGGATACACATTCCACATAATTGAAATATAGGCTCCTTGGATCGATCTCTCTCGGGCAATCGGTTTCCCATTCCTTCAAACCGAGAACCAGATTGAAAACACTCGGACAATGACGCATCCATATAGCAAAAAACTGCGGTGAAAGAACATTCCCCTCGAATTCCGAGAAACTCCGCTCCACTTTCAATAACTGTCCACCTCATTCTTCATTCATAAAGGTCAACCGTTTTATTCGTACGTTAACGTTTCATGAAGTCAGAAATAATTCAAGGACGAAAAGTAATCAATCCAGCGACCCCCTGTTTATGTTTTCCCATTTTTCGCTGCCCTCCTCGGGTAGCATCTTCCTTATCCATGTTTTCGGAAGCCCTCGGGAGGCAAAGATGAGAAAATTGGGCTTTGGGCCCACGAGGCAGTCGAAGAGGCCACCAGAAACGAAGAAGATGCATAAGACATGAGAGGGAAGGTGAGCGTGAGCTGGTGAAAAGAGAGCGGAGATGGGCGATAACCGGAGAAGGGAGAGATAAAAGGGGTGGAGAGATAAGAGGGCTTCAATATTGCGCGAGGTCAAAGTTATGAGGAAGGCCTGCGAAGGCATATACGTACTGGCAAATGGAGAGCGGAGGGCGAGAAGAAAGTACTCGTCTCGAGTGACCGTCAAGTGGACACCAATCAGCGCTTCAGATTCAAAGTGGCGCTTAGCCAAGGGAGAGCGTCTTTTCATTCAAGGGTCATTCATTCGGCCCGAGTGTCCGGCACTCGACCGATATCTTTCGAGAGCTATGAAACTTACTTAAAATACGCGATCGTTTGGCGCGGAGAGAAATTCTTAGCGCGAGAAGTGGACTTATCAGCTTTAAAAAATTGCCCCCTTTTAACGTCTCGTTCCTTGAGGGTATACCCTTGTCCGCTCCCTCTAAATTGACGCGGAGATGTGAATGACGTTTTCGCAATGTCTTACCAGGGGTGAAAAGAGGAAATGGATCGCGATAATACATTGTCTGCATACATGCGTCTCTAAATTTACTTCCTACTCTGTTTATGCGAGTCCAAATTCGTTATTCTTCATAAGTACAAGCGATACATGTAGGAAGACACTATCGAAGAGAATTAAAAACACTGTCCAAGGTGGATACCCTATTCGGAAGGGAACCCAGAGTCTCTTCAACAGACAGTGTGACAGGTGCTTTTTTAAAGAAGTCATTGAAAAAAATAATTATGCTTTAAAATTATTTCACTTATAGCGAAGGGGTAAGTATGTACAAAGCAATGATACAATTAAAATAATAATTTAAAATGAAAAGAGGAAAGAAAAAAGATTCGTGTGATTCACATAGTTCACATTCACATAGTTCACATGATTCACATAGTTGTACTTTTCCTTTTACGTGCGAGGTTTATTAAAGCTATCTTCAATATAAAGTGAAACATAAGTTTTTTTTCAATGATTATGGTCCTTATAAAAATGACGACTGTCATAAGTACATACCTGCATACATACAACGGATACGATATTCCTCTAATATTACGACTTAATTTAAGAAACTACAAACGTGTGTAAATTAGCAAGGCTCATTATGATCCCCTTTCCATGTTTCCCCTCCTCTTCACTGAACTATACAGCGAAAACTTGGTAGAAGAGAGAAAATTTCTTTTTATAAATAATAAAAAGGGTCTAATGAGTACGTGTGTATATACGGATGTATATAAATATAAATAAATATAGATAAAAACAGAAACATCCTTGACATCAAGACGATTATATTTGTGTATTTGTAGTTCTGAAATTTGTAGACATAATCCTCAGCTTCAAAGTCCTCGTTATTTGTCTTTGATCCTTCTTACAATTGAAGAAACAATGAATTTCTACTGTTTCTCTACTGACCTTCAGTTGAAACGAAGGGTTAAGATAAGGATAGGGTGACTCAGATAACTGTGGCAATTTTTAGAAACAAGGCCTTGCTAATAAAGCTTCTTTCCATTTCCAAGCCTTTTATCTCACTTAATTACCGTGGGAACCGGACTGTCCACTGGACGATAATCACTACCCATAAAAATAAATTTCCCTTGCTCCGGCTTATTTCTTGATAGAAACAGGATGTTGCGAAACTTAATTAGATTTTTTAATCTCACACTTGCTTCGGAAGTAAGCATTGTGAACGCATATTCATTTTTATGAAGCGTTTTTTTTCAGATTTGGTTTACACATTCTGCGATATCTCATTTTAGAGAAAAAGGCGATAAACAGATCATTTCTACATCAATAATAGAATACTCTCTAATTCATCTCTCTTTAACATTTAATTTAATCAAACAAATTTCAAATTGAGAATATAATACTGCAATATTTATGCAAAGAAAATCCAAAATTCTAGATTGAAATTTCACTATCATCAATTTTCAATTAGTATTTTCGGTTATAGAAGTGATTTTCCTGGGCTAAAGATTCTTTCCGATAGCTGTTTAAAGGAGAACAACTAAATAAAATAGAAAAGGGAATAGAATAGGAAAGGAAATGTATGCCGATGACGGTATAGTAGACAAAGATTTCTATATCTCTGACCATGAAATTATCAATTACCCTCAATTAAGAAATCAAAATTAAGGAGATAAATGTTTAAATAAAAACTTTAAATAAACCTAGCTTAGCGTTGACAATGCACAGGGTAAAGGTTAATTTATTTCTGTTGACGGGCTAACCTTCCAACAATTTTTACTCCTTATGATATTCTTTCGAACTGACTCAATCTACACGGATCATAAATTAAAATTTCATAAACAAATCTTTGTTGGCTTGAATTCAAATCTATGAGGTAAAAGCAAGTTAGTTGTTTCGATTGTAAACGTCTTTATAGGGCAAGATTCAGACTACTTACTCCTTTCTTCCATCTGATACATCTGAAGATATTTAACAATCAAAATATGATAAACTACCCGATGACGATTAGTAAAAAGGAATTACTTTTGGGGTAATAAATTTACCAATGATTATAACACAAAAATAAAGGAAATCACCCTTTATATGGTATTTCATCTCAATAAAAATAGCTAGACAATTTAAGAACGCAATTCTTGAACAAACAGAAGCAGATTAATCACGCGACACTTTCATAAGGCACATCTTTCGTGGAATTCCTGTTTTTAAAGCCACTCATAAAGCGCATGCATGATAAGTTCCTAAGAATAAACGAAAAGAAATCCTCCTTACCTGTATTTCCTGTATCAGCTCCTGCTCGTCCAGCAGCACAACCTTGCAGTGGTGCGTGTGCACCTTCTTGCCGAAGCACCGCATTTCGAAAGCCTCCCGGCCACTTGCACCTCGAGAGATCCGCCGAATTCACTTCGCGCCGCGTCACTTACGTAATTCCGAATGAGGAGAACGCCGACGGAATCCGTGTTGGGTCGCGGTGCCCTTCGCGGGAACTGGAGGAGCGAGGGCCTCCGCCCCCGCTCTCAATCTCCGCGCCTTCCCGCCTCGGGCGGATCAGGCGGTGGCGTCGCTTTATTCGACGCACAGCATCACGTCTTTTGCCCGCAATCACCGTCGTGCAGGTGGTGCGAGGCACGGGAAGAACCGAGCACGGTGGCTGCAACACCCGCCTGCATTCAGGAGAAAGAGATTGGCAGATGAATCGGCATGTTCCACTTGCATGCTCTTCCCCCTCCCTCCCTCATCCAACTCATTTAAAAACGTTGGAAATCGGCAATATTTTCCATTGTGAAAAATATAAAATATAATCAGGAACACGATACCAATCATGTGGGATAAAAATACACAAATTTGGACCGAAATTTATTTTTATCCCATTATTACGAATATTGAACGAAATATTTGTATAAAATGCCGGATAATTGGTGGCCCGTAGCTCATTCGAAATCGCTCGTTTCTAATCAAGTGGTTTCGACTATTTTGCGGGCCCGATGAAATATTCGAACATTTTTCCGCTAAGGAAATATATAGAATTTTATTATTCAATCCGAATTTTGCATTGCAGTAAAAAACCGAATAAAATAACGACTAAAATTAATATGGTTTTGGTGCGTCCAGAGAGAAATCGAGTGATGCCAATGATTAATTAGCGCCATTAAAATGTCGGATATGAAATTAAAGAGCATTTCAAATTAAAAGGGGAGAATATTTCGCCAAAATTCATCTTTGGCGTGATAAGTTAAAAATATAATAGTAATCAAGAAGTCATGAAACAATAGTTTAAATAATTTAGCATAAAACGATAGTATAAATTTAAAATTAACTATAAAAATCTCTGCATCGCATTACAACCTATTGGAGAGGTTTTTAGAGAGCATTTTTTGGATTTTGTAAATTAAGTAAATATATAAAGCCATATTAATAACTTATATGTATATATATATATATATATATATATATATATATATATATAAATATATATATATATTATTAATAACTTATATATATAATAAGTATACATAACATGTTTATGCACTATAAGCGTTTTCTCGAAAAGGAATTGTCACTGATAATAATAATGCATGTCTTTCTGGGTCGTTCTGCGATGAAGCAAGTCCCACTGCATCGCAGCGGAAAATATACTAAGCATTCGCGAAACATCGGTCACAATATCGCACGAAAAATCCTAAGAAGAAAACCGTTCGTTAAGCAGGCGATACACGTGTGCTAGAAGGAAAACAAATGCAGAATATAAATATGTTCCCACAGACGGATGTTGGAAAATCATATTTACGCAACCTTGGTCGGAGATGGGGTGAAGCGAAAACAGTTGTCAACGAAGCCGAGTTTAGAATGCACTCGTCAAATGTCCACCGAGCGCAATTCGTATTTCTCCTATCTTTCATTCTTTTATTGGCAGGAAGTAGGCAGCCGTATTTGTAGTTCTCACGAGCAGCTCGCGATGCAGAGGTCAATTGAGCCTCTTTATTTCGAATGTCGACGAATTCCGAAACATTAAGCTATATCTAAAAACCTAAGCACGAGAGAATTAATGAGTTATACTCTAGGCAATTTTAAAATAGTTGTATTTAAATCGGGAAATTTCTCTCGTAAGACAGTAATGAAGAAATCGAAAAAATTAAAAACAAATAAAATAATCACAAATGTGATCCTATTGCTCTGGATATAAGTATATATATCAAGTAAATTTATATATAATCCAATAAAAACGCAAGAATAAAATTCAGGGAAACTACAATGGGCAGAAAATTGCTAGGGACTCATTGTTAATCATCTTATCAAAATATTAATTCCGAGATCTTTTCATAAAGTATAGACTACCGCAAAGATCCTGCCTTCCAAAATAAAGCGATATTTAGACAAATAAAACACTCATTAGCTGATTCAAGGTATCCGACGTAAACTTTGAATGACTAAGTCAGAAGGCGAAAACCAACATATAATTAGATGATACTGACCCGACTATGTACTGCCCTTCTTTTAAAGATACTCCATGACGGAAAGGCATAAGTTGTAAAAGGATACTTTAATCCATACAGCACCAAAGATTACAGAATACGATAGATGCTACAGCAAAGCACTAAAACCAAGGTCTTTTTTCTACAATTTCTGGTTACCTATTGAGTAAAGTATCTCTTATAACATGAGCTTTTGAGCCAAATAAATCTATCTCTCAAGTACCAAGAATATTTTGTTACCGAAACCTCACGAGAGCTTAAACTGTCCTTTTACCGTTCTGTGCGAATAAGGAAACGAGATTTCAAGGAAATGTTTCGGAGGAACCGGTCAGAGAAGCGACTTTCCATCTTGAATGCACCGGCGATCGATAATTCCAATCCGAGTAAGTAAACGAGTGATTTCTCCGCAATGATAGCATCCCACTCTCTCCGCCAGCGCAGTACCTAATCCGCAAATGAGGGAAATTTCGTTTCGCCTATTTTCTGGGAAATCCTTTTCAAACAATGACCAACGGAGCATCTCCTGTTTCCTTTCGCATTCAGCCTCACTCATCGCCGCTTTCCAATGTCCTACTCTTCCTCCGTCACGAATGCGGCTCGATGGAGCAAGAAGAGATCAAAAAAAAGAGACGGAGGATGAACCGTCTTACAACAGAGTCTACTTTTGAGCTACCTCAACACGTTATTACTAACAATACAGACGGATGGGTCTTTGTAATTCCATTTATTTATTCTTTAACTATACTGCACCTTCGAGAGTCAACTTACTCAGGATATAGGAAGGGAAGATCTTTCCTTCTTCCCTTCGGAATTAAGTCGTACCGAAAAATAATTTCCTATTATATATCAATTTTATTTCAAAAATATATTCCTATTATATATCAATTTATGTAAAAATTTTATTATATTTACGCAAAATCCTGAGAGCTAAGGGGTTAAGTTGGGGCAGCAACATCCAAAGAAAAAATGTTTTAATATGGAGTAATGAATATAAGTAATAAAAAGTACAATGGGATCATGACAATGCACAAGAATAAAACTCCAATATTGCAAGTAAAACTACGTTGCTACAAATATGCTCTCTCCAGAACAATTTAGTCTCAAACATTGGATGAAGATGATGCTAAAACACGAAAAATAAGTATTGAGTTTTATATCTACATATGTACTGGATTTGGCTAATGAAAAATTTTATTGACGAATATACAACAAAAGTCCAATTCTGAAAAAGCTGCATTAACTGAAGCCTATTCCTTGCGAAAAACCTCTCAAATTAAAAGATTAAGTAAAGTACGAGCGGTGAATCAATGATCAAAAGTAATAATACTGCTCTCTAAATTTAATTCTGGGAATTATTTCTTAAGTTAAAGCCAGAAACTATCTTATAAATTAAAACTTTATTATATTTATCTTCTGAAATTGACGAAAAATAAGATATCTTTCTTAATCAATTAAATTTTCCGTTATTTTTCGTTGAACGTAACGTATGCTAGACTTGAATTGTTACGTTGAATCAAAGTTCAAAACATTGAAAAGGTCAACCTCGTGAAGTAGGTCTCTGATCAAGTTACGTATGCTGCGATGCATCTCTCTCATTATTTCCTCTTAATTCCTCTCATCAACATTCTCCTCTCGCGCTATAAATTTTGCACTTCCTCGCTTCTTTCCTCATATATCCAGAAGCCAACATACGATACCTTTCAGTGTCATGTTCACGGAGGACATCGTAGAAAAAGTGCGACTTAATTGGGTAACTCCGGCACCAACATGGTCGAGAAATATCGGTTGAAGCGCTAATTAAAAGTTGAAGCATTTGCATCGAGTTCTGATCTTTGTTAGAAGCAAGTACGATAGTTTGATGTCTCATTTGATTTTCTCTTTAATATCAGCACGATCTTCATTTCCTAAATAAAATTCTTAAAAATATAAAGACAAAAAATAAAGCATGCGTCTATTTTAAGACCTTTAATTAGAATAGATTAAAGGATTCCAGAGCAAACGATGGCTTAGTTAAGTTGCCTTTTACTACGCCAACTATTACTCATCAACTGTTGATCAACTATTGAAATATTGGCCTTTGAGAGTCTGACGGAAACTGTGAGCTGTAATCCAAACGACGCACGTTATGAATGCCGAAAATATCATCTCCATGAAATCGATGGCTTAGCCGAGGAAATGACCAAGGATATATAATCTGCTACTAAAGAAGCTGAAAATATTCTTTCCTCTACGAAAAGAGATGTTATGAAAATAATAGGGTCGTAATAAATAATCTTTCGGAAGTGTATACAAGAAAAAGATTATCTCAAGAGAAAGGTTCCCATAAATGATCCGTAAGTAATCAAAGAATCACGTTCTTGTAGACAGAAATTCCGATTGTACTCTTGCTGAAACAATCCTTACGCGAATACAAAGAAGTGAGATACTTATTAATATTATTAATATTACTATTAATTTTTATGTCACTGGTTCCCAATGTGAGTCTTGAGTTGATCCAGGGGGTGGAAAGAAGCAAGGTGCAGACTTTGGGGTGCTGAGGCCGGGACCAGAACAAAGGCGAGGGTTCGGATCTCTATCTTTCCATTTGTTTCTTTATAGATTACAATTAAGGCTCATTGGGTTTAAGTTTGCGCTGCAAGTTGATGGTTGCCCGAAAAAGCATGGGAATGACTGTTTCGAGTCATGCTTTTACAAGGAATAATGAGAACGGTGAAAATCGACAATGGTGTTTAAACTATATGAAGAGGAAGAATATGAAAAATGAGGTTGAAATTTTTAATTATTATTCCCTGCTCGCTATAGATGCCAAAATCTGATAGAATGGAGGAAGAGACTGCGTTGACTCAAACACGCAAGTGCAATATCAAATAAACAGATTTTCTCGAACATGACAACTTAAAACTACCTAGAAAGATTTCGCGCTCTCCTGCTGTACATCGAAGATTTTCTCTGGTTAACCCGCAGGAGATGTATTGCTTAAAAACCATTTGGTTGCTAAATTCATCAGCCCAGATTAATATAATCAACGAGCAAGTCACGAAACACAACCAACATGTATATCTCCCTTCTATTTTCAAGTCACCAATTTTACTTTTCATAATTAATCAATGTATCTTATGCATAGAGTACTACTTTTATGTGTCATTTAGCATAATTACATAGTATTCTTTATTTCCCTCCCTGCGGCGACTGCAAATCGCTTAACTCGTTTTACGATTCGTACGCATTTATTTTCGCAGTGTCCACTCTCTTCCCCTTGGGCTGCAATCAGAGACCTTAGTTCACTTCCCTGTCACACTGTGTCGAGAGCTTAGCCTTCTCCATCAATCTAATTAATACCTTCAAGTTCGCCGATGATCGATGATATATCCTATTCCATTCTCATTAACGTTGGATAATTCGACGCAGAATGTTTCCATTCCGTTCGTAAATGCCTTCTTCTTAAAGACGACCTATACATAACCTTGCATAAATTCACGCGTACGTACTGTTTAGTTCTTCTCATACTTAAACATAGGTTACAGATGAAAACGTAGCTTTTCAACTAGTTTTTAAATTAAGAAATGCATACCCGAAAGTGGTGAGATATGCATGTTACTGCACCGTGAAGTACTTTCGGTTGTTCATTTGCTAAATTAAAGACGTAATGAAAATGATAACTGCATTGATAATATACCTCTCTTATATTTTTCCCTGAATCAAAAAGCTTCAAAAACTACTAAAAGCCTATTGAGTATGCCATTCTAGAGAACCGAGGTCGAAACTAGGTCAATCTCTTTTATTCAAAGAAAGGTTTTGGATGAGAAGATGGAGCAAACCTAAAACGGAAAGCGATTTCAAAGGAGACTAAGCTTTAACGTTGAAAAGGTTTATATCCCTCACCTCGTGATTTGCAGCACTGTGACCTCCTGGAATAAATCGGAATGAGGTCTAAATCCTTTGAGAATACTCATACGTCAATTTAAAACCACAACGACTGCAGTCCAAGAAACAAAGAAGGTCAATTCGAAGTATCTAAGGAATGCTTACGATACAAAATTTTAATTCATTTGAGGATTTTAAGGGGTCTTATGAAGAGAAAAGAAATAACCTCTCTTCTTGACTTAATTAAATCAAATGAATTAAACGGGGATTGTGAAGGGAGAATTCAGCGACATATACTCTACCAGGAGAGATGCAAATCATATGCATTCGACACATGCAAAAGAGATACATCGCTAGCTTATATGCAGAGAATTGATAAATATAAAGCACAAAAAATATTTCAGAAGGTTCTACCAAATGTATCGGAGTCTACAAAGTACTTTTTGCCCTACGTTATCCACTTTTTCCCAAGCCATTCACTGCAGCAGTTTCCCCCGTAGGGATCTATAACTCACGCTCTATATTCTAACCGTACTAGATGGTATTTCCATAGCTCTTTATCATTTTTCACCTGTGTTTATGGAGTGAAATACTCCTTAGAGGACGGAGGGTCTGAATTATCAAAGAACTGGCAATATTGAGCAACTCATATTCATAAAGAATTTTATCAAAGCTTTGCAAAGATCGATTTGAAAATTATGAATAGCGATGAATGAAGGAAAACCTGTAGGGAATCCAGTTAGATAAACTGCTTTAAATTATTAGGTTAGCATACTGAAGATTTTCTCCATATTTAGCGGTAGTTAAGTAACCATTGAAACTTGGACCTCGAAAAGACGATCGCACAGAAAACACAGGCAACAATAAAATCAAGCAAAATTATAAATAAAACATTAACAAAATTCTCAAAAAAAAAGTAAATATAAAACATATGCGGATGGCGATAATATTTCGCATATGAAAATCGAGCGTCACTTTAATTGGAATTTTCGCAATCGTCGTCGCTCATATTCACTTCCCATTCCCTAAAATGTTGGAAATTTCGCTTTTTGAATTTACGGATTTGATGTATGTAATTGAAAATTACAAATCACGCATTGAAGCCTTCCAATGGAAAATAATGCATCGATCGCACTCCTCTATTCTCCATTCCCAACCACCATCAGATTTCTGATTTACATGTCGCGGATTTAAACGCAGTCGTCCATCACGTTCTCACTTCAGACTCGTTCATTCCTGTGTAAATCGAGAGAGTGAACAGCATTCCCTCCTTCTCTCTCCTCTATTCAATGTAAATTTCGGTCCTTTTTGCCGGCACACATCGACGAGACGTGATGTAAGGAAAGAAACGAACACGCGAAATGTTAAGTTCCTTACCGACGCACTTCCCTTTTCCAAAGAAATTCGTCCACTGCTGCCGTCATGAGAATTACGCTCGTTAAGTCCCGCACAGTTAAGTATAGCTGATGCAAATGCATAAGAGATGAATGAGGGGAAATCGGTGATGTATGCTGACGATAGTCAAGATTTTAGCTATTAATACGAATTCAGATTTTTGCGCCAAATGTTATACTGCTCATCTCGCCGCAAACAGGTGTCGATAAGTTTTGTCTTAAACCAGAAAGAAATTCGGATTGCTTCCTATATTATACTATGTTAATGCTATGCTATACCATACTATACTACACTAAACTCTGCCATACTGTACTGTACTGTACTATACTATGTAACTTCCGACTGCGAACCTATAACCAACTAGGTTAACGGGGAACCGCAAATGAAAATAAAAAATAACTCATAAAAAAACAAGGTTCATAATCCGAAATCAAGACTAATCACCAGTTTCATTAAATTTTCCTATTCGCTCAATAGGTTTAAAAACATCACGGCTAGAATAAGATTGGTCGCTAAACAAGAAATTCCGTACCTAATTCCTAGAATTGAGGCAAAAAAAGTACAAAAATAGGGGGCTCTGGAAGGGTTTAGGCACATTCTTTCTTCTACATATCTCGAATTCCCCAAATGACATCGATGTTTGTACCCGAATCTCTGCTGATCCTCCTTCCTCGTTTTGTAGGTTAGGAAATCACATTACATGCTAATGTGCCTCGACTAAGTTGAACTGTGGAAGCAGGAAATGGAAATAAAAATGGATGCAGACTGCTCTTCGATTGATCTAATTTCGTGCTAGTCTAAGTTCGTCGAACCTTGATGAAGACCATGCTTTCCACAGAACCACTTTGAGTGAAATGTTTCCTTTCTCGTTACCATTCACCTCATGCTGCATTACTTTGCGGGGATGAATGAATGGGATATCCTAAGAAAGACGGATTTTGTGCGGAGGATGCAAAAAACTTAACGCAAGCGTAGCAGGAAACTGAACGGTTTGAATTCAAACCCTCCCTTTCTCGTTTTATACATGCTTCACTTCAAAGGTCATAAGCTTTCTGGCGCAATGGAAGATTACCGGAGTGACTACAACGAAGGATCTCCTGAGGCTATGATTTCTATCTTCACCACCGCGAGATTCTCGTTATTGGTTTACGACTTCGATTTACCGGGGTTTCCTCTTCGGAGTGCATCGCACGCGTCCACCGCCCATCGCAAATTCCTTCCTTTGATGTATTCTTGGAAGTTAGGTGAAGATGAAAATAAAATACGAAAAATAGATTTCGTGCTCCGCTAGAGAAAATTGAAATTACGAGCTCACTTCAGTATATAGACAACTGAGGCTCTCAAACCGATTCTAAATTGACCCGCGATAGGAAACGATAAACTCTAATTCATATTTTGAACACATTTGAAGAGAATGACGAAGTTAATTATTCGACTTTTAAGGGCTATGAAAGAGAATCTTGTATTTTTTCCACTAGGAAACAAATCCGGAACCGGAAGTTAAACATCTCAAGCCAATCCGATACGTAAATAATGTTACCTTTATCATAGCTTAAAGTGTTTAAATTTTTTATAGATAAATCTTGAAATACATTTCCGAAAATAAAATATCAACTTAAGTCTAGGTCGGAACTTCGACTAGAACTCCTTAAACATTACGTTTAAATTTCCAAAAGTGTAATAATATCGAGACCGAAGCGTTAAAAACGCCTTAACGTAAAAGCATTCGCATACCAAATACTTTTATTCGAATTTTATCCACAGAAATTCCTTTTCCGATTAATTATGGCCATCCTTTACCATTTAAAGTTAACCATCAAAACTTTTGTTCCTCATAGGCAGAGTAAAACTAGCGTTTATAATTGTTTTAATTTTAGTATAACGCGGTTTCATTTCTAAAGAAGGAACGCTGCTACGCATCCAGTTCTTTTTATGACCGAGAGAAATAGTTGAAGCGACAAAAATTAAACGTACGGATGACTGAGACGAATCGATGAAAAAATTGAAACGGAAAAATTAAAATATTGAATTAATATCCATTGACGCGCAAGGAATAACGTTTTCCGCTCTCTCGTTCCGCAGCTGAACTTCGACTCCACCGACGTCGTAAATAAATTGCGGGTTTTTAATTTCGAAACTCCGACCTGAAGAACGCGAAACACTGCACAAATCTGGCGGGGAAATTTTTAAAGTTAATTTCAAATTTTCACTGATACAGTATGAGAGTAAACTTCACTCCTATGGGAAAATATAAAAAATGTTAGCTACCAGAAGTTGAAGGAACCGAGAAGTGTGTTTTATTACGCTTTGAGGTTGTGTGTCTCTAGTTAGACGTAAACTAGTTTCTGTTAGTGAACATACGGAGTTTGTTTCAAGTAACGATAGCAACTGGAGATAGGATAATATTCACAAATCAAACTTCATCCGCCTTTTTCAAGTAAAGTAGAAGCGATTCGAAACATCTCACTCGGAAGAATTCACCATTCTATATTCTGTATATATACGAGGGTGGTCTGAAAAGTTTCCGACCTCAGATTTTTTTTCAGAAGTCTTCAGAAAACATGTCGAGAAATGGCGAAATGTAGGAAACTTTTCAGAACACCCATGTATATTATCCTGGTGAGAATGAGGCCTAAGGAACTATCCGCTGCAGTAGTTAGCAAAATTTATATTCTAAACAAATTCTTTGATTAATTCTTCGTGAGGTCTTATGTAAAATTAAAAAAATTCTGTCTCTCCTAATACTGGATGACCATTCCACATCCTCTTCCCCTCAACATACCAACTCACGTGAGCACGTAATGAGAGCGAAGATCATCTCCGTCGTGGTAACCTATGTAAATATCAAACAAATATCCCCGTTGGATAACCGTTAGCCCATATAAGTCCGCTTCTTTACCGAAAGCGATCCGCGCGCTTCCTATCTCCGCATTGCGCCGATGGAATCATCCGTGCAGCTGTTTGCATACTCTACCGACTGGAGGGGTGGGTGCGGGGGAGGACCACCTCAAAAAGTGGTCCCATTGTGACCGGAGTTCTTTGCAGTCAGGGAGGGAGAAGTTGCTCGGCTGGGTCGAGTCCTCTTTTTTAACTTTGGGGGCGAAATAAAGCAGCTCTCTATCGGAAAAACGAAAGAAAAACAAAGGAAGTGAGGTGGAAAAGGCAGTGGGGGCGGATCGAGGAGATTGCCCTCGAGGACTCGCAATCTCAATAGGCAACCTTTGGTGAACGAGAAGAGACCGTAAAAACAAATGAAGGACCTTACGGCTTGAAAGGAGCGCGAGAGCCTTCGTACTTTTGTTCCCTCCTTACTTTTCCGCTGAGCTACGCTACTTAGTATTTCCGTTCGAGAAGGATAAAGTATTACGAGACGACGCCGAGGGTAGAACAAATCACGGCACTAGTCCTTTCGTAAAAATATTCCTCGTCATACAAAACTAATTCTACCTAAAATACTGCGATGGAAAGCGCTAGACGTTCACGAGGTAAGGAAACCATCGCTAACACTCAACAATTCCAATTTCCACGAGATGAAATGTGGAGTTCTAGACCTCCTCCCGACCATAAACCTGCGTACTTGAATCGCCCAAGTACGAAAGATGTGCTCTCGTGTGGAAAGTGAGCCTACGTCTTGAAAATATGATGGAGACAAACAACAGCTCGCCCGTTTAGTGGGAGGACAAGGGCCGCGCAGTCCCAACATAGCCGTTCCGATCTTTATGGTACCGAGTCGCCTACACAGTCCGGGAGGAAATCCTACTTGCTCTTCGCTGTCGAATGACGTCACTGAGGCCTCCCGCGACTTGCGGGATATCTTTGATTTGTAATTCCCCGGTTGTCACATTCCAGAAAAGCCGCTGGATTCCTTTCGGGAGAAAGATCTTATGTAAATTTCGCTCGGATCTCCCGCGTCTACCTTTTTTGTGGTCTTCGCTGCCAACGAACTCGGCTACGTATACAAACTGGATGAGCAGGGTTCCCTCCGAGAGCTGGGCACCGGGGCGCTCGCCCTCTCTTCCCGAACAATTTTACAAACGCCCACCGAGTTTTATCCCATAGAGGTTACTTTTAACAGCTCGATCGCAAAATTAAATTTGGCTGAAGGTTCTAGACGACGAAATATTTCGTGATTAAAAGGTTGATGAAGAGATCAAATAGAGTGGATATAGCGAATAATTTCATAGTCCAGCTCAAAGTGTTCTAAATTATTAACCTTCCGATTAAAATTAGAATTGGTCGTTCCTCATAAATTCTTCGTTGGATGCATAAAACATCAAAATTCATAATGATCGTGATTATAAATAACTCTAAAAGTAAGGATCTAGATCAATTCTTAACCTTAGACCGATCCCTGTATTATCAATGTGATATAGGCGACATTAAAAAAATGTTGGACAAAACCTAAATTTCACTCCCTGAAAACGTACTTTGTTTTACACAACATTACTTTAAGAAAAACCTTAGGTGGAAATAGTAATAAAAGAGAAATTCTGTCAGTAAGGAAGGAAGGAAAGAAAGAAAAGGGTCTCAGACGCGTATTTTCAAGGACACTCGATTTTAAAGACAGAATTCTTAGGCAAAAATATTTGCTACCAATATTTCTGCCTATCGTTTCAATAATGAGAAAATTTTAAATCCAAATTTGAAAAATATAAAAGAAATTTTAATCTTTTGATGATTCCAACAAAAATTACGTCGTTCAAATGTAAGGAATTGGTTTTCTGAGGTCTTAATCGCTCATTTAACTCCTCTAAGAATTTTAAAAAAGGGCTAAAGTTTCAAAATATTCGCGATTTTATTGAGAGGATTTAAACGAGAAAGGACAAGTCCTGTATATATCGTTGAAATTATCAATTAAAGACGCAATGTATTCATTTAGCCCAGGGAGACTTCTACGACTGACTCACGCAAGCGGGATACCGAGCCTGCAGAAACTTCTGATTGAAAGCTCGATGTCGACTATTTTTTAAAGCTTTTTCAAATGAAATACTGTTTTTATCATTGAAAGCTTATTATTCTATGTATAGTTCTCATCAAAATGTAATTTTTAAAAATCTGATGTAAACTTTTATTTCGATATTTTCCGCGCTCAAAATATGAATAATGTTATTTTACGAAAAATACCTCAAAGGTAAATAGAAATTGATATATTTTTTCAAAAAGAAGTGAAATGATTCCTACTCTCCCTTTTCCGGAAGCTTTGTCGGAGATTTCAGTTGATAAATGAATCTAAATATTTTTCGATGCATCAACGATGCACATATTCAGATATCGTACGGCTGAAACTATTAATGCATTGCTACTATTCAGCTTTCATTCAAAACAATGACATGAATGATTCAATACGAATTTTACTAGAGCATAGGTTGACAGATTTGCGACGAAGAAAGAATGGGACATTGGAAACACAAGCACAATGATTGTAAATATTTACTTTTCCAAAACTACGAATCATTGGTCGATCTGTCCCTTAATATACAGCCGGGGACTTCGGCGCTCACCCACCTGTGGTGTCCTGTGGGTTTTTTACTGAGTGAAGAGCAGGTGGCGAACTGCTGTCGTCTTCTTCCAGAAGCTATCCGGACGTAAGGAAGCCCAAAGTGTAAGTAAAATTCCGAAAAATAAACTCTTCAATCGGAAAGCAAGAGGTCACTCCGCAACCGCTACTCGAACGGCCGTAAGGAACTCGGCCTTTCCTCACTAGTCTCTCACATGTGCACCAGATCACTGCCTTCTTCTTCCTCCTCACACCTGTCTCACCACACGCCGAACACCTGACTGGTTGCCTTCTCGTTCAACGGCGGCCGCGCTATCCCGCCGCCGCCAACAAGGAAACATTTGGCGACACCAGCGCTATTCAACGGTGACTCAGTATACTACTTTCATGGCAAGCGGTCTTCTCGTCTTAGTTGGCCTTATCACCCTTAGATGGCGAATAAGTCACCTTATGACTTCCGAAACCGACATGTTCAAAATTGGAAATTTAAATAACTGTATAGTTTCGCTTTAGTACAACTGCTAGCTAATATTGTAGACGTGGATATATGTCTCTGATTCTTCCTGCTATTTGTTAACGATTCGGTTTGAGTTAAAAACAAACATCAAAATGATTTTATGGACACTCCGAAAAACTATCTTGCAACGGAACCTTAATTTAAGAAAATAGCTTCATTCCTCTCTATATATCTAAATATGGTACAGCTAAATATTAATAGTAACAACATTGTAGTTCTTATTTAGAAAAACAGTGATTGGTCGAAGTCTTTAACCATAAACTATAACAATAACTTAACCTGTTTTCTATGTATTAACTATAGAAGAATCGATTTTACACAAATAAAACAACCTTATTGTACACAGGGGCACATAATCTAGATTAAAATATAAGAATACTACAACGCGTTTTCGTAATGAATCCATCATATAGTTGAGGTTTGTTTTTTATTGCCGAAAAGGTATCCTAATACACATTAAAATACATACTTGCTTGTAATACATGAACGCCTTTTTTGAGCATTTTCAAATTGAATGTTTACCACAATAAAAGATAGATGTCTAATACTTCTCCTTTACTAAGTAAAACAAGAAACAAATATACATCTTTCTCGGGAAATACATCATTATGAACGCATAACATTTCTCTCGTTATTCATTGTAGTACTTATATTACTCCATATTATTGTACTATTTGAGGTTTCATTACATTCCTTGAAGTTTCATCTTTGTATCCCAAACGAAATACTACTATCTCTCCATATATTTATAAAATCATCACGACATTACTGACTGTAAGTTGCTACCGCTGTTAATTGAACTCAAAATGGCCGCTTCAATCCAAATACGTGACGTCACTTCTGCTTCCGCTTTGCACTAATTACGGCGCGGTATGTTCAAACTAGTGGCGCAATTGAAAAAGTTTAAGCAATTGAATAAAAAGTTTGAAGCTCAGAAAGTGCGGCGCGTCAAACATTGATGCCTACGGCGAGCCCAATTCATAACACAATCCTGAAAATTAATTGAAAAATTGGCAAAATAATTAACGTTACTCACAATGTAATGTTGGCAACAAAATATTCTTTTTATATTCCTCTTAAATATCAATGAGAGAAAATGGTAACATAAATAATGCGATATTACAGCTTATTTGACAATTTTTAAAGGTCAGATTTAAAACATTCAATAGTTTCATTCTTTTATTTTATACAATTATTAAAATTCAAATTTCATTTTTACAAATTTAAGGCTCTAAATCATCTGTCAATTCCATATGCAGATATTGTCATTTTGTGTCGATAATTCTGAATTGGCATCAAAATTTCAAATATGACTTGTGACAATGACTTCATAAGACATCTCAATCATGTCTGTCTTCTTTACCTCTAAGTCTAAGCAAACAATTGAATTCAAATATTAAAGTTACCTTGTTATCAAAGTTATCTCTGGCAGAGTTGAGCATTTAAATGAATTATTAATATATTTCTTTTCCAGAGATGAGCTAATATTTTATAAATTTCAGTGTCTACTGATATTATCTACTTGGACTTTGAAATAATGTTGATACAACATTAACTTTGGATAGTATATCTTATCAAACAACAATACCTCAAGCAAATTTATAGTTGGAAACTTAACTTGCCAATCTTAACTCTTCTTTTGTTATTACAGCTTTCTTTTTATTATCACAAACTCTACATTCATCTAAGGAAATCTCTACCAGGGCATCCGCACAACTTTCCCATCATATAATACTGATGCTGATTAAATTCAAGGATTTTTTAAACATCTTAATATGGTCCAGCTATTTATAAAAATTGTAGAAATACAAATATCCTACAAATTAAGGAAAGGAATTATACAGTTTCCACACATTTTGTTGCTGAATATTTTACTATTGGGTTAAGGGAATGGCATGAACAATTTGAGTGATTCAATGAAAAAGCATTTATGCTAATTAGATATTTCAGCCCTGAGCAGTGATGTTTTGATACACTTCTTTAGTTGTACCATTTGCTATCTGAGGCAGTTATCTTGCAGCCTTGCCTCTTATTGAATGCCTGAAATGGCTGTGATGAGGGAAGATTAGGGTGATGAGGGTGATAAGGGAAGGCAAGGGATCATGAGGAAGATCTAAAACTATACTTTATTAAGTCCAAAAGTATGAAAGGACTAAGAAGAGATGAGTAAATTGTTGAGAGAGTAAGAGAAGGAGCAGAAATAGAAATACCAATATCAATGGAAGAGGATGTCAGTTAACATGCAAAAATAGAAGTTCTCCCAATGATGAAGAAAAATTGATATCTTTAGATGATTATTACTGATGAAGTTGCACAAACCAGAACTTTAAAATAGGTAAACAAGTTCTCAGAGTTATTATATGAATAAGCACTTATTTTATGCAAAATTACATTATAGCACTACATTATCTAGCATGAAACTTTAAATTACAAGATAACTGTAAAGAATGGTAGCTATTCTGAAAGTAAATAATAAAATATTTTTAAGGAAATATAGGAATAAATAAATACTATAAGTATTTCCACATACACAATAAAACCCATTTAAAACACCTCAAATTCATGCACAGTTTTGTTCTGCTCCCTTTCACATTTAACACTTGGTAAAAATACTGCTTCAGATGCTCTGCTTCTCGATTTTAGTGAAGACTTCTCCCAACCAGAGACACACTGCAACCCGCCATAGGGGTTCATGTCCCTATATCAGCCCTCTGCCTCTGGTGATAGACCAAAAATTATTTACATCATTCTTCCCAAATTGCCTATCAGGTAAAAATTACTTCCTTGAAGAGTGAAAATGACTAAATTAAGTAATTAAGAAAGTCTGTTTGAAACATAGACCATTCTTAAAACGTAAAACAATAAGGCAACCAGTAATATGCAACAGTAGTTTGTGGACTCTCTAGACATCTACAGCTGTGGCAAGTAAATCAAACTAAAGGTTTCTTTTCGATTTTAAGGTGTAAAGCACAAAAATTAAAGAGCCAAAAAACATTCTTTTATGCTTTAAAATATAAAATAAATAAACATTTGTGATAATCAGATTAAAATGCTCACTCACTATCGCTAACAATTTTTCACTTGGTTCCTTTAAAAACATCTTAACTGGGTTTTACTACATTCTTAAAACACTATCAATTTCAGCACATCTTGGCTGTCATAAGCTCACCAGATTATGGCCGAGCTGTGACAAAACTAGTAGTGTTTTGAAAATGAGGAAGTATGAGTAGTGTCATTTTATTCCTTCTTTTCCCTGTCATAGATTTGGACTTGGTTTAGCCTTCCATAATTGAGTTCATTCATTATCTATTTTTGATAACTTATTCATTATGTTACAATTATGTATTTTATTTTTGATTTAAAAATGAATGGCTACAATGTGTACATTCCTTGGCGACCCAAAAGCAAAGTTGCCATGAGCACTGCAATCCTTTGCAACATCCATGCCTGACACTACCTGTCAACATGCTTTATAGCTTAAGACAATTAGTTTCTTAAATAAGTACTTGGAAATATTAGAGGGAGTTAAAGACTAGCAGCCACCTGGATGTAAGTTGATATAAATCGTTACTGATTGAGATATACATTAATAAAGTTAAAAAAAGGAATTTGTGCAAGAGATAGAAACAAAAATGCAATCATAAATTACTATGAAGACACATTAACATTCCAAATATAACTGGAAGTATGTATGTATGAACTGGGATCAGTATTTATGAGGCCAATGGCTAACATGAAATACAACCAATCCTAAAATTAATGAAGACTTTAACTAAATGTAAAGAATTAAATTAAAATAAATCTTGTAATTCTAAAATTTGTATTGATTTTATTTATTTATTTGCCAATTTATCACATACAGCTTTACAGCCAATTTAAAGTGACAATATAACACTAAAATTTAAAAAAAGAAATAAATAAAAAAAATAATAAGAAAGGAACAGACAGAAGGAAGGGTAAGCAAAAGTTATCGGACCTTAACAATAATTTTAGGGGATAATAAGGAGGCAGCTAGCATTGGGAACGGGTGTGATGTAATGCTAAATTAATGAATAATCTTTTATATAAGGAAAAGGGATCAACAGAAGGAGAAAGAGAATTAAGTAAGGAAGGGAGGCGAAAGAATAGGGAATGCTTAATAAGTGTTAGTCTAGGTATGGTATAATGGAGAAGGAATGTAGAAGAATAGGTCTGTATGGTACACAATAATTGAGAAGAGAGATTATGGGAGGACAGTCTATGCAGGAGTTTAAAAGGGAATATAATAATAATAATAAAGGACTTTATTTAGGACGAGATTGAGACTATAAAGTCTCCTCTTACATCTAACCCTTCGTCACATAAATTTTAAAAAAGAGATGGCTTGAAAAAACAGAACAGAGAAGACAAATTTGTGGCTTTAAAAACCTAAGCTAAGTGCTTAGGAAAAAATTTCCACTGCAGGAAAACACCCTCAAGAAGAAGGGTGTGAAAAATCTGCAAAACCTACAGATAGGAAAACTAAGAATATAAGAATGACAGGACATGTTTTGTTTGGTTGATAGAAAGAGATTCTAGGGAAAAAGCAGTTAGAATAGTTAGTTAGAATAGTTAGAGTAAGGCTTGGCAGAGGGGAGGAACTCTAGATCTCAGAATTCTTAGGAAAAAATTAGTGATTCTGTCTAAAGAAAGATGAGTTATGTTGGACATGGATCAAATAGGGGAGCAGTAGAACAGCACAGGGAAGATAAAAGAGGAAAAGTATAAAGAAAGAGCTGAAGGATCAGTAATGTCGGTAAAGCGTTACAGGAGGCTGAGGAGGAACATGGCATGATTTCTTATTTTTGAAATATGATCTTGGAACAGGAGTTTGGAGTCAATGATGACTCCCAGGTCCTTTTGATGAGTCACCCTTGGGAGAGATACTTCATTCAATTTGTAGCTCCACTCAATAGGTTTGACTAACGTACTCAGGGACATGATATGACATTTGTTGGTATTTAATTTGTTTCCAGTGATTGCACCATTCTGAAATTTTTATCTAGCTTTCTTTGGAAACTTAGGCAGTCATCAGTGTTTCTTACAGGTGTGAAGACCTTGCAGTCGTCTGCATAAAATAGCAAGTCCTCTGTAGCGGGGTTCAGGTTGGCTAAATCATCAACACAGAGATTAAATAAATAAGGACTGATTACGCTGCCTTGAGGAACTCCAGAGGTCACAGTTGCCCAGTTTGATTTGAATTCGGGGGTTATGACATTATGAGAGCAATTCGTTAAATAATTGGTGAGGAGATTTAAGAAGTTTCCGTGCATATTGTAGTGATGGGAGAGTTTGTGTATTAGTAACTTATGGTCTAAGGAATCGAAAGCTTTGGAAAAGTCTAAGAAGACCGTTTCCAATTGGGCTTTATTTTGGGATGGCCTGTATGGCATAATGCTGAAATACTGCCAAATTAATAGTGCAGGATCTTCCTGGAAAGAATCCGTACAGGTTGATGGAGTGATGGGGGGATGTAAAATAGTATAAATGATTTAGAATGATTTTTTCACATATGGAAGAGAAAATGGGAAGTATCAACACGGGGCAGTAATTAGAGATATCAGATTTGGGACCTGATTTGTGGATTGGAAAAACGTTGGCCGCCTTCCATTGTGTAGGGAAAGTACATACCTTATGTGTTATGTGCATTATTTAGGCAATCAGAGAAGAAATTTAGATAATAGCTTAGATTTATGTTCACCAGAAGCCGAGGCAGTTCCATAGTGTACTTCATTGGAACGCTGTGCCTTAAAACCAAAATGATAATGGAAAAGAGTAATCATTGGTTACAATATCAAGCTGAAATTCACTACCTCCATGAGTGTTTGGTGCAGGAAAACAAAATGAGAGAACTTCAGAGAGAAAGGGTTCTGACACTTTATAGTAGTCAAATTAAATTCCAAACAATAATATTTAAGTCTTCATTTTATTCAACTTTCAATAGACTATCAATTTTCCTCATAATGGAAAGCAGAAGTAAAAAATTCAGGCATGAGATCAACTCTTTTCAGGCACTTTCTAGAATTTATAAATGGATTAATCTTATTTAAACTAATTCTAAAGTAAAATCCCAATTCAAAAATGAAACTGATTCATGAACAACCTTCTAAAATGATTGAGGGTCTTTAAAAAAGAGCTCTTTCAACACAATGTTTTATAAAACTAGGAACTATATTCTTTGCAAGACAAAAGTGTTAGAAAACTTGATGATTAGTTGTGTTCAGAAATAAAACATCACAATTATATTTACAATATTTTACTCATTTTCCACTAGAGAGTAAACTGCCAACCGAGCATCACCCATTTGAATGGTAGATATCGGTAAAATACCAGGTATCAACATTTTAGAATCTTGATCTGATACTAAGATGAATGGAAAGTCCTGAAATTAAACAGAAAGAATTGGTCATGTCAGTCTTGTAGAATAATCTATTCTACATAAAGAGAGAAAAGAAATCACTGATTTTTTAGGGTCAAAGTCGCAAAAGAGAAAATATAAATTTTAATAATACATGAAAAATCTTTAATATCTTTTGCCCATAAATCTAATGCTTCCTAAGGGGGACGTATGTATGCACTTCAATGCTCAGTTACAAGATGTCACATTCTATGTCAAAACATCCCTTAAGAACTGTTTGTTCAAAATAGACACTGTAAAAACAAAATATTTATTTGCAGAATGGTAAATTTATCAGATAATGCCATAACTATCAAACAGACCCTATTCCAGATAAATGATCCCTAATTCAAGTTTTTCTATTTTTAGAGAGGCTATTATAAAATATTACCACAAATTACTCTTTGAATGAGAATTCATAGAAAATTTCATGAATTAGTTATAAAGTTATTTCATAAATATAGCTAAATCAAAGAGGAAGTCAATACAGGAGGTAAATAAACTAAATATTAAAGTAAAATCATCTTATTAGATTATTTTTTTTAATGGAATAAGTTTCCCATTTAGTGAGGTGAGAGTTAATGATGTTCTCAAACAAGTTCCAAATATTTTGTTCTTAAACCCATGTCCTAAAATGATTGATCAACTACACATCTAAGGAATACACAGATATGAAAACTGAACTATGCATACCCTAACCCAAAACTATAATCTGATGGTAAAATATAATATTCGAGAAGCCTCAAAAATAATGACTTTAAAATGAGAATATATCAGTTTGGATTCGCTAAAAACCTTACAAGTAGTGAAAAATTATAGATCTCAGTTATGACTCAGAAAAATGTCAGCATTTACTAGTAATTGATTGTATTAACCAAAAGCTGCTCTTTTCTGTGATTAATCATCCAGGACTGCTAAAATCCTCACCTGAGGCTTATTATCATCTTCTAATAATGATGTTCCCATTTCCGTAGTGTGTAAATGCACAGAAAACCTGCATCCCTCAGGAAGAGGTTTGAGGCTTCCCAGAGCCTGGGATTGTTTCAAGTACAAACTTCGTAAAGATGACTCCAAACGTGTGAAGTAAGGGTCCCTTAAATTGAGAAATCTGCTATTAGGTTCAAAATTGTAGTTCTACCTGTTAAACAAAAAACAGGAAATATTTTACAAACATCAATTTTTCCAATGTTATATTTATCACATAAATGACAAATGATCAGTTTAACTACTTCTTAATGCTTATTTCATTTATGCCAACGCAATTAAAACGTTTACTGCCAAGTTATTAAATCCATGCAAAATAATCTTGGATTTCAGAACTGCGACGAATAATATGAAAGATTTTTAGAGCAGAAATACCTGCTATCAGCAAGCATAAAAATAGAAAGAAAGAAAAGCTCTTTTGTCACAATGTCTAAAAACGCTCAAATATACCAAAATGCTGAATTCTTGAGCAACAAGTAAATGCAGGCCAAATAATGCCATTTCTTCTCCTAGTGTTCAGAATATTATTCAGAGAAAAAGTTGCAAACATGAGATAATATGATATTACAAGCAAAGACAACTTTATTACATTACATTAATTCAAATTATTCTATAATACCGCTCACCCATTTGCAGGATTCGAAATCCGCATTAAATGAATAAAATGTCGTTCAATTATTTTTGAATCATCTGATATAACATTTACAGATAACTTCTTAAATTCATTTTTCTGAAGAATCTCTCTGGTTGCTTTTAAAATATCAGCGACATATTTTCTGACTCCGGGATGAATGGAAACCTGAGAAAACATTAAATGAAAAAAATTAATCAAATTTTATTATCGAGCTAATTTTATGATTTACAAGAAATTTTACCTGAACTGGTATTCCATAGAGCTTTCTACGTGCAAAGGAAGATCGAGGATATAGTTCTCTCAAAAACAAAATGTGGTGAATTGCCACCTCTAAAAACTCCAGCAATATGTCATAATAGCCTAAATGAGGGATTAATTTACACCTATTGATTATTTTAAAGAAGTAAGAAGAAAGCCGAAGTTATATCTAAAGAAAATAATTACTTTTAAGATCTTCATCTTGCCTCCCAGCCATAAAAATGAGAGTTAAAAGGGTGTTTTCCAACCTGTGTTCAAATATTACCAAAACGATGTACCAAAGCGACAACGAAATGAGAGCGCATCGCCTTGACTGGAAATTTCCAGCCTGAAGAATAAATTAAACATATATTAAACTAAATTTCCTATATAAGTATTAGAAATACAATTTGATACATTACCCGAAAAATTATTCTTGAGACGCGTAGATCAAGAAAACTTTAAATCTGGCTCTCTTTACCGCCGAAAATTCATTGAAAATAATCGATGAATCGCATAGAGTCCTTCACTTTTTTAACATTCAAATAGCGATACGCGTCAAAGCTTCTCTTTCGTTTCTGCAAGACACTAATGAGATACAAATGCTATCTCGTATCTTTCGAGGCGAATCGGATGACAGTTCATCGTCAAAAAGAAAGAGACAGATTGATACTTTGAAAGTATTTAATGACAAGTAAGTGCATTCAACGGAAATTTTATAATCGTCTATCGTAATTGTTTGCTGGAACCTTACACATTAAAATGATCTCTTTCAGCGTCATAGAAGTACAAGAAGATGTGGAGTATAAAATAAATTTTTCCGCTGGAGGACAAATTTTGTCCATCATTACTACTTTGCCTCCAGACTTTCCTCACGAAAATCCGATACTGAAAGTGTACCCGACAGTAAATCATCCATGGGTGAACGAACAAGGAATAATAACGGGTGCACCTGGTCTTCTAAATGTAATCAAGGAGAAGTTTTGATTTTATTCTCGTATTCGTTCCGTATAAGCACCCTGTTTTTCCGTAATATTTTGCAGTTCACCGTTCATTCAGACTTGGGGAGAGTCGTTCAAGCCATTATTAGAGAGTTTGAAAAGAAACCTCCTCCTTTGGTTATGCATGGTGTTCAAGGAGAAACCTACGTCTTACCACAGCAATCTCAGAAAATGTCTTCAACACCTCCACATTCCACATCCTCTCCTCCACCACCACCTGCACCTCCTTCACCTACTCCACCGATGGGCCTTCTCCCTCGTACAATCGAGGTATTCATATTTTTAGTTATAGTAAACACCAAATTCAAGGCATCACCTCTGTAGTTCTATCACATTGTAGAATTTAAAAAATTAACTATTTTTATAATGATAAATTACCATTGTAATATATCTACTTAACTGTAAAGATGGTGTTCATGAAGTAATCAATGAGTCTGCATTTTGTTTGATATCTATGCTCTCTGCATTACGTTGCTGATGATATACCTTCATAATGTGCATTTTCTTAAAGATAATATTTAAATTCAAAACTGAAATAGAGAACTTGCCAAAATCACATAAATTATTCAGCTAAATTGCCTCTATTTAAAGGTGTGATAATTGTTACTTAATATTCAGAAATTAGCTCAAATTCTGACATTTTAGGACTAAAAGCTGTTAATTGAAAACATTGGCACAATCATGTTTAACTTATAGGGAATGCCTGGACCATCTAGACATATGACTTCAGTATATCCCGACTTACTGAATGCTTCTACTTCTGAGTTACAACGTCTTTGGGAAAGTGAAGACAGGATTGATGAGACAGTTCTTGGTCTGCCAGAAGTACTGCAGCTACAATCTACTGTCGATGAGCTAATGGCTCGCAATGAGGAAATAGCAAGTCAGTTAATGTATCTATATTCAATATTTTCTCTACTTCGGTCTCAATTTCAATGTACTAGACTGTATTTCTTCTTTTACAGGAGAAACTCTCTCTAAGCAACCTGTTTTGGAAAGATTGAAGCAAAGTGTAATTGAAAAACTTGAAACGGTTGCAACTTTGAAGGAAACCTACGAATCTCTCAGTCAGAAATACCAAAAAATATCCGAAATGTATTCGCCTCCTCAAATAAAAGTAAGGAAATCAAAGTTTGAATTTAGAATGTCTCATCTCTGATATATAAAAAAAAGCACATTTTATGGGATCTTTTTTTCATCTAGGAAGCTTTATGGCTAGCTGCAGCAAAGAGTGATGAAGAGAGTGAGCGGGTCGCAGAGGAATTCCTTGGTGGTGAAATTGATGTAGAGCAATTCCTGGATATGTATATCGAGAAAAGAATGGTTTGTATTTGTATATTCATACAAATTGTTTTATGCTACTAGTTCATTTTTTATAATTCCAAGTATCAGGAGATATTTCTTTATGCTGATCCCAAATGAAACTTAGATTAAGACAAAGTACCATAAAGTGGAAGTACTGTTCCACCTACAGAAGTTTAACGTAGTATTTTTTTAATTATCAACTCTAAGTACACACATTTTAGTTGATTGAATTTTTCAACACAGTCAAATTAAATTAATTCACACAACTAAATTATTAGGCTCGTAATTGATCATGTGGTAGTTTGTTAAAATTTACTCCCTATACATTTCTGTACACATCAGAAATATTTCTGAATGATATCTGGAAACTTGGGATATTTATACCCGTAAAACTTCCTATATTTGTCATCTACAGTAGATTTTGATGTTAAGGTCTGCTACTGAAATTTAAGGAAGAATGGGAAAAGCTCCATACATCACCAACAATGTTTTTATTCTGTTTGTCGTTTTGTCACTTCAGTGCCATCCTCTTACTGTTGATTGATTGACAGTATTAAATTAGGATATAGACTAGCAATACTTTTTAACTGATGTAACTATTAATATAACTAAAGCATTGCTTTGTAATGGTGTGCCACTAAATTTTACTTTCCTGAATTAATTAACAAAAGTCTCAGTAAGTAGGCAAAATATACTTATGGCATATTGTAAAAAGTTTCCACCAGCATGACTTTGAACTCTTTTCTCTATCTCTGAAGATGTCTCCTCTAGGAATAAATTATCTAGGAGGCAAATATCCATTTAATGGCTTATAGGAGTACATTTTATAATTATACTTATGGTGTGTAACAACACCAATAATAATTTATTAATGTAGACTTATCTTAATCAAGTTTATCTCATTTCCTTCCAGTTAAGTCATTCCAGAAGAATTAAAGAAGAAAAGCTTAGTCAGCAGCTGTTAGCCCTTCAGAAAGCTAGTTATTGATAGATTTTTATTTAATTTTTATTTACATTCAAAGGTGATCAAAGTTAACATTCCTTTGCTCATTATTTAAATGGCATATTTTAATGCTATGTTTGGAAATTATATTATTTTGTTACTTGAATGTATCAAGTTAAAATTTTATTTTTATTTATTATTCCTACTTCTGATATCCTTGACAAAGAAATATGGCAATAAAACTAGTGATATATCTTCCAAATTAAGGCTCAAAAAGACATTTACTCTCTTCACTATAAAAAGATTAAATGAAAATTAAAATTTCATATTAAAAAATGAAAAGCAATCTGAAATCGAAAGCATAATAAATAATTTGATGATTTTATCGTTAAATAAGTTTTTATCTTTGATGAAACTTTCAAGCCTGGATCTTATCAGGCAAATTAAGTTTACAATGGAAATATCAAATGCATCATTAGCCTGTTATTTGATGCAGAAAACTCAAAAAGGTTTTAAAGTATGTTCTGAATATTCAATTTGTAAATTTAACCCTAAAATTGGGTTAAAGTTTATGGTAATATGTTGATCATCTGTAGTAAGATGTTAAAGACTTGAAACTTTTATTAATAAAATTTGATTCTATCAAGTTCTGATTTAGCTTTCAAAATTCAGTAAATAGGTTTAAGCAATTTTTGTCATTTCAATGTTTCATATGTCTTAACTGGGTATGTGGAATCCTATTTTAGGCTGTGAATGAAAATCACTGCCAAATTTATTTACCACATTTTGCTGCTCCACTGCCTTGCAAAGTATACCAAAGAATATATGTATAGTTTCTATGCTTTGATTGCTACTAATGAATCTCTCTGTATAAAAAGTAACTGCTAGTATTTGAATGAGAATAAATAAGTTTCTGGTCTTATACTACTTTTTTATAAATTTCATCTCATAAACGTTTTAAAAAAAATACAAATTGCTACAAGTAACTTATTTTTCTAACACTGGAAATTTCTACAGATTACGTAGCAGTTAAGAATGTTTCTTGTTTACTTTATCTGTTAAATTAATGAAGGCTTCCAATACCTTTCGTCAAATTTTGCTAAAATTAATTTTATCGTGGCTTTCATGCTTGGAAAAAACTCGTGTAGCCCCTTTAAACACTAAGATTATGCACAATTGCACTTAAAGACGCTATACGACAAAATGCTTCTTGCTTCACAGTGAGAAATGTTTTCGTTATTCTAAAGTTTTTCTAGATATCTAACAATCATTGATCTGATTTCCATAATACGCTTATTGATTAAATCGATACCATTAGCCACTAGGGAAAATGAAGGCCATATCTTCGCAGTGTGAAAGAATGTTAAAATCTTACATTGATCAAGAAGTTTTCTTCTTCGGCAAGCTTCGTTGCAGAAATTTTCTTAGCGATCGAAATATTCGAATCGAAAGATTAATTGCAATACTATGTGGTACAAGATAACTGAATAAATTACTTAAAAGAGCCTCTGAAGCTCAGTGGTATCAATCCAACTGTATTTACGGTATTTACCAAAAAACGGAACTCCCGGGTTGGTCCCGGAAGCTGTTCGAGCTGAAATATCTACAATAACTGAGCAATGAAAAGCGAATTTTACTTGGTGATGCGCGGGGGTGTGGGAAATTTTCGGTGAGGTTACATTTTACTCAGATTGAACCATGAGTAAAAACATTACAGAATATGCTTTATCTATGCTAAGGAATCTTCCTCGTGTTTCCTTATCAAACATCCGAGATAACCCTCGTGCTTATAAAGAAGTAGGTAGTGTTCATTATTTATTTCATTCGTATCTTAATCTTATGCAGTACTGTTCTTTCATGTATATTATGAAAATTTCATTATATTTAGAGTAAAAGAGGTCGAGGACAGCATGGAGGAGATAAACATGGTGCTGGTAACAAAGGGTCAGGCCAACGACAGAATTATATGCGACTAGGATATGAAACGGGGAACAATCCCTTCTATTTGCGGTTTCCCATGGAACCTTACTATAAGGGTCACCAGTAAGTGCATCTTTATTCTTTGAATTCTCATTCTTCCAGTGATTGTTTTAAAATGCCTTATTTTCTCCTTTTAAGCCTAAGAAGAGAATATCCGCCAATCACTCTTCATCAGTTACAGAAACTAATAGACACCAATAGGTTAGACACATCAAAGCCGATTGATGTAACAGCTATTTGCAATACAGGACTTTTTACCATATTTCCTGAAAAACGGCAATATGGATTTCAGCTTAAAGACGAGGTGAGATTCTTTGTTTTAAGAATTATTCGATAACTGTTAATATCATTCTATTATCTATAAGTACTACTACCTTTTCGTTTATTTTACATGTTCTATTTTCTCACCTCAGGGTTCAGAGATATTTAAAGCTAAAGTAAACATTGAGGTTCAGTGGGCATCAGAACCAGCAATTGCCGCCATAGAAAGGAATGGAGGAGTTATAACTGTTGCTTATTATGATCTACATTCGTTATTTGCTGCAGTAAATCCCATAAAATTTTTTAGAAAAGGTTTGTTTTAATAATCTTTCTTTTTTGACATCAGGGAAATTCATTCATTCACAATTCACATTCACTAAAGGCTATGCCTTGTCTGTGCAATAATTCCTCTCTCACTTCAACTGCTCTTTTAATCCCGTTGTAATCGGAATATTCCATTCTTTTTCCTACATCCTCGAAGTAATTCTTCCTTCGCCTACCCTTTCCTTTCTTCCCCTGGATCTTGCCTTCAAAAATATTGGTTAGAAAGGCACTGTGCCTCATACAATGTCCTATAAATTTAATTTTCCTTCTTTCTGTTTCATCCAGTAGTTTCCTTTTCTCGTTCACTGTCCTTAATTCCTCTACATTTGTCTTCTTTTCTTTCCTTTGTGTTCCGGTCATCTTCCTCCAGTTCCACATTTCTGCTTTTTTGATCCATGTTTTTTTTCTTTTTCTCTCCGTGCCCAACTTTCACATTCAAAATAAAATATTCCATACCAATGATTTTGCAAAATCTTTCTTTAGCGAACTCCATGTATTTACTAGTTAATAGAATGTTGTTGTCCATAAATGATTTTTTCGCCAATGTTATTTTTCTTTTCACCTCAGCTTAACATCCGTTGTCCTCCGTTATTATACTTCCTAGATAGCAGAACTCTTTAACCTTTTGAATTTTGGTATTATTTATCTTTACATTTACTTGACTGCCATCATCCTTCTTGCTCACTATCATTAACTTAGTTTTCTTTTCATTCACTCTTAACTTCCATAGCTTTAGTGCTCTCGCACAGTTAGCATTTCATTCAATTTTTTTTTTTTTTTTTAAATCTGATGTCAAAATTATGTCATCTGCATATCTAATACAATGTATTCTCTTGCCATTTACCTTTCAATGTTTCAATAACTTCAATGTAATAATAATAATTCCGTCTCTAGGGCGAATTTTGGTCAAGGCTGGCCACTCTTACAATTAACCCATTTTTTTCCTTTCTTTTCTATTTTTAATATTTTTTTTTCTTTCTTTGTAACGATCACAAGCAACCATACCCTAATCGGAAAAATCCGATTAGCCGGGATTTGAACCCGGGACCGTGTGGTTGGAGCGTTAACACGCTAAGCACTCCGCCACCACAGTCGGTAAATGTACATAGAAAGAGAAATATCATGTCATTATTGAACCAAAGTATACTTTAAAATAACTCTAAAATTTAGCCTTCACTGCTAAATTATTACAAATTTCTGGAGAAAGAAGTTTTGCATTTACTTCTTATAGCTTGTTCTTCTCTTCAATATTGCTGTTTTTCCAGGTGAACCTATTCCTAGGAGAATGCTTCCTTATACTGATGAATTAGCTGCCCATTATTCTGACCCAGCCAGTAGAGGATATTTAGCTGATCCAGAGAAGGTAAAACTTTATTTTACAAATGTTTGAAGACGTAATATAAGTAACATTATCATTTGAAAATTTTTTAAGCTAAATTTTTAAATATTTTCTTGTTAGGTTTCTTGGGAGAGGTTTGTACTGTCACAAAAATACGGTTATGTGTTACCCCGTTTAGAAGATGATCCAGACTATGAAATGTTAACTCAACGCAAGGACCCTAGACAAATATTCCAAGGCTTAGAACCTGGATGGATCATTAACTTGAAGGATAAAAAAATTTTGAAACCTAAGAGCAAAGAGTTAAAAGAGTTTTATTATTCATAGAAGTTATAGTACTATGTATGTATCTGTTTTGTAATTGGTGAATAAAGATAGAATGTCTGTTCAACATAAAATGTTTTGCTTAAATAAAATTTGGTCATCTAAAATTACCCAAGAGCTTTAATATTATTTATTTTTTCAACAAAACCTTTCAAAAGATTTAGAACAAATCTTACCCTTTCTTGATTATAATAAAGGATGTCATCACTGCATTTTAATTTTTCTACTTTGTTCCCTCCTTTAGTAGGATTTTGGTAGTTTTCCCTAAAATAAGATTTTTTTCAGTTGGATGCTGAGAAATTGATAGCATTGGCAAAAATTAAGCTGTGACATATTTTAGGCAAGGTTTCCTTCATACTTTAGTGTTAACGAATTGAATCAGTTGATCACTCTGTTGCTTCACCTTGCCACCTCAGTGTACTCATCTTTGTAAATCTAATTAGTTTCAGAAATTACGAGGTAATATGATCTCATTGGTTCATATCAGTTACTGCATAATAACCAAGAGAAAATGCTACCACGCTATCAAAAAGCAGGTTATAGTGGAGTTCCTTACAGGGCTGGCATGAGTTTCCCAGAACTATAGAGGCTCCAAAACAAGAGTTTGTGTTATCCCAGAGAAGAGCCTTTACATAAAGGAATACAAGGATCCAGCTACACCACTGTCTGAAATGGTGCTATAAATATAAAAATTGTAAAATTGGCTAGAATGAAACCAAGATGCATAGAGGTCAGGCTCTAAGGATCACATGACAGCTCTCCTCTGCAAAGATTCAATCCTCCAAAATTTATAAGCAATGGGGAGATAGAACATGATGGGCATTCATAGTTAGTATTCTCCTATAAACCCTTGGCAAGCAACCATGAGCTTCCCCTCACCTACCACTTCCACTTTCCTCTTCCCCTAACTACTGTGCATTTGGGTGCATCCATACACTGATACTGATAGGCAAAATACCTGAAATGCAGCTACCTAATACTCATAAGAACATGTTGCAAAAGGTAGTGAAGGTATTCATAAGGCATAATGTCCTTATGCATATACAGGAATTACTACTATACTTCAGGGGGAAAAGACTAATGAACAAAGGGTTAAAGGTAAAATGGCTCATCGATAAAATGGAAGATTTCATAAATGCTAGATGACATGAGGGTTAATGGAAGGAGGGATTAATTTTCAAAAAGAATATCTCAAAATATATATGGCTTGTGCACAAATTAAGTTATGTCTGGCAGGTTGAGGGAATCCAAGAAAATCTAAGGGATAATTGTGGTAACATACCTAATTTGTAAGAATGCAAATTTGATTACATAGATGACAAGAAGGTACAAAAACTCCACTTGATATTAAACTCATTTTAAGAATTACAGAAATTTATTTGGCCAATAAAAATAATTATAAACTGTTAATTAAAACCGTTAATATAGCATGAAGGTAGTACTGTATCCAAATTCATGCTCTTTACAAAGTTGATTTTTAGCTTTAAGCCTCTTTGTGCATAATGGCATTTTTATGTAGTGGTACAGTCACAACCTTATTGGACCAGGCTGAAAGTTCAAGTATTTCTCATTAAAAATCTCTGTGAGTTAAGTTTTAATTACATGATTCTGCTGTTCTTATTTTGCTGCGAGACAGCAGCCAAGACAGAGCTAGGTTTGATTGATTCGACTCAAATATTGATATCCTTTCCTGCTGCAGTAATTTTCTAATTAAAAATCATAGACACAGCTTAAATGCCATGGTATATTGTGTAACATCTTAAATATGTAAAACACTTCTACTGAGTTGAAAAAGTAAGCAAACTATACCTTGCAATAGATGCCTTAATTTTAAATTGCACATGAAGTTCCTAACAAGAATCATCATCACTGCAATGAAATATGCAACAGAAATGGATATTACTTCTCAACCACCCATATATACAAATTTATAAATAGACATTTGATTTTGCTATGGAATAATAAATCTTTGACTTGTATTTTCCAAAGCTTAACAACAATATTGAAAACTTATGACCACTAAAAGAGCTATTCAGCCTTTAGCAATGTAAATTAGGCAGAAAGTTTTACTTTATAGCCAAATTGCATAACTTTTTGAATAACTGTTGTTGTTATTTAAATAATTACTTCAATAACAAAGTGATAGCAACAGTTTGAGTATGGAAACTCTTTTAATGCAACTGATTCATGCTCAGCATTAATCAATGGCACGTAAACCAGATTTATATTCATCAGTTAACATTGCATCCCTCAATGCATGTTTCTATTACACCATAACTACAGAAGCCAATAGAAAAATGAAAACACAGTGGACACTGAAGGATGGCTTTGAGGAATGAAAAATAAATAAAATACCTTACAGAAAGATATAGACAGGTAAAGTAATGAAAGCCTGACAGACTAATGTCACCACGAAGCAGCCATACAACTGTTAATGAATGTCCTTTATAAGTTGGAGAGGAGATAATGATGTTTGCAAGGCCCACAGATAAATGCACAAGACATCAGACAGATGTTTACTCATAATTAGCTGTGTGGAAAACATTCACCTCACCACTTCTCCAACCCCTTTCCATAACTTCTATGTACAATTTAATCTCCATCGTGTCCCTATGAATGAAGTGCTGAGTTGCAGCAGCTTCTTAGTTTATCACAGGATATTCATTTACTTCAAAAGCTCCAGCAGCTTGTCTGCCTTCAACTTTTCTATCTATGCAAGTTTCCTCTGTATTCGATCAAGAATTACTTGTTCCATGACCTCCTTCATCACCGTCTTTTCATTTGGATCAGAGACTGATCCAAACCGTAGCATCTGCAAACGCAAAATAACTTCAATAAACAGGACAAAATGGAGGTAAAGCAGGGGATACTACCAACACTGGGAATTGAATACACTGGAGAGAATGGCAGTCACTCCCAGACCCTCCACTTGCAGTCCATACAAAGTGGGTCATTTCTCTGATTATGTGACCAATTCAGCTGCCAAGTCACACACTTTCGGGTAGACGCAATAGAGAGAGAGATAGAGAAAGATATGGCTGAGAGAGCCCTTGAGCTCAACATTCTGAAGAGTTCCCATGAGTCTCTCCACTAGCATTTGAATTTTGATTCAGTGACATTAAGGGTGAGGATGTTGGAGACGATGTCTTCTTTGCAGCTCTAGTAAGTCGATCAAGTTCAGCGGCTGCATCCGACCTCATTGCCATAGCAGATGCCTTGTCAGGTACTGACAAGGGACTGGATGAAGTGGACAGCAAGTGGTGGTGATGCAATGAACTACTTCCACCACCACCGAGACCTACTCCAGAACCAGCTTGCAATTCTGAAAAAGAGATTACAAAAATATCTATCACCTGAATAATACAATCCCTATTCTAAAACTGGATCTAATAACTATGTCTAGTAGGTAAAATTGGTATATAAATACCTTTCATTAAGTCCATGAATACATTAGTAACAACAACAAACATTCCTCATGACAAACTTTTTTCAGTTACAGTAACTTAACACATTTGTTATGGAAACATTGAGAACATTCCCTTGATAACCCTTTAACCTTGTAATTAATTTCAATTCTTATTAATATAATCAATCCATGATAATACCATTCAAAGATGTAATTTTATGCTCTATTTCCTATTTTCTGTTAAGATTGTTAAAGTATTTTAATTACAAAGTAATTCACAAAAAACAAGCTACATCAAATGAATTTTGAAGAGTAAAATTGGTGGCTCTCTTATAGCCAAATCATAAGGTTCATGAGTTAAATACACTGTGGATAATTTATAGGGAACAACATAAATACAGCTTCTGTCTATCAAACACTCCATTACTTCTATGGTCTCTCAGTGAAAATGTTTGAATATCCTAGGTCTAATCAAAACAAAGACTCTTTTTACAGCATAATAATAAAACAAACACCACAACACATAAATGGCACAAATTATAAATGCAATGCCTTTATACTACCAACTAAGCATCCATTAGTCAAAATATTCTAACTACAATGCAACATTATCCGTTCATATAAAGTTACACTACACAAGTGGCTACTACAACTCCTCAAAGTCAGGATTAACTCAACCTCTGAATAAACAAAACAAAAAGAATGAAAGCAATTCCATTTATCCTTCATCGGGTTCTTAGAAAATGCAGATTGGCTATCTGGTTTTCAAGACATAGAAAACTGAAAATATTTATAAAACCACACATTTGAGCAATATGAACTGGATAGTGATATAGTCACTCAGTAAATGAACAACAAAATTTCTATTCTTGGGTGCATGTGAGAACACAAATACTTAAACAACAGCCCAGAGCTAAGATGCTACATGACAAGAATATACATTACCTGCTGATTTAGGAATAGGTGAGCCAGTCTTCTTAGAAAGCAGCGAATTGAAAAAGTTTGCAAGGACTCCTTCACCACTCCCAGGAACACCAACTTTCGTTCCATCAATCTAGATTTAGAAAGATTAGACAAAATATCATTTAATAAATACGTCCAATAAGAAAATTATTATAGAAGTAACATGGAAAACTAATTCTGACTTGTCTTAAATTTATTTGGTATTTAATACATTTGACGCAACTGCAATTTTGCTAACTTTCCCCTATTGTGGCAGTGTTATTTTGTTTACAGTACAGAGTATTGAAACACGTATCCACATCATTTCACCCCCAAAGTAAGATACAGACGATGGCATAATTGTTACAAGTGCTGAATGAAAAACAACACTTAATTAAAAAAAGTAGATCAAAACATGTCACAGACTAAAATAAATGTTTGCCACTGATGGGTAACAAAATGTAGAATTAACAATAGTAGTGAATATGTTTGAGGCAATATCTAGCTAACCTTCTTTGGAGATCCAAGTTGACTCTGAACACCTGGTGATCCCCCTGCAACTCTTCTGTCACCTGTCTTTTGTACACCAGCAGGTGACCGCAGTTGACCTCCTGGTCCACCAGCAACACCCCCAACATCAGCTTTAAGCAGTGAGCCTCCAGCGCTTCCAACTGCACCACCTACTCCTACATTTCCTACTCCTATAGCTCCAGTACCTCCACCTCCCTGATTTAACAGCTGCAGCTGTCTATTCAAAAATGCCTGCTCTTCATCTGCCTGAATTTCTGTTTCCCTAGCCACTGGCTGAAATAGGTAAATAAAGAAAATGAAATAACAAGGAAATAAAACATACAAATTGCAAAGAAAAAGCTACAGTTAAAAGACAACTATAAAAAGTAAAACCATCAAGAATACAAAAATGATACATATTTTTCAAAGTAACAACTAGATATACACACACAGTTAAATACGAATTTAAAAAGAACATTGGATAACTAAAACATCCTGAAAAGCATCTTAGCCATGTTTTATTAAATATCTCCAACAAAAAACAATAGCATCATAAAAGAGAACATTAACTCAAAGATCAGTTAAATCTGTCACTTTGCTGTGATGGGAATATTGGATAATGTGATTTGTAACTTTATAAACAGAAGGTAAGGAAATAAACTATGGATTTTATTGAATTGATATAGGAATTTACTACACCGAAGAATAGAGAAATAGGATTATAGAAATTCAGATGCTTGCAGATATTTAGGCATATCTTCATGAGAGTGAATACCAGGAGAAAGTTTAAAGTTTGTCCAGAATAATTTAGGGACTGGGTAAAGATTGGAATTTCACCTTTCACTGTTTAGGACTCTGTATAATCAATTAATTAATATGTTACTGAAATCTCTTTCTGACTCATGTAAACTTTTTTATCAAACAGTCAGTAAAGGTCCTTGCAAAATCCAATTTTCTAGAGCCTCACACCCTGTATGTCGGTTCTTGGTACAGTCACTTACAAAAAAAAGTTACCACTTGCAAGGGGCAACTCGTCCAATAGACCCCTCGTTTCGGGCGAGCGAGCCTCCAGAAGAGAGAGAGAGAGAGAGCGAAAATAAAGATGGAGGACGTTGTCTGCTATGCAGGTCCACGTTGAGCGTTTGAAAGGATTTGTTTTCGTTATTGTTATTAAAATAACTTATTTAAAGCGATTTTTAAGTGACATTAACATGGCAGAGTAATATTATAGCGATTCAGAGGTCGGAATGGATTAATTTGGTGATTTTAAAGTTGTTTCTTTGATATAGTTTTACTTTAGATTTTTTGCATGTAGTATAGCAATCGTGACTATATTCTAAGCTAAAAATTTTAGAAAAGAGATATTCCGCAGTTTGTGCTTGCAAGACCCTGAAACCTGACGTTACAACATGAATTCTTTGACGATGTTCTAGTTTAATCCAAGATATTTTCTTAAACGTATCGGAAGTATGGTCATACGTTTTCAAGTTAAATATAAACCAAACAGACGCATTCTGGGCACGTTGCATATTAGTAGCTAGTTCTTGCGATGAATCATACATTGAATTTACCAATTGCATTTTAATATAAGGCGTTAGGAAACTTCATAAGCATCGGTGGAAGTGGACTAATTACTGGAATTACTAAACTTTAGTGAAACCTTCGATTATGTTGACGCGGATATATATTAAAAATTAAATTCTGTAAACATCATTTATACGCTGATGACCTGCAGATATATCTCGATTCTACAGCTGCCTGCTTCCCTGAATGTGTTCAGTATGCAAACCATGACTTCCAACAAAGTCACAAATGTAGCAAGGACGATTTTTTGAAGATAAATCTTAAAATTACAAGCCATTGTCATAGGATATACCAAGTTATTAAAACGAATTATTGGAAATATTAATGCAAACCTCTTGAACGATTTTGAGATCTCATTTTGTAACGCTCTTAATAATATCGGTGTTTCCATAAACATCTGAGGGGATGGATGGAAGAATAAACGTTTTCACAAATTTTCACGACCGTTCTCCGACGCCGTACCGAGCATTTCAGGGAAATATGGAGTGGGTAGTGAAGGACGGTAAAGGACTGTCCTCCTCCCCTACATCTGGGTAAGAAAAGAGCAATAAAGTTGAGGGCTGTTTATGACCTCCAGAAATTTTCGAAGACTCTTTCCTTTTACTTGTATGAAATTTTCTGGTAGAATCGCTTACACATCTGAGCATAGCCAAGAGACACTGCGAGTCGGGCGGTGGCCCAGGTCAACGATGATAAGGGAGGGCAAAAGTGCGGAAAGTAAGTCGAACATTTACTGGAAAGTGGAAGGCTTCGAGAATCTATTTATTAGCAAACTCATTGAAAAGCACTTGCGAAGATAATCAGCTATATAAACGAGTCTCAGGATAACGCAGACCCACACACCCATAAGTGTATAATATTCTAAAATCTCATTGCTAATTATATGTCGTAGAATCACAGAAAATGATTTTTTTACGGAATCTTCCGGTAAACATATTTCAAAGTGAAAACTTTGCATCAACTATGATTAGTGCACTTATTGAATCACAACAAGTAGTCCTTGCCACTTCAGTGCAAAGGCAATCTAATTCATTAGATTTTAATGCCATATTCATAGTAATATGAGTAATGATAACGATTATAACTTGTTACATGTTATTTGGATTGAAAAGGAATTTTGTAAAGTTTATTCTTCGAAAATATAAATACGAGGAATGACGCGCAAAGAAACCTAATTGAATTAGCGCAGGGTAAGGAAGCTATTAGAAAAGGATCTAGAATAGAGCTAGACAGAAATTGAGCGATAAGGAAGAACTCCGCAGTGTCCTATGCCCTCAGTAATACCGTAAGAAGAGGCATTTACAAGTAATCTATATTTATGAGAATTAGAGTGAGAAATTGACATATATTAGTTTGGTATACAAACAAAATATGTTTTAGTATAAGTGAAATGTGGTTGCAATGCACCTCTCGAGTGAAGAACTCAGCGTCTCTGAGATTCCATCGATTAGAATAGACAAAATGAATGGAGTGGAAAACTCAGATGCTTTTGGGAGAGGGTTCTCGACAATGCATATTCATTGATTACTTCCTAGAAATACTACGTTCTAAAATGGACCTTCACGGCTGGTATCCCATTGACCCCCCCCCCGCTGCTTACTCCTTAGACCTCGCTATTCTTTCCGAGATCCGCATACGCAGAATTCAGTGAACCCCTTTCGCCTACCTGCTACTCCCTAGCCATTCCATTATCTGCTAATCTTTCTCCCCTTAATCCCACACGTGATTCCGGGCGTAATTTCTACGAAAAAACTTTTACCAAAACTACCACCAACAACTTCAGCGCCAGGGCTCACCCTCACCTCACCCACTATCGCTTTATTGTAATCTGGTCGTCAGTGGATTAAATATATATATTAAAATATATTGCATTAAATAGATCGACGTAATTTGAAGGTGTTTCATTTGTAATTTTCCTATTTATGGATAATACCCATGGCATCCTACTTGCCCGGGTGCGATGCACCCCTTGCACCCATAGGACGGCACGGCTTAGGGTGAAAAAAATAGCGTTCATTTCCCTCTCTTTATCAAGTATCGAAACTCATTTAAGGTTCTACCATTCAGTCATGATGATTGTATTCGGAGAGATGAAATGAATATCAACGAAATGATGAAAAAATATTCAATACGGTTTCATTAATCTCATTTAAAAATAATAGCCAACAGAGAAATAACGCATAGAACGTCTTATTCGTCCGATGTGTTCGCTATTAAGCATATGCGAAACAATATCATCCCTGTAAGCGGATTTTGAAGGGTTAACGTAATCTTTCACTGTTACTCCATTTCTATTCTAATTACGTTTTCTCTAATTTCCCCTTCTTTTGACATAATTCATAGTATTGCATTTTTTCTAAAGTACCATTTATTTAAGCCCTATTATTTATTATTTTTTTACGGAAAAGTTCGTTCTGCGAGCATGTGGAGCATTAAGAAAAATAATGAAATCCTTTCCGAACCTCGATTGATGGAAATTTATACATAAGCAGAAAATATGGGCAACTAAAGTATTTCTTGTCCTATATTTGTGAAGAAGAGTGAATTACGAGTGAGATTTGAGCTGATTTAAGAAAAATCCGAATTAACTTCCTTTATAATCCAATATTGCTTATACAGCATCCAAATGAAAGAATTTTAGCCAGTATTTAAAGATAATAACGTCAAACAAGCCTCAAAACATGCGTAAGGAGGAAAACGAAACGCGCGCTAAAAGCAGAGCCGCTCATAGACTCGCTCTCATCGAGCTTCCTCTCTGTTAAGCGGGTTGCATCCTTTAGTGGTAACTTTTTTTTGTAAGTGACTGTACTAAAGATAAGTTCTGGAATGATGGCGTGGAAATTCATCCAGTGTGAGTGAAAATGGTGCTAGTGATTAAAGCAGACTGGTAGATATGCTTTCACAATCTTGAAATTTACATTGGCTTTGATGTTTAAAGCTACATTATTTTCACATTTGCTTATCAACGTTTGATTATTGTGTATATGCAAAAGCCTTGCTAATCTTATATCTTTAAATACAAATTAAGACTATTACCTACCTTAGATGAAGTCTTTTAAATTTTTTAAATAGATAGTAATGCTACACCATACAAATTTTACAATCATTTTTAATTTCACAATACAAATTTTCAGTTTCAAAGTATTATTGTGTATCATTATTTTAGTTTGACACTTAAAAAATATTAATTAAATATTCATTTTACATTTAATAGTAATATCACATTAATATTTGGACATTTAATAATATCCATTTTTCATAAAAATTGATAAAAAACCAACTTTTTTCTGATCTGATATGCAGAAAGTGTGGCATCATCTTACATAAGGTCATCTTATACTTGAGTAAACACAGTATATAATTACATGCAAATGTTCACTTCATTGTAAAGCCATAATTTTACCACATTATGGATACCAAAGTAGTTAGAAAGTACATAAAAAATACCCCATAAATGGCAAAAGAATTTACCTTTCTCACAACCGGCTTAGCAATAACATCCGTATAGTAGTCATCAGGTCTCATACTCTGCATGTTCTCGTACAAGATGCTAATTTTTTTCATATTATCCCAACCAGCAGGACTGAAACATTAAAACAGTTATTCTGTTACTATTGATTAATGATTAGATTATAGGATCCTTAATTTAATTTCATGCATTGAAATTAGGATTACATAGGAACAGCATATAATCAGAAACATTTCTAAATGGAACATTTTCAAAGCAGACATAAAGGCTCAATTATTAAAAAATGTGCAGCTAAATAAACAAGCATGTGACATTAAAATTGTAAGTTCAATTAAATCAATCAGTTTTTATAAATTAGATCCTTGTAATTTTTTGTAAAATTCTAAAGGATAAACTGAGGTAAACATGGACTTGAACCTGGATATCCTACTGGTTCTGTAAAAGCAACTGCTGAGAGGTGGCTAACTGAGACTAAGGAGAATTGATTTGAAGAGCCTGTGAAGTGGAAGAACTAAGCTCAAGTCCTAATAGAGGAACAAACCTTTTAACTGGAGGTATCCTTCAGGATTTTTACAGGGTACATGCCATACAATGCTAAGTTTAGTTGCTTCCTTTTCTGTTTTATGCATGACTACTTCAAAAAAATTATCACAAAATACTAAACATAAATCTACACTATTAGAATGATTAGCTCTATCTTATCAAAATAAAGCAATGACACTAATTATTTACATGAATCAATGCATGCTGAAAAGGGTAGCAAATAAAAAAAATAATAATTTTACCAAAATCATGACAGATGAAGATTAAAAAAATCATACCCAATAGGCTAATGGGAAATATTTTCAAAAAGGACTAAATAGCTACACTTAGAATGATTTTTTTAAGTCACACTATCACAAATGAAAATATGACCATGAAATAAAGCCGCGAGAATAGTTAAATTTGTGGCAAAACTTGGTATCTCAAACCACACAGGAAAGTATAATTATACCAATAAATGACTGTTCCACATAAAGAATCACAAATTATGGTAGTTTGAGATTTATCTGTTGTAAACAATTTCTCTTAAAATTAATTCAAATAAAAAACAATCAAATCATTACTCATCCGATAAAAATTAGCACTTACATTAAGACAGCATCTTTCTCAACTACAAGAGCAGGAGTTCGAAAAGGAAACCCATAAATTCGATGCATGAGGTATTTGTAGAGTAAGTCACAATTTTTATCTTCTTTTACAGATGTATAAAACAGAGCTGCCCCATACTGCAGACAAAATCGTCTAACCCATTGCTGGATAAAGTCAAAGTGCTCATCTCGATAGTCATAGTCCTTCTCCAATGTAACCATATAGTCTGTCTAAGAGTACAAGATAAAATATACCATTAAACCTTCAAGTATCCTTCTACATTATGATTTTGATTGAAATGTGTAAATTTCATTTTTACTACTACACATGGCAATTCTAAGAATTTTCTAAATAAATAATCTATTTTCATAACATTTAGGGATAAACACCTTATACACTACATTATATTCTTAGAGATATCCTGTTGAATTCATTTTATATTTTACTTTATGAGCTCAAAATTGATGCTTCTACCCAAAATATCTATAACAGTTTCACTTACAGCCTTACATAGATTCAATGAGGCTTAAACTGAAATAGACAAATTTTCAAAAGTTAATAGAACTCATCACTCAAATTTTATGTTAAAAGATCACTCAGAAAGATGATCATTATCATAATCTTTCCACTCCAACTAGCAGCCTCTTTGCTCTCCTCAACCTATAATACTGGTTATACAAGTAACCTTCATGCTCTACTAACTTTTTGGTCATATTTAAAGTGGGTCAGAGTTACTCAGATGAACATAATTATAAATGCATGGATTAAAAAATATTCCTCATAAGTTAAAAATTTATTTTCAAATCATTATAAATAAGATTGAATGTAATCTTATGTACATTAAGGCAATAGCCTGAAACAAAATCTTTAAATCCAAAGTTAAAAAAACTAATGTTAACCAAAGGCACTAATTCTTAGTTCCGTCACTGAATTTCTGAATGATAGAATGAAAACATTTGTGTCAATATTTTAATAATGCGTAATCTTTTCTTAATGTCTTCCTTAGATTTCATAATGACTTAATTTGCTATGACTACTCCTTGCTTTCCTACTTCCTTCAGTATTGAATGCTTTTCTTCTGTGTGTCATGAATAATTTATATATGATTACTGTGCATGAGTATATAATAATACATCGACCTATTCCATGCAAGGTTTCTTTGGCCTCAATAAAATTATTATTTTAATTATTAAAATAATAAATATGAGTGATGCATTTGAAATCAGCTAATAAAAAGCTATCAATTAAAAGAATTCCATCCTATGTTACCAAAATACTCGGATATAAGAGATAAGACTGAGTAGATTTGTCCATCCTCAAGTTATAAATAAATAACAACAAAATCAGTATTTAAAAAATGAAGTTTGATAACTATCTCACAATTTTCTTACAAGTCTGACAATAAAGTGTCCCTGATAACAAAACTACAGAAAAGAACATAATAATGAATAATGTTGGATTCTGAATAAATTAGAATATATGATGTCCATTATCTCACTAGGAATTATATGTTACAATAAGATTTATATGCAAAATAAAATCATAAAAATTTCAATTTTTCTTGTAAAACTTGAAATTAATACAAGCAGTCGCTTGCCTTTCAATTATTTTTTTTGCTTAAAAAGTATTTCCTACAAAATTAGCAATAAAGATTGCACTTAAGTCATTTTAGGTTTCTGTAAAACTTTTATGAATCAACTATTAAGTAAAATAGGTAAATTCTAAGAATAAAAATAATGAAATTTCAAATTTAAGCTTAATTTAAGCTATTGCAATAATATAAATTAATCTCCCCACATTACGGCCATAATATGATTAAATATATGGTTTTCATGATTTAAATTACATAATTCAATAAATGTCATACACTGAGATCATTGGTTAATCAAAAAGAGCTGGCATGATAAAACATACTTAATATTTTTCTACTGCTTAACCATGCTATTAGTAAAGTTTTATTTTCTAACAGTAAATTTAAATACATTTTTTAGACTTAAATGGAGAACATACATGAAAGTTAGGCCATTAATGCTATAGCAACAACATTCTTCACTGACAAAACAACAATAAGTTCATGCATTCCTAACTTGGATAAAAATATGCAGAAACATGAAACATTGGTTCAAGGTTTTTGAATAACACCAAAACAGTTTTTCATTATTTGCAGGGGAGTATAAAAGCGTCTAGTAAATACTTTTAAGCTAAAACTACTTTCATTACATTAGGTAAATGTACTGGCATGTACTTTTTCAACATTGATGAGAAAATACTCATAAATGGTATCATATATTAGCATCAAATTCAGGAACTGCTCCAGAATTATGATTTTAAATAATATAAGTATCATTAAATTAAGTATTGCTGAATTTATCTAGGTCTATCTCTACACACAAATAATTTCTATTACTGACATGGTATGAGCTTAAATATTACAGGAACAAATACTAATATAATAAATTATTTAATAAACCAGCTCATTAACATCTAGCTAAAAGTAATCAGCAACTGATTAACAATGAAGATTAATTAGGATAAGGAACACAAAATTCAAAGTAACTGCAACGATATGAAGATAACAATTATATTTGTAATCCAAAAAAGCAACTAGGGAAATAATTGTCCTGATGAATTTAACATATTAAGTTAAACTTTTTTTGATTAAACACAGCAATAAACCAAACTCTATATTCTGGTAGAGGAACGAAAATTGCAACTGGTCAATTGTTCAGCACTCCTTTAATGGGTCAAGCTGGAGTACACTTCATAACTTTTTCATTATTGTTTTGTAAGTGCTACCCCAGATGTAATGAATCTTTCTATCATTCAAAGGTATTTTAAGCACATATATCACATCTACTACCCACACAGAATGGAACCTAACAATATTATTTTTCCTAATAAGGTTAAGCATATTCTAAGGATGCAGTTTTACTGGGGCGTAAAGTAACTAACGTAACACTGTAAAGTTAAAATTTTAAAAAAATTTCCAGCAAAAGTTAGAAAATACAATCATAAATCACATATTGCTTTACCTTGTGACCTCATTAAAGACAAAGATACCTAATTAAATTTGTTTCCATCAAAACATATTGCTTTACATTTACATCACCTCTAATTTCTGGATAGCTCACACATCACTAAGTTGTGCATTTGACATTGGCAAGAGTGGTTTCCCATTTGATTCCTGATTTACTCAGCTTTGTGAGTCTGGGTAGCTACCAAAATTATAAGGTAGTGGGACCAGTCTCAGTAAGAAATCAATATGTATCAATAGATGGAATTAGAGCACTTGTGATGACCACATGCCCCAACAATAATGCTGTCTTACCTTGTCCTTTAAGAATTGTTGCAAGGATTTATTTCTATGTACACTTCTTACAGTACAGCAACATTTTATCAAAAATAAAATTTATCTAAGGATTTGGTAGCTTTACCTATGTGAACATATTCTTGATGCTGGTAGATAAACACGAATTATACATATGTCTTCAATTGTATAAGGCAAGATCAGATAGAAGGAATGTCTGAATTTTCAATACCTCAAAATTCTTTTGATTTGATATATTCTTTTCTTAGCTTACTTGAACAGTTTTCACCACTAATGGTGGTTTCCTTATCCATACTATCTGCAACAAATATCACCACCTGATATATGAAATCATTTACCTTCATTAAAATAAAATAACTTTTAAATTTACGAGAAGAACTATGAAACAAACCTATTTGGCCAGAAAGCATTCTAAATAAAAAGCTTAAGTTAGTTGAACTCACATGGTTCCTATTTGTTAAATATAATACCAACTTCTTTTTCATTCAGCTTCAAAACATGAAATATACTAGTATACATGAAACTTTCTCCAATAACATTGAAATAAAAACAGAATAAAAAAAATGATATCTTACTGAAACACAATTTGTCTAAATTTAAACTATGAAGACGAAAACCAGCATTTCATTAAAACTAATAATATTTTAAAATTAGAATCTCTAACATCCTAATCACATTCTACTCCATAAAACAGAGAGAATAAATGATCTAATAATTCATTTATAGGGAGTTTTCATAAAAGAGACATACCTTAGTCACAACAACAACGACATCAAGGCCAAGGTTCCTTGTAAGTACCCCCTGTCCCAAAGGAAGACCATCCATGAGATTATTTGGGTCACCATCTATTCCTGTTGAAGGATCAAGGTCATCTAAGTTCCTTGAGGTCCTTCTCAGAGGAGAACCAGGCTCTAGTTCATCTCCTGGCTCAATGTAGTCCTGCCACTTTCGAGCATCTGAAGACAAAGCAGCATATTGTTAATCACAACATATTTTATGGAGAATGCAAGCAGTTATAAGAAATATGAACATCTATCTAGAACAGCTGTCTCTTTTCTTTCCATAAGGTACAGGTTGATATGAAATTACAGTATGAGGGAAAGGTCTATTGTGCTAAGGTAACTGTAAACGAGGGTCATCACTTCTTCAAAATAAATTTGTAAATTATCCATCAATATCATTATTTAAATTATTATGTAAATTATTAATCAACATCAAAATCATTTAAAAAATACACTATAAAATTAAACCATTTTCCATAAGACAAACAATTCCATGCACACATCCTAAGAAAGATACTATGAATTCAGCCAAATATATTTCAGTAAACCTCAAACTAAAATTTTTTATCAAGATTTACTTTTTTCCTCCTGAGGACTAAGAATGAATAAAGAGGATCTTTCAGCTTAAGAGCTGAGCAATAGGAGTCGATGAAAAAATGTTATCAAACTGATTTTTTGCGTTCTGTGAGATGCAACAGTTAAATGTCACAGGATGATTAATGTTGTTGGAAAAAGTATTCTAATGGAAAACAGAGAGATTGAGCCCACTAAAATGGTATACTTCCAACCAAAAAACCTGCAGAAAATCATTAGAAGATAGATGTTTCTAGTAAAAAATCAGTGGAGAGTAGTCATGCTTAATTTTGTTATACATTTCAGCATTTAATTCAATGAATAAACTAGAAATAAAAATGCAATAATTTACAATGTTTTGCAATTAAAGACCATAACAAATAAATGAGGCATAACATTTCTATAAGGTGATGAGTAGATAACTCCAACAAGACCAGAAGTCAACATAAAGTGAATAGAGTAAAAATATCCCTCGCTCATCATAAGGATTATTTAAACAAACTTGAAATTGAGTTTTTACTTATGAAGACCTATGAACTCTCGAATATTTACGACAGCAAATAATAGATTAGAACGATGAGAATTGATGATGATAATGAGCTATACTCACAGGTTTGTTTGTGTTCCTGTACTGTATCAGCTGATAGATTCAGTTTGTCTAAATGATCCTGCAAAACTGACGCCCATGACTGCAGCTGATCCAGTATTCCCCATGGAGTGGTCATCGCAACCGTAAACATAACCAATGTATGTGGATATGTTTCTTCGGAAAGTGCAAAACGTAGTAGATGTGAATGGGCTGGGTCACCATCTAGTACCCAAACACTTAACCTGGTATGATCTGGTTTAAAAGACAATAGAATCACGTATATTTCGAGCATAAAAACTTTTAATTGACGAGAAGAATTATTATTGAATTAAATTACTATAGTGTCATTTAATACATATATTTGTTAAAATGTCATTCATTTAGAACTTCAGAGAACTAATTTTCACATTGAATGACAGAAAATAGATGTTTTAATCTTCAAACTGAGGCCCATTATGTTAACAAAACAACTGTCGACTGAATAATAGTCAACAGAAGACATCAGTTTCCCTTAGCTTAAGCACTTACCATCTCTATATTCGTCTCTAACGTCGATGTATCCATATTCCAATCCAGATCCTTTCTTAGGATCTTCCACTCCCTGTAACTTTGCTATGAGTGTTGTTTTTCCAGATTCATTATCACCTGAAATATTGTCGTGATTACCAATATTTGCACTTTTCACAGCATATCCTTCTACAGTCTAACACAAATAAGTAATGCATCTTACCTAACACTAAGACTGATTTACAGGATGGGAGTTTTGTACTTCCTCTTGCTTGAACCTCACCCAGTATCGAAGCCCTGTCATTCGAAAAAAAACTTTAGTTCATGACCTGAATAATAAGTGTAAGAATCTTATGCACTAAGGAAATTAATCACCGAAATAACAACTGATAATAGAACATACACTGATTTGGGGTAAAACTCAATGACATATGAAACATCCACGAGTTCACTTTTACCACAACCATAAATATATACATTTCTTGTTATGTCATAACGCCCCCTTGATAGGAAGATGAAACTTAAATAATAAGACATTAAACTAATAATGCGAATAAAAATAATACGCTGCAATAGCGATTAAAATCATCGTAGGTAGTTGTGTCAAACGTTATAGAGTAATAACTTTTGATGTGAACTTGAAACCAATTCCACGAAAGAGGAACCTTGAAGAAACGATTATTTATTAAGGAGTTTCAGTTTTAATCTTCCGAAATATAATAAAACGCACCATAAGTTTTCCTTACTATCCGGGCCATCCTTATTTTTCGAGGCTACCCCGGTCACCTCATCTTTCTCTAAGATCGGCGCCATCTTTGACAGTCAATACAGTGCCCCTGATGGTGGGCGGAAAAGTGCGTCAGCGTGAGTCACTGGTGATCGTGATTTTGCAAAGGAATGCTGGGTATAGGTTAATTTGCAATGAACATTTTCTTGTTAGAAGATTTTTAAAATTATGAAGTAAAAAGAAGGAATTCATCAGCAAATTACGGGTCTCCCTCTTTCCGGTCATGTGTTTGCAGAACGTTGATTGAGGAAGTACTATTCCGTTATTTTCGTACATATTAGGAATAGTGAATACGATTTATCTGAATTTTTCAAATGCAATCGTGGATAATGTGCAATTCTCTGCGCGTTTCAAAGACCTTGTGGAGTTGCAACTACGCAGATTAACAGAATTTATGAATTATAATTTCTAGGTGAGGTTGCGTAGCATTTGGGGAAATAAATTTTTTCACTCATTGAAAGTATTTACTCCCAAGGAATACGTTACCTGCATGAAAATAAAATACTTCCTGTTTTCTATTTATCAAAGGGTGTATTTCAAGGCTCTTAATTATTCAATATATCGAGCTTTTTTAAAAATGTGGAAATAATCCTCGTTTTTCTAGATTATCTTATGATTTTTACTATATACTGCCTTCGAGGGCAATGTTATTAAAAAGGAAACGTAATAATTAACGGAAAATTTAATTCTTCGAAATGATGAATATAATCCAATATTTGATGAGAATTTGAAAACCTTGGAAAAACTGGCAGTATTTCAACGAAGTGATGTTAATTTTGTCCTTTCCTTGTTTTGTTTACATACCATCATTATTATCTTTTTAGAGCTATTGTTGAGAAGAGGAAATATTTCGTTTTAGCTTTAGTGCATCATGCTTATATATGAACCAGTAAATATTCTCAAATTGAAAGAAACTCTGTCAAGTGATATTAGAGAAAACAGAATTTCTCGGCTACTACTAAGATCCAATGCACCTCTTATTTAATTCAAACTAGTACAGTCCACTTTTTGATTAACTTATCCATTTTTGGAAGAATTTCAAGCATACAGCGTATAATGTAGACTAGATGATATTATAATAACTTATCTTCAAATGAAGAATACAACCATTCATTTAAAGAGAAATTAATTTTTTATTAAAATTTACATTACTTCATCAGCTACATAGAATAGAAGTTTCAGGCTTAAAAGGTTCTGAAAAAATTTGTGATGGTCCAGGATGTATGATTCGAGCACTACCAAGGCATTCATCATTCAGGTAAAACACAGCATACTGAAAAGAATGATAAGAACTATGAAAATCAACTCACTTGAGTAAAAGATCACTTTAGCAATTTTATCAATAAAATGAGAAAAGCTGAAAACATGAAGCCACATACAATTGGAAAGCAACCAAGCATTTCAAAAATCCAGAGAAATACAACCCCACTAGATCATTGCTATCAAAAAGTAACTAATCAAGTGAAAAATTATGAGTAACAACTAAAAATTACAAAATTGTCTAAGGTAAAAATCACTATTTCAAATTATTAAAAACAATCTCAAATTCCCATCCTAAATAAAAGCTAATTCCTTCTAATTATGCAAATGTGGCACAGGTGAAAAACCTAGGATATTGATTTTCTTAAGGTCAATGACTGATGACTATGAGAAAAGGCATCTCCATTAAAAATTAACCAGCATTTTGCACCTTAAACACAGCACAAGTGAAAGGAAATGTGATAAAGCTTTATTTACTGCATATCAAGGACAAAAAATCACCAAAAGGCACATATTTTTTTTTGCCCTTTAAGTTTTTTGAAATTAGCATTGTATATGTAATCAGAGACACTACTGTAACTTTTAAATGAGGAAAATATATTTTGGAAACATAAAAGAGAATTAAAAATAATGATCTGACAAACCCATGAATTAACTTAGGTAATTTATTTGTCATAATAACCATATAAGGTAGAACTTTACTTATGCATTTACCTGACCAGGTGTGATGGCACGCAAAGGTTTTGCTAAACGCACAACCAATTTTCCAGTTTCTGTTAGGCAAATTTTACACTGTAACAGACGATGAGTATGCTGAAATCTAAAATGGCAGTCTAAAATACCATCCTCATCTAAAGGAAATGGAACTGAGTGAATCCAATGAGGTCTGTCAGTAAAAACTAGGTCAGTATAGAGTGCAGGGTGGTCTGTGCCAGGAGCCTGAAATGTTTTAATATTTAATTTAAGTGAGGGAAAATCATCATCAGTAAATTAAAGGACCAGTCTGAAAAGTTACAATACAATACATTCACCAACTATAAGTGTTGTATTCTATTTATTTTAAACAATTATCATCAGCAAACTTACACAAAATTATGATTTCTGTCAAATAAAATTAAAGAACTACTGAAATATTGAAAATGGAGTCAACATTGTTTCATGATACTTATTTAAAAGAAACTAATTTTTGCCAGTCAATTACTAAAATGGTACACACTAAGACACCAAAGTTTAATAAATTTAAAACAAAAATTGATCTTTTATCTATAATAATGAAATATCTCTTACTAAAAAAATATTAACCCATGCAAAGTAACTTCAAGTAGTGACCTTGGTCTCAAATAATTATGTAGCACATGCTGGGAAAAGCAATGGCATTAGTTAAGAGGTTCAGTAAATTATTTCTTAAAAACAGAACAATCTGCCATACTTTTATAGAATTTATTATGCATGAAGAACTTCAAAAATCTCAGTAAAATTTAATTATTAGAATTTGATGTACTCAAAATTATTTCCAATTATATCACAAACTTTTCTATCACCAGGAAATACCTCATTTGTTCTTATTAAATATGTTACCAAAGGTTACATTTTTATAAAATTCATTTGATATCATCAAATTGGTGGTATATTTAAGCACAACTTTACCTCCTAAATGATAAATCAGTTACAAAATCATTCTATGAAAAATTTCTGCATGTGAAAATTACTTGCAAAGCTAAATTTTTGCTGAACTCCATGTTTTTTTTCACTTCCTCAACCTACTTCTCTCTCCTTACTCAGCACAATCATCTTCAGCAAATTCTTTGGCATACTTCCAACACTCCAAACACTAAAATCCAAGTCACAACTTGAAACTAATTCACTTAAACATTGATTTATAGTTTACACCTACCACAAGGATGTCCTGATTCTTTGTGTCCTTTTCAACAACATAGTAAGGTTTTGGACAACCTCCAATTCGGCACCGCTGTCCAACTGTCCACTGGTGGACACCTTCATGTCTTCCAACTACCTGACCATTTTCAATATCTACAAAATTCCCTGGCCGAGCTGAAATATACTGCAATGTTCATAATTATGAAACAATGAATTGATGCCATTCTTGCATTCATTCTAAAGGTAAATATTAATCGATTCAAAAAAGATTTGTCACTATACCTCAGAAATGAAATCTTGGAAGTTTCTTGAACCTATAAAGCAAATACCCATGCTTTCTTTCTTTTTCAGGATTTGCTTCAAATTAATAGCTTCAGCAATTTTTTTCACATCTGATTTTTTCATACCGCCTATAGGAAACATTGTCCTCTGAAGAGCATTCTGAGATATTTGGCTGAGGAAAAATGTCTGGTCCTTCAATGAATCTTTGGCTTTGAGCAAATGAACTCCTGTTGATGATGACACAACTATTAACAGTCTAATTTAAATCAATAATTAATTTACTAACAGCAATAATTTCTGAGTAAAGTGATTACCTTTGTCAGTGTCATATTTTTCTAGGTATCTACCAAAACTTGTTTGTGCATAATGTCCTGTTGATATACAATCAGCCCCTTGATCTTCAAAAGCATGCTTCAGAAATAGATCAAACTTAATTTTTTTATTACAGAGTATGTCAGGATTTGGAGTCCATCCTGATTCGTACTCATCTATGAGATTACTAAAAAAAAATATTTTTTTTTCAGTTAAAGTAAGAATGGATCAAAATCACCAAATATCTGTAATGATTACATATAATTTATTAGTATAACATGTATTATATTAAAAGAAACTGTCACAATTTATCCAAAAAAATATATTTCAAATAACAATATCATAGAATTGCCTAAAATATTAATTTTATATACAGAAAAGCTTGGGCATGTCTTCCATCATCATATTTTGACATCAAAAGATAGATATTCAAGATTTATCTTAGCCACAAATTTCAAATAATATTGAGTATCATGCACGAAGAACTGAATTTTTAATAAAGCGGGTTTTACTATCAAGTATCAATTGCTTGAGTTCTACGTGGATTGTCCAGCTAATTTAATAAAGAAGGCATATATCTGCTGCTATCCTTCCAGACAATTGAGACCCCCAAATTGATCTAAATAATAACTGATCCTAAAAGGACTACGGTTTCCTTGGTGAATAGATGAAATAATCAAGAAGTGTCTTGGAGAATGTAAAAATTGAAGGTCTATAAATTGTGGTAATTCATTGGCACAAGCAGAGAAATAATAATTTTGAATTCACAGTGAATTTAGCACTTTCACTAAGCCGATCAGCATTGAAGGTGGGAGAAAACTACTGATAACAAAAAGATGCATGAGGCTCAATGACACAAGAAATTCATTGAAGATTACAAATTTTTCTGGCACCCTGAATGTGGGTAAGGAGCTAAACTTTTTAAAACTTGAAGGACATGAAAGCCATTATATAATGCTAAGTATGTAAACAGTGATAGCCAACAGCCAGTAGAGTGAACTTCACAAGGATAGTGCTACTGGTTAATTATTTAGATGAATTTTGCTTATAAACTCTTATGCATTATTTCATAGCAATTAAAATGAATATACCAATTAAAGTTTAAATTAAAATAGCTTACCTAAAAACTTCAACCCAATATTCTTTCACAAAATTTACAACATGAAACGGAATTCCTATTTTATTACATATCCACTCTGCATCAGCAATATCATTTTGCGCTGTGCATATTCCTTTTTCATTGACTAAATCCCAATTTTGCATAAATACTCCAACTACTTCATAACCTATAAGGAATAAATTAATCTATAGTCATCTAATAAAAATTTACATTTTAATCCACAGTACAGAGATTAAAAATATGAAAACTGAATATTAGGATAGGGATACTGAATGATAGGACGAGGATGTTTGAAATATAATTCACCAAAATAATTTTATACAATCAAAATTATCTAATTCACCATCAACTAGGAAATGACATTTTGAGATAAGCAAGATAGCTGTTCAACAAGCAAGCAAGTGCTCAGGGACATATGAAAGTTTTCATAAAATATACATATATGGAAGTTAAAATGTGAAGGACTGTAAAATATTGGTACATGGCTGTCCAACCTTCATACATTTACAGTCCCTCATTCTTCAGTATTTATAGATACCCTCTTAGGATGTCATCTACAAAGTTCTACTAGCTTTTTCTCAACATTCCTCTTCTTTGGAGATTACTCAGACTTTCATTATGTTATTTGATGGTCGGAGTTTCATTAACGTCCAAAATAAAGGGACCCCTTGCAATTACTCACCCAGACTTTATTTCAATCACATTCATTCATTTTCTGCTAATTCTGCCTACATCTTTATTCCATCCCTGCAACACTTAATTTATTTTCACTGCATTCTGTTCAGAGAAAATCTTTTGAAGATCATAAATTTTAATACCATACAATGAGGTATATGAAGGTACTTTTATACAAGCTTTTACGATTCTTTAAACTATTCCTCGTGCTCCTAGGGTACTGAATCTTTGATAGGAAAACATATAAATATTCTACTAACTCGTAATTCTTTATCTGACTTCAATAACATGAAAATTTGATAAACTGGTGATAGCAGTAAAAATGTTTTCATTAATAACTATTTTTAATCCCAAAACTCTCATCGTAAATAATTAGGTAATGTCATCATTCTCCGACACAAGATCACAAAAATAAGAGGAAAAACTATTAAATCAAATATCGCCTTTTTACAAATTGAATAATATTCCGGGAAGAAAACCAAATAATCCCATCGAACTAATTTACCTTTGTTTTTTAATAAATATGTAGAGACTGCGCTGTCGACACCACCAGAAACAGCCGATATTACTTTCTTTATAGTTTTCATTAAACAGAAGTCTCCAAATAGTTAGCATACCATATTATCAAGTGAAACGGACGAAAAGGTTATTAAATGTTTCACTAGTCTCACTTTTACTTCGAAACTTGCTCTGCTGCCCTTCGGAAAATTCGCGCGTCGTGCGCTTTCTTTTCAAGAACGTTTTTTCGAACTTCTCAGAGCGAATAAGAAGTGGATATTTTTTAGTGTATTAAGACTTAATATACTAAAAAATGAATGAATTTAGAAGATTTTCGCATAATAAAAAATATTTTTAACGTAGATGTCATCAAAATGCAGAATAAAATGCCAGGTGTTGAATCATGCTAGTCGGCAGACTACTTAAACCGAAACGTATATTCATTTTTAAGGTAATAATACAGCTATGCGAGGAAATTAAAATATTGCCGAAATGAATAGAAAATTCACCTTATGATAGTGTTTTCCAAGTTTAATGTTTTATATTTCAAAAACTACTATATCGTAGTATTTCCGCGAACTAAATCATTTCTTAAGAATATTGTTATTTCCTTAACTTGAGAAAAGAAAGATCGGTTTTCTTCATCTTCGCACTACAAAGTAATCTATGAAAATGATTTGCATAATACATAGATATGCTTCCGGCCATTATGTACGATAGTGGGTGCAGTTCACCTCCCCCCTCCACGGAAATGCCATGAGGATATTAATTATAATTCATAGTAAAAAATTCAACGGGTTCTCACGAATAATTAACTCTCATAGAAAGAAAAGAAATAGACATAGGCTATCAGAAATGGCAAGAAAATAGAGATTAGTCTTAGATTTTTTCTTCCTAACATTGGTTTGATGGGAAATGTGCGCCACGGATTGCATCAAGTTCAATTCAAATGTTTATACTGACATTAGGAAAATAAAAAACTGATATCATTTGCGTAGGTAAATAAAAATTGAGTAATGATTTATTGTCGACGGTAGCGTTGGCTCCATGTATTATTCACAAATAAATTACTTTCCCCCATACTTCAATCTGCTGAAGTGAAACGAGCTCCAATACTAAGCATATATTGTAAGTTTTGAGGTCACGTTTGCTTTGAATGTGCGATATTTCTATTAGTAATTAGGTCCTCTTTCTGAGAGCCATTTCAAAGGTACCTTAAAGGATAAACCCCCTTGGTATCAAGTCAACTATCCAAGCTTCCTTGCTACTTTTCAGTTGACTGTTTTAATTGCATCAATATTAGTTGTTAGACAAAGGTAAAAAGTTCAAAGAATAAATCACTATTTCTAATGTAATAAGGAAGGGAGAGCGAAGTGGCAATGAATGTACAAAAGCTACAGATTCAACATTAGCGTTACTTAAAGCATTTACAACTATCTCAGAGAATATATGTCTTTCAATAAGCAAATCTTCACAAATTAAAATTTTTAATAAAAATAAATTTATACGCTCAATTACATACATATTTTCAAACATGAAATACATTACAGGAAATTTTGTTAAGTATTTCAAAAAAGTTGCAGAGTCCCTCTTGCATAAAAGAACCATACCAACAGTGCTATGCTTGTATCATTGCGGATTTCCCACCAATGTCCTTTCCTGAGACACCAGAAAATGTTTCTTTTCCCCTTGCATCCAGGGGGTCTCTCCTACACCTCTGCATAATGTACATGATTTTAGTAATTTTAGCTGACAAAGAATCTTTAACAAAATAAAAAGCAACAGAAAACAGTGATTTGAAGTGAAAATATACAAAATTAGTTCAAAGAACCAATCATACTGATGGAGCTGTCTTTTTCTCTACTCCTTGTCTTCTTTAAAGTGAACATCAACATGAAAGTTCGACACACTTTCAAAATATTACGCCAGAACATAGTTTGCCTTGCAGTGCCCTGCAAAATAAAAAATTACCAATAATTTTTAACATACAGTAGAGCTATAAAAGGTCAGACATGTAATTTCTCTCACTTATAGAATCATCTCACATTATGAAAATACATATGTATTTGCAACAACTTGGCATTAGGTTTGCTGGCATGTGAAGCATCATCACAGCATTAAAGCACATCAAGAAAGTTATAAATAATAATGATATATATTTAGAATTTTCTCTAGTCCAATAGATATCAAAGTTCAAAGATATGTATAAAGCATCAGAAAATCTCAAGTTCTTCCAGCCACGCCATGGTTTTAGCAAAAAATCATGACTTTTCTACCATAAAAATTCCTTATTAAGTTCTAACAGTCTTCGAGGACAATGTCATTTCTATCACTAGAAAATATTACTCATTACATACTGCATTATGTTCAATTAAAGAGGACTGAAATAGAATATGCAAGTATTTTATAATACTTAAATGTTCCACCATTTTTCCTATAAAAAATTTTGTAATAACTTTTCAATGGAAAATAAATTATCATATTGGGATTGCTCTTCTTCAAACTTATGAGCCATATTTTACAGTTGGTCATGCCATGTTTAGTGGCTTTGGAGTAATTCCATTTAACTTCTAAGAGGATGTATGCTTGATTTTTATGATTTTGATGCAGTAAGTGACTTTGTAACATGCACTTTAGATATATTGCATTCTTACCAATAAATTCAGAAACAGGGTCATTATCTCCATCAGATATCATGGTTCCAGTAATTTCCTCATTCTCAACCATTGGGAGGAAAAGCTGAACAAATTCTGGGCTGTATGGAGGGGAAATTGCTTCCAGAACCTATTACAATGTGAAAATATTAAAAGATTATAGACAATAGGATTAAAACAAACAGACACTTTCAAAGACAAAAATTTGAATGAAAAAATCTAGACATGACATACTGAAAGAAATCAAAACTTTCTCCAATATTGTTATAGTCATATACTTTTACCAACCTCAGTAACGAAGTATCTGATTAATGAAATATCAGTATCACCACGTTGCCAGCACTGCTTAACGTATTTGACTACAGGAACCACACAACCTCTGCTAAGTAGGTTCACCATTCTGTCCAGAAGCATCTTTCTCATTTCCAACTAAAAAAAGATAGTTTTGAAAATTTTCATGTTTAAATGCACAATATACATTAAGAGATCCTACACTAAAATTGCAAACTTGAACTGTAGATGAATGTGAATTTAGATCATGTTTTCACTCAGGAAATTCCCTTTTTTACAAAAAACATGCTATAACTCACCTGAACAAGAATCTCGAGTTCATCCTGCTTAGATTCAAATAGACAAACTAGTAAGGAAAGAACTTTTGGATGAAGGAGAGGATGGCAAGCTGCAACTTCATCTAACAGTGCCAGGTGAATGGGAGTATGTTCTGTACAAAGCTTAAAATAAGAGGGCTCTGTTACAGTTGACTCAACCCATCGAATCACTCCAACTGAGACAACAGGAAAGCTAGAATGTAAACATTTCATCTATTATGAATTGGTGAGAGAATAAATGCAGAACTATAAATTAACAATGTTGATATCTTAATTGCAAAATGAATTCAGATCCAAAGAGAAGTGTGAAAAGAATGAATCGACACATAGAGTATCTTACCGAATGCACTGATAAAGAGTAGATAGGTCGGCAATGAGCTCTGTTGATCCACGAGTAGAGCAGCAGACTGCATGGACTTTTTCTATAGCCTGTACAGTTGCTTTCAATTCTTCCTTTGAGGGGACATTTCCTCCCATTCGACGTCCTTGTCCCCCTTTTTGACCTATTATATTGGGAGGAATTACACTTTCTCATTTTCTCTCAACTGAAATAGCTATAAATATTTGACAACAAATTTGTGACTACTGGGTGTAATATCTTTCTCTTTAGATTGGAAGAAAATAACCATGCAACTTAAGTGATAATGGGCAGGTAATACAGTGTAACTCCCACTTTGATATAATTAAATATAAAGAGCAATAAAATTTATCATAACTCCCCTTGAATTCATTCTAAAATTTCACAATTTAAGAATTGACTTATCTATTAGTATCATAATTTTAAGCAGAAAATTTTGGATAAATAATAAAATTCAACATAAAAAGATTGAAACTCCAAACTTTCTAGAGAACCCAATATGCAGCTTATATTAATAATAATAATAAAATTTTTGTTGTTTTTTAGACATGCTTATATCATTTTGTTACCAAATTTTGTTTACCTTTTCCAGTATTTCCAGGTGTTTCACAGACACTAGCAGCATATGCAAGAAGGTACATGTACTTTGACTTATGTTCTGGGTTCAATTTCACTCCTGGTTTGAAAAGGGCATCCACTAACAGCTCTGAAAATTAAATAAGATAAAAATTCAAAGGGATTCAAAATTAATATAATATTTGATACATTTCCCATTGATTATTAGAGATTAGGTCTAGATGTTAATTGAATATGCCATAATAAAGCCAAGTTCTATTCCTCATGATTCATCTCATACACCATTAAATTTCAAACTGTTCCAAATATACAGGAAGAGATTAAACTTTTGAATATACTCTTATAATTTGATAATACTCTTTTCAAAATCATATTTAGATCACTTTAAAAGTTTGCAAATACTGGGTCAAACATAACTGTATGGATATAAGAAATGTACTTTTCATAGTATTATACCAACAATTTTTGAGAGAATTAAGTTCCTCTAAATTCCTCCTAAGAATGGTGAATGTATTTACAGGTTTAGTTGCAAAAAAAGAAGAATAAAGATTCAAAAGTCTAAAAAAAATTGTAAATATTTATTGTATATTACTAAAATACAAATTAATTTTATAGGAAAATAAAGCAAAAAACTTAATTACAAACCTAAAAACTGTGGATTACGTATAAGGTCTATTGGAGGTGGGTCCAATGCTGAGTAATTTCGGTAGAGAACAGTTATGTCTGCAGGATTGAGGGTGTTACGGGACAACATAGAGGTGAGAGCTTGGCAGGCTTGCGGGTAACCTGATGCTCCATTCAGTGCCATGGTGATTGGTGTGACATCATGCCGACTGTTGAAAGGAATATGTGATTATTAGCCATTAAAATAGAGAGATTGCCTTAAATTATACCAAGTAGACCTTTATGCAGAGAAAAGAGTATCTTTTGGCATGTTCAGGAAAGAAGTGCTCATTTAATATTTGCATGAATTTAAGTGAAACATTTCTCTTTTTACAAGTCTCTCTATTATTCAGTCTCTTGGTGAGCATCTTCAGTAACATTTGCTAGATTTTAGTATGATTTAATAAAATGTAATAACAATGAATATGAAAGAATGAGGTAAATTAAGGATCATAACAGCAAACAAATACCTTATAATTCATAAACTATGCGAGGAGGAAATACACTCACTTCTTTTGGGCACATCTTGTGATTTCCTGAGACAGTCTTTTCATATTTGAACCGCCTTTACTTTCTTGAGCTAACACTTGCAAAAGAACTTGACTGTATACATATGTATGTTGACCATGACATACCATTTTCTGTAAGAAGAGATTTTTGAGAATTAAAACAAAATGAATAAAGAAATATAAATCCTACAAATTCATAAAACCAAGCCAATTTCAAGAAAATGGGTCAGTAAATCTAGGAAAGATAAAATTAACAAAGAAATAATCATACACAATATTTAAAGAAAATTACATACACCCCTTTCCCACTTATACAAAATATGATCAATATTCATAGCCTTCAATAGATGATATAATATTGTAACTGAATAGTTATATAAAAATCCATCTTTATATCACATACCTATATAAGAGAATTAAAAGAAGAAACTGCTTTCATTTATAAAATGAGGTATGAGGAATCAGTAAAAGCATTAAAAGAAGTCCCTATTCATTTTTTCATTTCAAACAACCTAAAGACATCTTCTATACATTAATGGAGGCTAAATATACATTTAAAGCACAATCAATTTCAAAGAACACAAGCAGAATACAAACATTTGAGCCTGAGTATTCTGGAGAGTGTGATAAGGATACCCAGTCAGATATTTGTTTTAGGCATGAACCTAGAGAGAACATAAAATAAAAGGGTTTTATTTGGGGGAAGTAAAATTACTCTTTTCATTACCACCCTTTACCTACCCTACCCTTCCTACTGCCCTTTTCATCAAACTGAGTTTTTGAAAGAAATGTTTCAAAAATTCTTCTTTATGAGGATAAATCACTAATATCAAGATATGAAAATGCCATAATGCCATGCAAAATATCATTTATTTGAAGATAGTGGGTGTGATACTACTGTAAAATTAACCTTCAGTCTAATTGTGGAGGAATAAAATTAACATCCTGATCATTTCATTCACATGAGCATTTGACTGATTAAAAAACTGATCACATTATGAAGGAAAGAAAATTATCATTTCAATTAATGTTTGACAAAATAAAATTAGCTGAACTAATCATGGCATCAAATATGATAAAAACTTTTATTCATGTTACTATTCATTACTTTTATTTGTATGTATCCAAGGGTTGAGGAACGTATCCAATACAGAAAATCTTATTGTTTCTTGGGTAAAAGGAATGATAACTCATAGCTAAAATTTCTTTTTTATCTTTTGGTTTGTCCAACCAAAATACCTTACTTTTCATTTTCACATATTCATATAAGAATTGGTAATGTAAGATTATAATATAATATTGAAGCTACCAATAAAATGATCGTTTATTTACATGAAATGTATCAGTGCAATTAGAATCATTGTAAGTAAAGAGGTATGCTAGTCAGTGATGAAATTCAGCTTTAAAAGTTGTGCAAATCAGTTCTATAATAGAATATCTTGAGTTCACTGAACTAGTTCCTAAATCTATTTAATTATAAATAGTTCCAAACGCAGCCATGACTGGCAACTTACATTGGACACATTAAATCCCTTACAATTATAATATACCTTTACAATGTGCAATTACAAAATTTCATTGTCATTTCATTTTAAATTTTTGTAAACAAGTTTTCAAACTAGTAGAGAAAATGTAATGTTTCACACGATGGTGATAGATTACATACTTCTTAAGGATAAGAATTTGCTCTAAAAATTTTTGAATCCTACCACTCAGGCTAATAAATGTATTTGTAATAAAGCAAGGCATAGATAACAACCATAATGCCCTCAACAACCTATAATAAAAAAGCTAATTCTGAATTATCACTATCTGTGCCTTACCACCTTTAGACTTTATTGAGAACCTCTTAAACTTAAAAGATATTATTTAGAGAAATTGAAAGATGTTAGACACATTTAGACTTACAGCACATTCTTCAATACTTGTTTGCCAATCATCACCACTTTGAAGGAAACCAGAAATGGCAGTCTTAAGGACTCTGGAAAACACCTCTATTTGCTGAGCAGCTGTTGATATACTAGTAATTTCTCCTTGGAAGCCAGCATCTGAGATGAGCTAAAACACAAAATAGGGAAATTTCTAGCAAATAGAAAGATATTATCTCATAAATTCAATTAAATATGCTGGTGTGTTAATTACTATTATTTTTCATTATTAGATTATGAGTATAATTACTGTAAATTATTAGACTAAGAAGCTCAATAACTTCATACAGCTTGGGTATCCTTTATCTGAAATGCTTGGGACTGAGATAGTTACAAGAAAAGTTGGAATTTGTTGGACTTTGGATAACATGATTTGGTGTAGTTTCACCAGTACTTTTTTTAATTTGACAATCTTAAGTATTATGCTAAGGTAATTAAAATGCAAAGAGAAGTAATATTCTGACAATGAGTTATTTCTGAGAAAATAATTTTTAAGAATATAAAAACCTTCATAAAATCTTACTTTAGTGACTGGTATTTTAGATGTCAAAACTCATACTATGATCTAAAAGGGAAATTAATTAAACAATCGATATAGAAAATTCAGCACAAAGCTATGATATTTAAGAAAAATATAACTTCAGGATCAAGGTATTATTTTGCCTAATCACTGTAACACTGTACACAACATCTGAGAAACAAAATACCAAAAAAATTTTTAGGGATTATATTTGCTGAAATCAAAAGGATTAAAAATTTGGAGAGATATTTCATAAAGGCAATCAATTTCACATCATAATCAAATTTTAAAAATATAATATCCAGCAAAATCTTGTGATAACCTGCTATATGCTAAAATGCAGTTGTCTTTAATTGAAAGTAATGATTAAGATTATACAGATCTATTATAGAATTCATTGAGCTCTCTTGATTATGATAGAGATTACATAAAATTAAACATATTAGAACATTCCAATCACAATTTATCTTAAAACTGCCAACATTTCTACAGCATTAATACCTTTATAGTGAAGTTGAGCATAAGACAATCAGGATACTCTTCTGCCAATCGATAAATAAGAGAGCGCCAAGTAGGATGTTCAATCATTTCAGTCAGCCAACCAGGAGTCTAGAAAAGTATGAAATGGATCAAAAATTGAAATACTTATGAAAATTTAGAGTACAGATAATCCATAGCAGATCACTATGAAGTGAAATAGAGATTTTCAGAAATATAAATCTTAGGACGCTACTTTCGTTAAGTTTTTTTCCAACATTTCAGGAAAATTTTAAGAGATCCTAAAAGCAAACTCAAACCAAAAAGACTGAACATGTTTTTAAATGCATCAATAAGGTAGTAACAAATGATATGCATTAATCCTAGGAAATAAATGGAAGATACTCACTTCACCTTCCTCTGAAAAAATAGTATCAGCCTTTTTTGGATCAAATGTTTTCAAAATCATATCTTTCAAATGATTTTCTACCATTGCTTGAACATCGGTGACTTTTACTCCTAAAATAAAATTACATATTGATTAAGGCATCAGATTTTAATGGTCACAAAGATCAAAATCTGTAGATTGACTTACCTCCTAGAATAAGCCACTCTGCTAGTAGATTGGCCATCTGAGCAACAGCAGTGTAGTTCTGAGAAAGAAGCTCGATAACTTGCTCTGGACTTCCACCAGCCTGAAAATATCTTTGTAAAGAAACAAAAGTCATAAATAATAAGGTTATAAGTAAATAATGCACTATCTAGTTAACATCGTTAGAAAAAGAATAGGAAAATTTCTGAAGTTTTTCAGTTAAAATTAGCGTGCCTTGTTTGTGATATCATGATAATATAAAGCACTAAGTATACATGCTACAAAACTTTTCAGTTTTTGTGCGCTAGCTTGCAAAACCTGGTGAATTTGATGTCGTAATGCAATTAACAGAGTCCCAATTACCTTTTCAGCTGTGCAAATATGCCGGGCTCCATTATGTAGTCAGGAGTATTGAATTTATGTAAACATTCCTTCAGAACCTCTTGAGGATTTTCGTTGGAATCTTCTCCACCATCAGACTATAGAGATAATGAATATACATTAGAAAGAGACTTAAAAGATCTTAAAGAAAAGAGACTCTCAATAAACAACAAAGTTAAAAACTCTAACTTACATCCCCATCCATTCCATCTCCATCCCATTGTTTTTCATCGTATTCTTCCATCGTGACTTGCAGTATCTCTTTCTAATACATCAATAAATTATAGAACATTATTTAATTTTAATTAAATATTAAATTAGACAGCAGTTTCAAAACGCATCAAGTTTGGAATAAAATATTACCTGATCCAAACAAAGCTAGATAACACTTTCTTCAACCAAGTCAGTATCTACAGATTATCGAAAGTCGTTTCACTATTAAAATAGGACCAAAGTTTTTCAGAGAGAGACATCCTAAATAATAAACACCGTCCAAATATTGCTACTAATGTTGAAAAGACAGTGAAAACATCTTAATACTGAAAGTCAGCTTTGACAACTCAGAGCCATTCCTAAAACTGTATCACTAAATTGTATGCTTAATCCTTCAATTAAAATTTATACCAATGAATATCTAAGGAAAAATAGTTGGTTATTAATATCGTATTTTTTCGACTTTTGCAAATGTTTACGAATGATTATCAGCACCACCTTTCGACCAAGATTGAAAATTTTCAGCTGTTTCAATACGCACCGAGAACTTGGCGCGATAACTCGCGTAAGGTGAAGTCCATAGTTCAATCCTCCATGTCAAATAGTTCGTGTCCATTAAGTACGTTTATTCAAAAATAATTCAAAGTTTGCATTATTTCAACCTACTTTTGCATAATACTAAATATTCTGTATTTTTTGATCGTTTATATTACGTTATTTTTTTTTCTGCAGGTCTGTAGAAGTAAGTGATATTCTTGCGCCGTAGTACATGTGGGACGATTGCCGGTTGATTAGTATCGTACTCTATTGAATTATTCAATTTTCGTTGAAACTACGTTAGAAATAGAAATAAAATGAACCCGGAGGCTACGCTTCAATTAATACAGATATTAGAAAAAACTGTTTCTCTAGGTAAGTGTAAATGAGAAGAAAATCAATGGAAACTGGTTTCATTGTTTGAACTTGAGATTCGTTACATCCTCTTTGCCAATTTTACGTTTAGTTTGACTTTCTGTGATATTAATTTTAATTCGGACTTAGTTTTGTCGAATAATACCATTCTTGCCTGCTTAACTTAAGGTAATTTGATTTTCCTATCTTAGATGGTAACAAAACTTGGTGTGCACATGCATCGATAGTAAGTGTAGTCTCGTATCCATTGACGAAAGAGACTGCTTTTCATCATTTGTTCAATAATTTCTACGTTTTATCTAAAATTATGTCGGAAAATTTAGATTTTTCACCCCTAAATTGATACCATCTTGGTGAAGACTTGCGTTCTACGTAAGCAGGCACCCTTTTCGAAATTTATCAATTTTAACTCTTAATTCTATTATTAATTTAATAATTTCAGATAAAAATGAATTGGAAGCAGCGAAGAACTTCCTCGAGCAAGCGGCACAAAATAATTTGGTGAGTCATCGGTTCTCTAATGAAGTGTTTCACATCCTTCGTAGCTGATCCTTCACAGCTTTTTCGAGAACTGTAAAATATTTTACGTAGTAACTTTTACTTTAGCACCAAAATTCCAGTTAATATTTTTCGTATATGCCATCTAAAGTGTAAGTTCTATATATTACAAGCTGGTTTATGCTTCAGCACACATTGATTGAAAGACTGTATTTATTTGGAATACTTGTAACATTTTCAGCCGGAGTATGTCAAGACATTGTCTGATATCCTTCACCATGGCGGAAATTCTCCAGTTGCACGGATGGCAGCTGCCCTTCAGCTGAAGAATACATTAGTATCCAAAGATGCGGCCATAAAGGCTCAGTATCAGCAACGATGGCTAGCATTTCCAGAAGACATCCGTGCTTACGTTAAAAAGAACGTAAGTGAATTTTTCCGTTTATTTAGTTTATATCCTATTGAAATGTTGATATTCAGTTCATTGTATGTGTAAATGTTTATTCTGCCAACGAACGTATGCCAATTAATTTTTCGAAAATCTCTACAGATTCTGAGCTCGCTAGGAACTGAAAATAACCGTCCAAGCTCTGCAGCACAATGTGTTGCATATGTAGCTGTAGCAGAACTGCCAGTTGGTCAGTGGCCCGAGCTCATTTCAGTTTTGGTTAACAATGTCGTTGGCCCTAACAGCACGGAAATGATGAAGGAAGCAACTCTGGAAGCTATAGGATATATTTGTCAGGAAATTGTAAGTTACTTCAATGGGTAGTTCAAACATTTTTTGAAACATCTGTCAGTAACATTCTTTGTGAAGAGAGTTGAGGGTGTCTACGACTTTTGGACTGGAGTGGTTCTTTTTACCATGATGACTTTTTTAATATGCAAATTTTGGAATTACTTATGAAAAGTCACTGCGACTGCTAAACATTTTGATCAATTCTGGTTTTGCTCTTGTTTCAGGAGTATGATGTCTTGCTTAGTGAATCTAATCAGATCTTAACAGCAATCATTCATGGAATGAGGCAGACTGAACCAAGCAATCACGTGCGACTGGCTGCAACAAATGCTCTTCTAAATTCGTTAGAATTCACCCGTGCCAATTTTGACGAGGAGGTAAGTGGAAACTGATGTGGATATGACCCCTGTTTAACTTTTTTTACCTTTATGTCGTAGTGTTTTCTCTACTTGCACTTTAGCCAGTATTGAGTGCAGAAATATGTTTTGTTCACATTCTTATGTTATTTATTTTAAACTCACAGTCAGAAAGGCATTTCATAATGGAAGTGGTCTGTGAAGCAACTCAGTCACCGGATACCTTAGTGAGAGTTGCTGCTCTGCAGTGTTTAGTGAAGATAATGTCATTATACTATCAGTACATGGAGGCCTATATGGCCCAGGCATTATTTCCAGTAAGTATAGTTCAAAGGATGTTAATCTCTGATTTTGGCAAACTCTGCACCTTTCTGATTAAATGATATGATATTTTTGATACAATGTCTATTATTCTGACCATGATATGATTGCATATTTTTCCAGATAACACTTGAAGCAATGAAGTCTGATATTGATGAAGTAGCATTGCAGGGGATTGAGTTTTGGTCCAATGTAAGTGATGAAGAGGTTGACTTGTCCATAGAAGAGTCTGAAGCAACTGAAGCTGGAAGACCACCTCAGCGTACATCTCGCTTCTATGCGAAGGGTGCCCTTCAATACTTAGTCCCTGTACTTATGCAGAAACTCACTAAACAGGTGAATAAGACAGGAGGAAATGCTTTAGAAGTATAAGTTTTTGAATGTGATTTGTTAGAAGTTTGGCAATTATGAAGTAGTAATCTAAGGCTAAGAATATATTTTCTAGATTTAAAGATCATTGTGTATTTTATGCCTACAATTTAAGACATGTCTACAGATTCTTAATGTCAAAGAATTTTTTGTTTTCAACATGTTATTAAGCGTTTATGCATGTGTCTCAGTTATTTATGTAGTTAGGTAATCAAATGTCTTCATTTAAGTGTTTTAATATTTTGCCTTCTACATTTTTTTGAATCAAGGATTACCTAAATTTTAAAGAATTATTAAATATCATCTAGCAGATGACTAAATTTTTATTATTATGTTGAAGCTTATTCATTACTAGGTGGCAGTATGCATGTATTTCTGGTTTATTACTCTAGTGCATGTTACAGTGGTGGTCAGATTCTTCATTGTGCAAATTTTGTGCATTATTACATCATCAGTGTACTGATAATGTGATTATTTCCCTTCTGTTAATGGAAATTTGAAAGCTAGTGTGCCATGATTGGTTACAAGGTCAGATAAATAAACTGCATTCTTCCTCTATCTCATTCTCTATTAATATGTAGGATTTATTGATGTGACAAAAGGTATCTATCCAGAACTGAACAGGACAAACATAATTTTTGCTGGAGTGAAAACCAAACCTGAACCAACAGAAATGAAATATCTTAACTGAAATTCATTCTATTCCAATTTATGTTTGCTATTTATGCCCAAATTAATTCATTTTAAGGAAGGTTTACTGAATATTTTTCTCTTGAAACTAACTATCACAGAGTTTAATTCTAGCATATGTATAACTTAATGGAAATGAGAAGTTAGGAATGATATAACAAACTTTCAGAAGGTTATAATATAGTGATAAGAAATCAGTTAAAGTTGACAAGTGATACTAGAGGTGAACCAAGCATTTTCTTTTTTAACCAGAGAAACAAAACTATTAATGTCCTGATGTGACAAAGGTAATATATTAAGGGGTATATTTTATTTTTGTAGGAAGAGTTTGATGATGAAGATGATTGGAATCCAAGTAAGGCAGCTGGAGTTTGCTTGATGCTGCTTGCTACCTGCTGTGAAGATGCTATTGTTCCCTATGTTCTACCATTTGTAAAACAAAATATCAAAAGTCCAGATTGGCGGTATCGAGATGCTGCACTTATGGCATTTGGTATGTCTATTTTAACCTATACAAAGTGTCAATGGTATCATCTAAATTTTCAAATTAGTAATCAAATATATTTGACTTGTTGGATTATCATAGTCTTGCATTAATACTTCTGAAAAGATTTGTAGAAGTTCTTGAAATTGTTAAAAAAAAAACTTTTCTATTGGTTATAAGTCTTTATGGGCCTGGAATTGTAAGTTAGTCTTCAATTGTAGCGTTTCATACTTTTGACATGAGGTCTAAAGGCTTACTCTGTTATTTTCAGAGAATTATCTAACTTGAAATGATTAGCTCCTTAAGAATTTTTCACTATCTGTTTTCATTTGTTATTTCTCATTCGCTGATGGCAATTTACATAGGAGAAACCCAAGATATTAAAAAAAATCAAAGACCGATTTTATAAATCATAGACCAAAATATTGTTGTTGCATATGCATCAGTTATTCAGCTCAGATGCCTCAAAGTATTCAGTAGAAGGGGTTTGGAAATTTCTACCTTATCTCCAACAGGAAGATATTGACTTAATGGAATTGATTAAATTTTAAGCTGATTTTGAGGCTCTAATTTGAATTTATCCTATGGTAACATATGGTATGGTCAAATTTTCATAACTTCAACTTTTATCATAATTTTTAAGTTTTATTGTCAAGTAATATAGAAAGGATTTTGACAAAGTGTCAGTTACTGTGATTCGTGTTCTAAAAGTATCTTAAAACTGGATGCATTTTTTGTTTTTAATGGCTTCACAGGTTGTATTGTATAAGCATTAAAATAACATGACAAACTTTGGTAATCTCTTTTCAGGGTCTATTCTGGGAGGGCTTGATCCATCTACTCTTAAGCCTTTAGTAGAACAAGCAATGCCAACGCTGATAGACATGATGTATGATGCCAGTGTTACTGTTCGAGACACTGCTGCTTGGAACTTTGGCCGTGTTTGTGAAATAATTCCAGAAGCAGCCATAAATCCGAATTACTTGAATCCTCTGCTGGAGGCTCTGCTAACAGGGTTGAAGTCGGAACCACGAGTTGCTGCCAACGTGTGCTGGGCCTTCTCAGGCCTTGCTGAAGCTGCCTATGAGGCTGCAGAGGAGGATGCTGCTGGTGGTGGATCTGGAGAAGATGGTGGTGGTGGTGATGACTCTCAAAGCACTCCTGCGACTTACTGCCTCTCTCAGTATTTTGAGTTTATTGTGCAGAGGCTGTTAGAGACAACTGATCGCCCTGATGCATCTCAGGTATTCATTTATTTTAGTACTTTTGGGTAACCCTGTATACTTAGCTGTAGTTCCTTCCTATGTATTTCAAAGAAATAAGCTGTTAACCTGCTGGTTTGTTGAAATAAATTCAAAACTCAAGCTTGAAAAATAAGGTATACTTTGAGAAGGAAATGTTATTTTTTGTTATTAATCAAAGGTAAGAGTTGCCATTGTGATGCTAACAAACTTAAGTTAACGTAGCATTATCAGTGATCATGTTGAACTTAACCATATGTTTGTGATAATTTAGAGGATAACATACTAACTTTCATCTCATTCTAATGAGATGCATACAAGTAGATCCATACTCAAATAATTTGAAATATGGAGGGAAAATGTATGCTAAATAAAAAGATTTTGCCTTTAGATCAAGTGATCCAATTTTCATTTGATCAGTAGGTGATACCGACATGAAACCATGAAGAGAAGTGCTTAATGATTATGACCTTAACACTTCAGATGCAATTGACTTAGAAGTACTCATTACCATATCATAGGTGTTGAGGAATTTGGATTCCAATTCTTGACCAAATATGATTATTTATTTCCTCAAAAACTAAGCTCTTATTCTTGTTTTCAAGGCTAACCTGAGAAGTGCTGCCTATGAGGCTTTGATGGAAATGGTTAAGAATTCACCTAGGGACTGTTATCCAACTGTTCAGAAGACAACTTTGGTAATCCTTGAGCGTCTTCAGCAGGTGTTGCAGATGGAATCTCATATACAGAATCACAATGACCGTGCCCAGTATAATGACTTGCAGAGCTTGTTGTGTGGTACCCTCCAGGTATGTTTTTACTAAATGCATGTTTTTCTTCTTAATCCTGTGACATTGAGAATATTAGCTTCACTGTCCATCTGATACCTTATGATAAAGGTATTCAATTAATATTTTCGTTACAGTCTGTAAATCATACTTGGAGCATACTTACTCTATGGTTGAACTATTGGCTTGATGGTCAACTTTCTCGTGGTGAAATTTTGAAGAGTTTATTAAAGTAAATCCAGTGTTAATAATTTTCCTATCAGGTTATATCTCTGAAATTTCCATGTTCAATAAAGAAATTGTTTAATTTAATCACTGAACACCCCATGTTTGAATCAATAAACATGTCTGATGTTAGATCTCTTTAAGTTTACCACTCGGATATTTTCCACATTTGAAATATGTTCCATGCTATATTTTCTGCTGAAATGATAATAGTGAGAAGTGCTTTAATTGCATTTAACGTTTTAGCAGTTTGTAGTCAGCTTTTAGCCATCTAGATAAAATAGCTGATTTATTTCCAACCTTTATTGTTTATTTCAATATTTCAGAGTGTGCTACGTAAGGTTACCCCTGAAGATGCACCTCAAATATCTGATGCCATTATGTCAGCTTTGCTTCGGATGTTTAATTCAAACTCTGGTAAAGCTGGAGGTGTGCAAGAAGATGGATTAATGGCCGTATCAACTCTTGTTGAGGTTCTTGGTGAAGGATTTGCAAAATACATGGAAGCCTTCAAACCTTTCCTCTGCCTAGGATTGAAGAATCATGCTGAATATCAGGTAATCGGAAAACTTTACAAAGATGCTATTATGTTTGTTTTTGGAAACTTATTAGTAAACTTTATCATGGTGCTCTTTAATTAATGGGTATATATCTTAAGTTAAAGTTTCTAACTAACTTTAATTATTCCTTAACTAAATATTTTGGTTCATATGGTAAATTAAAATATCTTTTCAAGTTGAATTTGCATAATTCAGATTAGTGGTCAATTTCATATATTTTGCTTTCATTTATTAATTGTTCAGGACATATATTGATAAATTTTTTATGTAAATAAAATTTTGGATTATAAAATAAACTGTCCCAAGTTATATTTTAGGTTAATGATTAATATTTTTGAACACTTGAATGATTAAAGACTTATGGCAAGTATAAAAGATAGGAAAATATTTGAATAATTTAATGACAGTTATTTTAATGCTTATTAATCATTAGTATACCTTATTTTGAGGAAGAATAGTGGGCAGGTTAGGTAAATTGTTTGTGATAATTTAGAGGATAACATACTTACTTTCATCTCATTCTAATGAGATGCATACAAGTAGATCCATACTCAACTAATTTGAAATATGGAGGGAAAATGTATGCTAAATAAAAAGGTTTTGCCTTTAGATCAAGTGATTAAATTTTCATTTGATCAGTAGGTGATACCGACATGAAACCTTGAAGAGAAGTACTAATTGAATGAAGTGCATAATTCATCTGTTTTGATTAAAGAGATCCATCAAGAGCTCTGCTCATTATCTGCAAGAAACCTTTGTTTTATTTACAAATCAATCCTAGAAATTTTATTTTTAGATTTCTTCTTGGGATTTAAGTGGTGATGATTCACCTTTGGTGCATCATTGAAAATTATTAGATTAGCACTTCTTATAATTTAGTAGGCTGAAGACCCCTGTTACTCATATTTTGTTTAGCAGACAGCCTAAATTTTGTGCTTTCATAATCTTTTAAGGAAATACAATTAATAATAAAAGGTTTACCATTACAATAATCCAATCAGTTGAATTAGAAAGTAAATATAACAATTACAGAAAATGATATACAATATATTTGTTTAGAATGAAGTTTATTCACATCACTATTTTTCACTTCCGCTCATTTTTGAGTTGTACTCCTATGCATGCAAAGTTTAACATCTTTACCTGTTCTTGTTAGTTTAAAAGAACCATTCTACAAACTTGACAAGTTCATTAGAAAGTAATTCTACTAAGATTCGTATTCATATAATAAATAATAGATTTCAGTTCTAAAGATTGAGGACTTTGATAAGATTGAAATATTCTTTTTGCTAACCCGTTACATTGCACTAAGCCATGAGAGGGGTTGTTTGATTATTTTTGTACAAATAAGACTGCTATATTTAATCCTACTTCTGCTTTCCCCATTGAAAATCAAGAGGCACTTCAGCTAGTCAGTATTATAATCCTTTCTTGTTCAAACATCCACAGGTTTCCTAACCATCATCTTCATTTTACTTCTGTAAAAATATTGGTCACTACTAAGTTTAATTAGTTGATTGTATGTGGGAAACAAACAGATACTTCATCATAATCATTTTTTATTTAAGGTCTGCTCTGCAGCAGTTGGGTTAACTGGAGACATCTGCCGAGCTTTGAAGACAAAAGCTATACCTTATTGTGATGAAATAATGATGCTTCTGCTTGAGAACTTGGGTGTAAGTAGGAATATAAATTAGCCTTTATTCCATACTTTGTAATGATTGCAATTCAGTTTACCGTATCTTTTGTATATTATGTTATTTGTTGATGATCTTACTTAACAATAATGTCATAAAATTAGATTCCCATTGCTCATTTATTACTTATTTGAGTTTGAGTACCATATTCCAAAGTCTTGTTATGTTTTAGGACAGCAGCGTTCATCGTTCTGTTAAACCACATATTCTGTCTGCTTTTGGAGATATTGTAATCAGCATTGGTCCTGAATTCAAGAAATACCTTGATTTTGTGATGGGAACACTTGCTCAGGCATCCAAAGCACAAGTTGATAGGGTGAGTATTCCAGGTTATGAAATTCATAACTTTTTCTTTGGTCTCTTAAAAATGATTATTTAATCTTGTTGTAAGAGATTTATTTGTTCTAAAACTTTTTAAGCTATTCAGTCATCTTACAGTCTATTGGAGTTGTATTTCTGTGGAGAACATGAAACTTTCTTACTTATTGAGTCCAGTGAAGTCTGGTTACAACATGCCTCACTTCACCTCTGTTTCAGTTACCTAAAAATGATTACATTTACTATTTTCTTTGTTCATAGTACATAGCTTAGTAGCAAAATTTATCTTGATAAGCCAACTCATATGTCACAACATTGCTACTGCAAGCCATTGTAGTGCACAACTAGATACAAAAGAGAGGCAACCATGAGAATGTAACTTAAACATTTGTAAAATTCTGGGCCCTCTGTCAGGAAGTGAAGTGTGATAAAAAATTTAAATCTCAACTCGCTTGAGGAAAAATTAGATCAGTTTTAACTATAAAACTGCTCACCTAAAATGAAACTTTCTATTGATATAACCCTGAAAATTTTCAAATTATTTGGGCATTTAAAGGGTTAATTAATGAGGTTTTGAAGCCAAATATCTGTTGTCTTTTTCTATTGAATTTTCAACATTTAATTTTTATAATTAATTTGTTATTTCCTCTGCTTTAACAAGCCCTAATAATGCTCTATAAATTTGCCTAAAATAGCTATAAATCCCTATGTAGTTAAATATTATGCATTAAAAAGTTGTGTTGTTAAAGTGAAGCTGTAAAATCTTTTATAAAATTGTAAAATTTCATTTTAAAAATTGTATTAAGATAATGTATTGTCTTGTGATTATTAATGGTTATAATTGAAGTTTCTCTATATTCTGAATCCATTTTTATAATATTTTAGAACTGCTATGATATGGTCGACTATTTGAACGAACTCCGTGAAGGAGTGGGTGAAGCATGTACTGGAATTGTTCAGGGATTCAAAGGAATTGGGCCTGAACCAAATCCAGAGCTGGCACTTTTGGAGCCACATGTCCCATTTATGGTTGATTTCATAATTATGATTGCTCGGGATCCAGAACGTTCCGAAGGAAATGTAGGAGTCTGTGCTGGGCTTATTGGGTGAGTATATATAATGTGTAACTTGGTAAGCACACAATATGGGACCAATCTATACATGTAAGTCAAATTTGTAACTATTAATTTACATGCCACTTATGAAACTATCTGTTTTGAGTTCCATAATTATGAATTTGCATTGTCCTTGTATCGAAAAACTTTTTTACCTTTATTTACCTTTATTAAAATGACAAGATTTAATATGTGAAATGAAGTATTTGATCAAGTAATTTTGGATGTTATTAAAAAAACTGTGAAGTTTGTGAACATAATCTAAAGTCAATTCAAGTACAAGATGATACTTTTTATGTTAGCTGAATCCCACTGAATTAATTTTTATTTTTAATTATAAGAATTTCATGTGAATATATTTCCCAATGGGTCATAAAAGTTTTTCATGTTCACTGTTTGATATTATTGTCTTTCTAAAGGCAATACTTTGTTATATATGATTCTTTGAAGATAACGTTATATGGTTATATCCAGTCCATTCTGACTGTTGCTGCATTGCCAATGACACAAGTAACCCTTAATTAGGTTTATTTGTATTAACAAGTCTTTTGAAATCTTTACAGTGACTTGCTCAGTTCTTTTGGTCCAAAGATGCTACCACTTCTGGATGTTGAGCCAATTAACGAACTTCTTGAAATTGGACGCAAGTCAAGGGCACAAAAAACTAAAACCTTGGCTATTTGGGCAACTAGAGAGCTTAGGAGGTTAAAGAATGCAGCTTCTGCTGCTGCAACCACTACCAGCTGGTGAGTAATTATTTTGACAAGCAGCAGTAGCAACCGTTCTGGATTAGTAATTTCTTCTCCTAAAATAGCATTAGTCACAATAGAGATGATTATCATTGGGTGATTTTATACAAATTAATTTATACAGAAATTCACTATATTTTCCATATTGATGTTGATAAAGTAAGAAACACTATGATACAAGTTCAATCAATTTTTACAGAGTGCCTTTCTCTTCTCTTGTATCAAAATTTACTCAGCATCACAATTGAACACTAAATTTATGGGCATTTGGTATTAAAAAATCATCCCTTTTATTTTCATGTGGGCTTGTTAGGAGGACCCACAAATTATTCTCTCTTATCGCAAATGTCAATCGGGCATAATAGTGTGACTTCATATGAGTTTCTGTGGAGAGTGGGGTGGCTTGAGAATGAAGCCATGAATATATTTTAAATTTGTCATACTTGTAGAACACTTTACATTCTTGCAGTGAGTGCACTATGAATACATTCCCTCTGCACTTTTCAAAACAATTTTATCTTTCGGTAATTATGTGCATAATTCTAATTTGAGTGAAGCCTGTTGTGAGAGTGCTGTGTTGGAATGCATGGAGAGGCTTGTGAAAAGAAAATCTTAGGAATATTTCCACATTAACACCAGAGAGAGAGGGATTAAGAAGTGTAAAAGAAATATATGAGAGAGTATATTCACAGGTATATCATAATTGATCTTCAGTCTACTTGTGCTATTTGATTTCAAGAGAGTGTATGATCCTTACCTTCCCCAACAGAATGAAAGTTTTATGAAAGTCTGAATGTGTGCGCCACCTTTAGTTTCTGGAGCATTCTTGGACAAGAGAATTAGTCTCTTATGATTTTCAATGTTTTGAAACTATTCTTATATACTTATCCCTAAAAGCATTCCTTATGAAAGGTTTTACTTTTTGTCTTCTTCACTCCTATTTAACTGCCTCATAATTGAAGTAGTAATTTTGCATATTGTTAAAGGATTAAAACTTAAGCTAAGCTCATGCAAAATGCTGATATTTCCTAACAGTGTATAGGCCACATAATATTGTAAATGCATTTTGATTTCTATTTAGTTTAATACATTCATTTAAAGTACTGCTTCATTTTTTATTCCTGCCTTGCAGGATTTCTTTTTCTCCATGCAGTGCAAGAGATTTTTTCTTTTCAATTCGCATATCATTAAAATGTTTACAGTGTTACGTTGAGGTGACAATTTAACATTGTTACAGTTTATAATTATTGCAGATTTTTTGCTCATTTAGAGCCTGAAATTTCCATCCTATTTGGAAATATCTGTCACTTGGCTATACTCTGCATACCAATTCATTTACATATTTCATCACTAAATTGAGGTGAATTTCTGATATAATTGATAAATATCAGGGATTTAGATTTGAGCTGAGAAAAAATTTCTCAGAAGCTTTCCAACTGCATATTTTTTCCTGAGCCATTAGGTTGGAAAATGCTGGGGAAATCCATTTTCTTTGCATTTTGGTTAAAAATGATTATCAACAAAACTAATAAAACCAATAAAAGTGCATGAAATCAACCCAAATTCAATGCCAAAGAGCCTGCTTAATGTGTAAATAAGTGAAAACTTAAGTACAAACAACATCATTAGTACATTTTTTGTGCTAGGAGCATACATTATAATCCAGTTGACGTCAAGTAATTGCCTCCTTTTGATCATGACTGCTCCCTTAGACTTCATATTGTTTAGTTAGGCCTACCTTAAACCCTAGGAGCTTTTGCCTATTTTACCATTATTCATTCACATTCAGTTTCATTTGTCAGATTTATAATGTTTCATTTTTGCCAAGTATTATAATTAAATGAAGCAAAAATTTGGGATTTTTTACCTTTAGCAATTCTTTTTTATAAGTTTTGTTTGATTATTCTGTTTTTAGTAGGATTTTTAATGCAGGTATCCCAGACTTCGTTTTGTTTTTGTTTTTTCAATTTACCAACCATATCAAAGCAATGGTCTTCTTTGGAAGAATCAAGCTTATCCTCTTCACTAGATATTCTCTTAGGTTTTCCTGTTATTAATCCTTGATGGATAAAATATTTTATTTTTGGCTGGAAGAATTCATTTTAGAATGGAGGAAAACATTTTCCATTTACTCTTGTCTTAGTCACTTTTATGGCTCTGGTAATATGTATCAAAATATTTTAGGTATGAATTATTCTGAATAATGGCATTGATTTTAGTCATTCCTTACTGAATGCAATGAAAGGTAGAATAATAGGATAGAATAATTAAGCTCTTGCATAGGGATGTCCCTTTCATTATAACTTAGTATAAAAAGTTAAAGCACAAAATATCTCACTCGTCTTCTTATCTAAATCACCTCATTTCCCCATCTTTTGGAAAATGGTGAAGGTGTTGAGGTTCAAACCAGCTTTCAAGCTGAAGTCTTAATAGATTTTTAAGAAAAATGTAGAGGCATTTCTATATAAATTTCTTTTTATGGGCATGGGTCCATGAAATATTGAAGTCCTACTGCATTTGCCATTGTCCAATTATTTGCAGTCACTATTCAGGATCTGTTTTAAGTGATAGAAAATATTAGAGGTCAAAGTAGAATCGGTTGAGATTTTTTTATTCCCAAGTTTCGTCAAAGCATTGGTTGTGAAAAGTATAAATTTGAATTCAGCATTGCTGGGCTTAGCTTAGACCCTACCTTAAGGTTTAATTGCCGTAAGAATTGATTATGGATTATGAGAAAGTTTTCTTGTGATATACATTAGCTTTGATTAGCAGCAATGAAAATTGTATTCATGAGCAATATGAATCTTTGTGAGGAGTACTGGATAGACATTCCCGTCAGGTTTTGGCTGAATCAGTAATTCAGAGCTATTTGTTACAAAACCAAAGTTGGGGCTTTTTATGGTGGAATTGATTCGGTATTTTAGTTTTATTTTAAAGTTGACACGGAAGTTGCTGGAGTTAAATAACAGTTAAAGTATTTCTTGGCTTTCTTAAAAGGAAAATTTTCCGATATTCAATGTGAATAAGTGAAAATCCAACCTAAGTTCTTAGTTTTGAAAGTAAATTATTACCATTGAAAATCGTATGGTAGTATACCATTTGATGCTTTATATTTTGCCTCATTCATTCACAGTTCTTTTGACAATGCTTGGGTGAAAGCATAAATTAAATCCTTTCAACTAATATCCAGACAGAAACCGTTTTTATTGTGGAGTTCAGTAATCTGATGATATCTCAATAGTAATGATTAAACGATATTATCAGAGGGATAAAGAATAAGTCTATTTCCCCATTCCCAAAACCGTTTGGGCTCTTCTCCTTACAGATCCAAGACTTCTCCTGTCCGCTGCCTCAGTGTGGGTGACTGCGGCCTCGCGGCTACTCCACCATCACCCTCCTCCCTCTCACCATTTTCCCAACAATGTGGCAGTTCTCAAGCGCCACATCTCTGTCATTTGCTTCTTTCAAAGTTGAATCCTAAAGTTTTGGTCTCCAGCCAAGCCATTTAAAGAGGAGGGTGAGAAGTTTTTAGCGAAAAAAAGTAAGAAAAAAAATCCAAGTATATACATACATAAAGGGAAAAATTGCAGAGGAGGTGGGTCGGGGCAAAATCAAAGGCATGATATTCAAAAAATAAAAAGCCAAAAAAGTCCTATTTTTTCTCCTCTTTTCAATCAAGAAAAAAATTAGGATGAAAGTGATGTGCATCTGATAAGGATGTGGCTGGTTCCTGGCTGACTGTGAGCGTGACGGAGTGAGTGACATTAGGTAAACAAATGATGATGCGGGTGCAATGGTGAATGGGGAAGGCGGGAACTGTGTGATTGGGGCGGCTGGCCGAGTTGAGTGGCTGTGGGCTAGCATTGGCCTCGTGCATAGCGCCCATGTGTGATAGTCCATACCTTCTCTATACATTTTCACGGAGTGTAGTTTCTGACAGTGCCTGAGTGAAGTATGCCTGCTCAGGGGAGAGAGATTGTGTAACTGTTGCGTGAGTCGTTGATGAATCTTACCCTCGATTGCTAGAGAAGAGATCTTCACCAAACCTTGGCCATATTTACACACTCTGATCTTTCCATTCTTACTTAAGATGTGCAGTATTTCACGATCTTGGTTTGCCGTTCACTATTATTCGGTCTCGCATTGTTGAGTGCAGGAGTGCTTGCGATCCTCTCTTACTGCGTGAAGAGTGAGCGTGCTGAAGGAAGTGATGTCATTCCCAATCTCTCTCTCTCTCTAGACTACTCTCCTCCCTCCCTCAGTAATCCTCGGTGATATAAACATGTTGTGAAAGAAGAAAAGGAAGAGTTTCCCAGGAGTGCGTTCAGAAGTGTGACTGCGTCTCATGAACTCTACTCAAAATTTGTAATTCAGAAGCCTCTCTCTCTCCATGGAACATCCCTATGGGTGGCCTGAAATGAAACAATTGTGTGCCTGATAGCATCTTAGTGAATTGAGTATGTGTGATAAAAATGAAGTCAACCAAATCTGGTTAGTATGTAAGGTAAGAAGAAACAAAAAAAGAGGGTCCAGGTTGTTTGGCACTGTTACCGTACTGGTGGTGAGCAATTCATTAGCTTGAATCTGTATTACCTTTTTTTTTTGTTTGAGATGAGTAGTGAGTCCCATAAGTCTTGTAATTCAGTGCATGAATTTGATTGAAAATTCCTTTGTCAAAATTAAACCATTTGAAATTGCTCACTGCTTATATCAAATGTGTAGTGGTAACACATACATACAATTCTTCTGGAGATATTTCTCACCACATGACTTGTGCTTCCCTCAATTTGAGGTTGTTGAGTTTCTCAAGGTTTGGTGTGGGCCTGCGACATATCTCTCAGGTGGCCTAAGATAAGCTAGTAGAAGATGTGGCAAAGAAAGGGTTCATTTTTCGAAAATTTTGAACACTCAAGAAGTGTAAAAAATTAACTTGTCTCCTGGTGGTTTCTTAAAGGGAAAAGTGCCTTGATTCTAAAAATGCAATTTTCTTTCTTTGATGAACGCTTGTTTTTCTGTGATTTATGATCACATGCAGGTTCTCAGAAATTAAGAAGTGGTAACTGTCTGTTTGCCTCTATTCATGTGATTAGTAATTGGAGCGTTCTTTGCATCCAACCTCCCAATTTTTCTGGGTGTTATTGGTTGCTTTTCTCAATTATTGCCAAAGATATTCTTCAACTTTGGAGTAAAATTGTATGTATGTGTCATAAGTATTAATTTTGCAATAATATTTCTCAGTGAAAAAAGTTTCATATTAAAAAATTTTATGGTGCAGCACAAAATATTTGACTTTTGTATTGCCCAAATATGTGGTTGGAATTCATTCAATGCCTTAGATGTTGATGTCAGTTGTTTGAAAAATCCAACGAGCTGATTTCATGGTTGGCAATGGGGCCCATTGCATACCTTACTGCTACACTATTTGATAATCAGGGAATATTTGTGCGATTGTTGGTATAAATGTGCTTGCATATCAGACTGTTCTTTGGTAACTTGATGATTCCATCTCTTTTCCCCTCTTGTTGTGTTTTATAAGGCATATATCTTTATTAAGTTAAAATTTGTGTAGGGCATCGGGGTGAAAATTCCTTCTCCGAATCATTCTGTTGTACTTTATAGCATTTTTAAAAGAATAAATCTTTACATACAATTAAACTCTATGAGTATGACCCTCCTATTTAATCGTAACATTCCCATATTGAATTTGAAGGAGTTGATGGGAGAGTCAATTTTTGTAAAGAGAAAAAAATTTTGGGTAAAAATGAAGAGAGGGAGAAGAGAGAGCACACCTGTGATTATTTCTTGTCTGCATGATATTGCGTCCTGTGCATGTGTGTGTGTTTGAGAGAATGATTGTATTTTTTTATTCAAGTTTATTATTTTGTATCTCATTTTCTCAGGTGTGTTGTGACTGAATGTGTACGTGTGACTGTGATGTGATTGTTTTTATTGTTGTTGTTGAGTGAGTATTTGAAGTTAAGCTGCATTGTATCAATGAGAAATGATGAAAGTGTGTGTGTGAGAGAGACTGTTGATATTTGAGAGTATATGTGATTATTTATTTGTTCTTTACAGAATGAATAATGTCCATGTGCCCATCTAGCGTGGTCACGAGTCTGGGTGCTATCTTGTTGAATGCTTGTTTTGGTGGGTTACATTGTTTTTTGGAGCTCTCTTAGCTTGAGGGACAGTGCTTTCATTACTCTTCAAAATTCAAGTAAATAAACCGTTTGATTTTCGTGAGCAAATCCATGCAAAGCGAAAGCATTCACAATGAGACTGCCCCCACAACATTGATGCAAGTGTATGCCATCAGTTGAATGCCTGTGGTGTAAAACTGAATCCAGTGTGGAATAGGTGGGTGAGTGGTTGCCGGCTTAGCATGGAGCAAATGTGATGAGTACATGGAAAAGCTGCATTTGTGCGCTGTGTGCACGCATAGAGTGACTGAGAAGTGCCATTTGAATAAGCGTAACTTTAAGTAAAGCTAGCCAGGCATTCATGAAGTATTTGTGACTGGCAGAATGAATGAGGAAGGAGGTTTTCACGGTAGTAGAAACAACTTCTGGGGCTGAGGTGGGGTTGTGGAGGAATGTAAAAGCTGGGGATATTTGCGTATGTGTATAAATATATATTTTTTGTTCTTTTTCTTGAGGCTTATTCCCCGTCTTTTACTACTTCTTCCATCCTCCACAACCTTCTTTGTGGCTTGTGCCCCTTCCCATCTTCATAAATAATTCAAAGGGTGTAGAAAAGGGTTAAAGAGTTCGCTAAAATTTGAAAATTGAGTCATTAGTGTTTTCTTTGCCCTCTCTGCCCCTCAAGTTCATTATAGTGTTGCTGCCAAATGCTTCATTTTTAAATGCCAAGCAAGTATGTCACAGGGACATTTAGAGGAGCAAAAATATTCCTGTGGTTTTAAGGTAAATGAATACATGTATGTAAGTAATGCCCTCGGAAATCAAGTTTTAACTATTCATTGCTGAAATTAGCGATTTTCTGTAATTGTGAATAATTTGATTGCTCAGAAGCACTTATTCTTTCTTGTAGGGTGATAAATTTAGTTCTGTAATGGAAATAAATATCTTGACGAGTTTCTGTGTCTTTTATTTCTCATGATCTAAAATAACAGCAAAATGCTTCTACAAAACCTTGTCCTTGGTTTTTTATTGTTTTTATATTTAATTCTCTTCGAACTATTGTTTGGATAAATGATGGTATTGAAATTTTACTTGGCACATGAAGTAGTGCAACTTAACCCAAATTATACGAGAAGGGAAACAAAGCGGAAGACCTGTGTTTGATTCTCAATCAAGTCGCAATTTTTCACTTCTCGTATAACTTATTATTTGGATGTTTGATGAATCCAGGTAACTATATAAATATACCATCAAATAGTAAGATTATCATTATTTTGGTCAATATCAAGATGTGCAAGTTTTCTTTACCAATTGATTGATAACTGTTTACAGCTTGTTATTTTGCAGTTGGTTCATGAAATATTTAGTTTGATTATGGTACACAATGAGTGATTCTCATTTCATTTTAGCTGAAGCTTATCATTCCTTGTATTTGAATGCTTAACAGCTGCGTATAGCTTTAAGGTGTGTAATCCAATGAGGACATTTTGCTGCAAGAAAACAAAAGCTCTTCATGTCACCGGAAGTTTGATTGTATAAGTTTAATTCCACACGATTCGCATTTGGCTTAATGGGTAATTTTTTGGCAAAGAAATCCCATAGAGGGCTACCTAGAGCCAACAATATCAGGTTTCAGTGGAACCTAGAGACACTTTGATCGTTCATATAATATAAACTTCCTCAGATATATTATAAAGCCAACAGAGTAAAATCGAAAATACTTTTCCTCTGATTATTTAGAGATTAAGTTAGTTTTCTTGCAGACGATTTTGACATCCGTCATTTGAAATGTGACAAGCGTAACTGGACACTCGGTCAGCTAAGTGAACAAGGCGTTCAACTTTGGGATAGTGGTGCCGGGTTCGATTCTTGGTGAGGGCCTACATTTGCGAAATGACCTTAACCGTAGAAGCACTATTAAAAATACTTCTACTGTAGCAAGTGGGCCATCTGGTATAACTGAATTTAACGACGTAAGAAAGTTCAGGAGTAGACGGTTTATGAAGGAGAAAAAGAAGATTTTAGATTATTATTTGAACTTAGAATCTTTATATACACAGTTCTATTGATGGTTTTCGTCAATCATTTAAATGGATGTAATTGGGGTCTTCCTCTTTCCAATAAAGAATTTATTATTATCAATACATTTGAGGTAATTTCCACCAACTTCACGGATCTGTTTGTGTGTCAAGCTTATTAATACAAAAATGGTTTGACAAAAGTTTCCTTATTACTGAAATCCGCTTAATTTTGTTTATTAACTTTCAATCTCGTGAAGATTGCAGTTTCCTGACGGAAGTAAGAACGCACGGCTTAAGCAAATAACAAGTCTCTCTGCCCCGAGCTAAGTTGTTGATAATAGGAAAGCTTCTTCATTAATTGACCAGCTTAATTCTTAATTAAGTATGACTCAGATTGGTGTTACAAAAGATCCTAGCGTAGTGTTCAGGAAGCTTGCACACCCGGCGGCATAAGATGCAGGGGAAACTGCAGCGTCCTCTTGAGTCTGAGATACGGGCAATGATAGACAGTTTACCTTTTTGTCGCTCACTGAACGGAATCATTTCGTTCTTTAATCTCGCTAGTGTCACCTTTAATGGACAATAATACAGAAAAAAATTTTCACCGGGCGGCCGATATGTTGTAGAAATTAAATTTCACTCGGAAGGGAGGAAAGTTATATAATTTTCCCACAATTGTGTTGAAATCTGCATAAATACCCTACAATACAAACCGCCTTTCGGCGTGTGGCAGGAGGTAAAGTAAAATAATCTATTCAAGTGATAAGTGTAACTGAATCGCGGCCTTCGAGTAACGGGAATAGGCGATGCAAATTGTGGGGAAAACTACTTATCTTCCCTTCTTACATATCTTCTTAGAAAATTTATTCTGTGGAGTGTATGGTCATTTCGATTATTTGAAATAATTTGCAAATATATCAATGGATCTTGTTAATATTCTTTAAGAGTGGTAAATAATTAAATATTTCAGTTATGAGTTCAGTATTTCATATTATTACTTTATAAATAAAGTAGAAAGTTTGTATATCTGTCTGGGTGTGTATGTTCGCTATAAGCTCGAGAACCAGAAGTTTTCATACTTAAAAAATTGTTCAATGTTCTCCCTACGCAAATATTAGGATATTTTATATTTACTCAGGTATCCACGGTATCTTATACTAGAAAGAGCCTTCTCTTAAGATATGTATGTAAAATTCACTTATCTACTGCAGACTTTAATTCTTTCTCAATATTTAATTAGAAATAAAAGCTGTAAGATATGGATGTACTAGCACCTAGAGAAATTGAATGAAGATTTTTATATTGAAAGAATATTATCGAGTCGAAATGTTGATGAAATAAAAGAAAATTCTGTAAAATTTCGAGGTTGTATATAACGAGTCTCCTTGATTACAAATGCCATTGTTGGGAATGGGAATCAGCGGGAATTTCATCTATTTCACATAATAACATTTAGCGTGGCTGTATATTTTCAACAAACACGAGAACCAAAAGTTGCCTAACTTGCACATTATTTAAAGTCGAAGCCCCGCATCTTTTAATGTATGTATTTGATGTCCGGTTCGACCCCAGACGCAGCAAAGCGTTCCCAATAAACTCCATGTAAAGTTCATTTAATCGTTTGCAGGTTCTATTTCTGTCGCAAAATTAAGTTGAAAAGAATAATCGTACGAACATGAGACAAGTTTCGGAAGAACGAAATTCTCTAGTTTTCGTGAAGTATGACGGATTCTTATTTACATAAACGCACGTATATATTTACGGCTAACATTCAGTCATAGTCATTCAGAAAATTCTAGAGGTCATTATCAATAAGTAATAAATGGTTCTACGTGTGATTTCTGTGGAGGCGGAATAGATGGGAAAATGGATAAATCCCAAGAAGTAGTGAGAGGTAACCTGCTTCATCTATATATGAATACTTCGAGAAAAATTCCCCAGAAGAAATGAAAACAAATTTTATAGAGAGAACGTGTGATGCAACTGATATCAGCTGAAGGACTTTCTTTAGAATCGACAGAAAACTATAACTAAGGGAACCTCTGACTCCACGAGGAGTGCGTAAAGCAGGAATTGTATACACCACTAGTCCAGAAATGAAATATGATGGCTTACTAATATGTGTGATGCGTAGAAAAAGAGAAGAGCGAAATCTTACTTATTGAAAGGAGTGACATCGTAGTAATGAGACATTTATAGTTAAGAAAAATAAGAAAGTTGCACGAAGAAGGTCGAGATATAATTTACCTGGATGAAACATGACTAAATGCAGGTCGCACGGAATCAAAAGAGTTGGAAGGTATAAATATTAGGACAAAAGACAAGCACAATTAGCAGGACTCTCTACTGGATTGAAGACTAAGAGGGAAAGGACTTCGGTTCGTAATTGAGCATTTAGGAAATTTTTAGAAATTGGTTAAAGAATTTCATTGGCTAAGAAAAGCTCGGGGACTACCATCATGAGATGGACAGCTAAAGGTTTGGGGTAGTGGTTCAGATATCAGTTACTGCCAAATATAAACGAGGGATCTGTGGTAGTAATAGATAATGCCTCTTAACATAGTGGGAGAAGAGAGAAAATCCCAACTTCCACAAAATAGTTTATTGAATAGTACTATAAATTAGAAATGAAAACATTACCAGAATCAAAAGTTCCATTCCATTCATTATGTTCCCAAAAGCACGGTTAAATTAAAACTGGGTCGCATCTGCTTGAAATCTTGGTGAATTTTGAATCCTGGAAATAGGGCGAGGTTTTGCTAATCAACCTTTTTTCTAATTAATACTAACTAGTCTTTGTGATACTTTCCTTGGAAGTCTTAAAGTTCTGCAACCAATCTGCGCTGTAAGTCAAGGTTTTGTCTGATGGGGTTAATGTTAGCGTGAAATTTCTTCGAAAAATTATCTGATGAAAATTGACTTCTGAACAAAAATGAAACGTAAATTCAAAACCTTTCTTATTAACGGAAAATATCAGACGTGCTTGTCCGTGATTGGACGTGGATAAAGTAACTAAACTAAAGAGTGAATATTATTGACAGACTAATGAATGAATATTTTTAAGATGATGGATTTTTTATTCCTCCCATTAAAATTCTAAACAGCTGGATCCTAAGGTATTTTCCGTCGTCACATTTTTAAATGAAAAATAAGCACAGCAAAACCTAATTATCTTAGTGTCTATTCCCTACTCTGAATTTTATGGCTTCCTATCGGTTCTCTTCTCATTCTCATGTCTCTTTCACTCAGATCCTCTGCTCTATATTTTTCTCACACTTCAATATCATTCCCGTATTTTCTAAAACGTTCTGTTAATTTCGATCATTTGAAGACAGTTGTCTGGATCATCTTTATCACCAGAACTAATTTTTATTTCCCAAGCAACAATGATAAAGAAAAAATATCTGTTTCTGCTAATAGTTAATGCATAAAGATTTCTAGTGCAAATGGAAAGAAATCTTGCTTAAGGTACGAGTCAAATGATGTAGACTTCGAAAATATTTCATCTGAAATCTTTTTTATAAAACAGCTACTTCGACGTTAATTAAATTTTGTTTATCCCTTCAGTTTTGAGAGTAAAATCTAAGGAGAAAGTGCATCGACTTTACGAAGATGCAATATAAATGCGATCATAAAATGTACATTTTTTGCGATTGTTTCCGGCTAACCTGTGACCCAATTCCTTCATGGTCTCAGTGAGACCTGATACTTGGCTTTTATATTGCTATATCCCACACTCCTTTTGGATTAGATAACTAAAGCCTTAATTATTTCAAATACTCCATTCATTTCTCAGAATGTAAAGGTGCCAACGTTTGGAAGAATGCGATCCCATTATAGGCCAATCCTCTGTTTCTCGTGCGAAAACGAATGGAATGAGGACCTCAAAACCAGTCTTCTCCGACACTTCCAGTTAAGTCATCGCCTAGTGCGAACGTGTTTCACGGGCCTAAGATATTCCTTTGAAGCTTCTTTGAACACGTACCAGAAAGTTTATGGACAAAGTAGGTTGACGGAGGAAAGAAAGGTGTTTTGAGCATATTATCTGCGGTGTGTGCAACACGCGACCACCCCTTATTCCCTCTCCCTCAACCGAAGTCTCAACGAGAGCTCCTCTAATCTCTTCAGAGGCGAAGGACGGAGCAGACAAGACCGTGGAGAGAAGCACGCCTTTGGTCATTGCCTCTCAGGCCGTGCGGAAAATACCTTTGATTTTATATCTTGAGCATCTAATATTCAACAAACATTAGTGAGGATATTTCCTCTACCAAGGGTGAATATGCACTTCTACTTTGCCCCAATTTCTTCCTCAAACTATATACAGTGGTACCTCGCAATTCGACTCTAATCCGTCGCCAAACTAGTGTCAAATTGCGAGACTAATTTCGGGTCTTGAACGATTCACCGCCGCCATTTCAATTCGATAATTTTTGCCCGATTAGACTTTGCCGAAATTCGAATTGCGACGTACCATTGTATCTTCAAAGTTTTCTCTCATCAGAGAGTATGTTCGGAGGTTCACGCTCACGTATTGTTCACGCTATGTACGCTCTTATTCATAGAGGATGGCTTTAATCGATGAACACGCTTTCTGGTCTAATCTTGCCCGAATAAAAACCTTAATTAGTAATTAATTCATTAATAATTTTATTTGGCCTGCGTGACCATTTGGAAAAATTTAGCCTGTTATCGGTTCCGTAGAATGTTAATTATAAAGCAAAATTATATCCATTATCCACTTGAGTTTTTTCTGCTTTTGAAATGCGTGAACTTTTAATACTTTTTCGCGCGAATTCATAATTTTCTTCCGCTCGAAAGACATTTTTGTGGTCACAAAATATTTAACGTTCAAATTACGTTTATCGCATGAGCACAGCATTATCTATGTTTTTTAATTGGAATTCTCAGTAGTCAGACGCCTTTCATCTTTTAAAGAGGACAGATAGTTTTTTGCATAGAACTGATTGCATAAGGATAGTTTTCGCACTGATAGCGTACATATATTTTGTATCCACCTCTTCGAATCTTGCAAAAATAGAAAGTTGGTAACCTATATTGAATAATTATGGAGAAAACTTGAAATCTCGTGTGCGGTTATACAAATCTTGCGTCAATGACTTATCATATGTAACCTAGAGAATTTCTTGACCTACTAGGTAAGATGTGGTATCTTATTATCTTTCACTTGGGCCATCTTCGTAACCTTGCGCACAATATTTTTCAGTACTAATCGCAGAATATTTTAGAAGAAATCTATGTTAATTTACTTAGGTAATTTTAGCCTATAATTAATTTTAAATATTTTTCAGGTATTAACTTTACAATAAAACGTATCGTTTTCTGAAATTATCTATGTGGGGATCACCAAAAAAAAAATTAGATATATGTTCAGAATGATGATGATTTGACATTTCAAAGGATAGAAATTTCTCCTAACTCTATTCCAAAAAAATATAGCACGCGACAAAAAGGAATCTCTGCCTGTCATTAATTAAATATTTAACTGTTCATCCTCAAATTATCATTGTGATTTCTCCTGAAAAAGAACTCAAAATTCCATATGTAATTCGTAATATTTTGCTCATAATGTTTTGCTTAACGTTCATATCCTTGCGGGGCATATTAAGCGGGGGAGATATAAATAGTACGTATAAACGTGGTTTATGATCCATTTAGAAAAATTACGGATATTATTTCATTCTTTTGTTTAGTAAAAGATGATTTTTTAACACATCGTTTCTTGCTTATAGTATGAATTAAAGTCTTGGGAAATTTGGAAAATATTGTGATTAGTTATTCGTTGATGAACATTCGATATGATAGTACTAATTCTCTTTGAGTGCTCCCAAATTTTCCGAATGATTATCCTGAATATGCGTGAAGGCTCTAAATTCTATCCTTCTAACAGCTCATTCGCTTTTAGGGAATAGAATAACCATGAAAAATTGCTTAGGTTTCATTGACACTTACGATTAATTTACTACTTTAGCAGGAAGCTGCAGGGACTGACCATACTGTCTGAGATTTGGCTCATTTCCAGATAAGGGGTGACACTTTCGCCTCGGGAAGCTAACATCAGAGTTTTCCAAGCATTCGTCAAACATTGCAATCATGGAGGATGAATCAGGAGAGGCAAAACAAGGGGAAAGTCATTCAGCTCATGTGAGTGTTTTCTATTCGTCCCTCTCAAGAAGACCCCCCAAAACCTTTCTACCACAAAACAGGATATATTTCATGTTGTCCACATTTTTTCATGAACTTATTCGGAAATGTCCCACCATCCCATTAGTTCCATCATTACCAAGGGAGATAATTTAGAGAAAAAGGAACTAAATTTAATTAAAAATAATATGATCTTAACTGTGTGTGTAAATTAAAGATAAAGTGATCTTAAAATTTATATGATCAAGCGTGACTTTGTGAAAGGCTCAGGGGAAACTTTGAAAGAAACACTTTGTAACTGCCGCGACAGGCTTTTAATGACCAATATTTTCAATTTATTGACGTCTTTCCCAGAAAATCTCAACAAGTTAACGAAACTGATCGTTGAAATTCTTTTGTGGAGGTTACAGAGTATTTTTTTAAGATGTGTAATCTTGCAAACATTACTTTTAGAATGATTCATTTTCTCTGTAAACTCTCTTAGAGAATAGTTAATTGAGAATTATTTCAACTTCAACATAATGAAATTATCGAAAGTGTTCAAATTTCTGAATTTTCCTGCAAGAATATTTACTTGCGGATCTTTACTAGGGGTGAAAGTTTACGCGCCGATACGCTGTCCCATAAATAAGATTATGAGATATGTATTCCGGAAATTTAGAAAAGATGATTCATGTAAATGAACGCTGTGATTGAACTTTGATACCGGAAGAATTCTTGTTTTTTTCTCAAGTGACAAAAATCTCTTTTTTAAATGTAATATTCTAACCGAAATCACCATTTTTTGACCTGTCATAAATTTACAACCCCGATTTAATGTAGATTTATTCCTTTCTACCACAAAACAGAACATATCTCATGTTGTCCAAATATTAGAGTATCTCTTCACGAAACTACAAAAAAAAAATCTGTAATGGTTTGCAGGAGAATTTTTCCTCTTGACCTTTTTCGAACTCTCGTAAATTATCTTCACATGTTAGGATTAGTTTTTATGCATTTATGTATAAGTTGCGAGAAATTTGAAAATGTGTTTTTCAATATATTATCGTTAACTGTCCGAAGTCATGATAAAAGTAGCTCGATCCACGTTATGAATTATAATATTTTGTAATAGGGTCAGTTTTTTCTGTGGTGCTAGGTTTTCATCTTAAATGTTTGCATTACCATGGACATTTTTAAAAGAAATTAAAGGCTTAGTGGAGAAATTTTCATTGTATTAGTATACAGTTATCTTAAAGTACCAAAATGCTTGCATACATACAGATTTATCTATTACCGGCATTTCCATTTCAAGCCTTAATTTATAAAAATTATGAAAAATGAAGAGGAAAAGTATAAAAATATATAAATTTATATCTTTATATGAAGGGAATATGAATAGGAGTATCTATGTTCCATCAAAAATTTCATTAAATGAGGAATTCATCTGTGGATTCTAATTATATTTGAAATACATAGTAACAGAAATCTATTATTGGTTCAACTATGGGTGCTTCGACAGTGAAGTTCATTTCGCACATGGGCTCCCACCGGGAATTGAACCCGGGACCGATTTCACCGAAGTCGAACGTCCTGCCCACATGGCTATCTACATGGGGCCCAGCAACAAAAATCATTCCTTCCCAACATCCCAATCATCCAAAGGGCTTTCATGTAGTCGGTGGTATCATCCTAAATTAAAATTTCAATGGCTTCTTTTCGATTGCTTTAAAGAAGTGCTCTTCTTGGAAAGTTATCCCCATAAATCCCTCTGACATCCAAGGGTGTATATATACGTATGTACCGTAAATATATGAAAAACATCGGAAGTTGTCTAAAGCTGGCGAAATATGCTTTAATGCTAGATAGCCAACGAAACGAAGTCCACATTGTGTTTAGTTATCTATTGCGTTTACTGCGTTCAGCTTACTTTAAATTACCTATAAATCAAGTTGCAATAACCTGGATATCTCATCAGCTGCAAAATGTCCATTATTTACTGACACAATGTTTCTTGCTTGTCAGTATCTTAGGTTTGACTAATAAACAGAACCTGAATTCCCAGAGACTAATTTTTGCCGATTCTGCAGTAGCCAATCAGAAATCTCTGAATGCATGTTCGGTATAAATAAGTAGGTGAAAATAGTTTAAATTTTAACTTTTCTCAGAATATTTATCAGAATTGAATACTCTTCTTTAGCTGTCCTTGCTTCATTTTCACCTGTCTTGTGTCTCGGAAATATCCATTGTTTTATTTCTAGTATTAATAGTAGATGCTGTGATATATAACTAATTCTAACATAATTTTGAACTAGGCTTTTATTGTCGTAATAAATCCACCTTTTTCTAATTTTAAAATCAGTATGCTATTTTTGGCATAGCCATCTCTGTAATGCACTCTACGAGCAACACCTGTTTAAAGGATTGTTTGTTTATAATTACATCAGAATGTATGAAATCTTTTTAAGCATCCACGGCTAAGGATTTTTTCGAGCATTAAGTCTTTGGCTTGTTTTTTCCCTATTTTCTGCTGCTTTTCTAGTTTTGCCATCAGCTCAAAATTAAATTTCTCCAGCTTGCTTCGAACCATTTCCTAAGGGTTCTGGAAAAAATACACTATCTATAGGGTCTTCGTAATTTTCCTTTGCTTATCCTTTTCAACGGAATATTCATTTTTTAATAATGTCTCTTGTGATTCTTTAGGGAATATAGTATCTATAGTATAGCTTAAAATATGTTTATTTTCATCCAGTCTTCGTTTGGGATGGCTACCTTCCGCTGGATTAATTGGTAGTTCTTAAAAATTGGAGATAAACAATGAAAGAATGTAATAGGGACATTCGGAATGGCAATTTAAAATTTTTATCATTTAATACGTATGCGGTAACTTACGGAATCAGATTGATCGTTTCCACAATTTCACTTTCTTATGGAACTTCCTACTGCAAATTTATTTTTGACACAGAATTTTCCTTGTCAGCACACTAAACTCTTGCTGTAACATTTTCGTCTGCAAATCATGGCTTACTCCGACTGCATTTTACATAGAAGTTTTAAGATACCATCTATGGGATGTTAAGACATCGGCAACTTCATTCCCACATCATCTAATTTGCGCATATGTAGACTGTCGCCTGACTGCATTCACTCGTCATTCTATCAAGAATTTACTCGTCTCGAGATACTTTGGTTTGATTGGCTCCTGGATAGTCAAGTAAATATGCTCGTTTGCATTTGGCGAAAGCGGTCCTTGATTCGATTCCCCCGTGGGGGCACATATGTTCGAAACTGCCTAAGTTGTCGAAGCGCTTTTAAGAATACTACTACTTCGGTTCACTGCGTTCCAGAAAATTTCATTATACCCACAAATAAATTATAATAATTTCCCAAGACCAGGATTACCTCTATGGCCATTTTTTTAATTCTCAATATTTTTTTCAGAAATCGAAGAAAGATGATGACGACGCCCCTATGGACTTGGATGAGGTCCTTCCTACGGTGGGAGAATTCGGTCGTTACCAGAAGCTTCTTCTGTGGCTGGTATGCTTGCCAGCTTGCGTTCCTTGCGGATTTTGTGCATTCAACCAGCTCTTCATGGCAGATGTTCCGGAGCAGATCTGGTGTAAAGTCCCCGAGTTGGTCAACGCTCAGCCACCTCTACCCCCAGAAGTCCGCCGTCTCCTTGTAGCTCCACCCGAGAACAACCGACTGTACGTGAATTCTATGCAGTCTGCAGAGGTAAGTGTACCACAAAAAGTTTCCGTGGAACGCATGGTTCTCTCAATTTATTTATATAATCTATATTTATAATAATATTTATAATAACAATACCTAAATTTATTTACATCTACTCAATTTTAGAAATTAATCTGCCTATTTAAGATGAATACAGACGTGTATCTATTAGAACCACTGGTTGCCAAATATTCATATTGAGCCGTTAATTGATTGCGAATTCATTGTTTTGCTACGTAGATTCTTATGATATTCGGAGCGAAGTTTTTATGAGTTCATGTTTCCGAATTCTTCATCAGGATTATACTCATGCTTGTTCACAATTATGTTATTGTGAGACAGAAAATAGGCTATGATGGAGTATGCCGAATCGTCGTTGATGATAAACATTTTCCCGATTGATATAGGCTCCAAAATGAGTTAATTCGCAGTTAAAAATTTCCCTTCGAGTACGGAGAGGTAATATTGGATTTCTCAATGGGAAACGAACAAATTTTTAATAACAGGATTAATTCCCTAAATATTCGCGTGAAGAATTCGTAGACTGATTTATTTTGAATTTTTTATATCACCAAACATTGGGTTGAGAGATAAGATGACGGCTTTTTTCTAATGCTAAGAAAATCTTTATTTTAAGCAAAAAATAATTATCAAATTAATCGATTATTGGGTCTCCGTTGTTATTTATTTCCTCCCATCGCCAATGAAAATAATATTAATCCTGGAACTTATTTTTCTCGCTCAAAACGTGTGTCATCAAGGGTCCGAGTTTTTGAGTTATCTCTATCTCTCCATCTCATAGAGATGGTTCACCACAGACTTATGATCATTTGTCGATTAATGATTCAATTCTCTAGTCGACTGATTTAGATTTTCCTGCAGAAGCTGATTCAATCAATCTTCATCAAACGCAACTGAGTGACCGAAAAGTGCCGGCCCTTTAATGTTGAAATTGCCGTTTTTGAGGAACAGAATAGATCCTTTCCGACGCAGCGTCTTCTCCATACACAAAAGTCTGACGAGCTTTGGTGGATTTCGTATCTTTCCTCTAACGATTGAAGGAAAAAAGAAACGTCGAAAATGCTCAACCTGAATTGACTTAAAATGCCTTTTTTAACTTGACATTTCGTTTAAGGACCAAAAGAAAAAAATATTAAATCAAACCCAAAGACAAAATAATAGCGCGTATGAACAATTGCGCTTTCGAATGAATTCGTTAAAAAATTCTCTCTGCAGCAATGTTGAAATTTAAAGATACCAATGAGCAGCTAGCTCCTTTAAAAGAAATTTTACAACATATATTGGGGGACAATTTTATTAACTTTTATGGCCCAGATACGTCAAAAAAGAAATCGGAACTCGGCTGTTCATTCTGCTATTGCCCCCGAGGACAGTAGCACAGTTACCGAGATGCGCATTGGGTGGTTCCTAGAAGGCCGATAACCCGCGGCTTTCTTCGTTTGGAGAAGCGACCCCGACGTTCACTGACGTATTCGGCTATCGGTGAGTTTTTCGTACCTCTCATCCACATATATCAGTTGATTAACAGAAAATCTCTATTAAGAGAATGGCCTCCCTCTGGATAAACGATTCGCTACCTCAGCTTCCTAAATTCAGTATATTTATCAGCTATGTTCTGGATTAGATTCATCACGGAATAATCATACGTGAATGAGATTTGGGTAATGATTCTGAAATATGAGAAAATTGCATGTCATCACCTTCTTGAATATGTGTAAATATATTTTAATTCAATATGTAAAATTTCTCTCTCGAAGTGAATTATTCCCCCCTTTACATTTTATTGTAGATCCCATTGAACATAGTTTTCCTAGGGAAAAGAATTGGCTTCTTTTAAGGAAAAGGGAATCAGCATTTGGAAAATTTTCTCGGGAAATTTGGAAACCATAAAAAACTTGGAAAACAATATTTTTGCTGATATCTCGGTTATTTAAAGTACATATTGATACATGATCTCTTGATCGCGATGAATCCTCTTCGAAAAATAATTCTTCATAAGGTATGTGAAAAGGAGTTATGGCCGTAGGATAGAAGAAAGAATGCTGAAATTTCGCTTTGCGATCACGAAGCTGGGAGACGTTTTATAGTATTTAATAGCCAAGAGGAAGTAATAAAAGTTCATTTTCGGAGCTAAAGCATTGAACTCGTGTCTCTTTTCACCACTACTTATAACTTAAAGCTTTGAATGAGCACGTAGTGGATGGTCGCATTCCATTTACGATACGATGTCGTAAAAGATATTTCATGTGATTAAATGGGTGCAAACGACTTAAACTTCAGCTTCCAGAGAGGAGTAAATTAAGAAAAAACATAATAAAAGTTTTCATTTAACTACGTAAATAAATCCAAACCTCTCGAGTTTTAACTATTTCTACCAAGTCTCAAGAAATTGGGTTTAAGTTAGTCAGATTGAACAACTTTTCCGAAAAATCTTATCTTTGTGGCTAGTGATGGTGCAACGCTAGAATTTTTGGCGACTCTGTTACATTTCCCGATACCTCGAAGCTTCCGATTCCAATACATTTCCCGATTCAAGCAGTAACTAAAATTCATTTCTTTGCGAATACGATGTCGAAACGGAGTTTGTGAAACTTAGCGATTCATATCTATGTCTTTCTTGTCCACGTCTTTAATTCCTTTTCATCTCGCACCAGTCTCTTACGATTTATAGACTTAATAAATTAACAGTGCTTTTTTATACCATCGGGAATAAAACCAGTTCAACCCAGCGCATTCTGGATAATTTTTCCTCCATAAATCGTATTCCACTACGAGGAGTAACTCATTTTTACCGGGAGCAATATTCATCAGCTTTCAAGCCCTCGTTTTCTGGATTTGAAATTGTAGAAATTTAATTCTATTCTTAATATGAGTTAATCATAGTGGCTACCTTTTTTTACTATCATGCTCACTTAAGCTACTTACCTCTAGGTTAATAAGTTTTTCACTCTATAAATTAAATAAACGAGAGACAGAGTCTTATGAAGATGAGGGAGGTTGGTAGCTGGATGAAATCATTGCCGCCATTCGCTCGCTCCTGCTACAATTCGTGCAAATTTTGCCGTATCAGTCAACAATTTCGTCATTGATAAATCCGCTTCGATGACGAATGGAAGCCGTCGCTGTGCTTACATGTTCGACTTCGCCTGTTTGATTTATAACCGGTCTTTCCTCTCCCCATAATCTTCACTCTTCCTCCCATTACCTTCTCAACTCTTTCCCTATCATCATCCTAACCTCACCACTGTCTCCTCTTCCTTCTTTCTCCAACCGATCGCAACTCTGCTTATTCTCTCTTTAATTACGTCCACCCCTCTCTCTCTTTCTTCACCTATTTTCTCAACTCCTTGTAATCTCATCTCCTTCCTCCGACAATTTTTATACATCTGACAAGCTTTTGGAGCATTTATATATCGGAATAGTCCTCGTTCGTCTTGTTCTCCACTACCCCTATTTCATTATCGTTATGTCCCCTAACTATCCGTCTCAATATTCGCTGTATATAAGGTAAATAGGCATTATTACATTAGAAGCTCACTAGTTAATGAATCACTATAACACATGATAGACATTCTTGTTGGTGAAAATTCTTGAACTACCTTGGAAAGAGAAGAAAACGAATTTGATGAGGGGAGGAGGATTTCCCCTACCTTTATGTAACATATCATCACCATATTTTTGGATGTTGTGTATCGAATGTAAACTAAAAAAGTTGTTGGTCAGATATGGAAATTAGTCCCCTTAAACATACGAATATTTCGGCAAGAAAACTAAGTACTGTCAAAGATATACTAATGAATTTAGATTGTTATTTCCAACTGTTACAATGAAATGAATATTACCCATATAAATGAATGTCGTAATTAATCATGGAAAGAAGCTACACTATGAGCAAAACACTTATTAAAACTAACCCCCCGCTGACAAGTTTTTCGATACCTAAGAAGGAAGGGAAAGTAAATTCTGTACTTATCTCGAGAAACGCCAGTCATAAATTCCAATAATTATGCTAGATATTTCGATGGATTTTATCGAATCATAATTATTTATTTTGATCGACTCTATAAAGATACGAGTATCTATACGTATATCTGCGGATAAGTCGATGAAGGAAAAACCGTAGTAGGAGAATATTCGCTTCAATAAGCTTGATACTCTCAATTTCAACTCAAGGGATATAGAGAAGGACACAATAGTCTCGTATATCGTGAATTCTAATCGCCTAGAAGCCGCAGACTGTCTGTCTCAGCTTTTCTTATCGAGTGCTTCCTTGACTGGAGTTTTTAGGTCATTTTATTCCAAAGTTCGTGCAAAGTTATGTAGGTCTTGTATTGTTGTTGTTGAAACCCCATTAAAAACTCTCCCCTCCTCGGAATCTACCTACTCCTGGAGAAGCCAAATAACTAATCTCTGAACACATTATTTCCATACTCAGCTTCTTTTTACGTAATTACTCCACCTCCTCTTTTCTCAGATAATAGGATTGTGGTATTCAGGAGGGGGAGAGTTGGTTACACCAGGGTAGCTTCCATTCTACGAATGAGGTGATTTTAGATGAGGATTATGTTCAGGGTCGGTTCAGATGCACGCCAAGCCAAGATAAAAAATTACCACGATCCCCTCAAAAGTTTTCTGGGTCAACGATTGATATCTTTTCTGTAAACATTGGAACTTTAGTAGAATGGAATTTGGAAAAGGTCCATTATTTCTATTATTTTCTTTGCATCATTTAGCTTTTTGTGCATTCTACAATATAATGTAATAGTAAATTCTAGATTCTCTGGCCGTACTCTTCCGTACGAATGAAAACAATTGGAAGGGCATTGTTTAAAATAACAAAAACAAACTTAATAATATCCACAAGAAAAATCTTTAATAGCTAAGAACCATCATCATTAGACCGATAGATGGCTTTTAGCTGAAACCGATCAGATTAAAATTTCGTGTAGATATTACTAAGTTCTTGTCATTTTTTAGAATGTAACAGATTTCTCCATGCTTGATTAAGAAATAAATATGACATCAGAGAAGTGGATAGTTTAGATGTATTATTATGATGATTATTTATGATGTATATGCCAAATGATGTATGCCAAATTCTGAATCCATATCTTCACAAAGATTTCAAATTCGTAAAATAAAAAAAAATTCGTTTTCCTCTTTTATTGTGATTTTTCATATATTTTTTTTCAATTTTATAGCGTAGTTTTACAGTGCCAATTTTCGCGGCATAAATGAAAGGTAAGAGACAAAGGTTCTCCAAGCGCCGACAGCGGCAACCGTCGAGGGCAGTTCCTGGGAAATGGATAATCGCTCGGCGGTCACCAGTTATTCAGAATCCCGATGCGCATTTCGGAGATGAGAATCTGCTGATTGATTCAGCTGATTTTCAATGATGATTCATTCAGCATTAGACCCCCTATGAAGATGGAAGCTTTTTTTCCGAAATGCGCATCGGGATTCTGAATAACTGGTGACCGCCGAGCGATTATCCTTTTCCCAGGAATTGCCCTCGACGATGTCCGCTGTCGGCGCTTGGAGAACCTTTGTCTCTTAGTTCATTGAACGCCGAGTTCCTTTTTCTTTCTTCTAATGTGGTTTCTTATTACAGAACTGCAATAAAATTTTATTTTGTTTTACTTTTTCGAGTAATTTATCTCATTAGATCTCTCATATATAGATAAAATTTTTGTACCTTTTTCTATTTTCTTCTCTCACCGATGTAAAGGAAACTTCATTTTAGTCCTACAATTGGAACCGAAACTTGCATTTCCAGTTTCTCTGATCAGTTCTCTTTCATGGTATTTTCAAGGACATAACGAGGCATCTTTGAAATGATTCCATCTAAATTTATTAATAGATATAAATTCATTTAAAGAATAATAAAATCATAATAACAGTATTCTATTATACCATGTCTAATTTTATTTCTTCATATATCTTGTCTGATCTCAAATAGCAAAGGAAGATTTCAATAGACTCCTCAGAGACATCTCCTTCTACAACCAGCCATCCAAATGATGTCCTTCCGTCCTCGACTATTGCTCCATCCCCAGAAACATTGGAGCTTAGTAGTTGTTTGCGCTACAATGTTAACTTTACCCGTGAGGCTGAACTTGCTGGTGTACCTCTTTTGATGCTACGTCCATCAAATAAATGGCCAAAAGCTCTATGCAGGCCTGACTGGGGGTGGGAGTACAACTCTGAAACTATATATTCTTCCATTGTAATTGATGTAAGTAAAATTCATGAATATTGGCATAAGATGATTATTGATAATGTGTTTATGTACATATAACAAACTGCATGTCTAGAAAAAAGCAAAATACTGGCATGGTAATCGATGCACTGACCCTTTGCATCACCCATGATGAATACCTTCTGGTCTTATCCCTCAAAGGTATGTCATACCATGGAACTTACTTTACTTAACTAACAAATTGACTTCCAACAATGTAATATTTAAGCAGACAATTTACTAAAAATATTGAAATCACCATACTTTTGCATTCCTGCTTCGGTTTATATATCTTGGTACATTTTATTATCAAATAATTGTTGCAATTTTACATTCCAAAGACAATGAAACCCACTGAAGATGCTTCAGATGGGAACGAATGAAAATAGCGTCATGAGCAGAATAGCTTTTCAACTGAGGGAATGATGACTTTTTATTTCTTGCATCATAAAACAAATGGGAATTTATTTTGGCTCATTATAAATAATTTAATTGTAATTACATTATAAATAAGTGATTTACAACTTGAAAGTGAAAAGATAACTTCTTTACTGTTTATTTTTCTGCAGCTGTAGATAAGGTTTCTTGAGAATCCACTGAGTATTGTTGTATAATACTGGTTATCTTCTCATCATATAATTCTCAGGGTGGTCAACCTTTTTGGATAAAGTGCCTATTTTTCTTCCTTATGGTCATTTTTCATTCTACATTTTTACCAGAAAGACAACCATGGAATTTAATAGTAGTGATGAGAGGCCATCATTGAGCATCCTCTCATCAAGACTAAGCTCAGGAGCCCCCCAAACACTTTTGTACTACTCAGCTTTGTTTGTTGTTTTCAACATGAGTTTTCTATGAAAGATAAGTCATCAAGTGAATTTTTGATTAATTTTCTGCCCTGAAATGAAAAACTGATGCCAAAGATCTCTCTTAAAGTCAAAGCCAGGAATAACTGGTCAGACAATATGATGGAGGTTTTCCCTATGTATTTTCATTTTCTTCTTGCAGTATTAGTGTAGTAACAAGAGAGGAAAAGGAACTCCAATGGAAATGAGATTAAGTAGGAGAGGAAATAGGATGGTGATACAAATAATGTAAAAAAAAAGTTGGTTAATGCATGAGGCGATCAGCAAAAGCTGGTTGCTGTGTGTCCTGAGAAGGGAAATATCCACCTTATAGACAGTTAGTTTCTTAAGCAGTGTTTTCACTGATGTTTACTGGTGTGTTTCGTTTGAAAGGAACCTAATTCAAGAGAAAGCTTTATAATGTGTGGGAGAGTGTTTTTAATGGATTTTACTCTATTTTAGGGTAATAGGTACCAAAGAGCTTAGCAGTTAATGTGCTCTTTGATGTGATATTATTCAGCAACAATAAAATGATATATACTATTTTTCCATTTCCAGTTTGATTTGGTCTGTGATCAAGCTATTTACCCCACAATTGGACTCGCTGCCTTGAATGCTGGAGGTCCAATTGGAGTGTATTTATTTGGGCTTCTGAATGATAGGTAAATTCTCAATTTTATTACTACGTGGCAGATATACATATAATTCATAGCAAAATATTAAATTATCGGTATGTATATTTTTGTGTTTTATAGTATGAAGTGTAGTAAATATTAGCTGAATTATAATTAGTATGTTTAATTTGATTTATCATTAAGGGATGACTTAAACAAAAGATAAATTAAGCTGGCTTATACTCCAAGGATTGGAGATATCAATCTTTATTTTTAAAAGCCCTCTATTAAAGAGAATGTTAGAGAAATAATGGCTTACCATATGTCCCATTTTGACCGGGGCTATCTCAGTTTTAATGAATGTATGTGGTCATTTTATATTCTTGTCCCGATATGATGGAAAAACTCAGACAAAGATTAGTACTTAAGAAGATTCCATTGTTAGATATCACTGAAATACAAATATTAAAAAAATTTTTGCACGCGGAATCTTAAAAGCTTAATATCATGAAATATGGTTTTTGATTCATAATAGCTAGATAGAATTTTGATAGAAAAATGAAAATTTTGTGGTTTATGAACAACCTGTCTCCCTGACTAAGTGATTTTTTTTCTTTTTAAGCTTATACATTTTCTCATAAGAAAATTCAAAAAATTCCAACCTGTATAGAATTTTTGGTAATAATTGTATTCCCTGAAATCTCAGAGAATCACCTTCGTGAGGCTATTAAGCCATATGAAGAGGAGGCAATTTTCTGAGATTTCAGGGAATGCAATTATGATACACAATTAAGTACTATCACACTTGGTTGGACATTTTTTAAATGCAGTTGTTGATGCAGAGCTCATTATACAACCCCTTAAGATTATGCAATGCTGCAATGCAAGGGGATAATAGTGTTTCTATTTACTATTATCTTTGCTACTGATTGAGAAATGCTAAATTTTCATGAATTTTGGTTTAGAATAATAATCAACACCAGTGCACTCATTCTTCTATTTTATTGATTAGTAATTTTGTTGAAAATTCATCCATCATACCATCTGCTGATTAATAAAATATTTTAATTTTTATAGAATTAATTTGATGATATAATTAAACAATAAACCATGCGTATAATTAAATTAAAAACAAAGATGTATGCATTAATGGTTAGATATTTATTTTAATAAAAGGGTTATTGGAGATTTGGCACATAAGGATGCACGCTTAGAAAAATTCCCAAGGAGAAACATTCATGAAAAAAGTCTGGGGGATTGAAACTCAAACCTATATCTCCCAATTGCTGGTTGGATAATCTCACAACTGGGCTCTCTAACTGGAACATTCTACCATGCTGTTTGGATGGGTTCAAGTTCTCGTCTTGTCAGACTTTTTTCATTTTTGTCCATTTTTCCTTATATTTTTTTGAAAAAGTTAAATGAAGTTCCATCATGCTTGATAGAGGACTTAACCTAATAGACATTATATAATATTTCTCAACAACCATATCCTTTATAATACAATTATATGGTATATTATAATAAAAATATGTTATTACATATCCTGATTTCCTTCGATTTTCTTTCTTACAATGTTTTAGGGTTGGAAGACGGATTTCTTTCTTTTCCTGTCTTGCTACTCTTTTATTTGGGGGCATACTGACAGCTTTTGCTCCCGATTTCTGGTCTTGGGCAGCTTGCCGATTCATCGTGGGATTAACTATTCCAGCAGTGTACCAGATACCCTTCATCATCTGTGAGCCCCCTTCATCATCTGTGAGCAATGCTCTCTATGGACCTATTTACCAGCAATATCCCTTGCTATCTCTTTTGAAAATAATTCATTATATGAATCTTACCAATTGCATAGGGAAACTGTTCATCCATAGCTTATCTTTTACTTTTAGAATACTAAATCCATACTCTATATAAGAGGAAATTATTACCAGTCAAAAAGTAAATCATTACCACCATTAAATATGTGTTTGCTTAACCTTAACTAGTCCATTCTGGTTGTGTCATATATATTCATTAAAACAATACGATTCTTGCAGCCAGTAACTTCAAGCTAAAATTTTTGCTTCTTTTAAAGTTTTACCTTATCTAACAGTTTTTTAAAATGATTTGCAGCTTTTCAGAGAGTTTCCTGTAGATATTGTTCTTAGGCTTCCAGACAGGAAACTTGATTCTGAGTTGATGATTACAACTGTGATTAAATTCAATATTTGGCAATCCATGAAAAAGTTACCTACTTGGAAACCTATAAACTATTCCTATAGCTGAAGTTATATTTATATTTTAATTTTCCTAAAATGTTCCTTCGGACAGACTCATTACTTGTTAATTTTATTTCCTCAGCTGTACTCCTTAATAGATATTTGAGAAGAGTGATTTATAATTTACCTACCTTCTTTAGTCAGATGCGAGTTGCCTAAATTATGTTTATGTTTTCTTTTTCTTCAATTAAAAAAAATCAGCTCTGGAGTTAGTCGGCCCAAACTACAGGTCATTTGTTACAGTGATGACGTGTCTTTTCTACACTCTTGGAATGATAATTCTTGCTGGAGTAACATATCTAGTGCGTGATTGGGTCCAACTAGCATTGGTTACTTCAACTCCATTTCTTCTATATTTTGGTTATTGGTGGTTAGTATTAAAAATGCATTAATTTATCAACTCTTTCATTGCTAAAATCCCTAATAATTAGTTGAGATTAAATAAATATCTTTTACATTTCAATCATATCTTTAAAATTCACTCATATTTCTCAATAGTCCCTTCTAGTTATAATTTTGCAAAAACAGTAATAAAGTTGCAAATAAAAAACTATACATTGTATTTTAGCCATTTAAGGTTTATCTACCAGCACATTTTACTTAAGCTGAGATGGACTTTACACATATATTACGAAAAAAATAAAATCAATAGAAAGTATATATTGGTCAGCAGGGCCAGCTTTCTAGAAAAAGGGTCCTGGAAATTCCTGATAATGAAGACTGCTATCATATCAAGGAATTCTCTGGGGAAAATCACTGATAATTTGGCTGTTCATGATATTCTTTCACAAACATGGGTACATGGGTGGTCTGAAAAGTTTCCGACATTTTGCCATTTCTGGACATGCTTTCTGAAAATTTTCTGAAGATTTCTAAAAAATCTGGGGTCGGAAAATTTTCAGACCACCCTCATATTCTCCTGATAATATCAATTTCTTTAAAGATAAATAGTCAATCATAAAAATGAGAAGTGTTAAAAAATCTGATGACTTCAGAAAGTCCTATAATCATAGAAATTGATTCATCAGGCTGTCATCCAAATTTCAGAATTGATGATGTCTAGAATGATTCTTTTCAACCACCCCAAATCCATAAAAAGATCACTGAGGCAAATTAGAGGCAGAACATCTTAAGTTTTCTATACATTTTTCTAATGCATTTGTGCAAAGTCATTTTTTTGTACATACATTTTTCCAGGTTCTTACCTGAATCTCCACGCTGGTTGCTTGCAAAAGGACGACTGGAAGAAGCATCAGCAATTCTTGAAAAACTTGCATCTGTCAATGGTACTCAGCTACCTGCTGGATTTATGCAAAGGCTGAAGCAGCGAATGATGATGACCCGTTCTCAGAGTGAGGAGTCACGTTTGAAAAAAGGACCTGGAGTGATGGCCCTTTGCCGAACTCCAAATATGCGGCTGAAGACAACTCTTATTACCCTTAATTGGTTAGTATTGTTAGAATTTTTTAAAGTATATTATACACAATAAATAAATATATTACACACAAATGAAGCTAAGGGCTGAATAAGGAATTTAAAAATTTAAAGAAGTGTAAGACATATTGAATTTGTAATCATACTAATGTTAAAAATTAGATATGAACTAAATTCATTAGCATTACATTGAAGAAAGATAAAAATAAGAAATATTATGTCATTGATACAGTAGTGTATTCAGTGCATTAAATAAAGTGTTCAACTTTTGCAGGTTTGCAAATGAGATGGTTTATGTAGGACTGAGCTACTATGGACCAGCCCTTGGAAATGATCAGTATGTTAGTTTTTTGTTGTCATCATTAGTAGAAGTTCCCAGTTATTTAGCTTGCTGGTTTGTGATGGACAAGTGGGGCCGAAGATGGCCTCTATGTGTCTGCATGGTATTAAGTGGAATCAGCAGTATAGTAACTGTTCTTCTTCCTGAAGGTATTTACTTGACCTAAAATATTACAATGACTGTTGTTAAAAGGTGTAATTAGTTCAGTAAGTTGGGTACTATCATTACTTTATTATTCAGTGGCATTATTTATGGCTCTAACTTACCTTTTAGTGTATTTTTAATTTTATCATTCAGAGAGCTATATTCACTATTTGGTTGTGATTATTTCTGAGATATTTCTTTTCGTATTGCTTATAAAACCAATACTCATTAAGAAAATATATATGGAAATTGAATCATCAAAAATGCCCCATGGATGAGTCATGAAGATTCGTATGAGAATAATAATAATAAATTATATTGTGCTCGTGTGTTATTGTGTGTGAATGGAATTATTGAACTGGGAGGATATTATTATAAATATATTTTTCATTTAAAATTCAGATGCAGTGACCGCAACTCTCCTCCTATTTCTTATGGCAAAATCTTCTATATCTGCTTCATTCCTCATTATATATCCTTTTGCTGGCGAGCTGTATCCAACTTCATTACGTGGAATAGGGATTGGGGCTAGTGCTTACATTGCTGGCCTCGGACTTATCATCATTCCATTCATTGTATACTTGGTATGATTCTTCTATTCTTGTATTTTTCAAAGATTTAAGTCATCAAGTGTCATCTTTAATGATTTGTGACCAATATTAATGATAGCTTGACTTGTACTATTTAATCAGCAGTTTTAAATTAACCATGAGGTCTGTGAGTAAGGTCTTTTAGATAATATCAGCAACCTTTAATTCATTCACTCTTAAGATGAAACATAACAGTGACAGCAACTCCTGTGAAGTAATTGCTGCATCATAGAAAATTTAAGGGAACAATATTAAAGGGCTAAAGAATATTAGTAACTTGTAGAATTTATGTTTAGTACTTTCATTACAAATTGAAAGGTCAACTTTCTCTCTCTGCACAGGGTTCAGAGATGTTGGTCCTACCTCTTGTGATCCTTGGTGTAGTATCAGTCATTGGAGGATTGTCTGGCCTTAGACTACCTGAAACATTGCATCATCGGCTTCCACAAACAGTTGAAGAAGGAGAAGAATTTGGGAAAGACTGGGATCTGAAAGAATGCATGCGATGTATTCCAGCAAGGTAAAAAAAATCATAATCATATCTTGATAGTAATTGGATGTTTGCTAGAGTATATTTTGCTAGCTAAGAGCAATATATTAGATCTATCAGAGCTGTATATATAAGATTATGTTAGATTGAATTTTTAGTTACCTGTGTCCAATTTATTATTATTTTATCATTATTTACTGTTCCTTTGCATCTTTATTTATTATTTCCTTTTAAAAATATAGCTATATTGTTGTTGATATAATAATTATGAAACACTTTTCACAGATTCCTGGTTATGTTTACATCTCTTCAGAAATGAAAGGATTCCATAAGAAGAGGAATTTTATGATAGGCAGGATTTTATACCATGATTCAAAAGTATTTTAAACCAAATCATTCTTCTGTTCTAATTATTGTAATCATTTAGAGAACAGAGAGGAAGAATTTGGAAGAGATATTTCAAAAGAATAAAAGTACTGCTCATATGAACTATGTTAGTAAGTATTAACAGCATTTTAATCACAAAAAGGTGAACATAAGCACAATTATCTATTCTAACACTATATTAATTCATGTGAAAAAAATTAATACCATGCCGAGTAGAAATAACTAGATTTGTTGTTGTTTTAAGTAAGCAAGGATTGGAGCCAGAGCAGATGGATGGTAGATCAGTCTTTCATGTTAGTTTTATAAAATTCTTCAAATTTTTTATATTTATTTTTCTAAGAACTTGGAGATTTCCATTACAGAGCAAAAGTATTGAGATTATGTGTTTATTTCATCTGCGTCACATTCTGAACAATCTGTATCAATACCAAAAGTCTGTTCAAGATATATAACTGAATATGCAGAAATGTTCCATTTTTGATGAATTTTCTATTTTTGATTATTTTTATATTATTAAAAGGAAAGATATAGAGCTGTTTTCATATTTTGTGATTTACTTTTCAGTGCTGCTGGTAGACAAAAAGCTATAATATCTGTATTATTTCATTTATTTGAATTTTATTGTTTGCACCTACCTTTGATAGATTAGTTTTGATGTTCACTCTTTAGTAGGTATGCAACCTTTCTAATTCTAGTATTGCTTGTAAAATAATTAACAAATGAAAATATGGTGAACTGCTCAATTTTTTTATTATTGTTAATATATAATATATGAAATTTATTGATCTGGTAAAAATTGAATGTGCAATAAAGTTTATTTGATTTACTTTCTTAAAAAGACTGTTTACTTTCTTATTAACAAATCAAACCAATTCAAGAACACAGAGTACCAATCCATAGATATTGGGATAATTTCTCAAGAACATTGTGGACAGGAATAACTGAATAAAACTGATTTAGTGTGTGAATTAAATATCAGATATTTTGTGCTATAAAAATATTTGAAAAGGATTGTAAAATATTATTATATATCTCTATTTCACTGGTCACCAAAATTTTTGCAATAACAAAGCATGGATTTGCCTTGGGAGCAGGAAACATAGCTGCATTCTTGCTGTAGGATCTTGTTGCAACATTATTCCCTCTACTTGAATAAGCTAAGATTTAATAATGGAAGATTGATTTCTCAATAATCTTTAGTGGACAGCTATATTCTGTGCACTGCGATTTCTGAGACTATGACTGAGATATGAGTCACACAATGGTTAAAAAATAGAATTATCATAATCATAATAATGCCCGAGGGTTACTAAATATCAAGAGGTTCATTAAGAAGTTTGTAATAAACACCATCAATGCATCAAGGACTTTCACATGTGAGTAGTTAGATCCTTCCTTATGATATTGGTAATAAAATTAATGGCTAAAATTGCATCAAGAAAAACTACCATTTTCATGTAATAATATAATTATAGGGGTACTGAATAACCAATGATGATTTTTAAGAAAACTTGCTATTCACTTCTTTATCATGAAGGCAGACCGCATTATTTTAACATCCTTTTTGTAAACTATTTTTAGTGATAGTGGGACCTCATTATACGACCGAAAAATTCCTCATTTTTCAGAATGTTATAGTAATTCCAAAACTACCGAAAAAGACTCATTAGAAGCATGTTCTCTTTGTAGAGCACACATCATCTAGATCATATAGCACATTCATATCTCGTTTTGACTGACTCTCCTTCATCAAAATGAATATGATTAATTCATTTACATTTTCAAATGGAAAATTTATGTTTGGAGAGAGTTCTAAAGTAAATTTTTAAATAAAAATAAAAGGAAACAGATATATATATCATGTTTATCCATAAAATACACAGTAAAAAGCATTTAAAATGCTCCTGCTTAAATTGCTATTCCTCTTAACATGCACTTTTCTCTTGGTCCGGTCTGTTTACATGAAACTCATGTTGTGAATGCCACTTAAGACTCTCAGCTAACCTCTTATAAGATATATGTTTCCAGAACCAGATGCACTGCAAGCCACTTCAGCTGAGCATCTGTTTTGTTTGATTTACCAAAAATCGATTGTATTACCTATAACACCATCCTACTATTTCCTCTCTTGTATCTCCTAGTTTTTATGGATTTCCAAGTGTAGTCATGGAGGGATCATGATACTGTTTATAAATTCATTATAATTTGCTTGCTGTCTAAAAATTACTTAATTTTATGGTAAACATGACTGACATGGTAGTGAAGCAATGTTTTATTTTGAATAATTGAATTTGAAAAATCTGAGGCAGGCTTCTCAAAGATCTCCTTTTCGGTTAGTAGTTTATCTGTTATTTAAAGCATAAATGGACATAATCTTTTTCAGGCCAGCTTCTCCAGCCAGCTCATATGAAGATTTAAATGCAAATGAAGGGACTGAATTCGATGATTTAACTGCAGCAGCCAGTGCAACATCTCAATCAAGATTCTTGATAAGACAAAAATCTGTAGTACAGCTAGATGGTGACAACTCTATTCCTCCTGCTGCTTCCACGCCATCTTCTACTGATACTCCATCTGAAAGGACTCCTTTAGGTCCCTTGCCAATAAATCGTAGACGCTCACTTGGAGGAAGACTTGCCCGTCAATCAAGCATAATGGAAACTCCAGTAGATTCCTCAGGTGTAATGACAATCACTTATTGGTATTGAGGTAGCACATAACCCCCTCATGTTTCTTAATATGAGTATCATCCTAATTTTTGTTTAGCACATGTCTCTAAATCAGTGAAATGGAGATGGAGTTACCAGAGTGTTCATTTAGATGGATTTGGTTTTGAAAATATTTGTAATTATAATGTTAAAGTTCAAACATGTTCTGAGAATGTTTAACCAATGAGTAATTTGTTTAAAATGACATACCAATCATGCATAAAAATATACTGAAAAATGTGCACAGTTTATATTTTGAAGGGTAATATATATTTTGTTTTTCATATGCAGTGGTAAGTTGATCTTCCTTAAATGTTTGGCAATAGATGAACTTATTAAATATTCATTTCATGTTTGACTTATTTCTCTTGAATTTGATATTTTATTCAACTTCCTCTATCAATAACTGTTTCACATGGACAAAATATACAATAAGTGATGAAATAAATACATACAATAAGAACTCCTGAGGGCTACAAACCAAACTTTAAACTGGAATGATGTAAATTAATCATGATTCATTCACCAAGGGATGATTTACTTTTATAGTTTGCAGTATTCTTTAAATACAAATTTTAAGGAATTATCATTAAAATTAATTATGCTTAAAAACAGACAATCAATGATTATTCATGAGTCAAAGACTCATCTTCATCCAGCATATCAGAATAATATTTGGTCATATTTTTAAAAGGTAAATTATAATCATAAAATTTGAATTGAAAATGATCTCTAGTTCCTATAATACTAACTATAAAAAGAAACTTTCATTATTATTATGAAAATTCCTGAGAAGTTGTAAGATAATTTGTTATATTGCTTAGTTTTGTTTCTATTTTTTATATTACCTGAAAATATTTTTCATTCTTTGGATGGAGAATTTTATTTCATACATGAATGTATCGTTTTTATAAACAATAAACATTCTTCCATTCTAAACAAATGAGTCAATAAAACCCTAACTAACTTTCATAACAGGGAAAACAATGCAAATAATTTTCTATTACATATTTGTTTAGAGTAAAATGCAAAATGATTTTCATTGAAGACATAAACATTAGTTATTTCCAAAATACTTATTAAAATACTCTAGAGCCAGTAAGTAAAAAAATGTGGAAACATATATCACTTGAAATATTGAGATTATCTGAATTGATTTGCATTTTACATAATGAGTTTACAATCAAATTGAATCAACCTTCTGATACATAACTTTTTATCGAACATACTGTAAATATTGTTCTTAGAAAAGAATGAAAACCTTATCCCTGAGAGATTTATTAACTGGTTCAAATTTCAATTGTCATTATGATGCAGCAATGAGAAGATAAGGAGTTATCTTTTTGATTCCATGAAAATTGATCGAATAATGTTTATTCAAATTAATTTTTAAAGGAAGTGTAATTTTTTCAAATTAGGAGTACACTTAAAATTCCAAATTCCAAGGCATTTATAAAATAACTGAAAGTACTACAGGATAGAAACATACATGAAGAATAATGTAATGGGCTGCATAGACTAGGTCTATGCTTGTCAGGTTATATACTATACATATCAGTCACAATTCTTGTGACCAAACTCGACAAGAACTCCGACTTCCGTCAGTGCCACTGAGAGGGTGGGATATATGCCTAGGAATAGTTAAAAATTAGGCCTTCCGTAAACTGATGCCCTCACCCCATGAGTCCCAAAAATTACATAAAAGGCAAAAATCACCTCTCAGCCCAACACTTGCAACGAGGTTAGGTCTGCCTGCAAGACTGATAAAATGGTCAGCTAGTAAGACTTACTAGTTGCACTTAAGGTTTGGTTTGCCCATAAGACCGACTCCATAGTCTACTTGCCCAACACCCTATGAGCCCACTTCCAACCCCACGGTCTGCTTGCCAAACCCCTTAAGAGCCTTCAATATGGCTTGGCTTACCTGTAAGACAGATAAAACTGTCAGCTCGGATTCCTGCCATTGGTATCAGTCAGTGAGAAAACACATTGCACTTCCCAGCAAGACCACATGGGGAGTTCCCATGTCCCTGAATACTTGCTGGACAGTGTATTGTAAGTTCTTATGATGAAATTATTAAGGCCAACCTGGGTTGTTTTTATGTCATCACAACAGTGGAGTGGATGGAATTCCATAGCTCATTTTTCCAAAAATTTCTTCTTAGCAAAGTCTATGTTGGTATAGGTGTACTTTCACCATATTGGATAATACTTTTCCATAAAATATACTGATAGAGAATGGATTATTCTTATAGGGGCTAAAGATTAAATAGGCAATTTCCAATGAAATATTCACAACTACTCTGTGGTTAACTTTTATTAATGCTCATAAATAACTAATATATAATAAATTATATTTCACATTCTTTACATTTAATATCAATTATAAATTTTAAACTTTGAAACAAATCACATCAACTTTAATTTTTAATTTTTATAAGAAATCAGATGATAGGTTTGCGCTATTAGAGCATGGCATTTGTAAAAAATCCTCACGAGTAATAACATATACAAATATACTTTTAAACATCTACAGCAGTTAACAAAATATGAGCAATTAAATAGTGAAAATTATAGAGCGTATAAGGCCATCCCGAATATAATGCTCACTTCCTCCCACACAAAAGTTAAAAGTTACACCATCACACTTGACAGTTCGATCACATTCTCCAATTGGATACCAGCCTGGGTTATTGAACTGCACCCCAATTTTGTAGGTCCTACCTTGAGTCAAATGGACCGATCGATTGAAAGAGATTTCTACCATTGAATCTGGCTGTACACGAGCTGAGAGATGAGTGTATGTCAGGCGACATCCATCTGCATCAGACAAATTAGCATAAAGAAGCTCAGTGTACTCTTCACTAAAACCTGGCATTCTGCCACTGACCAAACCATCATTGCCAAGATCATGACTAGTTCCAGCTTGTGATGACATTCCAGGTTGTGGTCTAGAGGTTCTTGGAGCTGAAACACTCGGTGGAGGCTGAGCTGAGTAAGGGTAAACTGCAGGAGATGAAATAACATGCATATATGACCCATGCAGATCTGATGTCCTTGGTCCAGGTTCAGAAACATGCGGCTCACCTGAACTTGAAGGACTTTCACCATGCCTGTTCCTCTCACTTACTTGAGTGGGTACCTTTAAACAAAGAAATATGATTCACAAGAGAATCTTTCATTTCAATTTTTTTAATAGAATAAGTGGCAGGAATTGCAATGAAATTTGGCAGTAATGCCGGAAGTGTGAGGAATGTACACCAAAAGCCAAATTACAAGTTGCGATTTTTAAGTCAAGGGAAGTGAACGTATACAATACTACCTATATTATTTTCATTTTTGAAGTAGCTATCCTCCAAAATGAAAATTTTTAGACATACATTTATTTATATATCATGGTAATTGGACATATAATTAAGGAAAAAAGACTTTACAATATATCATTTCCGAAATGTTGAGGGTCTACTGTTATCTTGAACAGGAAATGCAGGGTACTAAAATACAAAGGGGAATAGGCTTTTAGTTTAAAAAGAATTAAAATATGTGAACTTGAACCCTTCATATTTTATTTGATGATATTATTTTAACAACTACAGCAAAATGAAAAGAAATTAAATTCTTTCTTCCTTTTGTTTGAAAAATATTTTTCAGAGGATATTTAATATAAAAATCAGCAGACATTCAATCTTTGAGATCATATAGACCTTAAGGATACTATTTTGCTTATCCTTTTCTGTAAGAAAAGAGAACACTTAGAAGTGTAAGTTACAGTGGGATCTGCATAGCAAGACAAAACTGATTAGATCAAGGAAAAGCTCACAAATCTTTATCAAATCCAAATTTTGGTCAATTTTTAAGTTTATCTTATCTGAATTCCAAATTACTAAATTTTAGGCACTGAAACACTCCTAATTGCATAATTTTGACCAATCTGTGTGTGTTTTATATAACACTTTATAAAGTATAACCAATTTTTGACCAATTTGAGATATGAACAGGATCTCAGAGCATAACCATTCCATAAGTCAGGGAGTGATTGCAGAGATGAAATCACAGCTGATAACTGACTGACTTCTGAGTTCTGCCAGTGTGAACAGACTTATATCATAGAGTAAGTATATACAGGGTTTCCTTGTGGGAGAAGTTATAATTTGTTCCAATCTTTTTTTCCGATAGATGTCATTGAATGAGCTGGGAGTAGTTTCCTCATTTTACCACCTCAAGGTACTAAAAGGTTCTCACTGGCAAGGAGACACCCAGAACCGAAGCGGTGTTCCCCATCTGCACGAAGTAGAATAATTCCACATCTAGTTGATAGTAAGTGTTCTTACGTAATTTGTTTTCCATGTATTTCCCAGTAAGGAGCAAGGCAATGTTGTGAACAATTAGTTCATTTAATTGAAAAACTTTCCCAATGCAGAAGTAAATGATAAATCAAGTGGTGAATTTTTAATATCTTTTTAAATAAAATTTATAAAAATTATTTCCTCACATTTTCATGTAAAAGACAATATTTGGATTTTTCTTTTATCGTGATATGGTCATGATATCTTTCATTTAACACAAAATTTACACAGAAACATTTCATACCATACTTACTGTACCCATAAACTTCTAGTTATGTATTACTTTGTTTGAATGCTTCCTATAGCATGTATGAGGTCCTTTCAACTGAACTTTTTTAATTATGCATGCAAAAATTGATTGCCTGCTATATCTTGTTCTGTAAGACACACATCTATATATATGTTACTAATGAAATTTAAAGAAAGTTATAAATATACCTATTTTTGCTGAAGAAATGAGGGCTATCTTGATAATAGAGGGAATTTTAAAAATTGTTGATACTTTTTAAAGCCCCAAAATTTCACATTTCACGATTCCCACTTTCCATGAAGAAGAAATGGACCATTCCACAGAACATGGAAAAGATATTACCTATCTATTTAAGTTTTCAAAATTTTAACATCTTTACTGCAGTGTTCATAAAATCACTCTCATTCAAATCTCATAAGAGCTGAAGTTGAAATTACCTCTGACTGAAGAGCATGATATGAGTGGGCTCAGATCTAAGATTTAATTCAAATCCTCCATGTAGCTATCCAGCTCCATGCAGGTAGTGTTATGGTGATCAGTTGTAACTTGCATAGATCAACAACTTCCTGTATCACATCAGAGCTCAAATGTCTAGTGCAAGTCAGTTAGTTTGGATATATAAAGTATCTATAATTAAATGGCTGACTGTTTGTTTCAGGGTCAGTATGACAATTTTATAACAAACATCAACAGAATTTTCAGCAGTTACTATTTTACTGGAGACTTACACTGCCTATAAATTAAAAACTCACCAAAATGCCTAGTACACAAATATTTCTGTTCACTGTGAATGTTATGGATGCTTCCATATTTCCAGATGCATGATAACATGGTGCATCAGGAATCATATTCCTCCAGCAATGACTTCTGAAAGGGGATCCCCATGTCATGGGCATCATAGCATTCTGCAAAAGGAAGTTTAAAGTTAAATAATTTGGTTAAATTCCACATGAATTTAAAAGTTTGTTCACTTAAAATACATGAAAAGGAGGGCTTTTATATATTTTCTTGAAGTCGAGAGCATGAGGATGCATGGATAACATCTGCTCAAGAGGTGTTTGAACTGCATTCAGGTTGCCAAAGTGAAATTTCTAATAGCCTATTTTAAGTTTAAAGAACTGAACGAACTCTGGCTGTTTTATATTCTTTCTCTAAGAGAGGTACGAAATATTACCCTCATATGAATACAGTAACACCTACTTTAGCCCAAAATCTAGCATTTTTAACCAATTAATATTATTGAGCAAAAAGAGTGATTACAGTATCATCGTCTAAAATTTACTATTAACTCCTAAATAGATTAAAAGCCAAATTATGCATTAAAATCCTCAATTTTAAGATATCCACAAACAAAGATTTTAAAATAGGGAATATAATTAGATGCTGTGTTAATATCCTGAACTAAAAAAATGAAAACAGTGAATAAGAGAAGATGAAAATTTACATCAGAAGACTCTGGAGGAGGGCTGCCAGAACTGAATGGTCCAACTTTCCGGAAGGGATGTGCTTTCCCTAGACGAAGAGGCAGAGTACATCCTCGTTTCTTAGGGTGATATCTTGGAACTCGGCTAGTACAAAGTCCTTCTGGTAAACCTGCTCCTCCTGGAGCAGAGGCTTCCAAAAGAAGTGCAAATGCTTCATCTCTGGTAAGAAGAGGTGAAATGGCTGGACCACTGGCTAGCTGAGATGGTGTTAATGTCAGCAGACGTAACAATCTCAAGGGTTCAGACCCCAAAACACTTCGTAGATTTTCTCCAGACGGTGCTAAACCTCTCCGCTGGCATTCTCTTCCAGCCCACCTAGTTACAGCCTCAAATAGCTGAAGCTCTGATGTCACAGCAAGGTTTTCTTGCTCAAGTAATGTTACTAAAGTTGAATGTTCAGCTTCTTCAAAACTAGGATCAGATAAAACAGCTTGTGTTTCTGAGCACATTATCTGCAACATAATTAATTATTGTTAGATTTACAGTATTTTAGGTGAATATATTGTTATATATGTTCTTTCAAATATTATTTCTATGAACATATGGCTCACTATTTACCTCTAAACATTTTTCCATTAGAACTGGTTCCTCAAACAATTTGGCAAACTCATAAGCACGGCAAGCATTCCTAGGATGAAGGTCTCGCCAAAGAAATTTTGTGCATTCTTCCACCAAATAAGGCAGCATATATTTTTTGGCAGCATAACAGAGTTCACATGCTTGATCAAAAGACTGAAGGTTTATTCCGTCCGTATAGATGTATCTATGTGAGCATACAAAAATGTACATTCTTAAAGATTGTCTTGGATAGAGTATCTGTGATTTTGAAGATATTTGAAGTAAATATCAGTACGAAGATAGAAGAGAATAGAATATCCTAATTTTAGAGCAACACAATGACATAAAATTACCAGTTGACTATGAGCTATGATTAAAGAGAATAAGTAAAACGGCTCGGCGAGTATCTAATGCACTTCTTTACTGAGCAAGGACTTCGCAGAAAATTATCCGATTGTGAAACCGATCAAAATTAGACATGATTATACAATAAATTCTAGATGATTACCATTCTTTTTCTCTCATAGTAATGAGCCAAAGTCAAGGCTCAAATCAATCAAGAGCTAATACAATGTAATTGAGGATTTCATTACTGAGCGGAAAATCTGACTGACATAGTAACTAAGGTGCAAAGGTTCGGTCACTTTAAATGAAAACTGCATAGAAAATAAAATACTCACTCCAGAAGAGCTCTAAATGCTTCCGGTTGAACATCCAATATTGGTATCGGAACATCTTTTTCAGCCATACCACCGAAAAACATTGCGTCGAATACAGGACTGGCAATGGCTAAGAAAAGCTTGTGACATTGAAATGTCTAAAAAAATAATGGTTACAAAAATTTTAACACAAAATTTCTTTATAAAGAGGATGAAACATATTTATTCGATTCCAACGAAAATTCCATTGTGCTTACTTCTTGATGTGGTTCGGTCCCAACTATAAACTTGCAATCGCTCCATTGCGATGTTTCTAATAGGTACCGTCCCCTTTCTGCAACCTTCCGCTTTCTAACTTGCCAATCATTAGGAGTTCCCATTACTTGTTTATTGATTATCTTCACTTTTCATCGTTCGGACACCTTGATTAAACAGGGAAACTATCTTAAGCGCAAGGTGGATATTTCGACAGTCATATACTACCTACGCTTCTACAAATGCTATATTGATAAGAAATGAAACAACTCTCATATCTCCCATTAATTAATATTGTTCCTTATTTTCATTTTTTTATTATTAATTCAAAATCTACATCTTTTTTTTTTATTCACATGCAGCAATAACAACACCCTGTCAGACTGAAAGTCTGTCGACAGGACGGAAATTGACATAGGTGTGTTATACAAATCATAAAGTTAAAAATACTATACAATACAGCTCAAGGCTCACATACAAAAGAAATACAAAAAGTGCTGAAATTACAATAAAAAAGAAAAAAAACCTAAATCAACGAAAAATTACAGTGAACATCAAAACGAAAGTAATAGAATGGAGAGTAGTTACAATAGTTAAAGTAGATTACAAAAGTACTATGAAATTCCAAGTAGATGAATATTAAAACATAAAAAAATCAATACAAATAATATTATCTCAAGTAATCATTATAATAAAAAGCATGAAAACCCCTGAGTCCAAACGACTCGTCAGGGGATGATCATACTATGGAAATACAGATAAAAGTAAAGTCACAAAAATAGATGAATAAAAGAATAAAAACATATAAAAAAAAAAAACATATCTATAAAAATACACAACAGATATACAAAACAGAGTAAGCGCTAATTTCGCCTCTTTGGTATAGCGGGGCCAGTGCTCGCAGCGCCTAACTAGCGAGGAAATTCGCAAGCTCGAACGCGGACTGAGCTTGGCTCCTAGTCCCAAAAGAAGTGCGTTACACAATAGCGCTATTTTGTTGATAGTTCAACTGATTACATACAACATAGTTTGTGTCATAGTTTTATCAAGGCTGGAATGTGGAGACAGTGAAATTATGTCATTAACTATTAAATCTTAATCTTGCCTAAGTTATGTAAAAGCCAGCTTTTTACATTTCTCTTTACCGAGTTGTATGTGTTCAGATTTAGTATACGATTAGGCAGAGAATTGAAGATTTTGGGAATTGTGTACGCGTTGGTTCTTTTTCCATGAATATTGTAATATTTTGGTATGATATACTTTTCTTTGTATCGTAGAGAGATAGTGTGTTGCGGTTTGTTTTCTATTTTGTGTTCGTTTTTGAAATAGTGATTTATAATGACAGAATATATATGAAGACTTTCAAGGGGCAATATATTTAAATCTAAAAAAGTATCATGTGAGATTTCTGTTGTATTGTTCGTGATGTACTTTATGATTCGGTTTTGTGTTTTTTTAAGAGGATCAATCAAAGTTTTGTTCGTGTTTCCCCATATTGTTATGCCATATCGCAGTATCGATTCCACAATAGCAAAATATAGTATTTTTTTTAGATGCAAAGGTAGAATGTTTTGAAGGTGATAGAATTGGTACGCACATTTTGACAATCTTTGGGTTAAACTGTGAATGTGTTCTTTAAATTTAAAATATTCATCCAAATATAATCCTAGATATTTATATGTTTTTACTTGCTTTAAGTTTGTACATTGGCAATTGAGTAGATTGTTGTGTAGGCACTCATGTGTATGCATAGTTATAGATATATCTGAGTGTGTGGTTTTTATTTGTTTGAATTGCATTTGAATGGTTTTTGTACTGTTTAGAATTAGATCGGAATCATGACTCCATTTTAATAAAGCATTGAAGTCCTCTTGGAGTAATAGCTTTGCTTTGTGCAAAGATTTATGTGTTATGAGTAGGGCAACATCGTCAGCATACATATATATTTTTGAATGTTTTATCAATTTTGGAAGGTCATTTATATATAATAAAAAGAGCAAAGGAGATAATATAGCCCCTTGTGGAACTCCTGTTAGACTCTCTGTTTGTTTGCCATTCATACCATCAATTTTGACAACTATCTTTCTGTTAGTTAAAAAATCTTTAAGCCATTTGGATAACGTACCTCTTATTCCATACTTGTATAACTTATCTAGTAAGTATTTTCTATTCACAGTATCGAATGCTTTTTTGTAATCTATGAAAATTGCGATACAATTGTGATTTTTATTTAAGGCTGTACGTACATTTTCTGAGAAACTTTCAAGTAACTGAATAGTACTACTATTGGGTAGAAAGCCAAATTGTGATTTGCTTATTATATCCCTTTGGAGTAAAAAATTTAAAAGATGATTATAAATATATTTTTCAATTATTTTATCGATGGATGGTAAGATAGCAATGGGTCTATAGTTGGAGGGATCTGTATGGTTGCCTGATTTGTAAATTGGACGGATTATAGCTGTTTTTAATGTCTTATCGATTTTTCCTGATTCAATACTGCTATTGATTAGTTTTGAAATCAACTCAATCAGAGCAGGACTATGCTCTAAATCTTTTAGTCTAATATTATCTATCCCAGGAGATTTTTTCTGGAGGTTTTGTATTATATCCGTTACTTCCTTTGGAGTGATCTTTGGTATATATACTGTATCTAGGATTGAAACTTGAGGAGGAGGAAGTAGCATTTTATTGCACTTGAGGGAAAGAGACTCAACATTTTTGGTGAAATGATTTGAAAATTTATCAATAATTTGGTTAGTTGAGTAAGTTCTGGAAAAGTATTTCATTAGTGTAGAATCTGGGTTATTATCTTTATATTTATGTCCTCTAATTGAGTTAATTATTTGCCAAGTTTTTTTGATGTTGTGTTTATTTTTTTCTAATTCTTGCTTGTAAAAATTGTTTTTTTCTTTTTTGATCATAGCTGTGATCTTATTTCTTATGGCTTTGTATGAGTTCCTCATGTTTACATCTTTTGAATTGTTCTTAAGTTGCTGAAAAAGTCTATCCCTTATTTTTATTTGCTTAATTATACTGTCGTTCATCCATGTATTTAGGGGCATGTTTCTTTTTTTGATGTGTGTAATTTCATTTCTCATGTAAATGTTGTTCAAAGCTTTGCTTATTTCTGAATACAGGTCTTCATGATTTGTATATTTGTTAAATTCTACCCATTTTGTTTCTGAAATATTTTTCTTAATGTTTACGTTATTAAAAAAAGTTTTGTATTGGATTGATTGTGGATGCAAGGGTGTATGACTATTTTTGGAAAGGATTAAACCTACTGGATAATGATCTGCTAATTTAGTCTTGAAAACTGTTGCAGAGATGTTCCATGATTTTAGTCGGGCATATATGTGATCTATACAAGTTTCAGAGGATTTATCCAGTTTGATCTCCTCTCTTGTGGCGCTATGTATGCATTGCATGAAGCCATTGATCGTTAAGATGTTTTTGTATAAGGAAACACAATTATTTGTATTATCAATTATATTTATATTAATATCTCCCATAATTACCATGTTGGAGGACATACTATTTTTGATAAATTTATCCAGATTTTCAATAAAGGTCAGTTTATTTTTATTAGGAGGTCTGTATATTGTTAACAAAGACAGTGAGCTTCCCTGTATGTCCAAATTTAGAAAGAGAGATTCACATTCTGGAAGTTCTCCTTCGTTGACATAACATGCTATGCTGTTGTGAACATAGCATATTATGCCACCTCCTCTCATATTTTTTCTCAGCTTATGGAACATTTTGAACTGTGGTATATTGTATAGCATAACCTCATTTTCCATTATATTAACTTCAGTTATTGCAATTATTAAAACTTTCATCTTATTTGTTATCCTATTGTTGAAGATTATAAATTCATTCCAGTGTTTTCTTAACGATCTGATATTTAGATGATATGCATAGTTACTGTGAATTAGAGTATTTGGCAGGCTATCAATATCGTACAATGTATAGCAGTTAACGTTATCGTTTGTTTCTGGGTCACCAGCATCTATCTCCAATGTCTTATGAAGGTCCATCATTGTGTGAACAGGTTTTCTAAAGTTGATTCTGAGTCTACTCGTATTGGTTTGCTTGTATCATCCTCTTTTATGAAGATTTTACCCTCTTTAGTCCATATATATTTAAAATGTTTGGCCTTATTTTTTGTTTTCCATAGGAGATCTCTGTGATACCACGTAAGTCTTTCATTTATATATATGTTACAATTTTGATATTTGTTTCTGAAATCGCTAGTTCTACAAACTGATTTTTTTGATAACCATTCATTTTTGTGTATTTTTTTACTGAATCTAACCACAATCTTAGGTTTTGCTGTTTGTCTTTTGGGTTCAATCACAAAGATCTCTTCTATTTGGCTAGCATTAGGATCTTCAATATCCAGATTAGAACCCAATTTTAAAATTTCTTTTTGTAAAGCGCCTGTGCTCTTGTCGTTTACATTTAGACCGATGATTTCTAAATCTTTTTCGAGTTGTTTCTGTTCAAAGGAATTTAGCTTATATTCTAATCTTTCTATTTTTAAATCTTTCTCCTTCAGTTCCTTAGTTAGTTGTCTGATGTTATCTTGTAAGTCCGTTATTTTGTTATCAAATCGCGAATAGAGGTCTACAAGCGAGTTGTAATTATCACTCAAAATGGAAAGTTTACTTACAATAGTTTTTTCGCTTGAGTCTTCACTTGTTTGTTCTTTAGGTATTTCTTGCCTAGTATTTCTGCAAGTTGGGCACTTCCAAGCATCTTTCAGTTTCTTCGACATCGCCCGGTAGGTCGAATCCTTGATGCCGGAGCACTCATAATGTAGATTTCCGGAGCAAAAAGTACATTTTACAAAGTCTCCGTTTTCAGGTAGTTGATCGTCACAACGCGAACACTTCATGGGTGTCACAAATGCCTCCAAATACTCTTCGTATATGCTTCAGAACTTGCTAATAGCAAGAAAATCGCATAAAAAGCACAACATAGAGTTGTATAAACACTAAAAACCACCAAAAAGATAGTGCAGAGTTGAACGAACACAGACACTGTTTTAGAAAGCGACAGAGCAGTGGGAAACACGTCCGTACTCGATGGTACGGACGTGTTTCCCACTTAAAACGAAGAAAGATATTATTGAATATCATTCCACAATGTGTTAGTTGTTAGCTTGAAAATACCAATACACTGAGAAAACCTAAATTAATGCTATGCCCATATAATATCTTACCAAATTTTCGCTACTATAATTTGTGTTTTAATAGTAATTATGAACTGATGAAATATTAAGGATTAGCTGTAAAAGTAAAACTTAAAGCTACGATCTCGACGCATTTTCAGCACCTATTGAGAAGGTATATTAAATTAACAACAAACAACTGGATTTCATGGTAAAATAACGCGGATATAAAGGGAAATTGAAAAAGATGTTTATATTCCATAAATAAATCCATTATTTTTATTCAACAATTATCTTTTACGGCTTTCACGATATTTTCAAATACTGAGTCAAAAACAAGATTAAATTTTCCAAAACTCCTCTTAAATAGTTTATATAGCTATAAAAACTTACAAGACACGTTTTAAATAACCATTTAACATTTATAAAATGCTTTACATAAGTGAAATAGGTTTAGTTTGGTAAATAATCTTTAATTTGGATAGTCAAAAAACTAGTTTGTGACGTCATAGGAGATAGCACGTAGAAGGGTGGAGCCGTGTGCAAAGGGAGACAAGTGCTGTTGGTCGTTAAACTCAGCTTCGAATTATCCTTAAATTAACTTGTAATTATTACATATTTTACGTATGGAATACATCTTGAAAAAGTTCCATTAATCATGGTACGAATTAAATTATTATTTCAACTTAAGTACTATTGTAATAGTGGAAAGCATATATTTGATATCAATCTCTTACTGAACATTCTAAAATAGAGCTGCAACTGCTTAAATCACAAAAGAATTTAACTTTGAGCCTTGTATCATAAAAGGCGGTGACATTTAAAACATTAATTGTAATTTTTTGTGAGAAAGTAGTGATTCGGTGTATTTCGAAATTAATAGTAGTAGCGTGGAAGTACGACATATTGGTTTTCCGTACTTGGGAACGAATATCAATTGTGTTTCCAGATAGAAGATCGTTTTCGGAGGTGTCCTAGTGATACATTAACGTCGTTCGTGCAGCTTTTAATGTGAATTTTTGCTGATTTGGGTGTCTTTCGGATTTCAAAATGGTAATTATCATATTGCCCGTCGATTTTTTATTAAATATGGCGGATCATTAGGCGTTGTCCACCATTTTCGTCTTAGACCGTAGTTGCAATTTTGCCCGCCAGATGGCGGGATGTACTCAAAGTTGTAATTTAAGAAATGAATCGCAGTATTATTATTTGTCAAATTATTATTCATGTGTTAAATATGTATCATGATTGTTGATTGTACGTAACTAACTCTCCTTTTTTATTATTACAGCCTAGGATAGATCCACTACAACTTCTCAAATGTCTTAGCGTGCTATTGGCACCAGATGGTGGAATTAAAAGTAAAGAAGAAGTTAGTCGACTTGTAAGGTAGGGGTTTATTTACTTCTAGATCACATGACAGCATTCATTCTTTGGTCTTGGGGTAGTTTCGTAATGTTTATCGTAGAGGGGATGGTCTCCGTTAGAGTTTTTGTCGATCTTTGTTTTTAAATCTTTGACACTGATCATGTTGAGTGCACCCACAATAGTTTTTTTATAATCCGTTATTGCATTCATGGTACAATTTGTTTCTTTACTTGCAATCACCACGATAAAATGTAAATGATCGTTAAATGGCGACCCTTCTGAAGGTAAGACTCCTTTTGTTGAATGAATTTCTGCTTTACCTACCCCACTGAATAAATAAATCAATACAATTGTATTTAACCTTATCCTGACCACTGTGAAATATTGCTTTATGTGGGTGTCATATCGAAAGAAAGGTTTCATCCAGGGACATCCCAATGTCACAATCAGCTGTATTAAATCTGTGGCATGGAGTAAAATGAAGATAGTTTTGATTAAGTTTTCTTGATTTTCGGATTCCTTATTTTTTCGGCACTGCTAATTTTGCATTCGAATATTGTTTATGACATATATGTAATATGGATCTCGAAGTGGGACCAAAGTTTTATTAGAAACTTAGTTTTTATTATTTATTATTAAAGTATGTATTAAAGACTCACAAGGCTTTGTATGGTTCTAACAGAGGTAATGAGCATAGATCAAGCATCAAACCTAAGTATACTTTCTTTACATATTGTTAATGAGAAGAATGCTTATTCCCTAATGTGCATATGTAATAGTAAGAATTATATATACATAAATATGCTTATGACACTAGAATGTGGTGGAATGTAACAATCTTGAGTGGAGTCATCAGAAGGGTATTTTTTTCCATAGAATTAAAATATGGGTGAATTGCTGTATGTAGGCAGCCTAATTTTGTACATGATTGTCTGATACACCCACATTGGTTTGTGTAAAGCTACATTTCGTAGACTGCTTTGGGTATGGATTTTTTTAAAGGAACTCGCAAGATAAAAATGGTAGAAAAAATAATTGTGAATTTTCCTTTTACAATGTTCATTGGATACCAAAGCTGTTTGAACAGAGCGAGAAGATCTTAACAAAAGAATTGTCCTACTGTAAGAACTCATTGGCTCTAAATAATAACTTCTATTGGTGTGTCTTCATAATTTATCAAATACGTAATTGAGAAATATTTTCAAGGCCCTATCCTAATGGATTTTATTGCTAAATATCCAAGAAAATTAAAACATGTTATATCGATCATTCTCATTGGTCTATTTACTAAAGATTTAGTACAGAACTCTTAGAGGCATCACCTATTTTTAAAATAATGGTTTTTGTTTATTTGCAATATTCTGATATATAACTTGGGTAATTGAAGATAATTTGGATTTGTAATATTAGTGTAATTATAAAGATTGAGTAAGAATTGTTTATTTAAATCTCCTACCATTATAACAAGATCTCACTTTGGTAGATGGTATTTATCAAATTTAGCAGTGTGAATGTTAAATGCCTCTGTGATAGGATGGTGAATAGAGTTATTTGTAGCACAAGAGTTTTAGTTATCCAGAAGAAGAATCATAAAAAGCAAATGCAGGAAGAACATCAATCAACATTGGAAACGAGTTCTATTGAGGATCAATCTACTGGCTCATTGGGATGAGAAGAATCTGGTAGGATTGAAACATGAAAGCTCAGCATTGAAAACATCTTTTTGATGTATACCTGTTATTAAAGACTATGTATTTTGTTATTTACCTTTTCTACATCTACTTGAAACATTTTATTGGAAATGAGATTTTCAATATTTTTATAATATCTAGGAACTCGTTACTAACATGACTTTGAATCTGTTCCCCTGTCATTGAAAATTTCCATATTTTATGCTCTGTCATCTTAAGGCTTATCTTATGTGATAGGTATAAGATGATACTGATGTTAGGAATCCTTATCTTCTTTAGATTAAAATATTATATTCAATTTTCAATATCAGATTGTTCTTGCAAGCCTTTCTATGAAAAAGTCTGTTACTTATACATCAAATTTAGATTCTTCACTTCATAAACCATATTTTGGTTCACAATTCATCGATAATTATCCTTGATTAAGTCAAGGCTTTGTGGGATATTAATTAGATTAGTATTTATGTATTATTGATGCTTTTTGTAATATGATACTTGCGTGGATGTAGAAAGATTTGACTGAACGATATTCTTCGTAGTAAAGACATATTTGTCCGTTAGATAAGAATTGCATCATATACAATTCATAGTTAGAAGTATTAGTGTTTGTTCATGGCTTTTAATTAATGAATGGAAGAATTTACTTGAAGTAAAAGTCATAGTTATTATTAATTTCCTTATTGCCACTGTCATCTTCATCTTAATAGTAAAGCATGTTTTGCTGTTGATGCTTAACTAATATACACCCCAGTCAGTCAATATGTAGAATAAATTTCTCTGGATCATGCTATCTTATTACTAATGCTTAATTAGAACCAAATAAATCAGGGCTGGCATTTTATAATTACTTAGGCCATGTTAACATAGTTATTCTATTCAGGAATCAGTGGTAAAGCATTGGAAGAGTTTTGTTTCGCTGTGCAGTTTCATTCTTAAGTTAAATATATTTTCTATTTAATTTGGAAAATCATGCTTACAGGATCTTAACTTCATTGTATAAAGAATTAAGCATTTCATCTTTCAAATGGAAGATTTATTCAGTTCAAAACAAGTGTGGTTTATAAATGGAAAAAAAAATACCTTATCCTTCTTACAAAATCTTCATATAGTATGATTTGATTTGAAATTAATATTAATGATTTATATCTTCAATGTTTAGTCACATTCCTTTTCAGTTCACATTCTTAGTTACTTGATTTTTAGAAACTGTAGTTATGTATAAAACTACAGTTAAATATTTTTCTCATCTTAACTATAAAGTATAAAAATTCTTATGATTTAATTTTACACTATTTTGAAGGTATCATTGATAGTACATCCTAATTGTATGTAGAGTATTAATATAGTAATTGCATACCTTTAAGAGAAATATTCTTAAATTATATGTATTGAAAATAGAAGATTCATTTTAATTAAACATAATCATAAAATTCTTAACAGGATGATTGTATTTGCTTATAATCTGCTAGCTGTTTAAAATGTTCAAGTTTTTGGCTAAAATATAACCTTTTATTCTAGCTTAAGCAAATTCCACTCATATTGGGAAAGAATTAACTTGTATGTTACTTTGTTAGTTGGGTTTAATTTAAAATTTTTGAGATATCAATCATTTAACAGTGAATGTAATATTTTATCTTTCTTTTGTTCTATCTAAAGTGCATATCTCCAAAAACTTTTTAAACCTTATCTCTGTGGTCTGGGTTGAATAAAGTTATTAATGGTTAGCAGAAAAATTATATATATGGGTAAAAGCCTCAAGGAGTTTGTTTTTTATTTGATCTATGCTTAAAAATCTAAAAATTTTGGAAAAATGGATTCCTTCATCAATGATATTATTCCTTCACATAATCCTGGGGCTTTATTCTTCTAAATGAATTAGTTTTCCTTATAAGTAAGCTGATGATTAAACTAAAATTGATTGATGTTGATATCAAGTCTTATGGCTTGCAAACATTCAGCATATATTAACTCTTACATTTCTTAAGTTAACTACTTCTAGAAAATGCTGTATAGCATTATTTTGATTTAGAGGAGGTTGCAGGAATTTTAAGTCAACCTTTCTATTAGCTCTTCCCTCTTGATTTACTATTTCAATTTTTTAATAGTTATCATATGAATTAAAGATTTCATTACTGAAAGGTATGGATTTTCATAGTGTCCCTAATATTAGTGAGTAAGGAATTATTTCTCTCCGGACTTTTTTATTGTGATACGGCAATTTTTATATTGGTCTCTGATAATTTATGTATCATACTGTCTTACCTTTTATTGTTTTTAGATGTGTATTTTGAATAATTATTTGAAATAATGCTTCAGTAAAACATGAGACTTTGGATAAGTGTAATCTTCTTGGAAAAAAATATTTCTTTGAAGAGTATTGACAAATCGTTAGCTAGGTTTAATTGGTAGCTTAAGACATCCCTTAAACTTGGATGTTTACATCCATTTATGCTGTTGAGAATTTCTTTGTAGATTCATATAGTAAACCATCAATTGCCTCACAAGCCAGTAATTACAGCATTTGCATTTGTTAGTCATCTAATGCAAATTTGGGAACCCCTAATCTTCTCTTTATGGCAGTATCTTATTTTAACTTCTTAAGCTGTATCAGCATTCCTACATGCTTTATTATTATAATTATCCAGAAAATACTTACAAACATAAACATGTATTCACATAAAGAATGACATTTTCCAGTGTTGTATTTTTTCATTTGCTTTGCTAATTTCCTGCATTTCCTAAATTCTCAAGGATAAAGGCTAACTCATTGTTAAGTACTTGAAGGCTTATGTGATAATTTTGGTGGTCTTTGTAGGACATATAGATATAAATGAGTAATTGTCCCAAATGACTACAGATAAAGGATAATTTGCTTAAATGCATCTATGAACATTTTAGGATTAGATTCTTGAACAATGACCTCTATCTCTTGAACATATTTCAACACACTATTATTATTAAGCTGATAATAAACACTGTAAATTGTGATAATAATTAAAAATATTACCCTTATTATTTCTGAATGATTCTTTGTGTGTAATTTTTATATTTAAATTCAAATATTCTGTGAGATTTATTTTATTACCAACAAAAGGAAAAATGAGGTATTTTTTTATAATAATTGACAATGAGATTGTAAATCTTTTCTCAAGCATTGTAATAATGGCATTTTAATTTCTTTCAACCTGTTTTCCTGATCTCATATTTCAGTGCCACTGTATTTGTAAGAATGGGGATCTTGGGTTTTGTTGGAAATTAATTTAATTTGTTAATCATTTATTGTGTTCAATGAATTGTGATTTTCATGGTGAGAAAAGAAATGTTTATTGAAATAAAATATGGTGGTCATTCTGGGCAGCTTGCAGTGGTACTGGCTTTTTATCTTGTTATTTTCTCTCTTTGGGTTTTATAAATTCGATTTTTGGTCAAATCTATCAGACAATTGCATCTTTACTCTGTTGTGGAGCTTTTTTTCATAAAGAGCAATTTATTTTGTTTCATTATCATTCATCATTAAAAATAATTCCTACTATTTCAAAGTGCTCTCGGGTCTCCAACCGGGTTGCCTCCTGCCAAAGGGTCGACCTACTATTTCAGTTTCCACAAATTTTTTATCGCTAGTTTTATCCTCAGCGTTAGACTGACATTGTATTTATGAGATATATTGACAAAAGTATGTACTTATACATACTTTCATATACTTGAGTTGGAATTAATTTTTTATTACTATATATATTATTATCACTATACTATATTCATTATTACTATAAAGAGGAATGGTAGTCAAGAATTTATTGATGTCTTTATTTCTTTGGAGATTTTATGTAAGTTCCTCAATATGCTATGGAAAAACTGAAATATAAGCATAGTATAATGCTCTGATATGTATTTTATGTTAAAGTAGCCATCAAAAATCGTTCTTGAACATTTTCTTTGTGATAAAGATGATTGTGAATTCCGGTAGCTCACTGGCTTCTCAAAGAAGTATCTATCTGTCTCTGGAAAATCTTGAGCTAGCTCTTGCTGGTATTTGATGTGTACATTTTTACACAGCCAGGTTTTCTTTTGAAAATAATTTTTTGCTACAGGTTTGAAATAGTTTACCTGTCTCTTATATGTGCAAATATTAACTATTACTAATGATGGTATTCTCTCATTTCTATATGTCTTTGCCTGTTTAAGGTGCATGTTTTGGGTCATCCAAGCTGAACAGAAATGTTGTTTGGAGTAAGCTAACTATTCTGTTCCTCTTGATGTTCGTATATTTCCAAATACAGAATGAAAGGTTTCATTTTGTGTTTTTGAAAATATATAAAGTATACTGTGTATATGTGTGTATGATTATATACACACACTAGAACTGGAGGGTTTAATATTTCTCCAGAGTTCATACTTTTCAAAGAATTTTGAACTGTATGAATTTTTACAAATAAAGCTACAATTTTGCTACATGATTTTTCAGTGATCTATGGATATCTATTTGTGATACAATGCTATGCTTTCTCTTAAAGCTGTGATTAAGCATTCTAGCGTAAATTATCATTTTATACTATTTCACTCATAGACGCTACTAATGCTTTATTTTGCGGAAATTATTTTGTTAAATTTAATTTCTTAGGACTTTTAAAATACAAATATTTCATTTTTAAATAGAAAGGATCATTTTATGAAACATCTCGTACAAGTAACAGCATAGATTTATTTGAAGATGTCTTGATAGGTAGCTTTGGTAGATACATTTTTGTTAAGTAGATCATTTGTGTATTGTCCTTTTTCTCTATATCCAAACATTTTTGAAATAAAAAAGTAATTTGTCAAAATGTTTGCAATAATGGATTTTGAATGTTAGCTGATATTCTAGAGCAGTTTGCAATGGAGTTACCTTGAAAAGTAATGTGCTTAGCTAGTCATTGAAGATGATACATGAATGAAAGAAAGAGTGTAATTCATACCTGTTCAATATATATGGAAGGAATCTTTAAAGATAGTTTTTCCTTATCCAATCCTGTTTATTTTGCATTCATCTAATTCTGTATTTCCCATACTTTTTCATTCCACTGCCTCCTTGTCTCCATACCTACTACCCGTGAATCATTATATAAAAATTACTATTTTTGTAAGACCAAACCTGTATCATAATAAAAAGATAAAGGCTGAAATATTGGATATACCTAAACCTTTCCAAATGAAAATTACGTTTTTTAGCTATCTAGAATGCAGTAACAATTGATCAAGAAAGATGATAGGTAATGGGGTAGAATTAACTAAAATTGGTCCATGGCCCCCAAGAGACAAATTTGCACACTTGGGAAATTATTGATCTAATTGTTCATAATTAAGATGACTAGTTTACTACATTTATAGTAATAATAATTTATTTAGCCCATACAGAAATAGCACAGCCCACACAAATAGATTTTGTTACTGTTTGATTGTGCATAATTTTCATAATTCATTGCCTAATAAGGAAATATTAAGCAATGCTAAAATCGTTCAAGGGAAAACAAAATTAGAAGGTAGTAATTTATCCCTGGCTGATGACCCAGGTATTTTCTAAATGAGAGGTAAATCATGTTCTAACTGTGGACCATAATGCTGAATAACTTGTTAATGAACTGGTTGGATGTTTCAAAGTAATTAGTTTGCATTGATAAATATGGAATGAATTGCTATTTTCTGAAACGTAATGATGCACCTACAGAATATGCTCTATGATGATTCTATTTCCGTGATATGGACAAAGTTGCTCCGATCTTTAGTAGATAGAAGAATTAAAAAAAAACCTTAAAGAGGTGATTTGTTTGGAAATCACATAATTTGTTTCATATTTTTTCTGTGTGGTGGTAATATTAATAGTTTTAAATGAGACTGCCCTATTGTTATGATTTATTGTTTTCTAATTTAGACAAAAATTTGGCTCAAAAGCTATGGAGTTACTAATGATAAATGCTTCACATTCAAAACTATACATGGTGTTGTCTCGTTTCAATTTCATTTTTTCATGAAAAATTCATTCCCTTAGAATTAAAGGTCCTTTGGTTATATCTATAGGATAACGAAATTAAATTTTGAATGTTTTTTTAGATCGGTACCGACTTTGAAAAACGACTGCTGATAACTGATGAAATATTATAGATAGAATGATAGAAATATTACTAAATCTCATTGAAATAGTTTTTGAATTGTCGTTGATATTCAACTGTTTAATTAATAATCATGATACGAGATTCTTGACTAATTGTTAGTTGATAAATGTTCACCGAACCTAGAAAGAAATTTGTTGGTTTTATGGTACTCTGTTGAAAAAGTAGCTGGAAAGTCTCTTGCTGCGATCGAAATTCATCTAAGCTAAATTTTTAACTGTGTCTCACTTAATTTCAATAACACGTTAGAATCGGCGGAATCATTCGTTATCTGTAGGATTGACTCGGCAAAGCAGCGCTCTCACCTCGTGAGGCGATTGCTCGGATCTGGAAGAAACCGCGCAGCCCTCCCGTGTTTTTTTATCATACGATCTCATTCAAAAGGTTCTTAAGCCTGTGTCTTGCGTTAAGTGAGATGCATTTCTTTCATTCTCTAAGATATTAAAATTGAAAAGTTGCAAGTCTTGTAATTGATTTTGTTTTGTTTCATTAAATTCTATAAGTGCTATGAACAACGTCCCCTTATGGGGTTGTTTTTGGAATTTTAATATCATTGAAGAATGCGTACCTTCGTAGTTTTTCTACTATGCAAACTATTTACACCGAAGCTTCTGCTTAAATATAACTCCGAAATTGCTCGGTTTGAAACCCTGACGAATATAGATTCAGCTTATTTTGCCAAAGCAATTGTGTTAGCCGCAAAAATTCAAAGATACTCCAAACGGAATGGATAGGTTATATCAGTTTTTATTTATTTAAAATTTCGCGTGCCTATGAGAAATCTTTTCAGCTATTGTCGGTGATTCCGGTACAAGTAATCTTCTTTAACCTCAATTCCTCGAAACTTCGAATGAAGAGCCCGAAACATGAGTAGAAATTGCTTGCATTTATATACGCGCCAAAAATCTTGTTTTAAATTCTGTAATAATAGGCTGATCTGCCTTTAATTTTTCTCCTGGTGATTTTAAGAGTGCGCCAGGAAATCAGTCTCAGTATATCGCCTGTAGTAATAATTGGCAATGCTAGCTAGCTCAGTCATGTAATGAATTTCCAGTATAATTAACATGAGGATTACCATTGACTTTTTTTCGCATAATAAGATTTTCTAAGTATTACTTTATTAACGGTTTTTCATTTTCGTAAATCATTTCCTTGCAAGAATTTTGGAATTACGCATCGCATATTCCTGGAAAATATCCGTGTTAAGACCGTGTTCATTTCATTTCATCCATCTGGCATTTTTCTTTCGGAAACTAGTGCATCTAAACACAAAATTGTGCTAGATTTTCTCTCAATTTTTCACTCGCCTCATTATGGCCATTACATTTTCGATTATTGATATAAGTCGTCTCCATCGTTCATTCGTTCTCCATCTATCCAACCACATCCTCTACCATCAGTAAAATATTCTTGCGGTAATTCCGCCATTCTTCGAATTCGAAGATGAGATGTTTACTGTAATACATAAATATAGGATTGTTAGGATACAGGCCCAAATGATGACAGTCATCTAATTCAATACTCCGTGGTCTTTTGTAGCCATCTTAGGCCCTTCGTGTAAAAGAAACGCTAAAATCTTTTTGGGTGCCGATATTGAAATTAAAAATCGACATTATCAATTTTAAAAACTTAGTATATACTTCTTGTTGTAATTTTTATTATTGTCCCTTATAGTATGGTTAAACCTATCTTTAGAATTCGAGTATTCATTTAATTTTCAGTACCATGCTTTCATTCAATAACAATGAAAGCATTTTTTATTATAGATCTTTAAAGAGGACTTAAAGAGTGATTACCTTGTGTTTAAAGGTCAGGTTTTGATAGTATTTACAGATCTGTTACTTATATGTAATTTTCATCATTATAGGAAAAGATTAACATGCACTGTAATGCTGAATGTGTACCTTGTTAATTAGTGATTATTTTTGAAAAAAATTGCTCTTAAGCTGAATATTATGCTGTGCTTAATTTTCAGAATGGTAAATAAATGAATTAACTCTAGATTTATATCCATAAAAAATGAATTCATTCCAAAATCAAGTTTCTCTTTCGCAATCGATAGAAACCTTGAAATGATTATTTTGCAGCCAACTAAGTGCTGTGACTGGAAGATTCGTTGAAGGAGTGGATAGGTTGAAAATCCGTTGTCTTAACTTCCATTTAAGTGTTTTTTCCGAATGGATAAACTTTCGCTGGGAATTTTTCTGGCAAATTAAGGTCTCGTGAACAAAGAGCACGCTATCGCTCAAAATTTAACCTTGTTTTGAAGAAATTTCTGGGTAAAGTAGTCGCTTCCTGCTGTCTATAGCCCAGACGAAAGAGAATAACCCTATAAAAATAGTGATATTACCCATGAGCTGTTCAGCTATTCAATTCTACCCGCTAAATTACCTCGTAAAGAGTCTTGATTCAAGTCGTTTAGCATAAAATCTTTTTTAAATCGAAAGTTTCACATTCACCGGAAAGCAGTTCTGGCATTGCCAGCAGGTGGATCGCTGTCTAGCGATTAGATTCGATCGCGTATGATAATTAGAATATTGTCTACCTCTTAAAAGGTTAAATTCTTTTAAATATCTACTTCTGCTACATCTGTCTGTATTGCGTAAGCTGTTAGAAAAACGAATAATAAATGCGATTGTAAAGCAAATTTCCTACCACTATATCCTAAACGGTGGAATACGACAACTAAAATATTTTTGATTTAGTTATTTAAGTAATGATAATTAGTTAAACCATTAACAGCAAACATAATCTCATTAAAGTGACAGCATATCTCTTGAACATAAGTCTTGGGGAGGTTAAATTTTAAGCTTATCCGCCGTTGGTAATTTTATAGCACATCAATAGGCGAAAATAGATAACTGCGGGCCGCAGAGAGTCAATACCCAACTCTGTGCGGCTCTTGCGTCCGAGATATCAAATCCTTCGTTTGCCTTTTGTACTCGTTCTTCCATTAGTTTTATACCTAGAGTTCAAACGAAGGAAATTTTAATTGAGATAGAGCAACCACAGTAGGAATTATTCACAAATAAACAGCGATACAGTAGAACATTTAAATCATCTGCTAAAATACCATGATATTTTAGTTGCAGTGAACTAATGTTTTCCGAGATCTTTTCAAATGCTTGTTTTTGTTTTTGACTAACTTTCTTAGCTAACGATCGAATCTCTAGCTTGATAGTGTTATTAACGTTAATTACTTATTTTTAGCCAAGAATACGCAACTCACAAAGTCATTCTAATTCGTTTTTAAATAAGAAGTAGAATTCTCTGTAATTTGTTTTAATCCTGGCTTAAGCTAATTAGTTCGTACCCATCACCTTCTGTTTCGGTGGAATCTATTTTTTTATTCATGGTTTAAAATCAAATGAAATTAATACTACGGAAGGAAGCCGTATTGCTAGTTTGGAACATTTGACATTGATTAATACAACTGCTATACTACTGAATATTTAGTATTCTTGACATTAATGAGACTAGTGCCCTTGATGGAAAGCGTTGTAGAGATGCATTTTATCCCTGTGCGTGAGCATGAAGTTGCTTAGAAATCTATGAGAATGAGAAGATGAATCCTGAGATCATCGGGCGAGACAGTGAAGTCGAACGGAAGCCGCGGCGTCCACTAGCACCGCCTGTTGGAATGGATCTTCCAGGAGGTGAGACGATGGAAGAGTGCAGAAAGTTTCTGTCTTAGACTGATCTATGAAGTCTATCGGTTTAATCTCCGATTTTCGAAACCAATACCTCAATTTTGGCAGTTCAGCCTGGCCTTATAACTTTTTAATGTGCACAATGGTTGAGTGAATGACCTCTTGTAAAAAATGTCATGCTTCAAATGATAACACTCTACTATTGCACAATTGCAGTTGAGATAGACTTATGTCTACATGCAATCAATCAACTTTTCGGCCTTGCTTGTATCAGCCGTCGAATTCCATATGCCATCGATAACCTACTTGATGAACGACTGAATGATAAAAATGTCTTAAATATTAAAATTTCAGGATAAATAATCTACTTGGATAAATTTGGTTAAGTAATAGGTCAGCTTAAAGGAGATTTTTTTATTCTGTTGCATTAAAACGATAGAGACTAAGATAAGTTCATAATATTAATGAGGTACGTAAAGGGGACGGGTTTGGAATAAAATTATTGCTTAATTGGCACTTAAACCAGCGGTGGGGAACCTATGGCCTTTTCGAGCGTTCTTTGCGGCGTTTCGTCCCTTACATAAATGAATGTTTGGATTTGAAAGATTTTGCTCCCTATTATCGTCTTTTCTGTCGAGTAAAAATTAAACGGAAAATATTTCGTCTAGATTTACGTAGTGATAAAATTTGTTTCCTATCGTACAATTTCGATGTCTAAGTAGGCCACCCAAGCGAGGCCTCATGCTACCAGATTCGGCTCAATGGTTTCGTCTATGCTGCCGAATGATGCATGTGGACTTCGGCTTGCAGTAATGAGAAAATATTCCTCAGCCCTGGCTGAGACAATGTTTTGAAGCTAACGGAAATCTAAAACGTAATTTAAAAACGAAGAAATGTTAATCCTACCAGGAATAAATTTCGTCTCGATCAGGAAAACGGAATCTAATAAGTCTCGTTTTATTTTAATTTGGAATAATTATAATATTATACCTAATTTCTACCAAAAGTGGCTCCGGGCTACAAAGAGTCAAATCCGTGGATAATTCGTAGCATAGTACGATTTTTTTCAAAGTAGTAATTCCTATCCCACACCTTAAATGGCTCAACTACACTAACTTCTTTTTTGGCGATGAGGAAAGTTACCCTTTATCTGAGCTTCAAGTCTTTTATCTATTCAACTTTTTATATCATTCTATGCTGCTATAATATTTTTTTGTTTAATTAAATGCACTAAACGTTTACATGGCATGAATATAATTTCTTTTGGTCTATCATTACCTATCTCATGAAGCTGTGGCAGTGCTTTCTCGACTATTTTTGAGAGGATACGAAATCTAGTCAGTAAAGAATACGATATTTTACTCTTGATATACATGAGGCAAGGTCCGGTTTCGTATGTTTTTTCCATCAATTTTTCTATATCTTGACCGAACGGCTGGCAGATACGCAAGACGTCTGGAAAACGTCTTTCAAAATTATCTTCAGGATCCCCTACACCATCACAAAAACTGCGTTTGAGCCAAAATTAGCTGGTTATTGTAATGGTATAGCCAAGATATAACAGGCTATCACTTAATGACGTAATACAGGCCTGCTTCTCTCTGATCCGCTGTATACGCTAATAGGCTAATCAAAGCTCGCAGCGTCATCCATTCAAGCTACAAACAATCTCGGGACTCATCTGGTCCAGAAGTCTAACATGCAAGCGATCGTGCAGAATTTGGAATGCCCTCCGTGGAATACCTGTAGCTTCAGCGAGTCTGTACATGGTTATTTGCCAGTCTTTCCAAACGATGACGACGGCTGTGTAATTCTCGTTTTCCTTCCGTCGGCTATGAATAAATATAAGCCAGCTAAATCTTTCAGTACGCATCCATACCGAGTATCTACCCAAGTTTCTACTGGTCATCATGGAGCCACCTCATTTTACGGACGTTTACCGGTGAGCTAGCATCGTTGCTGACGACTTGTACGCGAGTGTATGCGCCCCTCAAATTTTGTTCAGAAAAACTTGTTCTTACGGCGAAGACAAGTTCGGTTTACGGTTTTAATTGCGTGTCTCCACTGTGTGATATGTAAAAATTGTCTGTATTGACTAGCCCATAAATGATTGGTTATATAAAATTAGGGGTCGAACTGAATTCTTAAGAGTTTTATTCAAGCCGAAGGAATGTTATCTTTAGGTTGAAGAAATTGGACCAAGAAGAAGACAATATTTTTTGATTTACTAATAGTTTTCTTTGTAAATTGGGCTGCTACATTAAAATGAAGGAAGTTGTTACATTCGAGGGACCATACCTGATCCGATTTGTTAACGGGTGTGGCGAAAGTAGCCTGGTGGCGGGATTTTCGACAGCGGTTGGAACGGACGAAATCGATACAGGAACAGCGGAGAGTGGGCGAATGTAATGACGTGCAATACCTTCGCAAGGTATTACATCAGCCGTACTCTTTTTCACCATGCCATTTTTACCTTTCTTCTTCCCTTAGATTATTCATTCTACTTCATGTCGCGCATGATAAAAATCTTAGTTTATATTTATTATAATTAAATAAACCAAGTGATATAGAATTATATAATTCCATTTTAACAATGTAATTATGGAATTTATCTATCAATAAATTGCCAATATAGACATTTTCCAACCTTGCCGGATAATATCTACCAAATGTTTGCAAAAGTGCTGGATATGAACAAGGAAAAATTAATATACATTTTACTCTTACTAATTCGGAACATATAAGCAAAAATTATTGGATATTAATCTCATCGTATTATTTTCACATATTATTAATAATTCTAAACAGTGTTACCTTGAATTATTGTAAGTGACTAGCTTATAGTAAAGGAGTTTTATTCTTTGTGACGTCATCATGGTATGCAACGAAACGGAAACCCTAAATATCATTAATTTTGCCGGAAAGAAACAACCCAAAGCGAAAATTTTTAATTCTTGAACCGGAACCGATAACTTTTATTCCGTTCCGATTTTTGGTTCCTTACTTCGCACAATTTTGCGTAAGTGTAATTCGAGGAAGGTTTATTAAACATGTATAACTGAAAATTGCAACTGAGTTTATCCTAGAATTTAGTATAAAACAATGTAAATGATGAATTCTATAAATAATTAACCAAAGTGTCAGAAGGAATTATATTACAACGGTCGAAGCTATATGCTTCCAGTTTCACGTTTGCTAGATGAAGCCCTATCAGAACTGACCGACATATAGCGTTTTCATTGAATTTATTACTTTCGATGTCTAGAATGTAATGTCATGTCATGATACAGTAATAGGAGTGCTGGTATTATATCAGGAGAACTTTCTGTTATGATGCGTTTATTTTCCACGTACAGCGAAATAAGCTTTGAACACCTTTCTCTGAACGGGAGGAGGAAGGTAGTACATCTCACCTGCGGTATCGCAATAAAATTAATGCGTTCAAGTGTAACTTCGTGGAATTTGACGCACATTATGGGGTATCTCAGGCTTATTAGTAGTATTTTTATCAAGCTTTGGATGTCTGATTTCCGTTGCATATCACTCATTACTATATTCATTCTTTCCTGTATAGGTGTTTGTGCAATACATTTTTTGTACGACACTAAATAGAGCAGCAGTACCTATAATATACGATGCCATTGACTGCAGAAGCTGTTTTTACAGTTTGAGCCGCCTTTTAAAGTTGTAAATGGTTGCGTATATATCTAAGGAGGCGAACATTGTGCCCAGTGTGGCAAAACTCTTGTTAGTCTCTGTTTACATTATGAGCCAATTTGATTTAACTCGTTGGCAATATTGTAACTCTGTCGTAGGTAAGGAAAAAATTAAAATGTTATTTTTTCTAAAGTGATACACATCAACTTTCTGGTTTCTTATAATGTGTTTATCATATATAATGAGTCAAAAAATAGAAAAGCTCCAGTAAGATTTCTTTAGTTTTTACTTATCGTTAATTTTGCTTCGAAGCAGTCGTTTACGATAATTCTTCAATCTTTTCTTTAATGAGTAATTTCCTTTAATACGACTGCATGCTTTCCTTTATTCCCATGCTTGAGCTGTTTTTTGAAAATGTTTCCTCCAGATCGCTTCGAATAGGAAATTAACACGTACCCGCTGCATCATTTGCTGAGTGAGGAACTTTTTACAATTCCTTCATAACAATAGCTTCTAATATTGCTATTAATAACTACTGCTGAAGTGCTCGTATTCAGTCGTCCTAGCCGAGAGGGCTTTCCCTTGAGAAAATATATCTTTAGATATTGATTGTTAGATAATCTTGGAAAATTCAAGGAAGGTAGAGGGTCTATTGAATGAGGGATACTCCCTTGAAGTTACTAGTATTGTGAAAGAACATTTTTCTTCGGTATAGATTAAAAATATTTAAATGCAAATTTGTATTTTCGAATATATATACAGCAAATCTCGATCACGTATGTAACGCAATTCCGCCCATCATATTGTGAGTTCTCTTTCCCTTGGACTGTCATATGGTCACAGCTGTTAATTATCCTGCGTAAAACGAGTACGAATGATACGAAATCTCCGCAATAGCAAACTACACTTTAATCAATTATTACCTCTTTCATGGCGAATTTCTCGCCATTTCTACTTTCCAAGCATCCCTTCCCGCACCTTAAGTTATCACGCAAGACCACTACTTTATCCTCAGAGCGACTACGTCCGGTACTGCTGCTGCTCGAAAAATCCTGCCCTTCAGTTTTATGATGCAAAGGAAAAATCTTCATTGAGAGATTCTTAACTCCATGAATTTTTTATCAATTTTAAAATACGCTAATTAATTTTAGATTATTATTATTGATTTTAGATTATTAGCTATAGTGACGAAAGAGGATACTGAAAATGTAGTCAACCTATGCCACTAAATTCAAAAATCAGTTTTCGACCGGCGTTGTTCAGTATCCGAGGCAAAATTCTGTAAATCTATTACTAAACGGTGGAAGCTCGCGGATAGCCAAGGCTGCGCGTTCAACTTTGTGAAAGCGGTCCCGGGTGCAATTTCTGGTGGGAGTACGTAGGTAGGCGTAATTTCCTCAGCGGTCGAAGCACTTTTAATAATATTACAACTTCTGCTATTACTAACTATTATTATGGATCATAGCAAGGCCAGAAGACACCCTTCTTACACCAGAAGACGTTAAGGATGCTCTCAGTACTTCGTATTTATTAAGATTCGTAACTCGGGAGCAGATAAGTGCGATGTTTTATGAATGATAACTAGTACGAATAAATGCAATTACACATATGTAAGCAATATTAGGGTAAATAAAATGTTTTGCCTTGGTGAAGGTAAATTGTTGACGATCTGTTGCAATTATACAAGAAGCTATCAACCACGTTAAAGCCTGCGATCGCACCATGTGCATTGCCAATAATGCTGTCTTAGTTAACTAAATGCATTTTAAAACGTAATAAAAATTCTTCTCAAGCGAGTTTTTCTATAATTAAATCTATTTTCCTATGCAGCATATAACTTGCATTTATTCATCTACATCATCATGATCATTGGAAGGGCCGGGTCTCCTAAGAAGGTGAAAGTAATATGAGATGTTTGGTTGTGTGTGGCAAATCCCTGATAATGCTTGGGGAGAATTTGGAAGAGATACATTATCCTATCTCTTTAAAATTTTGTCCTTGGGAGAATCCATTAAATGAAAATTTTCGCATTCTCAAGCTTTAAAGCTGTACCATGTTTGTTGGTTTTGAAACATTAAATTTACACAAAACATGTGGTTGTAGATAAAAAACGAAACTCCTATAACTTTTTCCTATATAAAAATTATATCTGATATCTAATCGGATTGGTTATAAATCCGAATGTTTGTATTCTGCTAAGATAGGGTTGCTTTCTCGCATTTATCGACTTTTTATCATAAAGCAATTACGTAGATAAAGAGCCCACGCGGTTGCCATTCTTGAGAGCGTAGCAATTTGTTTGAGTGCATTTTGGTTTCTGTCTGTATGATTTAAGTAATCTTTAAATAGCCCGGTTTTTGCCCCTTAAATAATTTTAATAGCTGGTTGAAAGATAAGACCTGATTTTTTTCTTTTTTTGTAGTTATAGCATGACAAATGTGCACGTTCGCGATGTTAAGGAAAATGGTGTATTTTAACCAATTTTATTAAAACGCATAATGTATTGCAGCACGTAATATGGCATCTTGTTAGCAAGATAACCAAGTTTCGATATGAGAATAATGCCACTGCAATATCGAATGCCACATTTTTTGCCACTGCAAAAACGAAACTTCATTCAATCTTCACTAAATGACTCCGAACTTTTTCACAGCCGCAACAACTATCATACATTTGTTTGAATGTCATATTCTCTGGTAGTCATTCCTGCTTTTATTTTGAAACTTCTGTTGCTCACATTGAAAGTGGAATAGCAAAGAGCATGCCATAAGAATGTCTGAGGTTCTACAGAACGTCAACGTTATGAAACCACAAAGAGATAATGCCAACAACGATTGAAATATTAACCTATCAAGAGAAAATTTATTCTATTTTACGATATAGACATGCCACAACGTTTTTTTTTTTGTTACTTTTTATCCGATTTCGACTTATAGATTTTGCTTAGATTCCACTTTCGTACTTAAATCACTTCTATACGGGGTAAAATGACGAACTGACACGCTATTTTTCGGTCGTCGTCTTACCCCTACAGTAACATTCGCTTTTTTCTCCTTATCGCCGTGAAAATGCATAACGGAAAAAACTGTGGAATGACGAATACTACAGTAACCAAGGCAACATGCAAGCAGGAAGTTGAACACATATTTACATGATGACCGCAGAACCTATTTGAACTTTTTTGTCGGCGGCCGCATGAGTCAACTTCCTCTTATTACTCCCTAGCAAGATCTGCTACAGGGATGGATTCCCTTTCAGAATTCCATGTTATAGTTGAGCGAAACATGAGCCACTCAACTTTTATGAATTTTGAGGTTAAATTTGCGACTTACCCACTTCGTCAAATCATCTCTTATGAAACTTCCCAGTGCCGCTACACTTAAAGTTCATTTTTTATAGGAGGAAATACTCACCAACTTTATTATACTAGATGCACATGTTAATATCGCTGAAACTGATATTCTTCCTACAACATTTAGAATGCGATCCGAAGATTTTTTTCTTAAGTTAACTCACAAATTAAGTTTTTTTATGCTAAGCAATTCCCTTATCCATTTATTGTAAGACATTTCGGCTAATATATATAGTATAAGTATAGTAATAAAATCCTAAAGGTACAACAAAAAATATAATTAATTTACTGTCGCCATTTTTATATTGCTTTTCATTCAAAATAAAAAACTGTGATTAATATTATGTTCGATATGAATTAAAGCCTTTTGTAGAAATGAAGCTCATTTGAGTTAGGAAATAATCAAATTTTCCTTTGGAAATTAGTTAAGTATCAAATCATGAAAGGCTGCCTGTATAAGAAACTGAAAAAGCATAAAATAATGAAAATGACAGTTTTATCAAAATTAGTTAACTTCGTAAATGGAAGTATTAATAAATTTACGATAAATCTTTAATTTAAATAGATATTTTGCAGTCTTAAAGCATTCATCTCGTGATAAATCCGTTTTTTGCTACCGGTAAGCAATTACTTTTGGATTGGCGAGTCCGACTTTAATAGAAACCTATGAAACGAACAAAATCGTGATACTTTTGCTAAATTTAGATGATTAAGATCCGTTTGCTGCGATGATTTCAGTATTAGCGTTTTCAAATCACAGTTTTCTAACACTAGACTGTACTTCGTAAGAATATAAATAACCATTTATTTTCACTCTTTACGCGTTACGCATGGACATGAAAAGGATAAACGGAAATAGAAAAATCACGAATAATTGGGACACGAACCTTGATCTTCCTTTCTCTATCGATAGTCCTTTAGTCCAAAGGATCTATCATCTATTTCCGAATATTAATACCAGAGAAGCATGTTGATTAACCTCTTATGATATTGTCAGAGTTTAATAAAAAAACAATATCTCTTTGTCGAGGTCGATTTTTTTTGTTAGTTCATTATGAAATCCATTCCTAGTTGGGGGCAGTGCACCTATGAAACTTGTGACGGAAATTGCACCAGAGGTATTTTTAGAACGCTGTGCTGTGACATGATTTATTTCATTTTCAATTTAAATGTTATATTAGAGTAAAAACTAATGTGTATTCCGTTGTAATACAGTTGTCACTTATAATATCTTACGCTCATCAATGACGCAATAAAACGAATAATGGTTCCATCTCGCGTTAAAACGCGCTCTTTTCGTATTCTTTTATCCAGATATAACACTCCGTCGACGAAAGTTTCGCCATATCTGATATATAAGATATACTTTGGTAACAATGAGCTGTACTGATATAGTTAATTATGGTTTAATTGACTTTGATGTCAATAATAAGCATCTATAACTTCCCCTCTTCATTGATGGAAACTTTGAGCTTCTCCGAATGAAAAGTCATTTAAGAGAGTGTTGCAGTCCCATATCCTATTCGGAATCTGCATTAAAATATTTGAATTAATATTAAATGATTGACAGAATCCTCAATTTGTAATTAATTCAACGTTAGGTTATAGTTTTAATTTTATAAATGCTGCGATTTCATTGCAAACGACACATTAATTTTTAGCTTTTTTTATCGCTCGAGAATAATTTTTAATGTATTCTGAGGTTTTATATAGTTACAGTGCCATGCATCGTGCTTTTCTGTGACATGAATCTTCTTAATCGTTCTACTAAGCCAATTAATTATATTTCTAAATCTCGGTACATTTCTCGCCTTTGTCCCTCTACCTTTAAAAGACTGACTCACTTTCCTCTCCTAACATTTTTCCTATCGTTACTGTTAGACGGAAAGTCTCTTGTGTCCCAGTCGGATATGTTCGAACAGTAAGGAATTAAATACGCAAATATCGAGTAATAAACCTTATTTATCTGCCCTAGCTAACTTAAATCAGCGCGTATAGCGCTTCCTCGGGATGAATACGTGAATAAAGCGTACTAAAGAATTGAGGTCGATACCCTCAGAAAGCGCTTTTTATTCCATTTTCCATCTCGGACCGTGCTTGGCTTCCGTGAAACATCAATTCATTATCACTTATTTCGAGTCAATAATAATCTATTAGCGTTTTGGCGATTTGTTTTTGTGGTAATTAGTTTCCAAGCATTACATATCTATTGAAATTTATGTACAACTACTCTCGTCATTGAAGACTAACTTAAGTAAACCCTTCGACCTTCAGCGTCAGACTTTCTCCGTGTTTACATCTCTAATTTTGTTCGTAAATAGGTTACGTAATGGTTTCCAGTGTTGGATGCGCGTACGATAGCCATTCATATCCTTTTCCGTCTTCGTAGTTTGTATCTCTCACAGAGATGAATGAAAGATATGATCGAAATGAGATTTACAAGGATTGGAAAAGGTAATATTGTACGTGACTTGAACAAACGTATTTAACAGTTCTGATTGTATTGATGCGCTCGCGACATCTGTTAATACTGGGAAAACTGAAACATTCATTAGAAACGTCTTTTTATATGCTATTGAGGTCGAATTTCATTAGCATTCGATAGTATTGTCATGTTTTCATGCTAAAATAAAATAATTTTTCGGTACGTCTAACTTAATTCGTTGCGTAAGTATTTTGTTGCGTATTTACTGTAAATAAAATTAATCTATTATCTCTTAAAAGTGAGTCTAAAGTGTTTGGAGTTGCCGTTAGTTGTTTAAACTTTATTAAAGTTAAATGAAAATACATGATTCTATGCATATTAAAATACAATGTACTAAAATATCTCATTATCAACATGAAGACAAATTTAGTAAACCTAATTGTGAATATGATTTCAGTTGTATTTGTGACGTAATTATTCTGAACGGAAAAATAATTTCTACTTTCATTCACAATGTAAATCTGTTATTTACATCGTCAAATATTATTTTTCATGGTATTTCTCGCGATATACTCGTGTAATTTTTCGTATTTTGGAATTATAATCAATCTATCTCGGTGTTGAGTCTCGCGAACTTGGGTAATGGTTCATTATGAATTTTCCCTTTTCTGATAGTTATATATTAGTAAGTGAATCCTGTATGTAAATGGTAATAAATATTTTCAAATTCTCGTGTGAGTAATAACTTCCAATCAATCAAATTAACCCTTGTTAAGAGTTAACACTGGATAGGCGCGTTAACATCGAGGATAGCTGTCGACTACTACTTGCATGCTATTGAAAGGTAGTCTTATTTTTATCATGATTTTATCTAAAAAAATTTCCTTTTTTAAATTTGAAAAACCTTAATTTCTTTCATTCTCTAATGTCCAGTTTTCAATTACGAATTAACGGTTTTCCTACCCATTTCACTACGGTAGAGTCCCTTCAGTTTGTTGTCTCGTCGTTCGGCGTTCTCTCGTCCCAAATAAACGTCAGGAAATAAGGAAATCGCTCTTAGAAACCTGGAATTTCCTAATTGTAGGAAATAAATCAACCACCCATAATGAATACCGAAAAATAATTCTTGGCCATCGCGATCCTACGTACTCGATGCTCAGACGAAAGTACAGTACGTAAGTAACAGATACGGAATGAGGGCGATGAGGACAACGTCCCCTGCCCCTCTTGATGTTTTTATGAACTTGCCACTATATAGCAAATTGATTTTGATATAAAGACTGGTAGTGTTCTATGATTATATTTATCTGTCGCGAAACGCTTAAATATCTTTATAGTGCTTCTATGATTATATTTATTTATCATCATGGAGCGCTAAAACATATTTATTAACGCTTACGTAGGTATTTCAGGTACTTTTACCTTAAGATGAATGTGTAAGAAAAGTATCTGAAACGTTCCCTAGGTAAGTTCTAGATCTGCCCCTGCTATCCCTCTGATTACTGATCTCAAGAATGAAATAACTTCTCTTAGAACCTTTCAGGATATAAAATTGCTCCTTTTTTCTATAAAATGACCTGATCAAGAGTTGTAATATATTTATTAAATCTCCGTCGGTCTCTTTTTGGGAACTACAGCTACGTTTTGAATTGAAAGCAAATCTTTTTTAAGAGCATTTCCATAACACTCCTCCCTTGGCTTGCGCTCCCAATCCGTGCGATGGAGCTTCATGGTGGGCATTTGGGCCGTATAGTGCAAAAACGAGAACTTAACAATGGCTTTGCTTATAATTATAAATGGCAAATTTGGGGTCTTTGTGATCCTTACAATTTAAATTAGATTCATTTCGGGAATTCTGTATGCCCGATGTTTAATATGTTGGGGATTTATAAAGTAATAATTTGCAGAATTAAATCACATCAGCGAACACCATTGTATTATAATTAATCGCCGATAATGTTTATAACCACGTAGAAAATCCAGGTTGATAGTTCGTATTGAAGAGAGGTCTGGTGGGAAAGCCATTGGTGCTTCGGGATCAAGGATATTTTCTCCGATTTGTTTGGAAAACGAAATCATTCTAATTAAACATTAACTGAAGTCATGCGCCAAAGTTGATCAGAAGCGTCGTTATTGTTTGCAGAAGATCGAGATAAAGAGATGCTTAAGGCTCCTCTTTGTCAGTCGGTCGGAAGCTACTACGAAGGTGGTCTGAAAAGTTTCCGACCCCAGATTTTTCAGAAATCTTCAGAAAACATGTCGAGAAATGGCGAAATGTCGGAAATTTTTCAGACCACCCTCGTAGTAGCTTCTGACATTTCTCCTGACATCCATTCGGATTCCTGAGTTTCTTCCGAAAAGTGATATAATGTTCCACTAAGAAAAGTAAAACCGGGCACTTAGCAGGATTCCTGTATTTATTACTAATATTTATTTGTGTTCGATAAATAATGTTTCAAATACCTGGAGTTTAAGCTTCTGCTACAGGTAATCGCATTTTATATCAAGGGAGAATTTTTCGGAAAAGACCTTAATTTCCCGTTCCTGTGTGTTATCTTTGGTTACGGTTGCATAGTTCTGTAGAGAGACGTAATGTGGGATTGGTCGTAGTGGTAGTAGCATTTTAAATCTTCAACCATGTCACTGTAAGAAAATTCAACATGTAAACACCAAAAGGATCACTATAAGGAAAAAGGTTTTATAAAAAATTATTTGAGTATTGTAAAAGTCACAATTGGATCATATTGTTTATTCAAATATGAATATGTACAAGTTGTGTTCATTTACAGATGTCCCTAGAATAAAATTTTTGCAATCTTATTTAATCTGTAATTCAGTGTATTTTAATGTTTGATTTTGAAGTTTTCTCGTGCACTTTGATGTATATATTATATATAAATTAAGCAATTCAGTTTAATATTTAATTTAATTATTTACCTTAGTTTTTATTATTGTTGAATCTATACATTTATCATTGTCTTTGCTAATTTTTTAATAGTTCTTATGAGGAAGAATTTGTAAATTTTATATATAATAATGTAACTTTAAGATTAGTATTGAAGTAGTTTAAAGCTCAATAACGTAGGTATTATTTTTAATTCTGTTGCTATATTTTCATTGAACCTTCAGTTATCAATTTTCAGTATAAATATTCTATTTCTAATGCCTTTATTACCAGGATTGTTTTTGCACTTTTTCTTTTTGTTTTCCAATTAGAATATAATCCCTTGCTTGTATAAAGTCAGATTGAACAACATGTATTTATTCTATATTTACACCTCTCCTGTATTTTGTTAAATTTATTTAAGTGCAGCAGTGAAGCATTCAAGCTGATTAAGAATTTATTCAACTGTTAAAATTAACAATAGTAATTATATTCTTATGGATCATCATTTAGATCATTTAAGAAAATTTAATTTGATGCAAAAGATATGCTCTCACAAAATCCTGCCCACAAATTTTTATGTCTTTTGCTGAAGAAAATTAATACAAAAAGTTAATTAGATTATTTGTTATTAACAAATGGAATGGAATATACTGTCTTTCTCTTAAATTTGATAATCCCATGAATTATTACAAAATCCAATTGTGAATGTTGTGAAAGGTCCTTAAATAGAATTTAAGAGTCTTTCGTGTGAGAGTAAAGTGAGCTGTAGGACATGGTGAAAATCTCTATTGTCAATCTTTATCTTGTATCTTTATTTTCCTTACAGTATAGTTACTGGTAGTTAATCAACATGTTACAGTTGGCCATAATTAATTTTTAAGTTTTTCTACTATCTTGTTATTATGTTTTAGGATACTAGGTATTTATTTTGCAATTTTGAATCAGTATTTGGAAAATTTTATACCTCATTTTGAGGATTTGGTAGGATTAAAAAAAGATCTATTGTGAACAGTGTGAGATTTTGTTGATATGAGAGGTCTTTAAATAGTTGCCAAAACAGCTACAACAAAATTGATTGTATAAAGCTTCTGAAGCATTATTGTTATTTAGTAGAAAAGATTGTGTTTGTAAAGATTCTCTATTTGTACCATAAGGAAAGTTATTCAAATTATGTCGGTGAAAGATATTTATTGTTATATTTTGTATATTGGAATTTACTAAAAGCTTTTTCCATTAGCCTGTTAATTGTTGCTAATTTCTTGAGATGATGCTTTACTTTGACATTTGTTACTGACTGCTATAATTTGCTGTTTATGTCTAGTCTTTAGTACCTTGTTTAAGGCATTCAATGGTATATAAAAATATATCCAAATGATTTGGGACAAATAATTCTGGTTATATTTTGTGTATTGTTATTTACTTTCTAGTATATTTTTCTAGCTATTAAAGGGCATATTTAGCTTCTTTGCTCATTTTATAAGATATTATTTTTGTGTTTCCATGGCAGTATTTTTTAACTTTATTGGAGTTTTTATTTTGCAGACACCCTAAATTTTGTACCCTCAATATACACACAGAGATATTATTTATATTTCATAAACTATGAAATCTATACAATTACAATTAATCTATACAATTAATTACACATGCTTTGATTTAATTAATTGGCAAATATAACAAAATTACTGAAAATACTGCTGTGGAGCCCTATATTAATTAGGGAGAGCATTTATACTCTTGGATCTGTATCATATTTTATCTATTCTAATTTTGACCCCCAAGCATTGGTAGACCATATTTTAAGAATTGCTGATCTAAAGTATTATCAGTATCTTGATAAGCTATAATTGAACTGAAAATATATTTCATGCATTTAACTGAAAATGCATTGGAAATTAATGTATTTGATCAGCTGGAATAAAGTAAGGATAGTTCAAATTCCTTTGAATTGTGGAAAAGATTTTGTCAACTTTTGTGTATTATTTCATTTATACCTGTATGTGACTTTGTTTTCTTTTTTTCTGTAAATTTGTATTATATTGGTATTTCAACAATGGATCATGAATCCATGGAAACTATAAATGTTTACTTTTTTACTAAATATTTTGTATGAGCTGATAATAATTATATCACTAGTGAAAGTGAAACATCTTACATATTTGAAGTTTATCAAGAATGGTACCCGATCCGTTAAATACTTTTTCTTGATAAATCAGGCTGACAGGATAAATTGACTAAATATATTTCATGGCTATGTAAAATTGAAGAATTAGCTTTCAATAAAATCATAAATCTTATTTTATCCACCACTGTAGAACAAAATCATACTTTCAGATAAATATCAATTTTAATTGACAAATTTAGTCAGTAATTGCAGTTAAAATAAAAATTATCAATTTAAGAGTAAGGTATTGATTTGTGTAGTGATGTGCATTGTAAGCATACATTTGTACTAATACTTGGGAAATTCTAATCACATTTTTGCTAAAAAATTTAAAAGCTTATCTTGGTTATGTATGATAGTAATAATCATACCAATGATTTGCTCTTTTGATCTTACTGTGTCATGTTCTTCACTAAAAATCATAAATATAATGATATGAATGCTTGATCTATTTTAAATTTTTGCTTTTCTTTATTTTTAGCTTGATGACCAAATTTTCAAAGAAACTAGTTAGTAAATGCATCTACATCCAAATTTTAAGGGCCACAAAATCAGACCTTCTGGATATGTGAGTACTTAATTTTCATAATTTACTCTTCTTCTCTTGCTGTAATCAATAAATTTGATAGTAACAGTTATTGATGAGTGTCAGTATGATTCCACTGATTACATTATTTAGAATGGTGAATTCTAAATATCATTGAACCTTAAAATAGCCTTTATATGGCTATGATAAAAGAATGTAATATAATTTAAGATTTTATAATGCAAGTTATGTTTTTCTTGAAATTTTAAGATGATATTTTATCATCCTCTGATTTATTTTGGCTTTTATATTTTTAATTTTTTTACAGTTTGAATAATTTAAATTAACCTGTGATTATTCAAAAATTTTAATTTTTTTAGGTTTATGGGTGCTGGGGGTTGGGATCTTACTCATCAGTGGCTTTTGGATGCTATAATGGCAAAAAATCATCCATTAAATTGTGAAATATTACAACTTTTAAGTCTTTGTCCAGTGAATGTTGAAAGGCTAAGGTCAAATTCATGCCCAAAACTTGTGAAAAATCTGTCAATGGAAAGCACCAACGAAAGTAAGCATTTATGATAATTTCTCATATTAATGGCTAATATTTTAGTAATTTTTGATTATAGCGATGGTTTTATTTAATGTTTTCAAATTCTGATTCTAGTATTTCACTTTTCCAACTTTCTTGCTACTTCAAAGGTGCTCTTGTGAACATTGCCAAAGGAAAATGTTTCCTTCCCCTGAAGTACTTTAGAATGAAGTTCCATGACATTTTGTTCATTATAGTATGAAAACAATCCAATGATAATGGATCTGAATTTTAGATGTATTAATACAGTCTTAGTCTCTATTCACAGACGTAGTTATCATTATTATTTTGTATACTCTCCACTGTATCAGCTCAACATTGGCTAGATTTGCATGACTTACAGTACCCTCAGTTTCTTTTTGAACTCAAAAATAAAATCTTGTTAATAAATTTTCACTTAAAAGAAAACTATATCTTAATACTTATGTGAATTTAGTAAATTTACAAGTTGTTTGATTCCCTACTTCATGCACGAAATGTCAAAGATGTATTCCAATGTTCCTATGTTTTGTCTTTGGTTAGAGAAAATTTTCGTAAAATAAACATCTTTTGGTTTAAAATTTCAGAATTACTCAAGGAAGTCATCATTTCCTTCTCTTTACAGGTGAAAAAATGTTGGCAAATAATCTTGTCATACAATGGATGCAAGTTGTGCGAAATGAAGTTGATGTTGAAACAGTGAGTGGACATGGTGTTGCTGTGGTTGATGTTCCCATGGTTGAAAAGAATGACCCAGAAAGTAGTATGAATGTTGATTTTGTAGAGGAAACTAACGTAGAATCAAGGACAAACACTTCTCCTAGCAATACCGATACAGAAGTTATTAGTGTCCAGCCATTGGAGAAGCAAGTAGTAGACTCTGATAATGTTCAAAGCGTAACTGTAGTTGAGACTGAGGAAGGAAGGACAGAGGAGGGGGGTGGAACAAGTGAGGATTCTAACTCTCCTTGGGATGCTCCTGTGCCTTTATATAAAATAATGATAAGGGACGGTAAACAGGTGTTAGCTAAAGTTTACTCAGATAAAAGACAATCATCTGAAATTGCAGCTGCAACAGCTTCTTCTCACCACCATAATGTCAGTGGCACTGTCATTATTAATGTTACTCCAACAGAAGAAAAGGTAGTTGAAGTTGCACAATCAAGTGAATCTCCTGTTATTGTAGCTCCATGTTCAGTGTCAGAAAAGGACTCAGAGGAGCCTGTGAAAATTGAAGAAGCTGTGGAACATGTAGAAGAAGAGGAAGTTGAGTCTGTCCCTGAAAAGAAAGTGAAAGCAATAACTGTTGAAGCTTCAGCGAAATGTAATGAGGTCCTTGGTAGAACTAGGGAAGCTAAGAAAAAGCTGAAGGATTCCAAGCCTGCGGTTCCTCCTCCCAGTGAAAAGAAACCTCGGTTGCAAGAAAGTGCCGCTAAGGAGAAGAGGGAGAGAGAACGTGAGCGGGTTAAAGTGAAAGAGAAGTCAAAAGAAGATAAGAAGAAGGAAGCTAAAAGCAACCTCCAGGCTGAGAAGGATAAGGAAACATTGGCTAAAATTATGATTGTTTCATCTGCTGTTTCAAAGACTGTAGGGAAAATTCCCAAAAAGAATCGTAACTCAGATGACAACAACGGTGAAGTGAAAAAAGTAGCCCCAGCACCTGAAATTCGACGCACCCCAAAGGTTTCTGTATCTATAGAAAGGCGGAACCCAGGAGTTACTGGAGAACCGCGTCCAAAGACAGTGAAAACCTTTAACTCCAAATTCAGGTCTACTGGGCTTGAGGAAGAGGTGAAGCCCCCACCCCCTAGAAGTGCAACTAAGAAAAACTCTACCTCAGAAAAAAACTCGAGAATATCCATTCCACCACGACGCCCTACTCCTCCAAGAGAGGTATATCCTCCAGAAAAGAGAGCGAGACCTGGTGCTGGTATAGTATCAGATGTAGCTTCATCTTCAGTTGGTGCTCATGGTCATGCTGAGGAATTACCAAGAAAAGGAGAAAAGGCAGTCACGAAGACTAATGTAATTAAGGCCAAAGAGAAAGGTGAGTATCGGTTATTTTGTGTAGGCTTTATAAAATACTTGTTTAGGTTCTGTTAGAGCTTATTCAGAATAAGTGACTTAATTTATTTATAATATGTTCTTAAATTTAGTTGTACATATATCACAGAATAATACAAATAATTAAAATATCTTGATTCATGCCATGGTTATTAATTTCATTATTTGACTCATATTTGCATCTTATTCCATCTCAAATAAAATTCTTTTCTTTTATTTTGTACAGAATGTTGGAAATTTAATTTCAGAATTATTTGATTATCTTTTCTTTTTCCTTCTAAATATATTCCTTTGTGGCATTCAACATAATCCTCCTATAGCTATACATTAATTAGTGTTACACTGAAAGCAGATCTCTAATGGAAATTCATCATTGATTTGGAGTATCATAAGATTTCAGATATTTTCAATTTTAAACAATAATTAAGAGAGGCAATTTAATTTTTCTTTCTTCGAGCTTCTTCAGCCAGAAAATGATAGGAAATTAAATTATTATGCATTACTTTTGGGGAAATTTTGACTGCAGAAAATAAGTTCTGTTGTAAGCTCTTATCTGATTTAATTTGTTAACCCCTCACAATATTACATTACTCCTAGTAAGTCATTCACATTCATATGATTAAGGGTTTTTGGAGAAAATTAATATCTAGATTTTGCTTTATTATGTTGATTCTGATATTGAATACAGGATAAATAATTGGCTATAATTCTTCTGGGGGTATGCATTCCATAACTAATGAATGAATTTGTATTAGCATGGTTATCAAAAATCTAAAATGGAATGAGTTACCAATTAGATGACTGTTTTATACATGTATGTTGAAATCATTTAATTTATGCCTAAAATAATTAGTTTTTAACATTCAAGGATCATAGTAGTTATCAGTGTTTTGATTAAATTATAAATTAAATGATAAAGTTTAAAATAAGTTTGATCATAAATGCTTCTATTATACATGAATGGTAATATTTGCAGAAGTGACACATTGTTTTATTCCTACCTAATCTTCTTTATAATTTGATATTTGTTTAATTAAACCTACAGATATCAAGATTATTTATGATATATAACAGTTGTTCCTAATTTAACTAGGTCTATATAATGATTTCCTCTCTTAGTTGGAGGAAATAAGGTTTCTTGATTTTTGCAACCTTACAGTTGGAGAAGACATGTAAATTTACATATTGCAAATTCACTGTCCTAACCTAATTATTAATAAGTCTTTAGAGAAAATATGGTAGTCCTCAAACAGCTTCCATTTCATTTCCTGCTACTTAAGTTGATTTTTTTATTTTCAAAAACTCTGAAAACTATGCTATAATTGAAAACTTATGGTGCTGTCTTTATCCATGCAAAGAATACATCCCTAACTCCAAGACTATTATCAGTAAGGTGAATCTCAGAATTATTCTGCTTTCTTATTATTCTATCTAATCCTTACAAAACGGTCACATGATTTTTGTCGATAATTTGTTATTATTTTAAGAAATAAGAATGTATTGGCAGAATAAAAGAACATCGGGAAAATCTATGCAATAACAATATTTTATTTTATAATGTTCTCTCATTATGAAATTAACAGATTAGTTGCCTTAAGCTGTGGGAATTAATTCCATCTATGTGAAAAGTTACTCCATATCTCTGTATCAATTAATATTTACCATCACTATAAATAGTAATGCATTAACATAATTATTTTAGGATATTTTTGAGATTCTTAAATCAATGAAAGTTTGATGTGTGGAATAATATAATAAAAAAATATTGAAATGAGGTTTTCAATGCTTAATGTTTGACTATGGAAGAATCTTAGATTTTGTTGTTATGAAATATGTAAGTCTCGTAAGATTTTCTATACGTTGATCATTATTCATTACTAAATCTGAGGAGCGAATTAATTTTTGAATTTTGTATGTGATTCTTGCAAGTTATCTTTTGCTATGTGATAAATCTTAATGTTCTGAAACCCTTATGTAATTCTTGAACACTGAGCATTCTGCCTACTTTGCTTGGATTTCTGTATTCGCATTGTATTCATGAAAATGCTGTGAAACATTCCTTGAAAATGTAATTCTGTATGTGTAATTGCTAAAATTATAGGTTAACCCATAAATATAAAGCCCTGGTCCTTCGTACATTTATATGAAATTACTTTTTTTTCAATTTCTCTATAATCATTGATGAAAATAGCACCCATCATATAATTATAAATTTACCACTTTCTATTTAAAACTATAATTTGGAGCCACTGCTTACCAATCAGCTCTCCTCAGCATCTCTAAAATGTTTAATTTAATACATATATCATTAGAGATTATTACAAGGGTTTTATTAAGAATTAGTGAAAGATGTTGCAGAATGAGGATTGTTTGATGAAATCATAAAAATTTATCTCCATTGAAACAAACATGTTAAATCATTAGACTAATAAAGACTATTTTCCTAGAAAGTAGTAATTAACAGGGGGATAGTTAAACATGAGACCAATTCGAAAATATCTTCCTATGGTGTACCTAAGGGAGGGAAATGATTAAAAATACGGAATATTTATTAAATATTTTTGAGAATTATGTACTTTTGAATAAAATTGTAAATTGGTAGTAAAACATTAGATTGTTGGTATATTGTTGTCTTAGAATTAAAACCTCATATTTCTGATCACACTAATTTTACAAGAGATGCCAAATATGATTCTTTCTTTATTTTAAAACCACAGCACAGGGCAAAATGATACCATTTCAGTTGATTTATGGTTGAGATGTTATTATATCTAAAAATGCAGTTAAACATTTTAAAATGTTTTTTCTTCTTAGACATGAGGTTTTCATTCTTGGGCCATAATATGCGGAATATATCCTGTTAGTCTTGAGTTTGTTGAAATATGAAAAATAATACAATTTCATAACAATTAAATTGATCTTTTTGCAATATTAAATACCATATATATTCTTTTATAGAAGAATCTTCATATTTGAGCTAGAAAATAATGTTTTTTATATTTTGAATTGTCCAGCCCCAGTTTTTTTCTCTTTCTTTTGAAATCTTTCCATAATTTACAGCATTTTTCATTCTAATATATAAAAGCTTTTCTTCAAAGTTCTAAATTTAATTGGATAATAAAAAATCCAAAATGTTTTGTATCAGTGTGATTATCAAACAAAGATTATGATATTTCTTGTTTTTGCATTTCATAAATTTGTATTCTCATAATCATTTTATAACATCTACGGTATCATTACCACTATAGCATACACTTATACTCATAGTTTCAATAATTTTGGTTGATTAAATATAAATTAATTAACGTTTGAAATATTTTGAATGAGACTTCTATCCCCAAAATACATTAATTTGTCCCTAAATTTTTGCGAAACTTTGTCAGAAATATCTCATCTATAGAGGAGTATGTATGGTAATTTAGCTGTGTTCTTGTCTCTCAAATTAGTGTTTTTACAAATGTTGAGGTAGTAAAATGTACTCAAATTTTCCCATTTCAGGTAAAATCCAATTCTGCAGAATGCAAGAAATGGTAGTATTCCATAAGATGTTGCAAAAAGAGTTTTTTTTTGTTGTTCAAGAAGAATTGCTTATTTATTTCCTTTTCTTACTTTCCTCCTTTTGACTTCTTGATTTCTGATTTTTATTTTCTAATAATTTTCTTTCAGAAATTGAAATCTCTGAAAATTCAATGCTAATATTTTTTAATTTTATGACCATTTGAAGTAAATCAACTTTTATTGACTAAGATTTCATAGAATGTATTTTTGAGATTTTTTACAGGTATGCATCTGCTGCAGAAAATTTGTTACAGCAATATAAAAATATACTGGCATCACTTTCTGTATAGAAAATGGACTCACTCACACACATATAATGAGTTCCATGCACTATATGAGTGTTGTATTATAAAGAATTAACAAATATGCATACATAAAAGTTAATGATCTAATATCCTCTGGCAACAGTAATATGTAACAGTCACAAATGTATTCTTTCAGTCAATTCCCATATCGCAATTCATATCGATAGCCAGCGTTTTGAATTATCAACTCTTTGGATTATCCTATTTATTTGGATTATACTGAATAGTTTAGTTTCCTTGAAATATGTAAATAGGCATTGACTTGTCCGCAGATATATACTAGTTGAGGAATCAAAACTTTTTTGTTGATCATGATGAGTAAAACTAACAATTTTTATGGGTTCCATTTTACACTAAATGTTAAAATTTTGTAAAATGAAGACCATTATATTGTTTTGTATATGATCATGAAAAAACAACAGACAACTCTTAAGGAAGACATACTAGCACATGTGATGAATTCACTCATTTGAAGATATATGATGACCTCTGCTGTTCCTTATACTCTTATTCCTTTCGTCACTGATGGCTGTCTTCATCCATGGACGAAGAATTTATATTGGGTTTGGGGGTTAGAGGGCTGTACTTTGAGGTAAGCATTAATACTGTATGCCTTTGCTTAAGGAGTGATTATATATAGCCTAAAAACCTTTTGGATTAAAAAGATGAAAAGGTCAAGATAATGGTAGACTTGCTGAGCATTCAGATACTAATAATATATCTTTTCCATTCCTAATGTTTAAGCAAAGGCATGCTTCCTAATAAACAAACAGTACAAATATGAGGAGTATAAAATTAGTTACAGCTAAATGTATGCCTGTGATTTAAACGAATAAAGGCTTACAAATCAAAACTATCATCAGACTGTATTTTGGATTAAAAATTAGAGATGTATCCTCCCCCCGCCCAAAAAAAAGAAAACCAAAGATAACTTATAACTGGAACCCATAAATAAGTGAATTACTTTTACATTAATGTACCTGAAATGAGTAAATTATGTTTTCCCTACAACAAGTACTCTTATAAGACATTTTGAATGTCATATCAAAAGATGTCTTACTAATAGAAATGTAAGAAACTAAATTATTTGGCAACTATATTAAAATGGTGTTAGAAAAAATGGAATGGAAGTATTTTCCGTCTCAAAGAAAGTTGCTGATATAAAAGGTGGAATTTGCGATTGAAAGCTGCCTATTAAGTATAGGCAGAACTCCTTATATTAATTGCTTTCCCACCAGTTATATTTTGAGATCATTGTAGCTTATAGAAAAGCCGCGATGCCTTAGGGTAACGCAAATTTTGCTAAAAGTTGACTATATTTTCTCGCAAATAATAGATTTTGAGGGGAAGCTTGCGCTATTTTATACTTTGTGTAAGCGCAGAATAAGGGTTGTTATACCCTAATGGTGTGGTAAATTGGATGATAAAGACAAGTCTCTGAAATATGTCGGCACGCTAAATTGTTGAAAACTTTGGTTAGTTAACTGTATCTAGATTTTACCCTGGGAAACTGTACCTTCGAGAAAAATTGTTCTCCTGCCAAATGAAACCTTTTCGATGTAGTACGAACTATTCATACGTGATGGGAAATTCTCATTTTTTGCCGTTCCTTTTTTGGTCAAGCCGCGGTTGTCTGTTTCACGCGTGCGCTATTGCTTTACAAATACTTCATAAGAAGCATATGATTTGCGCTAATCAACATAGCTTACCTTGGTGGCCCAATCTCACGTTTCCCGTAAAGGCCGTGATTATTAACCATGACTTAGTTTTAATTTATTATTAGAGCATCAATATATCATGCTCGAAAGAAATGGATGTAAATTTTGTTTATGGATAAAAATTATTAGTTTTGGGTGTCGGTCATTTAAATTTCTTCGGTTTTTGTATTTTTATTTTCCCCGTTGATTACTGCTATACGAATGAATACTGCGCAAGAGGTTTCAGTACACGTTGTACATTAGATTTCCCCTATGAGGCTATCCGCTCTTTTCTTATGTTTCAATTGAACCTTATGAAACTTACCTATCGAAGATATCAGCAACATGATGAGAACGCATTAGTATTAGAAATGAATTTCTTACATAAATTTCTGTCAAATGAAAATCCCTTAAATTCGGAGTAGGTATTGATTTCTTTATTTTTAGTGTCAAATTTCGCCTCTAATAAGACTATTTCGTTGGAAATGACCAAGCACTGTACGTACAGTGGCCGTGGCGTTCGAACGAGTACGAGGGCAGGGACATGAGCAACTCTCGCTGACGAAATGAGGGAAGCAGGGCTTTGAGCAAGGTCGTCACATAGACGAACCTCGTTTAAATTCCCCTGCATTCATCTATCTCACTGTTCTTACAAATTGAGTCATTACTGAAAATATTGCGTAGGAAAATAGGCTAAAGCAGAAATAAAATCTGCATTAGGCTGTACATTAGGGCAAGATCGAATTTTATTTATTTATTACTCTTTGATAACATTTTTTTATTCTAAACGGGCAAACGTTGCTGTAGAAGCATTTCAAAATGGCATCCAGAGCTTGCCCCATTTGACTAAGTCAAGGCGTCAACCAGTCTCTAATAATCGTGCCTAAAAATTTTACCTGAAGCAGATGGAAGATACGCACCCCACCTACTTAGTAAATGAAAGCAATGTTAGTCGAATTTTGTGCATTTGCAAGCATCTACCCGAAGCCTTAGTCTGTCACCGGCCCTTGTCGCTGAGCGTAAACCCGTCGAATCTCTCGATCTTTGTCATCGAAATGCCTATTCATTTGTATAAAGAAGGTATTTAATGTATAATGAAAATATTTCTAATTATTTTTACCTGGTGTCAATTATTCAGCTATCAGATTTCCATGAGATGAAATTTTCCATTTGATTTTGAAGATCTTGGAACGCGCTTATCATTACCGCGAATCAATTAACTTTCGCCAATGACTGGTTCTTGAAGAAACTTAATGTAAATGCATTTTTTTTTAACTTCTCGCACTCTGCTTGCAATATACCGTAAACGTTTAAATTACTTTCACGTTAATCATCTCTATTACTTACTGTTGTTACCTTAACCTTTTTAGAACAGTCATGACATATACGTTCATTTTAGAGATAAATATAGGTAGCTAGTTTAATTCATCTCTTTGAGTACTCTAACAAGAAAAGAACCGTTTCCTTAATGAGACATATATTTATAAAAGGCAGCTTTTTTAAACTATTTTCATAAATAATTGCAATGTTAGGTCAATACATGTTTGAAGACCATCTTAATAGAAAGATTCGACAGATATACATTTGTGTGACAAGTACTATTAGTTGAATACCAAGTTAATAATCATGATCTTTTGTATAATTGCGAAATAAGTTTGATTTTACCAAGTTGACTATGGGCTCATGAAAGTGATGTTTGTATATTGTATTTTAGTGAAAATAAAGACTTTCAAAAACATGCTTTGTTATTTTCTCCTTTCTGCATTTATCCTAAATAAACCCATGTTAATTGAAAATGAGTCACTGATGTAAAATGTGTATAATAGAAGCATAATGTGGATTTGAAATTATAGCATATTTTAGAATAATTGTAAAATATATGGAAAGAGAGACAAATGAATATGTTGAACACTGATACATTTAATCAAAAGTTTATTATGTCACATCTCTTTTTACTTATCAGCTTTAATTTGTAGTATATCTTGCTAAGTCTTTTCTTTGATTTGCAGATTTCCAGAAATTTTAGGAGTCCTCATTATGGAAGAAAAAACATTTTAAATTGTTGAAATGTCCTTATTCATTCATGAAATTGACAATTGTAGGCTTATTGTTTGTTATTTTGATATTGTTGCAGCCCCTCATGCCTACCTTCAAGAAAGTGATGTATTTATGGATGCGCTAACTGCAGTAACCCGAAAAGAACCACGTCGGCGTAAACGTAGGATTTCTAATAGTAAAGATGATGAGAAGGTCAAAGGAAAGGACGGTGAACATAGAAAGGATGATCTTGGAGATGGACATTATGCCGTAGGAACACCACCTCATTCTCCTGATGAAAAGTCTCCTCCCGTTTTTAAACCATCCTTTAAGGTGATTTTTTATAAATTATGCTATAGCCATTACTTCCTTACTTATTCTTGATCAAGCATATTGATAGATTGAAGATAAAGAGAAAAGAGACTTGAAAAGAAGCCCTAAAACCCTATAGACTTAATGTAAATATGGCCTTAATATATTCAGTTTTGAATTTGATCACTTTTTCCAATTGAAAACCATCAAATCTGTGTGGAACTAAAATTAATTTTGTAATGATGAATTAATAACGGAATATATTTTAAATTTTATTTTTTTCCCTCACTGCAAACTTTAATCATTTTTGATATAAGGTATTATAGGTAAATAAGTGTTTCAATTATTTTTCTGTTTTTTTCTTAGAAAAGTTGGTGTAAATATAAGTTACATATTTTTCTTGTGCAGAAATTGATCATGTTTAGACACCTTTGCTTTTAAATCACATTCACAAAATATTTTGCGATGACTTAAAATTTTCTTAGACCAATTCAATCAGTATATTTGATCTCATCTAGCATCTAATCAGTATCTTTTTGTTTGTTTAGCCGTATGTAATTTATTGAATCTTGTGTTATTTGTATGTACCATTCTGCTGTTTCTAATCTGTTTTTAAATTCTGTTCTATTTGTAATAGTTCTATCAAGATACGTTGGAGACTGATGAGGATAATAAGAAGGGCAAAGAAGAAAATACTCATGAGGATGAACATAAAGGTACTTAAACTTTTGACATTCCTTTTTTTGAGGATGCACAACTTTTAATAAAAATTAATCCTTTACTTCAGTCAGCCCACATTTCTGTAATTGAAATCTGCCTGAATGCCTTATCCCATAATTTTCAAGGTATTCATATGGTGTAATCATTCAAGTAGAAGAATAAATCTTATCATTATCTTTAGGGCATTTGCATCAGTAAGATTTATTGGAATATTTATTAATATTAACTTGGAAATAAACTGTGATGAAATGTTGAACTCAAGGAGTTATAGGATGTCCTCCTTTTTTATCTCTGATAGGATATAAAATGGTAACTTTGAGTTTATTTTGCAACTAATTGAAGTTCATTTTTAATTACCAGTTAAGAAAGAGGGCAGTCACTCACCTGAAAGTGATGGATCAGATGAAGACTCTAAAACAAGAAGTATGAGGAAGAATCATGAACATGACTTCAAAGATGAAATGAAGAGGAGGATTAAACATGAAGATGATGAAGGGGAAAGCTCTGGAAGTGATGAAAGTTCCAAGAGAAAAGATGGTTCAACTAAGGGACTTAAAGGTGTCCTTGTTTACCACAAGAAACTAGCACTTAAATCCAAAAAGACTGTTAGATGGAAGGATGATGGAGAATTGGAAAAGATAGTTTATTTTGAGCTTGATGAGACTGAAAGAGGTAAGATATCTTTATTTTTGTCAAGTGCTTATGTGGAAGAACTTCAGTTGTTAATAAAGATAAGAGCATTCATTTTAGTGAGTGTAAAGATAAAAATTTATCTTTTGGGAAGTTCAAAATTAAGTCATTATTTAGTTTTCAAATGTCTTCCTTAAAGAAAGAAACTTAGTTTAAAACCAACAATATGAAATTGAACAGCTTTATTAATTAAAGACTGTTGTTTTGTAATTAGAATTCATTAATATCTTTTTAAAGAAGTAAGGAATTGAAATTTGGTCTCAGGGCATTTTGTTTTAGGTTATATTTTCGATCACCAACACATACTTTATTCATGACAAAATATGAGGATTTAATTATTACAAATGGATATTCTTTTTTCAGTGAATGTAACTAAAACATTCATGGACATGAAGCAGATGGAAAGGACTCATGAAAGACAAGCTTTCCTCATGGCCCGGAAATTAGGTATATATATATATGTATTTGATTGAATTTGGAAATCTACTAATATATTTCATTAGAATCATGAAACCTAAACAATAATTGATACATTACAGCCCATGAAGATGTGATGGAGGAAAGAATGACCTGGAAACCATTAATACCTCTCTTATTGCCCCCACCCTTGGCTGAGCCAGGAAGCAAAAGCAGGGAAAAGGATGTTCAGTATGCTCGAGAAAAAGTTGTCCTTCAGTCACTATATTTCCATAGAGACATGTAAGCACTCTCTTGTTGTTTTCTTATTTGTTTTTATTTTTCTCAAGCATTCTTTTCTAATCAACATTATAAAGGTAGTAAGCTGAAATTACAAAATTATAAAGCTAATATTATTATTTGCCTTAAAGGAATGAAGTAATGTTACATGAATATAATCATTTTTGTGTTATAACTTTTTCATTTTCTGATTTTTGTGAATAGGATACCAGACTCTCCATCTGAGCCGGATGCTGAAACTCATCCAACCACCGATCCTGCTATAATCCCTCTTAATGATGTTTCTGGGAATCCTGATAGTGTTAATGACTTCCAGTCTACACCCTGGCCTGAACCAAAACCATTTCAACCTCCAGTAGCCTCAACTGCTTCACATGGACATCCAGCAACCTCTATACCGTTGATTCCTGGTATTCCAGAACATAGTGATAGTACATTTATATCTCAGCATCCACATCAAAACATAGTGCAAGGGCATCCAATGGTTACAGGAGGGATAGGAATACAGTATGGAACTATACATCCTCCTCAAATAGGTGCTCATCCTCTTCATGCAGGATTTGCTGCTCCTGCAGTGGCTAATCCGAATATGATGGCTCCAATGGACAATAGTATGCATCCAAGGTCTTCCCATCCTATGAATATGCAGGGCTCAAGGCCACTTCTTCATCCTCCAAATGCACAGCAGCTTCCAATGAACAATATGATTAATCCCAACATACAAGGGGTTGCAGGTGCTGGTGGTGATTGGAGGGTATGTATTGATCATCGTATTGGTTGTAATTATCATCATTACAACTTCAATTATTATTATAAATGTTATCTTCTGTATTATAATCATAATTATACTGCTGCTGGCCAATTTGATTGCTGTGATTTAATGATGCAATGAGAAGCAGTTCCTGCAATCATGATTTGTTTAATAGAATATTTTTCCCGAGGATAAGCAAATGCAAATAACTTTTTGCATTGCCTACAAAGCATCCCATAAAATTATGTGAGACTCTTTAGCAACATAGCTGAATGGCAGTAACAGCCTCCCACTAGTAAATGAGCATTTGAGTCCTGGTCACAAATGCTTTTTTCAAAACATTTTCTTATCCTTTGGTTTTCCTGGTATATGCCTGTAGTATCATTTATACCATTGTATCCCTATTATATATGGAATTTTCTTCTGCATAATCAGACTAAATATATAAGTTAAAATCTTAAGTAATTTTTGCTAGGATATCCAATAGTGTTCAATCATAGTTTAGGAGTCAGCAGTGAAGTCAATCGGAATAGAAGGGAAAATGGCCACCCCTGAACCATCCTATTGCTGATTATTCACCTTTGGTGTTCACCATTATATGTGTTCAAGATTTAGATTTCTTGTTTCCTTAAGTTTTGCAGAATTTTCTCACTCAGTTTATTTATTTTAAATTTAGTATGAGTATGAGATTTAAGATGAGCCAATATTCTGATACAATAATGCTTTTCCGATATAATTTTTTGCTATTTTTTAATGTCTTAATGTTTTTTTCATTTTAGACGGCAGATGGTAAAGTAGTTCCTGTTGAAGAATCTCAGCCAATGGTTATGTATGCTCAAGGAGGGGTGCCTGATGTGGGAATTGGAGTAAACAATGCCCCACAGTTGGATGGTGAAATGAATTCTGGCTATGAAATGGAGTATGGTGTGCAGTATCAGGAAGGGATGGAAGAGGGCCCTGTTGGTGGACCTGGATACATGATGCCCCCTATGGGATATAGTGGAGGAACTGGTGGCAATGTGAGACCTCCTCATGGGGGAGCTATGTATGGGCATCCTCCAATGTTCCGTGGGAGTTCTAGAGGTGGACGTGGTGGCCCTGCTCCTTCTCGTGGTGGACCATGGTTTAGACCAAGTGGACCTATGCCTCCACGTGGCAGAGGTGGAAATTGGGAAGGTGGTAGAGGTGAGTTGAACTATGAAATATTTCAAGGATTAATACTTCAAATCATGGTACTAGCAGAATTTTAGTTATTTGTTTGAATGGAGCTATATTGTTTTAAAGATTTTTAGAATCTCCATTGCCTCTTAAATTTACTTACTGCACTTTAAATATACTTACTTTGCCTTAAACGTTTTTATTCATTGTATGAAATGTTATTTTTAAATTCCAAAATGTGAAACATGTAGGCAGTCTTTGTACCTATCTTGAAAAAAGTATCTTTATGTTGCAGATGAGATATAATCTTATAATTTAAAAAAAAATATAGGAACAGAATTGTTATCCAATGAAGTTTGAGTTAAAGGAAGGAGTTTGATATTCATATCAAAATTGATCTTAAAGAGAATCAACATAATATATGAAGGATGAATAATTTTCTTGATATTTTATTGTATTTTTCATTCTCTTTCATACATTCGTATCATTAATGTCATTCCTTTAGTATCTTATTCTTATAATTGCATATAACTTATATTAATGATTTAGTAGACTTTGGCCTTCCTCAAATTTAATTAGAACATTCAAGAATAGATTTGAGCAGGAGTCATCATAAAATTCCATTTGTTTTTCAGGTCGTGGAGGTAGAGGTGGCCTCCGTGTCACAGTTTGTAAACATTTCCGAGCTGGATACTGCAGAAATGGGGAACAGTGCAGCTTCTTACACCCTGGTGTTAATGGTCCTCCAGTACCATACATGTATTCTGAATAAAGATGTATGGATATTCACCATTATTCCCTGAACTGTTAAATTGGCTGTGAAACTGGCTCTTGAAGTGATTTTATTGTATTATGTTCATGGGCTGAGGAAGTAAAGAAACATTTAGGATCGGATGAATGTATTTACAATTTAGTGTGAATATGAGCACTTCATAGCTACACAAATAATACTATGCTGTATTTCTTTGGTGGTAATTTATTTAATGGGTATGATTTGATTTGCATACTTTTTTATATGTGGACAAGTGGACTATGTTTTGAAGTGCTGAAGTGATTTAGTTTAAGCATGAGAATCCAAGGGTGAATGAGTTTCATGAATGTGTTCACTAATGGAACAGAAAGAACTATTCCTTTATCAATGATAGTATTTTTATTGTCATTGGTATAAATCTTTTCCAACTTTTTTATTTTGTATCTTAAGGTTTATAGAAAAGATGTATATTTTGTAAAAAAAATGTAAATATTATAGTTAAGTGGAAATGTTAAAATAATACAGACAGTTCTTCGAATTCATTATATCTGTTGTATATTATTTCATATTTTCAATCGAATTCCAAGTTAAGAATGTTTCATTAACATAAAGCGTTGGTGTCCATGGCCTATATACTATGGCCAGAAATTAGCAATGATAATTCCCGTAACTCGCTCATCACAACATAACGCATTACTCATTTATCAGGTCGGAGACTAATTAAGCTCCATGGTATAATGAGAATAAAAATTGTAAACTCGTGATTCGAAAAAATGCGCCGTTAACATTGTGGTAAAATCTGAATCGCTGCTTGATGTATAACTCATTTCCTCGTCATCCCAGTCTCAGCATTCAAAATGCTTCCATTAATAATCGACGTTCTGAGCCACGCATGCTACATTATATAACTTTCGTTAAGTATTAGGACGCCCTAAAGAACATATATTGGATCTATCTGGATATTCGAGACAGGTCAATGTCGTCATTTGATATCTTAGAAAATGAGTCAAGATAGCGTCTTGAAAGCGAAATTTAATTTTCTCGTGAAATGAATCACATAAATTAAAATGTCGAGAATAAAAATTAAATACCCGATAAATATTTATTTACGACGTTATAATTCATTGGTAATTTTTGAATACTTAAATTGACTTAAATTGTTACAGTCGGCGGTCGTACATAGCTGAATTTTAGTATGGCGTCCAACTTTTTAGCACCAGTAAAGACAGAAAAACAAATATTTGAAAATTCCATGTTAGAAGATGATCCTAATGCAAACTCTTCCGTATGTCATGAGGAAACTTCTAAACCTCGTTGGGGCCCTAATCATAAAGGAGCGCAAGAGTTGGCAAATCTATACAGTAGAGGTAAGTTTTTATTAATTAATATTATCGGTGTTGTAATTACTTATTCTTCGTAGATGACAAGTAAAATATGTTTGTCGTTTTTAATTCTTAAATTCTACAATCAATTTTTCTGTAAGTTGCGAAGTAAGTGTTTAACCAAATCAGCTGGCCGGCCTATGCTTAAGGCTATGCTCACGCCCATTTTTTGCGGAAATAAAAAAATCCTTTTTATGCAAATATTCTCTTTACATCGAGAATAATTTTACTTTTGAGGAATTGGTAGTATTTAAAAATGAAGATATTTATTCATATGACTTACACAATTATTCTAATTGTATCTTACTTTTGCTTTGCTATGTAAACATTAAGATCTCACAGTTACGCTTAAATATTTTATTATCTTTACAGAATTATTAACTTAATTTCTACGTATTCTCTAACGTCAGGAGTTGTTATATAACTGGTGAATTAGTAGTATTTTGTTTACTAACTGTTTTATTTCTTAACATTTACATGTTGTAAATATTTCTTTAGTACACTCCATCGCACATCTTTGGGGCGCATGTTGTTTTTGTACGAATATAGACTTATATTTACATTAATGTGGTTATTACTAAACGAAAAAATCTTAATTTAGGCGTCCGTGTTATGGGTTTTAGTTTTTGAAAGGTGAATGTTTTCTACTTCAGTGTTAGCTTGATTTAAACCAGTGATTATTTACAGAATTATCCGAGATTTTTTCCCTGGGTTTAGTCCACAATTCAGTATTTTTGTTGTCGATCAATCTTTCTTTCGTGTTTGCAGGTAAGCGCACTCAAGAATGTATCTGTGTTGGAATTTGCATCACGCTCATGGTTGTGAACACTGTCTTCATTGTTCTTCACTTTCGACTTGAAAATCTGAGCACCATTCTGATTGCTGCGTTATGTGGTATTATAACTGCCGATCTGGGCTCCGGCTTAGTGCATTGGGGAGCAGATACTTGGGGATCTGTGGAATTACCTATAGTTGGAAAGGTGAACCTTTATGACATTACTTTAGACTATAATTAATTTAGGGGGAACTATGAAAAAAATTATTCTATAGGGTATGACTTCATTTGTCAAGATTGAATATCTCCCTGGCATATATTATGTAAATCTTTTCTGTGTTTACCTATTTTCACTTAATGTTTTCTTGTTGCTCATAGATTCAATGAATTTATCCAGTTCGGTTTGTGCTCCATCATTATACTTACTTGTTGCTTTATGTGAAGAATTTATCTGATTTGAATTTGATTTACTAAATAATATAGGCGGCTTCCTTAGAAAATATGTGTATACAAAAGCATTTAGATCAATGCTTTAACTGTTATAAAGGTCTAGCACGATTTGTGAAAATTTCAAAAGCTACTCTGCAGTACATCAAATTGTGCCACTAAGTTGCTGGATGATTGCTGGTCTCAATAAGAAGAACCATTATTATTTACTGCTGTACGGTTTCATGCACTGATTTAGATTTTTGCTCAAGTTAGAATGCTGTGCTGTTGTGTTTAATCTTCTCTTTTAGAGATTGTGCTCAGTCTTACACTGAAAATGGTTAATTTTTAATGTGGAATGGAATTGATTGTTGATGTTTAATAATGAGCTACTTCAGTATATATTGTACATCTACATTGAGCTATTCATCTACTCGCTCTGTTGATTCAGTTCTGTGTAACATTGCTGCAGTCGAGGTTAAATAAGAATCATAACATCAGAACTTCCCTTGATACAGGACATGTTAAGTAATCAAAAATTCAAATTATTCAACATAATTAATAATATCAAATTCAGAATATCCATAAATAGTTTTATTCTTAGATTTTGCCCTGTATCATTGATAAAGTGTGTTCTTTTATAAGGATGTTTAAAGGAATTAATGTCTTAGCCTTTTTCTTCAAGTATCTTAAATAAAATCCTTTTCCATTTATTTTAATGTCTTATTTCAACACACTGCTTTGTATTTTTCCTTAAAATTTATTTTTTTGTTCAGAGCAGCATTTCACAACCATCAAAGCCTTAAGTCTCACTTCAACTCTCAGACAACCAACTCCAAAGAATTAATTTTTCTCATAGACTTATTATAATATTCTAGGCATACATAGGTATTGTGTCTTCAACACTAAAATTCTTCTCCTAAATTCTAAAACTCCTATGCCATTAAGAAAAATTTTAGGAAAATGAAAAACAATAGCTAATGAATAATGTAATATACCCTATGGGAGATAAAAATTAAGTCTCACCAGCATTCGAATGGTTAGGAAACACTGCTCTAGAGGACAGAAATTGGCAATGAATACCTCTAGATCCTTAGTAAATTCTCTGCCATCCACTTAAAAGAATTTGACTAGTAAAACTGGAAGATTCAAAGTGAGATAAAAGTAACTTTTCACATTTGTTATTTTCCCAGATTTGTTTGATTTAGGATGTGAAATTTAATTTGGTGGAGAGTTCTATATTGTAATATTTTAATTAAACCCTATGATTGCTTTTATTTCCATTTTCAAATATGGAAATTGTCTGTTTGTGACAGGCAGTTATTTCTATAATTGCTAAACATTTTGTATGTTTAATTCTTAATTCAGATTTGTGTAAAAAATTCTGACTCCATGATTTTGTACTTTAACATGATCCTCCATTTACAATTTCTGAAAAAAAAAAAACTGTTTGATGATCAGCGATAAAATTTAGCTAGCTAAATTGCCTGCTGTAATGAATTAATAATTTCTTTAATTAGGATCTTCTCTGAGCAAATTCCTTTGTTCCATTGTTGTTGACAAATGGATTGTTAGAGCTTTTAATATTATTAATAAGCAAAAATATTTATGAAAGTTCACGTAAATTATCAATCATGTTGTTTAAAAATTGAGGATAGATTGGTTGAAGTTCATAATATATATTCTAAAAAACTTAAAATGGCTTTTTTAGTATTTCTAGCTCCTAAGTCTGAAAGAATTTGATTCTCTTTCCTGATTGTCAACACATCATTTCAGTAACTAACATACTGGGTTCCATTTTATCAAAAATTAATTTTATTATTTCCATATCAAAGCTGCAGCAATGTTGAGTGTTCAAATAATATGCTGAGGAGTTATATAATAGTGTTTCTTAAGCTTTGTTATAATGTATTAGAACTCTACTAATAGTATAGACTTTCATTATTTTTGTTTTGTAGGGATTTATGTTCACTTTATTCCAGATTAGGGCTATTCAGGACGATGAGTGGGTGATAATAAGTGAAATTATATGCCTGAAACACCCTAGTCCTTGGCGGGATTTGCACCCGCATCCTCACGGTCTAGGAGCAGTCATGCCACCCACTCAGCCACAGAGGTCGGCATATTTTCTGGAGGAATGTGAATTCACATTAGCTTTAAAGCCAAAAGAAATTAGAACTCTCTGCACATAGAATCATTGTTACAGCTCATTATTTACTCCTCCAGTTCTTATGTCAATAGTTTCTCTACATCAGCATTTACCCTTGAAGTATGCATGACTTAATAATTGGTTAAAACGTTAGATTATTTGAAAGTGAGTGCTACTCATTAATATCTGCAAGAATGTTACAATAATCAACTCTTACTTAAAGTAGATTGATTTTTCATAGTAATATCAATTGATCATTAATTCACAATTCATATTGCATGCATTAGATATTTCATTTAAAGGAAGGGGTCACACTTTCAAAAGAATTAGCATTTTGTGAGCCTCAAGAAGTTAGTCATATCATAATTTTTTATAAAATTTCATCTAGTTACTAATCATTTACAGATACCCCTGTTTGTTATACAGTTGGAAATTATGGAACCTTGACATCAAATAGAAAATGAATGTTGAAATAAAATGCTGCAAATGGTAAAATTTGTGAATAGGTTGTCTATGCATAAGTTGTTTTGTTTGATAATTTTGTATAATTTTTTCTGTTAGATACATGATTCTTTAGTCATATTTAGAAATCTTTTTAAATATATTGGCAAATGATTACTTCATGATTACAATACCTACTTTTAGCAAATAATATCTGCCGTTTAAACTATGTGTGCTTTTGAAAGTCTTGATTTGATGAAACTGTGAAGGTAAGGAAAATTTACACTATTCTAGAATAAATATTTTTGGTCTATTATTATAACCTAATAGTTTTTAAAGTTCTTATTAATTACATAAACATTTGAATATTTGCAAATTAAACCTATGTGCTTGTAACTGGAATAGTCGCAATATATGGAATATCTGAGTTAATCAAGAATTAACATAAGTACCAAGTTATCCAAGGAGTTTGTTTGAATATAGCTGTTTATAGATTTTAAATTGATTTTATTTTTCTTATGTATATTGATGCATCTGCTATAGCCATATATGTATCAGTACATTAAAAATATTTTATCCCTTTTTAAATTAGTTTTATTTTAATGACTATATTCTAATCTCAAAAATTTAATGAATGATCTTAGATTTTTTCAGAGTTTAGAATGTTTGTAATTTTTTAAGAATCCTTCTTTTGAATATCTCCAGTTTTTTGTATTATTTAGATATTTAATCTCTATGAATAGTGTTTTGCTGAGGTAAATTATTATTGCCAGTTATCATTTATTACTATTCTCATTTTGTAACATATGAGCACTTTAGATATTCATGTATAAGGTGGTGAAATAGTTAAGTTTTAAGCCATACTCTGTAGCTTCCATTTATCAGAAAATAAGTCCACATCTTTTTGTTTATGATATTAAAGGATTTTTGTGATTGTTTCAACTTGGTGTATTTAATGAATTTTCTGAGTGAAAATAAATTATTGATATTAAGGAGCTCTGTAGCTCTTGAAAGATGATGTTTTCAGGGAATCTTATTGTGGGTTGCTTTGGGTGATAATAATCAGTAATCAGGCAGATGCTGTCAGATTTAATTAACTTATGTGACCGCTTAATTTTTTCCATTTCTTTTAAATGAGGTAATTTATTCCTGTCAGTATTTCTTGAGATGTAATGTGAAGATGTGATAACTGATCTATGAGTCGATTCAGCTTCAAAAACAGTACTTTTGATGAATACATTTTAGATAGTATTAAAATGCGAAACTGTTCAATATTTAATGAACAGGTGATGGGAAAATTTTGCTATTGAATATATTAAACATGATGTTTGGTATAAATTCTTTTATTCTTCAGTTCAATTGTTACAAAGATTTTCTAATTGAAGAATACCAATTTAATTCCTTAACTGATCTAACGATTATTATTTGCAAAAGTAATGTCAAGATTAAACTTTTATGTTCATGAGCATTAGTTTGAAGGTGAACAAGAATGGCTAAAGTAAAGATCACAGAAAATTTGATAGAAATTGATGTTTTAGACTCTGTAATTTAATATCAATTACTAAGTAGTAAAGCTCTTCCTTGACAAGTTATAGGCTAACCAACCATAAAATGCTTATATTTATAAAATATTTAAGTCTTATCAATTCACAATTTATTTTCTTTTCAAATGTTATTTATTTGCTATTTTTACATTTTTTCATTCTCTTGCATTCAGTGATTTTTAATTATATTGAATATACTCTTAAAATATTACTCATTTAATAAATTTCAAAAATATAATTTTCATGTCATCATAAGTCGATTCTGTATATATTTTATTTGGACATTTTCAATTATAAACTCAGTCTGAGTAACTTTGTCTGTGTATTTTAAGTGCCCTGAATTTCATCTTAATAGTATATATTATTAATACTTCTTCAGATAATGCTTGACAGTTTTTCTTTTTGTTTTCATTCAAAATTTAAAAGTGAAAAGTGCAGTATTACAGGCATAGGGCATGTAGTAAATGATGTAGTTCAATTAGCTTGATAGCTCTTAAAACAACATTATTCATCCCATTTCTGATAGTAGATCTGCATTGTATTATTATGGGAAAGCTTGCAGGTAGTAGTATATCAATAAACATAATTGATCCTCTTTTACCTAATTAAACTCTACTTTGGGGACATTCAGAGATCATGTCTTCTGAATCAACTCGATGTTATTATGGAAAGTAGATTTTGATGAATTTTATATATTCTAGCTTGTAGTTTTGTTATTTTATTTGTAGTGAGTATTTGTGATGGCCAATTCATGTATTACTTGGCTTTAGATATCTATTAATTTAAAAAGTGAATTTCTTAAAATGACTCATCCATAGTCTCATATTTTCATAATATTTTTTATCATTCTGAAGGCCTTCATTAGGCCTTTTAGGGAGCATCATATAGATCCCACTTCAATTACAAGACATGACTTCATTGAAACTAATGGAGACAACTTTATGCTTACCATCCCTTTTTTGGCTTGTATCACTTGGGATTTTTTAACTCTCCCAGAAGATCAACTACAGCATAAGTTCTCCTGGATATGTTACCTCTTCCTTTTGGCTATTTTTGTAGCCATGACCAATCAGGTATGCAAAATTTTTCCTTCATCTTTAGCAATTAATCATATTCTAAGGTAAATTTTAAGGTTATTTCTCATAAAAAATATTTCTGTTAAATTGTTATATCTTTTTCATTGGTCTTTTGAAAATTTTCTCTTATCGTGTTTTCTTGCACTAAGTATAATTCACTCTTGCATAGTTTTTGTTTTATGCGCATGGTCTTAATTGTGATCTGTTACTCATTTCAGAAATGAATAATCTTATTTATATAAATTAATGCCACAGAATGGCCAAAATTTTCATCAAATTCAAGTAAAAATATCTTGCTTAAAAACTATTATCTGTAATAACTAACTTCTCTTATTTGGTCATTCATAACCAGACTGCAATTGAAGTACATGATTGAGATTATTTCTTATAATAAATGAATTCATGTATGAAAATAATGCTAATGTTTGTTCAGAGGATATCATTATGTTGTTGTTCATTTGCATATTAAATAGTATAAAGAAAAGCTGAAGTATTCTTAACCTCCGGTATCAGTGAAGAAAATACTTCAAGGATCTGAATTGGTTTACAGAAAGCCCCTGTATGTTTACCATTCTTATTAAGTAATGTTTGTCTGCATTTACAGTTTCATGTGAGAAGGGCTTCACAGTGTTTTCAATGTTCTGTTGTGAATTACTTAGAGAGGTTGACTGAATGTTAAAGAAGGATATTATTGGCAGTAATTTTCCATTTTCCTGGAAATAAAAGATCATTAAGAAGGGAAGGAAAGCTTGAATTTGTACATCCATGCATTTGCTTAAAAACACCTAAAATGAAAACGTGAGAAATTTTGCCATAGTTTCTCAATGATGAAGTGTACGCCAGGCAAGAGGATCAAGGTATAAGACCCTCAGTCTTATTGAATGTTATGCCTCCAAATGTCTTTGGGGATCACTTTTAGTTTACCTTGGTGATGTTATGGAAACATAATTATAAATATAGCAGTAAAGTTTATGAAGTAGCGTCTAAATTGAAACAGATTTGCAGTACCGTAAAGTTAGTATTTAGAATGTATTTCTTTGGAACCAGTCAAATTTTTAATTGAACTCATTTGTTTTTTAGCATGTTTTTGAGGTTCTAAAAACATATTTGCTCTAAGAAAAAATGTAATTTATATGAGCAGATGTTAGTGGATATTGCAGCATCTTTAATATCCTTCTAAAAACTAAGTAAATTTTACTGCTTTTTGAATACAAAAAGTTGAAACTCAAGTATTGCAGGTAGCCTAAAATTGAAAACATAACTGTTCTTCAAGAGGATGACTATGATTTATTGTCAAACATATCTTCATTTATAAAATAAAAGCCTTTAATTAATTTTTAATTTTCAAGGTTCATTGAGTTGACAGTTTTATGATCAAATGGAATCTGAAGAAAACTCTGTAAAATGATGGTATGATAATGATTTGAAGAGCTTCCAGTATATCTCAGTTTGTGAGCTTTGAGTTTTTGTCTTCATAACCCCCTTTTAGCAGTTTATTGACCCCAAAAGTAGATTTGACAACTTAAAAAATAAAATCTGCGGTACAATTTTGCTAAAACTTTTTTATTTCTGTTTTTGTAACATACCATTTCAGATGCTCTCTAAAACCATGTATCAACTGTAGTTAGTTTCAACTTGTTATGAGTCTAAAGTAAGGATTAACCCAAGAACCTTGTTGAGATGTAGGTGTATATCTTGAATTCTGAACAATTTTTCTGATCTCTTTACTTTTCTATCATTATTTTTCTATTTTTTTTATTGGCCAACTGTGGGGAATGGGAAACAATTTCTTTTATGGTTTATTCCTTTTTCCTCCTCCAAATAGCAATTCTTTTGCTGAAGTTCCTTATTCTTTCATCTAACCAAACAATTTTTGTCTTTTTACTTTACTTTTTCTGGCATGTCTGGAATTAGTCAACCCTCTTCTGAATTAATCTATTTCAGGTTGATTCCAACATCTGCCATGTCTCATTTTGTTTGATTATTTCATTTTGTGATTGCTTTCTGTTTGGCCTTGCAGTGGAAAAAATCTCTGTTAATCTGTAATCATTCATCCTGAAGAGGTGCTCATTAAAATTTGTGTGTTGTCTTTTGCGTATTGTGTCTGGAATCTTCTCCGCTTTGTGGTATGTGTGTGTACATAAAGAGAGATATATATAAAATATGTGATGTCACTTGATCCTTTCACATTTTCTTTCATCGTCTCTGTGGTGTTTTTCTGGTATAATATACCAAAAACAACATCAGCAATGCTTGGATTGTCTCAATAATTTCTAATGTATTTCTGCCGGCTCATTTTTCTACAGAAGAAGCTTGTGTCTTCTTTACCAAACCCTAATTACATGTACTATTCAGAAAGCAATTCTTCTGCTAGTTTCTATGAAAGGCTGTCAGCCATTGTAGAATGGACCAATAATCTTGAAATTAATGACTGAACTTACTCTTTGTTCAAAATCAGGGTTTTAGCAAATGCATAAAAATATTTCTCAAAATTGTGCTGAAAACAATAGAAAATTCTCTTCTATAGAAATATCCAGGTATAAAAATTAATCCTTCCACCTTTGTAATATATAATTGCCCATTCTTTGCTCTTTGTTTCATATCTCATTTTCTGAGCCCTGTTTGCCAAAATGATTTTGTTAGGGTTGCTCCATGTTTTCCAACTGCAGTATAAGGTACTATAAAGGTGCCTTTTAAAGTAATATCTTTACCAATAGAAAAACTCAACTTGAGTCTGGTTTAATGCATTTCCAATCTTTGATATATTCTATTTATATAAATTTGTTTGCCATTTCATCTTTAATTTTAAGTAGTATATGAAGAAAGATTCAAAGCTATTCAGATTTAATAGCATTATTTCCCATTTATGGTCTGCTTAAATTATTATATTTTGTTTTGTAACATCTTGAGAATGCTGTGTACCACCAGTGGTGTAGACATATGCATAAATCATAATAGTTTAGCATACCTATGAAAATTGAAGGTTGGTTCAAAATGATAAATTAACATGGACTGGTATTGTTGAAACTTGGTACAGTGGAGACTAAATCAATGTTACATATCTCACAAAAATGCATCTATCTTTGCAATTGAATCCTTGAATTCATGCTAAGTTAATTATTAGCAATTAGATTATTTTTATTCCAGTGAATATTTATAAATATTGCTGTTTAAATTATATTGATTTGTATCCAAAAATTTGGTAGAGATTTAGAACATATCAGAATTGTTAACTAAGTGATGTGACAGCAATATAAATGAAAAGCACTTTTTTATTTCTGTGAGGATTCATACTTATTCAGTTTACAGTTGGAAATTTGAGCTTATCATATTGGTGTAATTCTGTTCATATGGCATTGATAAAATTGATTTGGCATAAATTAAATCTGGTATAAAATATTTTTCAGAAATATGCTAAAATAAGTTTCTGATTAACTTCTGCAGAAGAAAACCCGAAAGTTTTCAATGAATTGATAATTTATCATTTAAGCTTCAATTTGCAGCTATCATAAAAAGCTTATTATATCCCTCCTTGCTTTCATGGAGTTAGGTGTAAGTTCTGAAAATTAGGAAATATAAAGATATTAACTCAGAAATTTAAAATTTTTGAATTTTTATTTATTCTCTTTGATCTCACTTTATTCGGTTTTGGTTTTTAGGGAGGAATTGAAATATTAGTGACACTGAAAAAATTTATTTTCTACTAAATGCTGTAAAACCCATTTAAGACACTATCCTGCTTAATGCATAGTTTTCTCCTAGTCCTGGACCCTACCACATTAGAATTTTGGTAAAAATACCTCTTACTATGTTTCTCTGTTTCCAACTAATGGCATGGATTTTTTCCTAACCCTAAACTAAAAAGCTAACCCTACACTGCAACTTGTTGCAGCAAATCAGCCTCCTAACTTGATAAACCTAAAACTGTTTACATTATCAGTGTTGCCTCCCCCCTCTCTCTTCTTCTTCTTTGCCTTGTGTGTAAAAGGAATTCTTGTAAATTTCTTCTTTGGAATGACTAATTTTGTGAAAATAAAATGAAGATATCACAATGTAAGGTAATCTTTTTCCCCACTGTTAGAGCCGATAAAATCTCTGAGTGAAAACTTCCATATCAGTTTTGTCTTAGGGCATAACATTAGATTAGAAAATCACCTGGCAATGTTTCCTTTTGTCACAACCTTAAGAAGTAAACATATCGAAAATACCACAAATGGGGTGTTTTTTGGGCTGTTCTGTATAGTCTTGGAGAGAATATGCTCTGTGATGCCATTTCTCCGCTGCTGTTAAAATTAATTCATTGTAATTCCTTAATTTTTTATCTGTCAAAATAAGATTTCATTGTAGAGAGGAAATTAGGACTGGAATCAAGTAACAAGGAAGCTCTTTATTTGAAAATATGACCAATCTTTAAAAAATATGATAAGAAGACAATCAGTATTACACAAAAATACCTTGTAGACTATAGATACACTATCTAGAGCTGTGGTGTATAAAATATTACAAAATATAGACATATACTTTTTGCTTTAAATATAAATCACTTATTTAAAAATTAAAGAGTGAAAAAAAACTTTCTTTTTACGTTCAAAGGAAAAGAAGTGAAAAATTATCATAACCAGTTAAAATACTATCATGCTTATAATACTCTTTTTCCCTTGGTCCTCTGAAATGTGTCTTAACCAGGTTTTACTGTATGTCTTTACTCTCTCATTATGGATTACTTAGTGTTGTGCATTAAATGTATTTTCTGTATTGCTATCTAAGAGATGATTCAAGCTATACCTTCCAAAAGTTTGCATGTGTTTATCATTTAGCATAAAATTTGACAGAGATTTCTATGTTAAAAAACAATCCTCAGTTATGAATGAATTTCTCTTCATCTCAATTTTTCATTGTATCATCAGTGAAATATTGATATTTTGGTTTTGTTAACCTAGATACACAAATGGTCACATACATACTTTGGGCTCCCTGGCTGGGTTGTGTGGTTACAAGACCATAGGCTGATTCTTCCCAGGCGTCATCATCGTACTCATCATGTTGCTCCTCATGAAACATATTTCTGTATAACAACTGGCTGGCTAAACTGGCCGTTAGAAAAGCTGCATTTTTGGCCTGCATTGGAGCGGATCATCCAATCATTAACAGGCTGTCGCCCTCGTGCAGATGATTTCAAATGGGCCCAGAAGAGGACGTAAGAGTGATTGTTGTTGGTGATAGGTGAATAATAATGAATTGTGCGAAGTGTAACTTTCCTACAGGTGAATTGTAGCTATAGTAACTTTCTTAAGACATGCCCACCGTCATATGGCTGAACTATAAGTGAAAGGATGACTGCTTTGAGTAATTGTGCTAACAGAGACATCCTTCTGGTTAGTTTGGCTCATACTTTTGCTATCAAGAAAGTCAACTTATCCATAACCAAAGGATAAACTGCAAGAAATAGTCAAATTAATACATGCTTTTTGTTAATATTTAAATCAGAAATTATGCACTGACTTATTTATGCCCATTTTGTAAGTGAATCAAGAAATATGCTTTTTATATTGGGTAAAGTGTCTAGGTCATATGTTGTCAAACTTATTTCATCCAATTCAAAATTTTCTAGTCCATCCTCATTTTGACCTCATAACAGTATTTTTTGCTGTGTCTAGTAATTTAATTATCACAAATGAATCTCTGTTCCATAGGAATGGTTTTTACCATGTAATTTAATCATTGTTTTATATAAATTTATTCCTGTTTTTGTTGAAATTTCATTGTCTAACCTATTTTTTCTGCAAGATACCTTTTTTCCAGCTTTCTATTGTAGAAACCGTTACCTAATTATTAAATGATTTCATTTTGTTGTTCCATAGTTTATATATTCCTTTTTTAAATTTACCATGCTACCAATTTTTTGTTGGCATTAGTTGGGTTTCATTTTAGTATTTTTTATCATATTTTTTAGGGTGTTTTGATGCAATATCAGTGATTTATAAGGAAATAAAATACCTCTGCAGATAATTCACTTGTGAAAATCTTGAAAGACATGACTCTCTCATGATGAAACTTTCAATGGATATACCCTATTTTAGAAGGATAAATATGGGTAGTGTTGTCCATGATGCAGGTGATTGCATGAAATGTAAGGTTAAAATGCAACTCTGTAAAGCTACCATTTTCAAATGGATGATATAGAAGCAATTAATATGATATTGAAAATGATTTGGACTGAAGTTGCATTGTTAATATGAATATGTCATTACCATAATTGTGAGATTTCCCATCATCTTTTATACACTTTTATACTGGATGTTTTTGTTTCCTCTGTGTAAATTTTTTATGATATGGCAAATGATATAGATTTCTATGGAAAATTACAACTTAGATTCTGCTGTGTGTCTTGGCATTTTAGTTAAGCTTTTTATGCTTGATTATTAGTATGTGTGTGTGTGTGTATGTAAATATTTACACAAGAGCATGTGTATGTATATATATACACATACTTACACATTTAAATCAGTGAGTGATAGTGTGAATGACTGATTTATTTATGTAAATGCTTTGTATATAGTATGATTTATCAGTTTTAGTACTGATAATTTAAATGGTTGGTGAGGACTGAAATGGTTTGATTTTTGAGTAAAACTGTTTCTAGTCTATCATTAATGAGTGAGACTGTGAGATTACATTATTGAAGTATCCATTGCAGCTACTTACAAAAACTGAATGAGAAGGCAGAATTGATTATTATATGGGGTAATAAAAAATCCTTAAGTGAATGCTTGTCTTGTGGTGCTATGAAATTGCCTCCAATGCACTAAGAGGTTTTAAATAATTTAATACATTATCCACCACATCATTGTATGTTTATTTCCAAACTTTAGTCTAAATTTAACATTTAAATGGCTAATTACTAAGATAATAAAGGGAAAGCAATGTTCATCTTTCTATTTATTCTGAATTTAATTTTCAAGAGAAATAGAGAGTTAATGCAGGAAATACATATAATTTGTTTGCTTTAGAAGATCATTTATGTTTTTACTAACACCTTTTTTACCATGGTCCTAAACTTAAAGTGTGCATTTGCCTAATATCCATGGATAAGTTCATCTGATTCATTTACAGTCATCAAGAATAATTGATTGAGCTCCTTATATCATCAAATCATAGTCATTTATATTTTTGGCTTCCCCAAAAATTTTGGCTGAATTATTTAACACTACTGAGTTAAATCATTGTATACATTTTGTAACAATACTAAATACACATTTCTGACTTATATAAACAAAATATATTTTGTATAAGTTCATACACAATATATAGCTTTACACTTTACCTGTTAAACCGCTACACTTTCATTTTAAAATTTTATGTAATGCCTGGCCTTACAAAAGAAATCACTTTCAGCCACAGAATTAAATAGATATTCAAAGAATGCATTTTGTATGCATTGGGTGCAATGGATAGTCCTTGAAAATCTGTACATCCTTGTCCCCTTTTTTAATAATATATTTGGGTGAAGAGAGCCTTTGCTCCACATCTGGTTGGTGGGAGTGTGATTACCACAGGTGCCTGTGTTTTGCTTTGTCAAGTAACTTGTTGTAATGCTATTTGTATGCTATTGAATGGAATAAAATGCATTTTTATGTAATTTTTATAAAACATTAACTCTATCCTAATATTCATCATTTTTTAAATAATGTACCTTTATTAAATATTTTTCAACCTGATAATCACTGTAAGAAACTTAAAATATAAAAAAATTAAAAATAAAGTTGTTATAAATTTGGCTATTCTGTTTGTTTCCAGTTATGGCATTGATAAATATTTTAAACGCTAACCCATCTTTACTTTTTAATGTCAACTATTCAAGTATAGATTTCTTTCTTAAAACTCAGTTATTCATTTATATTCAAAATCAGTGTAATTTAACACACATCTATAATATTTCAAGAGGGATTAATGAAATGATAAAGTTCTCTTTTAAGTTTTATGAAATTTCCATCCCCTGTGTAATTAATTACTTAATTCATTCTCTCAAACAACCCTTGTGTACATTCTCAGAGTTCTGTTAGAAAGTTTGAAAATATTGTGTTAAAATTATGCTTTAGCAGCAAATATATATCTTTATAAAAAATTAGGGAATTCTGAGAAAATGAATTATTTTATGATGATTTTTATGATATGTAATTATTAAAATCATAGCCATGATACTTTGTTCAGACACAAAATAAATTTTAATAATTCTTATTAAAATTAGCAAGATAGAAACTTAAAAGTATATTAATGAAACTCTTATATGTTATCACTTCAACATTCTTATTTCTTATATTTCCATATTAAACTAATTATCTTATTATGTATGCTAATTAAAGATTTTATAATTGCTAATTTTTTATTATAATGAAAAAGAAAATCTAGAAATGCTAATTAGAATGTATGACATCCAAGATCTCTACTTGTACCACCAGATGTTACCTGACTAATTATTTTTTGAGCTATGATGCTCAGTATTATAGTATTTTATTATGTACTCTGTATCTTTTTTATATTTATTGTTTTATTTGTACCTTGTTTATTTGCAACTGGCTTTGCTACTGAAGTAGATTCATCAGGCATAGAAAGTACAAGGTGTAAATAGTAAGGAGTGGCTAGGATATAGAGGAGATCATGGGAGAAATCTGGGAGTGAGACGAGAGGAAAGTATTAGGGAAAGTGTATTCACTTGTAAGGAAGCACTTGTCTCGAGTAAAATTTCAAATTTCAATCAATTCTAAGATATTCAAACAATTTCTTATTCTTTTGCATTGATGTATTTTGGGGATGAAGTTGCTTTGGTGTCCAGATTCCAGAAGATGGAGGAGGAAACAGGAAACTTGTTTTCTTTGGAGGCATGCTTGGGGCCAGGCAACTCTAATGGCAAGCATATGTCCACTCTGGCTGATGTTTTTAGCATCTCATTCACCATAGGGGAGCTGGTATACACCACTGATGGTCAAAGAATCACTGCAGTCTTTGCTGTTAGAGAAAATATTCACCTAAAAAGAATCCTATTCTATACTACCCATGAACATGTTCCCTCACGTTTTTTGTGATTCCTGAACTTCACAAGCTCACAACCTGACTCCCCTGGTCAAGAGCAACCTAATAAATTTGTTACATTTTTGTAGAACAAAATTATTCCCTAATCAACTGTGAATTATTCGAGCAAAATGAAGGACTAGCCATTCTGTTCTGAAGAACTTCAATGTTCTGCATGCCCATTTATACTGATCATGCCATCCCTAACTCTTCTATTCACTACCACTCCCTCAAATATGCCCTCTCTCCATTCCTCATCTATAGCCTCCAGTACATCCCTTTATCTCCATAAATTTAACCAAAGAGAGCTCAATGTGATAAAATAATTGTTCATAAAAATAATAAATACAATTAAAAAATAAACCTCATGGAATGCTTTCTCAACAAGAGTAATATGACTCCCAAAAGCCATTCTTGCCCTCTTCCCTCCTGAAAAAGAACCCACCTTGTGGCATTGTTTCCCTTTCCTTAGCACTATCTATTACAGTATTACCAATCTTTTCCCAAAATCTATTATTCCACACCCTTTCAGCTATCCAAAATATCTTCCTCAACAGTACAGACTGCAAGAAACATTCAACCACATGTAGTGTCATGCTCTGATGTAGCAACTTTTGTGCTAAATACATTGTCCATAGTGGATACAGACTTTCAAAAGGAGCCACTGTGCAACAAGTGTGCCTCCAAAGACCTCATGCATCCTCCTTTGCCATCCACCCATGTCCTGGAATCTGAACATAAAAGAAACTTCATCCTTGATGCAAAAGAAAAGGATATTGTTTAAATTAGAATGATTGAAGTAGTGAAATTTTTCCAATAGGTTCACTTAAAATTGAAATCGTATTCCCACATACCTTCCACTCATTTCCCTCCCAAAAATGGTTTTCCCATAGCTTATCTCAATATTCTTCTCACTTCTTAATATTTATACCTTGTACTTACTATACCTGATGATGCTATTTTGGTAATGAATAAACAAGCCATAGAAAGCTATAATGCTTTTCTTCTACTTCTTAAAAGGATGAAGACCAAGCCACAAGTAAGTATTCAAGCTTAAAGTGGAGCAGAATTGTTGGAAGGAGAGAAAGAAATTTTATTTGGAAATTTATATCTGCTAGGTATGTGTGCTAACATAAGTCTGGCATTGACTTTTCAAGATACAGGAATTATTTCTAAAATTACAAATCAATTATAGATTGGGTAATTCTACCCCAGCATTAAAAATCATTAGTTTTAAATTTTCTGTATGCAAAGTGAACCACACCACCAGCATAATTTTTTGATACTAATATTTTGTAACTCTCATATGAACATTCCTTAAGCAACCCATGATTGGTTGCAAACAAACAATCCCATGGTGTGCTCCTGCATGATTCAATAGATATTATCTAAGCATAAACCATTTTTTATTTTCATTCTGAAACAAAATTTTATACTAATGAGAGATTTGTGGCCAAACTTCAGTTATTCCTTTTTTTCTAAGTCGCATCAAGTATATTTACAAGAAATTATTCATTTACACTTGTGGACAACAACTGTTCACCATTTTTGGTCAATCATTTTTCTTTCCCACATTTTAGAAATGTTTTGCAAGATCTCCTTTACAACATTATGCAGAAAATTATGTTATTACTTGAGAATCAGTTATATATTTCATGTTACAAAAGACGTTTCTGGATTTTTGTGAAATACTGAAGAAAAGGTCATATAAATAAAAATATAAAGTATCAAAACAAATTTTTGATAATTTTATGATTTGATTGAATAAATAATATTTCCCAATTAGGTTTTATGAGTAGACAAAATTTTTGTGATAATCCATGGCTGCGTAGTTTGCATTGTTGAATTCATTCATAATTAATGATTTAAATCATCATTATGAAAGTAATCAAGGCTGATTTGGCTTGAGCCGAATGATTACTTTCACTAAGTTACCTATAACCACTTCAGAGTGTTTCTTTGTTAAATAAGTAATAAAGCAACTCGAAATCAATCCTTATTTAAATTTTGGTGTGGAAAAGCAGTCATAGTTTACACTAGAAAGAAGTTTGGGAACACATCAGATTAGAGAAGAATTCTAGCTGAATTTCAGAAGAATGCATATTATAAAAAATTCAAGACTCAATAGTTATATTATGATATTAGATTGAGATGCTTCAAATTCCTTCATTTTACAAATTAATAAGTTCAGCTCTCGTAAGAGGTAACTACCTAAAGATCGTGTTCATTTTCTTCATTCAAACTTATTTATTTGAAAGTGAAGAAAATGGTGATGGTATATCTGGTTATAATTTCTTATAACGATACCATACGAATGCAATCGAATTTTAATATCGTTTCCCCCTCTTTCCTCATCGTCTTCAGTGTTCAAAACAAGCGGTGAAATTAACATGCTGGTTTGGTTACTACAAGAGTCAATTTCGTTAATCACATACACATATTTCACCTCATAAGAGTTCTTAAATGATGTTGTAATAAATATTCCCTTTTTATTTTACTTTAATCACAGTCGAATATTTCATGGAATTGTTAGAGACATGGAGTAACATATCAGGATATCAGCGTAAGAAAAATAGCGTATGATTAGGAGAGAAAAATGGCTAGCGTAAACGAAGAGTAATGCACGTGCGAGTAACTTCAAGAACAAATTTCTTGTAGAAAACAAATGCAGCTTAAAAATATTCACGATGGTTCAGGTAAGAAAGTGTTAACAATTTATGAATTTTGTATAATTGCGTTTAAAGATATGAGGTGGTACGATAATATTTACAGATTAACTCTAGGACAAGTATTTGTTTTAATAATGCAATAAGTACTACATCCCTTATTTACGTTTTTATTTTAGTGATTGATTTTAATTTAAAACGTATTTTAGGCTTTGGAAGATATTGTAAGTCAGGATCTACCGGAGGCGTTGAAGATGGTACAAGAAATGGGCCAAAATTTTCGACAAGTCGCCCAGTTGGTTGACAATATGCTCGAAAGAGTTAAAAGAGGTGAAGTGTCAACAGAAAAGGTAATCATAACAGCAGTTTTATGTGTTTATCATACCATATCAGTTGAATCGTTTCAATAAGTAATATTGTGAATGAAGGAACTGTTTGCCTTGTAAGTATTTATTTTCTGTTATCTGCAAATCTAAGGTAAATTTCTTATATTATAGGGTCTAAGTTTTCTTGAAGTAAAATACCATATGCTGTTAAGTTACCTCATCAACTTAACATACGTTATTTTGCGGAAATGTTCTGGAGAGAAGATAGAAGGTGATCCTGCTATTTGTAAGTTGATTTACAAAGCCTGGGATCTAATGTTACGTAGTCGTTTATTTCATCGTCCGCAGATTACATTAACCTTACGAAAATTTAATTCCCTTATTAGCTAGATTAGTTGAAATAAGAACCGTTATGGAGAAAATGCGGCCTATGGAGACCAAACTAAAGTACCAAATAGATAAGTTGGTAAAAACTGCCGTCAGTGGTAAAGTCGATCCTAATGATCCATTGCAGTACAAACCTAATCCTGAAAATTTTATGGTGAGTTCAATAATATTGCCTCAATTTGTACGGAGTTGCCCATCCTTGTTTGTTCAATGAATTATCATGATTTACCTCTAAACCTAGCAAGGATTTTATGAAACATATTTTAATACAGCCTGCAGTGTTACATTGTATTCCTTAAGGATTTAACTCTGTTAGTCGCTCGATATCTTTTTGGTAAATTTATAATGTATTTTATTTTATTTATGTATAAAGTCAAGTGAAGAAGAAGGGTCTGAGGAAGAAGAAGAAGATGCACAGAAAGATGAGAAAAGTGATAGTCGGAAGGGAATTTATGTTCCACCCCGTATAAGACCTATGCATTTTGGTAAGCATGCTAATTTTCTTTGCATTCTCAATGTTTTAAGAGCTTGCTGCTAAGGAAATTTTTAATTAAATGATTGTTTAAGAATTGATTTCTGAACAATAAAATCTGCTTTATGTGATCTTATAAGAAATTTTGATTGAAACTATAAAGTTTTTATTTAAGTGATTTTAAATAAAGATAAAGTTGAATCTTAATAATTAACTACAATACTAGTGAATTTCCCTGTCAAAAATTACTGAACTAGATTTAACTTGTAAAAAGTGTACAACTATCATTGCATTCATCTGATCCTTCTGATTAATTATAAATAAAATTAATCACTCTCCAATTTCAAATATACATGGAATGATAGAGCTATAAATATAAATATGATGCCTAAAAACTAAATTTTTAAAATATATAAAATTTTATCAAAACTAATGCAATACATAAGGAACTCATGCCAAAGAATCCTTTTTCTACATCTAAGTGGCTCATAGCTCAATCTCCCAAAGGTTTTTCCTTTTTCCTTCCATACTTAAACAGATATCTTGATTTGGTTAAAGGCAATCCAATATTTCTTTCTGAAAATTTTTGCTATTATTATCCCTTGTAAAGTTGATGTGAAGCTCCCACACGAAATGTTGATGTCAATAATATTTATGTGGTTGTGAAAACAGTGCTGAGTTTGTTTGTTATCTTAGATATCATTTTGATGGCAAAATTTTACTTTTTTGAGAACAAAAACATATATTATTATTTAATATTTAATCACAAAGTTCAATTTTAAATCATTTACAATAAAGTTGGCTACATTATTTGTGAGTTTTATCTTCTTTATTATGCTATTACTTATCTTAGCTCTAAATGTTGACTCTTCCCCCATACTTTTATTATGGGCCTATGTTTCCCTTATATTCATATGTGAGTTGAGTTCAACAATCGCCTTAGTTATCAGAGGGACTGGTAACTGCAAAATTATTCAAATATTTCATATTTTTTGTCCTTTTTCTTGCAACTCAGAATCCAAAACCAATACACCAGCACAGCAAAAACTTTAATTCAATTTCCATTCTTTTGCTACTAGTTTCAATTTCGTAGTAAAATAACTTCTCAGATGTGCAAAAGAAAGGTCTACAATCAGATAAACTTTATGTGTATTTCTTTTAATTTGTTAATCATTTGTAATAAACTCTTTGTTGATTCAGTCACAAGACATTGTTTATTTCACAAGAATTTTGAAATTAAATGCCATAAAATAAATTGGACGATTTGGTTCCTGTAAGTGAAAACTACTATTAGTCACGATCTACCTCTGGTTTAAAATCTACCTTTGTTTAAAAATGCCCAATTGAATGCTGTACCCAGCCTTAGTACACCCCATGTAGATCTCAAACACCTATAAAAGCACTTTCAGAAATCACAGAAAAAAAAGAATTCTCTCATTCAAGTGTTTTAAATTTCCTTTCTTTTTTCAGACCTTGAGGAAAGTAGGGCAGAAAGGGAGCAACATCAAGTAGAACGTGCTCGACGTCGTGCTCTTGGCAGTGCCTTTCTTCAAGAGTTGAGAGATGAGTACCTCGAAGCTCCAGTAGAAGAGGAAGCAACAATGATTCGAGCATCATCCTCATCAGCTGCTGTGAACAGAAATTCTCGGAGCATGCACAAAAGAGAGTAAGCATTTCTTAGAAAATAACAGATCTGTTTCTACTCTTCTCTCTAGAAACTCTATTCTTAGCAGGGATGCCATCAGCATTCTTTTTACCCTTCTCCTTTTTTTGTGAGAATGGTGTGAGTACATTTGATAATGTATTTTTTATTTCATTTAGTTAATATTGCATATATTCTATAGATCCACCATTGTATGCAGGGGAATTTATACTGAAAAACTCCAATAATAGAAATTCATACAGTGTGTTCAAGAAAAATTTCTGTCAATATTTGAATCCATATTCTAAATTATCAATGTAAACAATGGAAAAATCTTACAGTATGCTCTTTACCTGGTAGAGCTGTCTGCCTCCATGCTTAAGTTCCTCCTCCTTTGGATAGGAAAAAAATTGATTTGAAATTGCTGGATATATATGCATAATTACAGTTTTAGGCAAAGTAAACCTCCCATGAGAAGTATATTGAGAAACTAATTCTAAAAATATTTTGCTACATTGCCCTATAAGAAGTATAAAATTACAGGATTCATGAGACTGCCTAGTTAGCTTTGAAAATTTGTCCCCACTTTCATGAATATATCCTGGGTTCAATTCTTCACAGGATTAAAATACTCTCATTAGAAATGCATGTAAACTTATTTTTTATCTTTTGCAGACTTCTGTTCTGCTACAAAATTATATTACAAGTATTGGTATGAAATGAAGAATCATATATATAGAAGAGTAATTGAATAAAATGTCTTATTTTGGCTATGGATCATCATTAATTAAAATTTTTCAAAATTGTGATTAAATAGAAATAAATTATATTTTGTAAACAACCCATTCCCCAGTTTATGAAAGTGATTATTGGATCCAATCTCCTGTGCTTATCCATTAGGGAGGGGACATACACAGGGAGTTTAGGTGCATTTCAGAAATATATTATGTATTATAGATGGCTTGGAATGACTTACTTACCATAAATAAGTTACCGTAAGTTTAGATGCTTATATTTTTTTCAATAAGTTAAATTAAGTTCCATCATGTGAGATGAGATATTGAATCTTATTGCTAGATTAGAATATATGATCTTGAAAAGCATAACCTGAGAACAGAATTTAAAAATGAAATAGAATTATAATTTAAGTTTCAACTGAGCCGTTATAAACTTTTCTTGATCTTTCGCTGTTGCAATGAGGGTGCGTCTTACATATATATGCAATCAAATACATAGGTAGTTAAGGTTAATTAGGTAAGTTTTACTACACGTTATATTTATATCACCACGTACTTCCTTTGCTCATTCTATGGCATTTTAATTTTGGGAGGAATGCTTAAGAGTGTTTATATTGATCTACTATAGTTTTCTAAAATGCTGTAAAAGAGTTAATTACATTCAATGCTACATTTGCCATCCTTAATTTTCAGGTATGAAGAAGAGTACTTTACAAGACTTCCTACCACACGTGTAGAGCGCCATGCAAAACGTAAGGCTCTGACAACAGTGGGCACATTAGGTGATGAAGTAACCCGCTTTGGTGACGGAGGCATGGCAAAGATATTTGAAGGACTTGAGGGAGACGGTGCTTCTTCAGGTCCATCATCATCAACAAAGCGAAAGAAATTGAAATCCAATACCAAAGGAAGGAAAAAAGGTAAATTTTTGGGTTAATAAGTTTGAACAATGATGATGACTGTATGTAAAGTGTATTTGGAAGAAAATTTGTTCTAATGACCCTTAATTATCATTACAGGTGTTAAAAAGCGACGGTTTCACTGAAAAATTATCTGTTCATCTGAATTGCTTCAGTAATCATTATAAGAGATATATTTTATTGATATTCTTGGAATGCTTGTTTTCTTAGAAGTTAACTTTTATTTTCAATATATTGTTCCATTGTTTAAAACTTGTTTAACTGCTGTTCTTTTCTTGCTGTTTCTACATGTGACTATTTATTTGTTTTCATACCGATTTTTAATGCCTACTAAACCTTAATTGTTGCATTGTGATTGCATATCCTTAGAATTTTCCTTAATTTTTCATTAAGTTCTCATTGTGGAATCTAATTGTTTTATATTATAACTGAAATATTTTTCTTCTGAAATTTATACACACAATGTGATAGATGTCTTTCAGCCTTGGGCCTCACATAGTCTTTTGGGGTTAAAGTTACCATGTTGGTAGTTTCCCAAAGGTTTTGGAATTCAGTCAGTTCCTCTATTACAATGAAACTCTCCGCCATGGACTAAAGCATCAAGTGCATAAAAGTTTTACTCTCATAGTAAAAACATCCTCCTTCACTACCTCATCAATGAATTTAAATAAATAAATATATATATTACAAAGGAAATTAAGTGTAGTGAATGTGTTTTGGTGTATTTGTGAATGTATGCCTTTATTTTAAAATCAACCATTTAAATTTTGACCTGTATTTACATTTTGGTTATTGGTCATTGTTTCTTCTTGTATTAAACGAAACTTTTTTGATGTGAAGAATTGTCTGTATATTTGTTACCATTATAGAGAACGATAAAATGTGAAAAGTGACAATTTATTTTGTAGGTCATTTGTGTACTACTAAATGTATGACCATGACTCTTCTGAGAAGATGAAAGAAATGAATTCTATTGAAAATGATCTTCTGTGCCTTATTTTTCATTTATGTGTACCACCATTGGCTTTCAATCTAGAAAAGCAGAAATTCCTTTAATCCTAGAAATTCAAATGTGGTAGTTGACTGAGCTCCATGGTTAAGATCGTAAATTAGCTGTTTATTATCCAAATTGTCCCATGCAGAATAGCCTTGAGTGTCGCATGAAACTAAGGAATTGGTGTACATGCCCTAAGTGGCAATCAAAAAATAATTCTGTGATATATGGAAATCTGATGTGGTTTCCTTGTTATGTGTTCCCAACCTTTAAAAATAGAGCTTAAAAGTAAATTATTGCTCTGTATCAGGCTTCATCAACAGGAACATCTTAACCCTATCATTTCCTTAATAACATAGATTAGAACTACCAGCAGTCAGAGTTTCCCCATTTATTTCTCTCATAGCTTCATCGGATTTCATCCTATACCTTCAATTTGATTAATAATAAGCAAATAAATCTAACTTGTTTTATATCTTGACTCTATTCACTCTTTCATCACCTTAAGTCATGTATTGGAAACAAAACAATCCCAAACTATAGATTTTACTTAAGCTATCAAGGAATTTCATTTTTAGAAAACCTGCACATATATACATGATTCTTGAAGATTCTAATCATCCTTTCTCCTATAAAATTGCTGCATTCCATTTGTTAATCCACAGTCTTCTCCACATCCTCTTGTCCTAGGAAAACTTAAATCACTAAGTGTGAATTAATTACTATTGTGAATAATAGTTACCCTCCAGATAGAATTAGTCTGTAAGAAACAGTTTTGTTTTGGCATAATGGCGTTTTGTAGGCTACATTGTGATTATTGTACCACAGTTTATATTGGTAAAAGAAGGAGTAAGTAGTCTTATGAAACAAAAATGTGTGCACCATAATGCTTTTCTCAAAAAAAATTTGGCCCTGTCTCACTTTGCTATCTCCTTAGAAATTGCCATTCATCCTCCTCCTCTCCCCTTATTTTGTGGGGTTAAAGTGAATAAACCAAATTTATAAGTACGGCTGTGTATTCACTCCACACTTTCTATTTCTTCAATTACCAAATGAATTCTTCTCTTAGAACTGCTCAAAAATCATAATGACCATTTTCCCATTTTTACCTCTGCCTCCTCCAATTTCTAAATCCTACCTCCCATGGATATTTTGACAAAAATGTAAACCCTTTGCATAAGTCAACAACATTCATCAATATAATGTCAGTGGGTATTTTGCTTTCAGCAAGGAAGGAAGTAGCAATTTTTCCTAGTGATTTTAATGCAAACATACAAATAGCATTGATTGTGGCATTCAAGAAGAAGAGCGATAGAGGATAGCATTTTTATACATTTTCACAAAAATTAATGAGAGTAGATATATCTGCATTTGGTATGAAATTCCTCTCTTTTCCCTCCAAATTAATGTACTTCTATTTTTTTCATTTATAACATTACTGATTTCCATCGCAAAACCTTCAAAATGATTATAAAACGAAAACCTTGAAACATACCATATGAATCACTGTAAAATCCTTCAACTGATGACTAATTGATCAACTTTTGAAGAAAGAGACATTTAACTAATCAAGCAAATTTAACTGTCATAAAAGAAAGGAAGGTATGAGGTCTGACGTCGAAAATAATGTTAATTCCTACAAATTAATATATTAATAGTTGATAATAAATTTGGACAAAATTTAGTACTAGAAGTTAGGTAAATGTTCTTAAAGGAATGGAGGGAAGGTAAAGACTGAGGCTGAAAACAATGGGGATTAAAAAGAAAATCATTACTTTTCTGACATGTATTTCTTTTCAGGAAAATTGATCTTTCATTTACCTCTTTGCATTCGTTCATCATCATGATTTATCAGATATAGAATTATATAAGGAATCTTCCTCCAGGGTACAGTTTTCCGACTAAGGCTCAGCTAGATGCGCGCGTAGCTCCATGGCAGCCGCCGGAACTACATACTGCCGGTTGCTATCTTCGTATCTGAACCATTACAATGCCCAATTCTGGGTTTGTTTACCCGCGTTTCTTAAATATAGGTCAATCGATCTATTATTGATTAATCATTTTTTATATTATAATCATTTAAATGAGCAAACGGATGATTCATAGGCGAAGAAGTACGGCACTCCATAATACCGCAATCCCTCGGGTGTTAAGAGCCAACGCAACAGAGAGGTATGCCTGCTACCCGTTGCTCTGTTTTTCATCGTCCATTCGAAACGTTAACATTTGGTGTTGTTTCTGAGTTGCTCACGACGCCTGAGCTCCCCCTCGACTCCTTCGGGGTGCTCAGGCGTCTCAGAGTGCCTCACCAATGTAGGGTTGAGTCGGTTGAAAGGGAAAATTATAACATGAGCAGAGAATACGTAGGACTCGAATTGGCATTGATTTTTTAATTTTTTTAACATTTAAGGATAAACAGCGTAAATCAGTGATGAGTAGGAGTCGCTGACACAGGGAGAGCGTTGTTTGCAGCATCTAGCGGCGACGGCTACACCTTATTGGGTATCATACGCCACATACACCTCTATGGGCCAGAGGTAGTACTTGCGAAGAGGCTCTTACGTTCAGTCGTCCCATGGTCGAGCGATAGCAAGGGTTTACGATGTAAAACAGAAGACAGCCAAGTAAACATGGTGTTGTCAAAACCAGAAGGATTATGCGTGAAATCATGGGCTTCAGATTTGCTTATTTGGCAAAATTTATTGCGGCTATATTCGCTTTGATATTTTACTGCGAATTTCTTGTTTATTATGCAGTGCTTATTCAGGTAGTCTCGGTCTTACGATGCCAATTATGTATTTTTTTCTATTTGTAAAGCTTAAATATTGTTGAATTTTAGTGTTCATGGCCTAACCTGAACCCTAACACCGTCGACAGATCAATACCCTTGAAAAAGGAAGAACAGCCTGTGAAAGCAATGATTGTTGCCGATACCCATTTGTTGGGCTCGCGCAATGGTCATTGGTTTGATAAACTTAGAAGGTATTTTGGGGATTTTCGTAATTTTCGTTTGCTTAAATATTCCTTATCAATTTTCAGTTGATTGAAGATTTCTGTTAATCGAATTATAATGTAAATTTCCAGGGAATGGCAAATGCATAGAGCATTTCAAACGGCTATTACGATACACAATCCAGACGTGGTTTTCGTACTCGGTAAGTAAAGATTCCTGTATAGGTAGGGTTGGCATATTCTTACAGCTAGAAATCTGGTATTGCAAAATTTTGCTGCTGGTAAAACCGGGACTTAATTAGCATTACAATAGTCTGAGTTACTTTCACATTCTTTGAAAACATTTCTACATCTCGAAGTTTTTCCTTCAAACTGAGACAGTTGAAAAGAAATTGACCGGCACCGTTAAAAATGGTATAGTCCCGGTTAAATCGGGAAGTGTGAGAAGCTAAAGTATAGATAACTCATAAATTTATTTACAGAGGAAACTTAATCGTATATTTTGATAGCTGACCCTTGTTAAAATTTGAAGTTAATCTTTGTATGACAGTTTTAATTAATTATTACTGTAATAATGATCATATATATCACACTTTCTTGATAAAAATCCTAATCTTACTCAATCTTTTAAGTATGATACCGAAATTCTCGATTTTATTTGAGTTCATAAATTAATAATTGTCAGAATTATTCTTAATTACCATTATATATCATCACTCAGAATTCTCATGTTATTTATAGTTTTGAAAAGAATCTTTTTTATCAGTCATCTGAAATCCAGACATCAACTCAATCCTAAATGAGTGTCTTACTGAAAAAGTAATCATTAATAGTTTTAAATGAGTCCTCTTTGAGTTGGATTTCCTGCAAACATGCAAATTATAAGGTATTCATTCTTTAACTTTCTTACAGCTCTGTTATCTTCATCCTAGATCCACTTACAGAAAAATTGTATTTCCCTTATTATGAATAGACATATCAATAAATATAATTCAATATCTTCTATGTTTAGCATCTCCTCTGACAATTCTGTATGTTTCAGGTGACTTATTTGATGAAGGCCTGTGGTGCAGTGAAAGAGAATTTTCCTACTATGTGTCCAGATTTCACAGCCTCTTTGCTGTTCCAGATACCACAGAATTGTTTGTTGTTGTAGGCAACCATGACATAGGTTTTCACTATGGGTATTTTCCTTGCTTTTATACATTCATCACTTAATTTTTTTATAGCTTTTCTTTCTCTTATTCCCTCACCCGATGAAGTCTCATTTATTTTTATGGTCGTTCTGTTATATCTGCCTCCTTAATAATAATTTTGCTTTCAAATATTTCAAGTGGTATAGAAATACATTCTGAAGTAGTGGATAAAGAAATAAGAAGCTTTCCCTCTTGTAATCTTTTGAGTTATGTAAATACTTCTGCTGTGTTTTGTTGACCTAGGTTATAAGTTTCTCGACATGCCATGAAAAAAACTGCAGGTGGCAATATTCTCTGAATTATTTGAACATTATATTTTTTGACATTCTTATATAACTTTTGATTTATATATCTGCCAAGTCTTGTGATAAAATTATGAAAATTTGCTTTGCTCAACAACTTTCCTATTGTTAATTGTAATAGTTTCAATAATTTCATTTCTTGAAAGAAGATAATTTTGATAAAAGTATACATTTGTAAATGTCTAGTCAAATGTCAAACTTTATCTTACCTGGCCTTGCATGGAACTCAGTTCCTCTCAGGTTAGGAAAGTGATACTTTTTCCAAACTTTTATTTACATTTTCCTGTTTTCCAAACATTATTTTAGAACTCACTGAGTTGTCTTGAAAATTATCACTATGATTGCCGTTTTCATTTTGTACCCTTTGAAGATTGATTTCTTTTGTAATTTTCCATGATAAAATGAATTTTTAAACCAGTCCCAACTTTAATTTGAGTAAACTTAATAGTTTTTGTGTCCCTCAAGCCATAAATTCTGTGTTCAACCAATTTATTTCAGAATCAGCCCGTATCTACATGAGAGATTTGCTAATTCATTTGATGCTCCTGCTGTAAAGTTGGTCACCATAGCTGGGAACCATTTCGTGCTCCTGAATAGTATGGCTCTTGAGGGTGATGGTTGCTTTTTGTGTCGACCTGCTGAGCTTCAGCTGTCAAGAATTTCAGGTAATATTCTAGCTATTCTGCTGGAAGTTTTAATAGTAAAGATTATTTCCGTATTAATTTGAGGTCTTTCTAGTTAATATTTAACACTAGAAGGATGGAAGGAGTTATTTTGACCCATTATTTGAGTTCAACAGAAATTTTAGATACTTAGATTAAAAGCTAGTTACGATGCTTCTCTGGGGACCAAGCAAACATCTACACCATAGTCTTATAACTAGGTTGTGTAAGCTGATTGCATTTCATCATATTTTTGAAAAATAATCTGCTTTTTGAATAAAGAGAGCATCAGAATTATGTAATTTTGGTAATTTTTTACTCTACAGTAGAGCAGATTTTAACAGGTAGGTAATTATAGAAGAGTAACAATTTTTCTAACAGCAGTGGTGAAAGGGTATCAGGACCTCTCCAAAACTATGCTCAAAAGCCCATGAAATCCTTCCGGTTTTTGATATGATTACAGTAAAGTCTGTTATAACAAGTATGGCATATAACAAGAGTTGCATTATAGCAAGTGATTTTTAGGCCATTGTCTATCTCCCAGCAAAAATTATATCTTTCTTGCAGGATGCATATATGCCCTATATCCACAGCATGCATACTCAGATTGCGTTAACTTTCCCATTGAATTTGCATGCAAATCATGGGACTGAGAATCAAACCTGAGACCTTTTTTTCCTGGAGATTGCTTTATCCAACTAAGCTACACAACCAGAACATTTTGTCAAGATGTTTAGGATGAGTATTTTCATCCGATTGTGTGTTGACCATGCCAAAGCCTTGTATAGGTGCTGGCCAAAATTTGTAGGGCCAATAATTAGTGTATAATTATTGTAAGGAATGTAGGATCCAACATGGAAGACAAACATTGGGGAGAGATTGCACTGCAAAAATCTACAATTTTACACTAGTGTGTGTTTGCAACTTATATAGAATACTTTTTGCCCAGTTTAAAACCTGTTGCTGGGTTCACTCTACCCTATGTTGTAATTAGATGATTTTTTTGTCATTCTTACACTTTTTTAGAAGTAATTATGGAATTTATCGTTGTAAATTTCTTCCATTGGAAATAATTTATTTCTAAAAATTAAGACATTCAAGAAAGTAATTCAAACAAAATTTGTTTAACTTGAAAACAATTTATAATGGAGTTATTGTAAAAATTTCTTATACAGTGAAAATTGTCTTCAGGAGAATCTACTGGCTGCAATTTTTTCTCTATAAAACAGATTTCTGTTTTCTGTTATGTTCTGCTTAAGACAGGTTTCACTTGATTGTAATTAATTTAATATACATATCTGCTAAGTATGAGATATTTGTTCTCTCAGAATTATTATTATTCATTATATCAGGTTATGTATCTTATCAATAAATTATTTTATCAAGGTCTTCCTAAGATTACACTGTTTTAAATAAGTTGTAAGGATTTCCTCGATTTGATACATATTGATCTTGTTTTTCGTTTTGGCTTCACTACTGCTGTCTTATTAGCAAGGCTGAAATGCACCAAAGGAATATCACGCTGTGACAAAGATATGAATCTTGGTCAATATAGTAGGCCTATCTTGCTCCAGGTTTGTATATTTGCTTTCTTCTTAACCCATACTTAGTGTGTTTTCATCTCTATCATAATAATTTGGCATCTTTTTTGCAGTTTTTAAGAATTTTTTGATCCAAAATTTGATCATAGCAATAGTTACTTTGGGACTCAGAGGATTTTTGTATATGGAAATCATAATTTTCCTAACTCACACATGGAATCAATAATCAACTTCAGTGGTCCAGCATTATATTGTGAGAATATTTGTGATTCTACTCCATCAGAGAATAGTATTTCACTTAATGAGTGAACTTCTTGTATAGGAATAAACTGAAACTGTTAAACTTAATATTTGTTTAGAATAGGGTCATATCATTGTTTGATACAGAATGAAAAAGTTAGGATAATAAGGTTCCACTAAAATTATGCTGTTCTTCTCTTTCTTCTTAGTTTGGTTATGACTTATTTTATCTAATTTTTACTGCTCAGCACTTTCCAATGTTCCGAGAATCTGATAATGGGTGCAGAGGTGCTGATAGTGCGCCACAAGAATTGAAGGCTGACAAGTTTCGTGAACGATGGGACTGTCTTTCAAGAGAAGCAAGTGACACAGTAAGTATTTTCAGTATGCTTATGTAGATTGGTGCAACAGGTATTATTTTATATTGCATCTATGATAGAGTCCCTTTAGCTTATGATCTTTATTACTTTAAGGCTTATTTAGATAACTCTTCAACCAGATCATTCCCAGACTAACTTCTGCTACAGATTCTAGCTACTATAACTATAAATATTTCCTAAGATTCATATTTCCTGATTATAATAGATTAATATTTTAGACTTTTAGACCCTTAATTGCCTGCAGGCCTCTTTCCACACTCAGATTTTCAACGAGAATTGGCATTTATCCCTTATCTCTGTTGATAATTCCCATTTTCAAAGTTTTCAATCTCACAAAAATCACCTAATTTTTATATTTTTTAAGTAGAAAAGCATCAGTTGCTAACCCAAAGTAACTCTAGGCAGTTTTGTCTTATACTGTTTGCTAGATGCCAATAGAGGGTTAACAAACATTCTCCTATGAATGTTTATTCAGTTTTTAAGTGTAGATGCTATGCATCACTACTCAGAATTGTTGGGAAAAATTATTCTTGAAATTTTGCTGGAGAAAATAAGTTGTAACTAAGATAGGAGAAAAATTCTTTTTAAGTGTCTGTAAATATTTATTATTCATACACATCTGTGTCATGTACCAGCAAACACATTTATTCATATGCCATGAAATCTTCCAGCTCTCTCATGGATTGCCAATGTTGATATTATTTTGATTTATTTTCCAGTTTTCACATTTTCTGTTTTCTAAAAATTTTAGGTTTTTTCAATGTCTAACCCAATCCTTGGGAAATTGTATCATCAGGTATCATGACTATAGGAGATCCATATGAAAAGTTGCCAAAAAGGGAATTAGGTATATAGAAAATAATAAACCTGATTTAATTGTGCGTAGACGACCATGTTTTCCTTTACGTTTGATTATCATTCTGCAAAATCTGGCCTACAATCATAGATTATACTAACTTTGCTTGTTGATAGACCTTATATTAATAATAATAAAGCTTTATATGTCTGAAAACCAGCAGGTAACAGGTGCAAGGAGTTGCCAAGTGAGTAGATAAACTCAATAAATAAAGAAAGAAAGTGTAGAGAAACTCAGTACATAGACAATAAAAGGATATAAATATAAATAAACATAGTCAATCATAAATTTAAGAATATAAATACATATAAATGTATAAAAAAGAAAAGAAAAACAAAGTATTATAATTTACATAGTCATCGAATTCCTCTACACTATACAGTAGATTTTTTTTAGTTATTATAACTTATACGTGAAATTTAGATGGCTCTTACTCATGAACATTAGTATCTTAAGACTACTTATGAAGTTGTCATAATTGTACTTGCAGATAAGTCTTGCATTAGAATAACAGTAAGTTTTGAATTAAAAAGTATGAATATCTTTTATGTTAACCTCAGTAGAACCACCGATGAATTGCTTGTGAATTGGAAAATTATGTTAGCACCACAAAATTAAATGAGATTCTTGTAAAGAAAATACTTAAAAACGTGAAATAATTCCCTCAAATTGTAGATGCATAAAAATTTTGAGTTCTTGGTAAGATTTCTTTATACTGGGAAAATTAATTTATTTACTAATTCTTTCTAGCAGTCGACTGTAATTCAGCAGGTTTACCTTACCTAATTTGGTGGTTTCATTCTTCAAAACTGCTGTGAGCCAAAAATATACTAAAGGCTAATATACAACATTACAGAAAAATTAGCCTGCAGATACCAAATCTGTACACTCAGAACATATTCAAGAAAAGTAAGTCAAAGCCATGATATTAAAAAAATTATAGAAATTCAGTAATTTAGTGAAAATAACAAAATTATCATTTTAACTCAACTGTTTTGTATTCAATGTATAATACATAATTAGTAAATGATTTCCTACAAATAATTAGAGGAAAGTACAATTTGAGTTATGCAAGTGGTAATTCTTGAATTTTTCTCTTATTAGTATAATGTAAATGCTTCTGTTAGGTGAATTAGTTTGTTTTTTATTGTCACTTTTTATGACATCAAAAAGAGAATAGGAACAAAATATTACAAGTTCACAGCTACTAAGATTTGTTATTAAGAAATTATTTAGTTGAGTGCACGATTAGAAGTCGTTAACTATAGTGTCCAAGGTCCATAATATTTATTTGCTTAGCTTACTTTCCTTTCCCCTTATCTGATAAGCGAATGGAATAGAAATTGTGATATACTGAATGTGTTGTAGCATAATATCACAAAGGGAGCAAAATCTGCCTAATAATTAGATGTCAAATGCTAGCTGGAGTGCTTGTTTATCCTCTATGGGGAAAATTGAAGTAGAATTGAATATAGTTATCTTCCTTTTAGAGGAATAAATGTAACATCTCTCAATTTAGTACTATGAGAAAGGTTATAGAAAACAATAAAGTTTTCATAATTTGGATCCTTAAATTTATAATGGAAAATAAGAATATGAATCACTGTAGAACCTCTTTCTTATGAAAATAGTCTCAGGTTTGTATGATGATTCATTATACTTTAATTTTGCCAGTGAAATGGAGCCTGCAAATTATTCAAATGAACTTTACATGCTTAACATGTGGGAACATTTTGTCTTGGACCAAACCAGGGATACATTAGGAAAGACATTAGATATATTAGAATAAATCCATTAGCTTCAGGGCATTAACTTTCAATAATGTGTAAGCATGTAGGTTTTTCAACTTTTTGTTCTCGATTTTTAGGCAAATATTCATTTTACACTCCTGCACTCATAATTGTAGTGTAAATTAGCTGAACAGCCTGTTGTTTCTGGACAGGAAGCAAAAATTGATTAGCACTATGCTAATTGTGACTATCTTGACTATCTCAAAAACGATATATGGCCAATGTAAAAAATGAGTTATAGAATGACATTATTATTTCTTCTACCCAATACTACCATATTCAACAGTAACCAATTAAGGAAGTAGAGTCATTGTGTATGAACCTAAAAGTGGCTTGCAGGGTACTTATGAAAGTTTAGATTTACTAAAAAAAAAGCTCAGTAACTATTTCATTGATTTTAAATTGTGGCATAATCATAATGATTAAGATACATTTCTATGTATTTATGTCATGTGTTGGTCTTCGCAATTTGTTGCAGCTGATTATTTCTCTCAAAGAATTCTCAAAAACTTTCCTCCTATTCTTGAAGTCTGTCATTAACCCTAGGCATTGCTTTTAATTGGCCTTAATTCTCAATTAATCTTAAGGAAAAGTGCATTAGCTTGGATTCAGCAATTGCACATGCCTCAGAAGGACAGATTGTTTATAATCTCAAAATTTTAGAAAATGTTTATTTCATCAAAATTCTTGCTGTTTCCAATCAAAAACAGTACTCCACAATCATAATAATATGTTTTATCCAATTTCTCTTCCATTAGTGCTTGTGTAGACTCTGTTCGACAATTCTTTCCAATTCAATTTGGATAAGAAATAAAGCATGCAGCTGATGAAAACAAACTTTACATAATTAACTTATAGGAATGGTTTGACTTGGCTGGGGTTGAACCAGGGAACATTAAGTAAATAAACAGGAGCTTATTACCTGAATGGTTCCACTTTTTAATAATATGCAGAATTTGAAAGTTTTGCAGCTTCTGGTTCTCAAGTTTTAAGCAAATACATGCACACACTTATAGCATAGATTGATTTTCTCTCTACCTTTAGATAATAGGGTAGAAATAAAAGCCAATTTATCAAGTAAAGCTTTATTTATGAACCTATAAAATGTGATATTTATGTCTAGTAAGTTATGGTAATGTTGGAAAACATGCCTTGGTGGAGGTAGGCCTAACCTATTCTGTTTTTCCCCTAGGCTGCCAAAAAGGCAGTGTGCTAACCTTTCTTGAAATCTGTTCTGTGTTTGATTTACTGGGAGCAGCATGAATATGACCCAGGTGCATCAAAAAATTGAGGAGCTATCTGAAATTAATGGTAGTTACCTCTGTTACTCCACAGGGTAGCATGATTGGTCCTTGCTCTTAGTACTATTAAATAATCTTAGCAATGAGATTGACAGAATTTTTGGGATGTTTGCTAACTGCCTGACTTGTTATTCAAGTGCTGCCAGAAAGATGGTATGAATAGTAAGAACTTATTCAAAATTATAATTATTTCTGAAAATCATGTAAAATTTGACTCCATTTTCAGTTTTCTTCAGTTTTGAAATTTCTTAACTTAGATTAGTATTATTTTCATTGTTTATTAATTATCTTATTTTTTAGAATTTTCATTTTTGGTGAAATTCTATTTCAGAACAAAAGTGTTTTTGAAAAACCTGCTCTGTAGTCTCAAATCTTCAAAATTACTCCCAAGCAAGTTCTTGTCTATTTGTTATTGTACTGCTGATAATCTCGTAACGTATACCTTTTTATGCTCATGCATGAAAGGAAACTTTTTATGTATTTTGTGGAAAATAGTTTTTAGAAATAAGGAATGCTTGCCCTCTAATGCGAATATAGTAATATAATGCTGGCATACTTAAGTGGATTTTTTAAATTTTAGTTTTACACGTATATTGATGCATTAGAATCAGCTATTTTCATCCATTTTAGTTGCTTGACCAGTTATGGCCGCGACTGGTAATAAGTGGCCACACACATCATGGATGCACCACTGCTCATAGGAAGGGAGCTGTAACTGAGTGGACCATCCCATCTTTCAGTTGGCGAAACAAGGATAATCCCACATTCATGATGGTGAGAAGACCTTTTATTATAATTCTTTTGCTACATTTCTTGTTATATTTTAAATCTGATACTTTTGTTGAGTAATCATAATTTTCAGAAATTGATAGGCAACATGAAAGGGAATTACAGTAAAAGCCATTGAAAACTCTTCTGCTAAATCCCCCTTAATAAGTGGTTTTCTCTCGGTCTCTTTCAAATGAAAGACAAGCTTAAGATATTCTGCTACCCAGTTAAAAGGTGAAATTTTCCCTTACTCATGTTCTCTTCTACATACTATAGCTAATCTCAGTCGGTAGACCAAAAATATTAACATCCTTCTTCTCTCTTTCCTCTTTTTCTCTAATGGGGTTTCTTTTGAATCTTTTGTTTTGGATGACTAATTTTGTGAGATGAATATTAAGATATCACACAGTATAACCTTTTTTATTCTTTTCTAAAATTCTCACTCTCCAAAAATTAGATACTTAGTGTTTCTAATAATAATAATAACTTTTTAAGGTATGCCAGATGGCTTCAACAAAAAATAATTCTATTGTTGATGTATTATTCCCTAAGCCTATGCTGTTGTAAATTCAGAAGAAATGCAAAATACAACTCTTTGTTCTTCATTACTCATAGTTTCAATGTTGTTAGGTTCCTCAACTAGGGGAAAATGGAAAAACCTCTCCTTTCGGTGATCTATTTCAGCCAGTCAACGATTCCTTCTTTCCCCTTACTTGCTTGAAGTTCTTTAACATTTATCCTCACCTATTTCCCTTCTAAGGTGTATATCACATAGTTCAAACAGAAATTTTAAGTACACTGTTTAGCTGCTAGAGTAACTGTGTGTGACTGTACTTACTATATATTACATACAAAAATATTTTTGCAGTTTTCCTCTCATTTCCTTGAGAAACATTTCAGCCTGGGGTTTTTTCTATTTCATTTCCTTTTCAGAATCATTAAATGTTATGTATTTTGAACATGATCACTTCAAATCTTGTTGAGATACATCAGAGGTAGAGTTTTGGTTATAAAGTGGTTTGAAGTTACAGTATTTAACTTTTGTCTCAAGGCTTTAATTTTATTATTTCTTTATTAGGCTGTGTTCACTCCTAACAATTATGCTGGAGTTCGATGCCACATGCCTGTGGAATCAACTGTCATATCAACTTACATCTTGGGAGGAGTTTTGATTTTCATCTGGGTAGTAATATCTCAACGAAGAAGGTGTCGAAGATTTCATTATTCTAAAAGTAGTTAGTCATTGTTGTCTGTGTATTTTGCTGTTGGTTGGATATGCAGCAGTAATTATTGGAATCTGTGGTATACTTGTAGACATCTGTAAATAATGAAAATCATATTTTGTTTATTTTAAAAAAACTTCTGATGAATTTGTTCATCGTTCCTATATATCTATAAGAAGAGTTGCTTTAATGTTGTTTGCATGATGTTACTCTGTGTCTATCTGTGATTTTATAATCTCTTTATTGAGATGTATGTAGTCATTCATCTCCCTGTAAAACATTTCCACTTTTTGATGGTGTTTTCCTAATTCGAATTTACAGACATATTGAGAAGCCTCCGCTAATTTTGATGTATAGCACTTTTACTGTGTTATTATTTGTAAAAGTTAGTAACTTAGTGTTGAATTGTTGTTTATGTATTTATCTAACCATAAAAAGTGCCAAGATTGTACAAATACAAAGAGTGTGATAAGCAACAGCTAACATATGTGGATCTTTGTGGGAGCTACTACTGTAGCAAGAGATCTGCATTTTCAATCATGAAAGAGAGAGAAGAGCATTTTGTTATATGAGATACAGATGGACATAAAAACTGTATTTATTTTATTATTGACTTAGATTTGTACCAGTCATTTGTGTGTAGCATATTATAATAAAAATGTTCATGAATTACAGTTTTTGAAAAAAGTTTAAAGTTTATTTTAATCAGTATTATTTAATTACTATCAAACCTGACAGCTTATAAGATGCACATTTTTTCCAAAATCTTGACTCAAAATATCATCCTCACATCTTTAATGTGAAGGTTCAATCTCCACAGGTTAAATTTCAGTACTGGATACCATTTAATCCCATATATTCAGTACTATAATACCTACTATATTTTTCGGGCGTATGAGCCGACTTTTTAACCCAGAAAGATCTCAAAACTCGGGGGTTGTCTAATTGGGCGGGTGGTGAAACTTCCGAGCCGAAATTTATCCCGACGTGCCTACCGACGCGTTGCAACGGCGCTATTACAAGCCATCGTTGTACAGTGGATGTACGTTGTACGTAAGTGGATACGAAAGAGGCAACTGCGAAAACGTAGCTTTACAGGCGCAGGGCTTAAGTGGCATAGAAAATCCAACTATTCCGCTAAAAGAAAATGCGCAGTATTTTTGTAACTCCCGTATGAGCAGGCCGTGCATTCCAATCAGATCAATTTATACTGTAATCCGCCAATGAGTTTACTATAAACTTATGTTTTACAGGTTTTTCATTGTTTCCTGTAATAAATTGGGTTACCGATAACGCCGGTATAAACTCCGCCCCCCTAGATCCGGATTTTGAAATTTACTTCTTTATATACAAGTAATTTGAAAAGTATCACTAAATGATTAATCTCTATATGTAAAGACTTCCATTAAGTTCAAGTTTTTGGTTAGATAAAAAATTTCAGGAAATCTACCAAGCCTTAGAGATTCTGTAAATAAAATAAACAATAGATAACAAAGTGTAGTATGGCATATCTTAATCAAGTTAAGCGGGATATAGTCAGGTCCTGGACCACTGTTTATAGAGTTTAATGTTCGCATCAGGTCGCTGACTGAGAAATTAGGACCAACAATCATAATACTGAAAACAGATTCTAAGATGCAGCAATTTCAACATCTTCAGTAGGTACAAATACCTTGAAAAAGTAATCAGCAAAAAGTATGGCTATTGACTGACCATCATGGTAACCAGATCTCCCAACTCCATGCAATCAGGAATATTATTACTTTTTTCTGGATAAATTAACAAGATTCCAAAATACTTAGATTTGGAAGAGATTGCTTCCTCCATTTGAGCAATACAATTATTATAACAATACTTTTACAGATATTTGCATTTGGATCTAAATTCAGAGAATTTGTTTAAATCAGTAGTGGTTTCAGTTAGGTTATAGGCATAAAGAGCTTTTTTTTGTGAAGATTAATGCTTTGAGTACATCAGTAAACCGGTATGGAAAAGTTCTACTTTTGTATTTGATTTTGGTACAAAAATATCAATGGCATTGAGCAAAGTTTCATAGAAGTGATTCACAGCCAAGTCTAGATCCTTACAAAGTAAAAATTTCCTGTTAATATCCAAAAAAAAAAGTTCAGCATACCTTAAAGGCCGTTTACAAGACGCAATTTCTTGTGCAATAAATTACACCGAAAATTGCGTGCAATGCACGATCGACGTGCAAGAAATTAGAACCTGTTCTAATGCCGTGCAATCGTTCCTGCAATTTCTTGTGCAAGAAACTGCATCGGACATAGGAAGATATATCGTGAGGAAGAGTAATAGTTTCCACCTCCTAAGTATATATCTCCTCCTTCTTCCATGGTTTACCTTCTTAAGATTGTGAGACTAAGAATTGAAAATATATCATTCTCTAAAGCACTTAAAAGAATATCACAGTCTAAAGGAGGATGATGATGGTCAGCTTCAATTAAACTAGTTGTTGTCTAGTTTGTAGTTTAATTGTAAACTACACTACAAGTTTTACAAAGTTCTCGAACTACTTATCAGCTCTACTCATATATATACTCATCAGCTATACTCATCTCAAGGCAGACATACATACTTTACCTTCTGGTACGAGTTCATTCAATTTTTCTTCGATCGATCTTTTCTGTTTGCATACCTTGTGAGATGTTAGAAAGCGCGAAGATTCTATTTATTTTTCAAATATTGGCGGTCGACTGTTACATATAAATATAAAATGGTGGCCTATATCCCTCATACCGCCATATATTGTTAAGCATTTTGTTTAAGAAAATTAGCGACAGTAGCTGGAATTTAATTGGATCTACTCTAGATAATGTATATTGTGGCCGGTTAGCTTAAGGTATTAAAATAGTAATCAAGTTCTGAATTGCAATGTTATAAACTTACTATCTCATAGTTGGTACGACTGAAATAAGTTTCATCGTGCGTAAGTGCATAATACCCAGTTGCCTTCTTGTTAACAGTGAATGATTAATCGACACTTTATCTGATTGTGATAGAAGATGAATTTAGCATTACTTGAGAAATCTGACTGAAAATGCTTTTCCGAAAAATTGCGTGTTGTCCTCGCCTACTTTTATAGCATCTGGTAAATAGTGTTGAAGGACGTAAATAAAGGTATATTAACTTTTAATGTTATTTATAAGTTAATTGTCACGCACGCAATCACTTTAAAGAAATTATTTCTGGTCTTTTTGTTATTTGCAAGGATTGTCATTTGTGGAGAATTCAGTAATACGAAATGTTGCTAAATTACTGTGTAGTTTTCATATTGTTTATTGAACTAAATATTGTACATTTTTGGAATTACATCAACTCAAAGTAAAATTCACAAAAGAAAAAAAAATCAAACACACAACAGTGTGCATAGTGCCTGCGACAGCCAAAATATTATCAAATCTTGTTAATCTTGTGTAGTTAAGTGATCTTTCTTTTATAGTCCGAAAAATGCCTCCAGGAAATAGCAGTAACAAACCTGCTGTGGTAGAAAGATGCTCTTACTGTAGAAATCCATCCTGTAGTGGTGAGAGGAATCATATTGTCCGGTCTATTAGTCCAATCTCGTATACGAGGGGATATAGTCCCCCACCCACCGTCATTCGTGATTCAGGTGAAATAAATTTCTAATAGCTGAAATGTGTATCACTTTGAGCAGTATTTCACTCAAAATTTGAAATTCAGACTAACCATCGAATGTAAGTTGATCGTGTTTATATGTTTTTCTTTCGTTAACATTAGATCTTCTAAGACAAGGAAACATAAGCCCTGGAGAATTGCCTAACAGAACGACGTTCACCAGTGTTCGCACAACACCAGCTGCTTCGAAACCAAGCTTTTCTCCCGAAAATCAGTTTTTAGGCTCTAGTGGCAATGTTTTGCCTAACAAAACTGGTAGTTCACTCGTACGTAGAGATATCAGTACGGAATCAGCAGGTCCAAGTACAGCCGCTCCGCTCAACAGTCGGTTGTCTAGCACTGGTGGTAGTGCTTCGTTAGATAAAACTGACGGCAGTACTAATGCCAGTACCGCTAATACAAAACCAGCTGAGATAGTCAGCAGTCAGTCATCTATCACTAGTAGCATTGTCAAGTCAAATGAAAGTGTTGGATATTCTACTCCTAGAAGTAGCATCATACATGCAAAACCACCGGCTCCAACACCACCTGCTCCAAAACCAGCTGTTGTTCTCGGTAATCAGTCATCTTCCACTACTTGTAGTGTTGAGTCAAAGAAAACTATTTGTTATACTACTTCCTTTAACACCGATGCAAAGCCATCTGCTCTTAAACCAGCTGTTTCAACTAAACCACTTACCAGCCTTGGACCCAGCAGCCGAAATTCAGGCTTTACAGTTTCCATTTCTTCTAATGATGTATCTAATTTAAGCTTTGCTGAAGGACTGACAAGAAGTAACAAAATCGCGGATTTGAATAAAGATAGTGATTCCTCCTATAGTATTGCCAAAGTAGACCTTGAGGGTTGGATTGACAGAAGTAAAGGTGAATGCCTGCAATCTTCAGGAAATGATGTAGATTTAGAGAATCCCTTAGAGAAACATTCAAAAAGAGCTGGTATGTTTGAAGGTGTTGTGACCAAAATCAGTGGATCACGAACTGCTGAAGTTACAATTACTGATCTATTCAGGGATGTTAAACTTGCTCAGCTTCTTGTTGAAAAATTGTCAGTTCATAGAAATGCACCAGCCTATGCAAGCTCTGTGGATATCAAATCTGTTCTTCGAGTAGGAGAAACAATTACAGTGGTTTGTACTGAACATAAAAGAAAAGAGTCTGGTTTCCACTATTTTGTTCACCAAGCTTGGAAAACCAAAGATGATTCTACTCTGAACAATAACTGGGTTAATAATGATACTGAATCAGTGAATTCCTTTGCAAGTCATGGCTCCCTCCATGATTCTGAGAAACAGAAGGGTAAAGCAGCATCCAGAAGAGGCAGAAGAAGGAAGAAAGAAATTGGTGAACTAGCTTCAAATGATCTAGGAGTAGATGTATCTCAGTGGTTGAATAATAGCTCCCAATTGAATAGCATAGCAACCCAGTCTGCAGCTATAGTTGAGGGATGTGAATATTTTGGGAAGGTGGTGAAATTGCGTCTTCCATTTGCTTTCTTGGTGGAGATAGAGTTAAACAAAGGCTCCCAGTATATTTTTGTTTATTCAAAATATTTTTATCCTGAAGGACCAAACTCCAGTAGCATGGCTCAAGGTTTATCTATCAAAGGCATAGTGAGTGTTGGGGATGGTATGATAGTAATACCTATCAGATCTAATCAGCAAAAATCAGCAGATTATGAATGGGTAGCTAGAAAGGCATGGCCTAAGGGAAAAGAGTCTCTATCTTTTGAAGTAAATCAAAATATTTCAGAGAAAGTTCCTCCGAATTATGTTGAGCTATTTCATTCAAAGAACTCAGATTTTTCTCGGTTAAACAGTGATCAAGATGGTGCAATACTATCACTTCAAACAGATTGGGGACTTGTGAGAGAGGTCTCTCTGAGAGAGAAGAAAAATGGTGTTTTTGTCTTCTCTCGCAAAAATGCATACCTCTTTGGGCTGTCACTGAAAAACTTTGTTTTAGAAGATGTTTTCCGGGAAGGTAAGTTTAAAGATAATTTATAAAAATTAAAGTTTACCTTTAGAAATAATTTAGGTACTATTGATTTGGCATTATAATTGCTGTGGTGGATGTAATCACTTTCATGTTTAAGAAATTTTGGTATCCTACATATGTCATTTACATTTGCTCTTAAAATCATCTATTTTTCCTTCAAACTGGTCTGGTGAGAATTATTTCAATACATATTTCTCCTTTTGTGGTAAATATTTCTTCACATAGTTTTGAGGCACTTCACAATGAAAGGATTACCAACTGAACCTAAAGATGCATCAGCAATGTTCTAATGAAGTCATGGTCATAGAAGTTTGATTTAGGAAGAATTGACTTCAATTAAAAAGTTTAGTATTGTTATAGATCAGAACTGGTAATTTTTTTGAGATGTCTTTACTTTGTTCTGAGATAATCCAACTATACCCACTGAAGATGTTAGAGATTTTACCTAATGTTAACCCTTAAACTATAACAAAGTAGAATGTGTTGAAGTTATGCAGTATGATTCAGTTATTATTAATTGGTTCCTCTCCGTATCAATAAGTTTTTATAATTGTCATCAAATAATTGATTTTGAGCTGAAGATTTTAAACTGAACTATTTTGGGGTATAGCCTCTCCTGAAAAGTAGTGCTTGTAACAGGTGAATGAACTTTTTTCAGAGCCATGAAAGGGGTTTTGGGTGTAAATATTCATGGGGCCCCTTTATCTCCTTCCTCTGCACATGCAATGAGTGATAGTTTTTTATAAAACCTGATAAATGACAAACATTTCTTGCACATCTATTATATATAGCTTATGCATTATACCCTCCACAAAATAGCAGAGTTGCTTTCTAAAATGGGAACCTGATGCCATGCATCAATGGAACCCTGCTTTTCTGCACTCCATCTTGTGTGAGATATCTTTTTCTCTTTCCTTAGTTTTATTTTTTCACTTCATTTTTATTTACAGAAATAGGCTAAACGCTGCCTTATGTAATTCTTCTCTGTTGCTATACTGTATTTTCATTTAGATACCTTTAAAAAGTTAAATACCTTTGGTAAAAAAAGCATTGGTATGCAATTGTTTACTTTGCAAAAATGTAAAATTTTATCAATGTTTTTTGAAAATTTTTATTGACATTTTTGGAATACATATAATCTATGAAAATCAAAAGAGACAGATATTAGGTGCTAAGATATAGTTTTCATAGCTTACACTTTCTGATTTTCTCAGCCAATAAGACAGAAAACTACTTTATTTGGCAAAATAGAGACCAGGAATTCTTATCTCCTATTTAACCAACATGATTAAGAAATTCACCAATAGGAAAAGAAATAAAATGAGAAATATATATGATATGAGGGGCATTCAATTTAATAATGTTTATTCATAAAATGAACCGTTTTTATATCTATTGTTTGAAGGATCTGAGACATTTTGGACTTTATTCTGGAATCTTGCGTTGATTAGATGTTGCATGAAGTTATAAATTTTACAAAATATTTTCCATTGTAAGTTTACATTTTCCTTATGTATTGATTCCAAGGAAATGATCTTTAAGTGGAATTTAAAGTGAAGTATTATTATTTTAGAAATTTATTAGTTTTTATTATTATTTTAAAATAATAATAAAAACAAATTATTGGTGTATATTATGTCCTTTATGGTGTAGATAGATTTAAAGATCCTTTGGCTAAATTTTTCAACTGGTTATCTTGAGTCATAGCAACGAAATAATTATCTTTACAAAACAGGGAAGGTGACGGAGGTATTGCCTTGTATACGCTATCTGTGCCTTCTGTACGCTATCAATATGAACAGGGGATTTATCCTTTGATTTATCCTATCCTATTTATAAATAATCTTAAGAATTTAAATATATTTAATTTCATTGTAAGGATCCAAATAAAAGCTGATTGGAGAACCTGAAGTTCAGAAGTAGAGTCATTATTAATTGGAATGCCAAGTTTCTTTTCATCAAAACTAATCTATTTGCCTTTTAAATCTCTGGAGATCAATGTTGATACTTCTATTAACGTTTAATTTTCTTCTCCAGGAGATGCAGTGAAGTTTTCTCTGGAAGAAGGTGCGAGGGGGGAGATGAATGCAAACCTTCTATATTATGGCTATAAAATGCCTGATTTTAATTCTTTCATAAAAGCTATTCACAACTACTGCGAACAGAAGAACATAAAGCACTCTGTTGAAACAGACTTGGTAAGCCCATGCAATTTTTTATCGGTTTGAAATAACAGTTTATTTAGAGTATATTTGAGTTTTCTTTCTAACAAGCTTTACAATTTCACAGGGTATGCTTGGAGAAGAAATGTATTCTTTTAAGTAGCAGCTTCAAGTCACTATTCTAATGTGATTTTCAAGTAATCCTGCTTGAATTTATATATTTATAATTTATGTTTTGAAATGTATGAGAGTTTATCCACCGTTATGGTTTTAAGGCTCCTTTTATGATCAAAGAAATGCCATAATATATGTATAGGCTGCTAAAAATAAAGGAATGTTTTTAAATAGTTTCAAGATCACAATGAAGTGGTGATCATGAAGCACAGTGAAGAAAAGAATTCATAATTTTTGTAATATTTTAAGAAAAATAATTTTGTAAAAAAAATCAGCTATGTAAAATCTTCTCTTGTTGTTTAAGAGTGATTTATTACAAACACTATCTATGACTAGTTTTTAAGTATCTCTCTTTATGTAACTAAAATATTTTCCCTAACTAACTTTTTCACTGGGTTTATTAATCTGCAATTCTGCAGCTTTCACAAACATGGGATACTTAATTTTATGACAATTTGTAATCACATTTCTTCTTAAGGCCTTCAATAAATACATTGAATTTTGAATACGTACTATTCGAATATTGAATATTTCTTTGAGAGTTTTAAGAGGTTTATCTTGTAAAGACTGAAGCTATATATTACTTTAATAAATGGTTCAATCCAAGATTTTGAAAAATGGAATCATGAGAAAAGGTCTCCTGAATAAAAATAAAGTCCTGAATATAGTCTTTTGGATAGGTTTTAATGTTGGATTTTCCCATTCGTTCTTGTATCTCTAAAGAGTATATTCATCCCATGACAAGATATAGCTATTTTTCCACCATTGACTAACAGAATTAAAACCATTCCAAATGTTATGAAAATATATTACATAGTAGGACTTGGTTCTTTCCTGGTGAATGCAATGGATGAAATTTTCACAGGTATTCAGCTGGGTGGCTTGGGTGATTTCCACCGATGTTTTGGCTGCAAACTGCAACCATCTTCAGGGTGTGTTGAATCCCCTGAAGATGGTTGCTGAGTTCCAGAAGAATTTTACTGGATATGTTGTTTTCATATCATTTAAGGAGCAGATGTTGAATCAGCTATTTGTCAGATATATGTAATAATAATGAGTACAATTCAGTGGGTTCCACCTAATCCTAAATCCCAAACTATATAATTCAGCTAATTAAGCAAATACTGGAAAAATAAGTGAGTTGTATCCTCCAGAATGGGATCTGACAGTGGATGAGAGCCTTTTATTCTATATTGGATGATTGGGTAAATGGTATTGCATCTGTAGAAAAAGGGTTTGACTCACATCAAATTTGTATTTTTGATTGGATTTTGCTTAAAGTCTTTTCTGCTTTGGGAAACGAGAAGTGGTTGAATGTGCTCACAGATAATTTATGCCTGGGAAGTGGCTAAGTTGGATCAGGTGTTTGAAGATATGTTGATGTCATTGAAAAAGTTAATAAACTTGATGAAACTGTTATTTGATGTTTTGTTCATACCAAACATTTTTGTACCTCTCCTCAATTGGCAGAATCAAAATTATTGCTGGAATGTGCAATACACATGGGATTGTTCATCCAAGGAAAAAGGTCATTCCAGAAGCTCTTAGAAGAAAGAAATTTAAAGAAAGCAGAAATTTCAACATTCCTGAAATGTAATGCAAGGATTCAGCACTGAAAAGTCAAGAAAGATGTTACTTAATTTAGTATCTCTTTAATGAAATAACTGACCTTAATATGGGATTCAAAATATGAATCTTCCATTGAGAAGTAAGCTAATGCAAAATTCTGGCTTTGGATTTACTGTACATCCTTTGCAGAACTTTTGCAGCCTGTTTACTGACAAAATGCTAATTTGGTTAGTCTGTGATTAGAAAGTATAAAATAATTGCCCCTGCATAATGGGATCATGTCCAAAATTGCTAATACATTATTCTTTGATGTTACTTTAATCCTGTAATTATGGGAGTAAAGTTTATGTGCAACTATAATTTTAAGGGATTAATTAATTTTAAAGTGGATTGGCTATATCAACTTAACTAGCAGTATACTCTATAAGTGATGTATACATCAGCTTATTCAAAGGGTGAAGTTATGGTTCAATCTGTCCCATGTGAGAAATGTGTCAGACCTTCTAAGGAATGGACATAATTTCATTTTGTTTCATCTCCTTCAATAAGGGATGCAGGAAGCCATTGAGTGAAAAACACGATGAAAAAATTAATGATGAAATAGATAAATTTGATCTTTCATTGTCTTCATAAATGATGCTCTGAGGACATGTAGTCTGTGATCTGATAAGTTTGTTTGCACTAACAAGTCTAATTTACTTGGTTAAAGAAGATTGTTTCATATTCTGATGAAAAAATAAATATTGATGCCTTTGAGTGATTTGAGAATTTTGAATTCTTTGTCTCAATGTTAGTGCTTACTTATGGATTAACTTTGTATGACGCAAAAAGTTTTACTACTGTATTAGACAGCATGTAAGGCAAAACTTCATTTCAATAAAAACAAACTCAAGAAAAACATTTTAATGAAATAATGAACTGTGGAAAATAAAGTTATAATTCAGTTTAATTTTTAATTTAAGGTTACAGTTTTTAAGATCACATATTCCAACCTCTGGTCATTTCATTTCTCAATGGTACCTCTTTCTACATTGGAGAAATAAACAAAATGGTAAAGAAGGTGAATATTTGCGAGTAAGATGCAGGATCTATTTCTTAGTCATATTTTTTGGAAAAGGTGCGTCCTTCATGTCGTCAAATCTGGTAACTAAGTTCAGTCAAATTACCTATCAATTTTAATCAATATTTGTGATACTACCTTAAAGGTAAATTAAAAATGGTTAACTCTGTTACTTTACAGTATATTTCTATTATTTACTGAGTCTTAAATGTCGCAATAGTTTGCCATTCATAGTGTTTTCACACTATGAATGACTTCATTCTAGTCTCATAAGAAAGTATTGAATCAGGGTAATAGCTGATTCCAAGGGTCTTCCATCAAAAAATTAATAATATAATAGTGTAAACATATTTTACTGCTCTTTTCTAGAAACATAATGTAATGTTTTATTGGAATAAAAATAGCCACAAAAGGTATGCTTATACTTCTCCATTTTACTCAACTACTAAACTGAACTATTTTAAGAATTGATTACTGTGGATTTAGCTACTTAATTATCCTAAAATTTTGAATCACTGTATTTCAATTAATGCACATACCATTGATTTAGTAATTTAATTTTTTAATTAATATACATACCATTAATTTGAATTCTTAATCAGATTTAAGTGAACTTCACTATATTATACATTATTTTAAGAATTTAAAAACAAGTATTTTAAGTAACTCAAAATAATCTTCATATGTTACGACATGTGGTAAGTGATTATATAGTTTGACTGCTATTGCTCTTGGTCCCTTTAAATTTACAGTGCGATTGCTACTTGTATCATGCAAATCTTAGCTTTTCCTGCTATCATAAGAATTAATAGTGCAGTTCTTCAAGAAATTTTCGATATGCATTTTTACATAAAGAACGATATAATAAAACTTGGTATACTTAATATAATGAGACTTGATTTACTTTACCTTATAAAATGAGGATGGCAAAGAATTATAAAATGTTGGTTGTGCATTAATCTGTTTTAGTTGTTTGATTTCATTTGTTAGAGAGAAGGAATCCCACATGCATCTCTAGAAATGAAAAGAAACTATCATACACTAGTATGATATTAACATTTAATAAAATATGTTTATCCCATATAAGATTTGAATATGCGTAAGTATCTAAGAAATTTTAGGTTATTGATAATAATCACAAGAACTGAAATTTGGGATGTAGCTATTGACGATTTGTCACTGAGAGAAGAGATCATGAATGAGAATTACCATTTATTTAAAATTAACTTATTGCTCCCACATTAATTTGATTTGATCTGAATTAATGTAGGTGATACCTACATTGATCACATTAATTAGGAGATTACTTGATGTCTAATGTCTTTACACTTACATCATCTGCATCAGTTACAATTTTATTTATGCTATAAACTCTATATTATGATCTGCTGCTGGTCTGTAAGATTTGTCTTCGGCAAATTATGTGCAACTCTTCTAATGCTCAATGATTGACCTTTACATAATGATACACCATGATCCACAGAATCAAAGACCGTATTAATGTTTATTTTATTGACATGAAAACAAAAACAAGAATCAAACAGAAAGACTCACAGCTACGATCTACCTCAAAATAATTTTTAATGAAATTATATAAATGTTTCTATTACCAATTTTACAATTAACCAATATGCAAATACCAGCACAATAATAAATCCTCTCTTCTTATTATTATGGATTCTCTATCTCTAGCATGAGAATATATTTACTGGCTACTGTCAGCATATGACAATTTCTCTCTATTTCTTTTCTAATTCAGCTCTCAAAACCAAATTTAGAACCTTGTTGGTTATTTTTAATTTTAAATAACTACGCGCTTACAATCGCTACCATCGATACTGAAAGATGTCGACAGTGCGACTTCTCTAAATTCTATAGCTAAACTATCGATAGATTTCCCAGCTGGTATCGCAATGGTCGCGATGGCCGGATTAAGTTATGTTCGGACACCTATAATTTTGAAAAATTTATTGAAATTTCACTGCAGAGTGTTTGCTGTAAATAATTATTCATCCGCTTCTAAAGGCGGCTCTCTTGAGGTCGCTGATCCGAAAACACACACTGGACAAGTGAGTAAAAAGCTTTCCCTTCCACTAAAATTTGATTATAAAGCACTGTTAGTTAATATTCATGTTACTTCTAACTTGTGATTATATCGGAATTTCAGTGCTGGGATAAAAACGACTATAGGCTTGTACGTTTCATCGATAGACCAAAGCAAATCAACACCCAGTTTGCGATCGATTTGATCGATTCTGTTCCACCGCAGTCTCGGAAAGAAAGAGTTGTTTGGTGTGATGGTGGTGGTGGACCGACAGGACATCCTAAAGTTTACATAAATTTGGTAATTTATCACTTAAGAAGTGTGGACATTAAATATTAAAGACTATATTAATATAGACTTGTGTTGTCCGTCGTTCTTTCAAATAGCTTTCGATGTTAATGGTATTTTAGATTCTCTTTCTTGATTTAAAATCAGCTGTTTGCCTATTAATCGTTCGGTTTATTTTACCCAGTGTGCATTGAATTGAAAATTAAACACATAAAAGAGCTGTGTACTTCCTGCTACTCTAAGCTTACTTTTCTCTTTTGGTTAGTGTAATAAAGAATATGTAAAAACTGAAATTGCATCTATGAATATTGGCCATAAATTTCAAATTTTAAGTATCTCTCAATAGATAATTCACAGAAATAAAATCTTTCTACCTCTTTTGCTTGGATACTAATAAGTGCATTTTAATTGATTTCAGGATAAACCAGGAAACCATATTTGTGGTTACTGTGGACTTAGATTCACTAAAGAAGGGAAGCACTAATCAACTGGAGAGTGTAACATAATTTGAATTGTTTTTATAAAATTAGTATGTTAATGATTAAATAAATATGTAATTACTTAGATACTGTCAAAGAAAATGTTTATTTTCTATTCTCCCACCACAAATTTAGATAGCTTGAAGCTTTAATGAAAATTAGAAGCAATCATTTGTCAAACAAAATCATTAGTATTGACTGTGACTCTCCCAAAACAGAAATTTTCATACTACAATGTTTTTAGCTTAAACTTTCAATGCTAGCATCCATAACAATATCTTTACCGCCAACTTGAGGAAAATAGTGCAAACTTATGTAAGTATGCTAAATTAAATTTTTTTATCCAAAAGATAAGAAAATCTGTATTTGTATTTGTATTCTGTGAGTAAAACAATTTTATTATCGCTTAAAACTATATTCTAGAGTATAAATGAGAATATTTAATGAATTCATTTGTAACATTTCTTTGTGTTTCTTATCTTGCTCTCTTAAGGTCATTTATCGAGCAGTGTTGAGAAACATTGCTTCATTCCTTCGTGACTCACTACCTGTGTCTCAGGGAAGCCTTTAATCACTGGACATTAATAAGATAAGAGACGTGCTAAGAGGCGACTAGAATTGAGAATACCAAAGCCCTCTATTAGAAATCAGGTTGAAAAATAAATAAATGACATCTCCCATTAGGGGTGGCTGGCTGGTTCTCTCTCTCTCTATTACTGTGTGGTAATAGCTTCTGGTTCTTCTTACACCTGGTGTCATTTTCATGTCATCCCACTTGATGAATGCTTTCACCCAGTCCTGGTACCTTTAACATGAAAAAGTGGTAAAAATACTGCTCAAGACTCTGATAACCGATTAGTGACCTTTCATAAATGATCTATATATTTCTATTGTAAATGCCTTGTCACTGCCAGATGTTTCTGTCCTCTGTTGCCCTCTTCAATTCTTCATAACTTAAGAAACCAATGAGACACTTTATTGTGTTGTATCACATGACTAATAAATCCTAATAATCTTCTTTCCGTAGTTTCCAATGATCTACTCTATTCATTGATTTCCCTTAATACTTCACATTTTTTTTCTTGTCTACCCGTCTTGTGTGTATCTTTCTTCTCCATATCTGCATCTGTACTGCTTTTAGTTTTCTTTCTCTTTTACCCATAATCCTACTCTCACTTCCATGTATTAACCTGCTCCAGATAAATGTTTTGGCTAATCTTTTCATTACTTCTTTATTCCAGAGTCTCTATACTAACTTATCATATTTGTGGTTGAAATCTTTCTTGGCCAACACTATCCTTCTCCCTATCTCACAAATGTATCTGTTATCTTGTGTGATCATCCTTCCAAGGTAAAAATTTGTCCACCTGCTCTGCTTTTGATGATACTATCGTTATTTTTTCATGAGTCTTTTTACTTTCCTTACTTACAGCTAAATATTTTAAGAGTATTGAGTTTAAATTTTCATTAGGTCATGGCTGTTGTAAAAGCTGCAAATGTTTTACTCATATCCTTTCCCATTTCTGACAATTTATCAGCTAAACATTCTTCATACTTTCACTTTCTTCTTTTCATTAATGTTTTTATAGTCTTCATTGCTTCCTCAATAAACATGTTGAACAGAAATGATGATAGGGGACATCCTTACCTTACTTATTTTCTAATCCTTGCCACTTCTTTTACATCTATTTATCTCCAGTGTGGTTTTCTGATCTTCATAGAGTTAAAAAAGATAAATCCCTAATTTTGAATGATGTCAAAGGATTTTTGGGCTTTATGAACCCCCCACTGTCACATAAGGTTGCATAACCTGAGTGATAGTGTCACTGATTCCTGAGCCCCTCTAGTATGTGTTATAATTTAAGAATTACCCCTTATTTAGAACTTTAGATTTCAACCTATCCTGGATGCTATGCAACCCAATACAGCAAATCCTCCTAATTTGATTTAAATAAACTTCTTCATACACCATCTCTCACATCTTTGAAGACCTCCATTTCAATACAAATCTACGACATTTTCCTCTACCTCCTAGAAAATTCAGCAAACTTTGTCAAGATATGTAAAGGGTTTTGTCTAGTTGTGCCTCAGGTAGAGATTTGTATTGGAATGGACATGTCTTTAACCAGATAAAAACAAAGTGAGGGAATGTAATGCAGGCACCAAAGTAAAGTGGTGGGTTGTGTGAGCCTATAGATGTGAAGTTTAAGAATGAAGTAATCATTTTTAAAAATATTGGCTTTTTCCCTATCCTAATGTTGGAAGCCACCTTTTTTTAGTCTTGAAATATTATTAGCTAGAATGCAGAGATGAATAAAATTTGATGACATCGAGTGATTTACTCGAGGTAAAAGAATGTATGTAAAATCTAGGCAATGATTACGAAAAATTGCAGCAACAAACTAGGATAGAAATAATAAGTAAAAGCAAAATGAAACTTGTATTTATCATATACCGAAGATGAGGTACTAATTGATTCTCAACAGGTGGAATAGAAGTAGGCAGTAATAATTTAGTTAATGATATTTTTAAATAGGTGATTCAAACATCTTGTATATCAGCTCAAGACAATGCGACAGGTTAACCAAAACTAAAGTTTTAGATAACCTATCGCATAACCTGGAACCTTTTCAAAGATATGATTTTGGAACCGAAATCTAAGATGGTCCGTATGAAAATTTATAGAATTTTGTTCTATTTGTATTTAGACTCACTTCCGTCCGATGATGATGAAAGAAAGTCACAGAGAATTGCTGAATTTGTTTTTTCCGCTGCTCTTCATTTATCGAGATTCAACTGTCGCGCGGAGAATGCGCTTTGACTTTAATGGTCAGACGGGAAACGGATTATGTCGAAATATAAAGTGGATGATGCTAATGGTGAATAATTATTTTTTATGATATCTTGGTTATAACTGACCCTAATAAATCGCTGTACGTAGTAAATTTCTTCAATGAGCTCCTTAAATTTCACGGGAAACTTTTGTGTAAGAGATACAAAAACTAGAAGTCCTTGGAAAAATAGAGAGCTATAGAATGACTGCAAAGCTCTTTGAAAACACATTTAATGTGAGTCAATTGCGTATCGATAGAATGCACTTTTTGTGCGTTGAGGTATTGTTCTTAATTATTTGATCATATTTATAATTATTTTATCTGTTCTTAAATTTAAAATTTGTAGTTCTTATATCTCTGTCATTGTTGTAACCTTTTTGTGAGTAAATTAATTATATGTGTATTTATATGCATCTTAAATACACAATTCATTTACTTTGTTAATGGTTTGAATAGCCAATATTTATCCTTAATAATCAGTAATCATTTTACAAGCTTTTGACAGTCTTAAATTTATAATTTGCCGTACGAGCGTTTGATCTTGTAATATTTAAATGTACCCCTAGAAAAATAATGTTACCCTAAACAATGTAGGCTAAGGTAAAGTTTCGTCTGAATGTACCATCAGTGATATTGTCCAGCTGTATGATCATTCAGTGCTAAAGGTAGAAATTTCTTATCGATTTTTAAATTTTCGCAGTCTTTTTTTCCTTTATCATTGTAGTGAAATCCAACTAGTCTCATTTACTGTGAAGGAAGCGCATGGCTCTAGGTGGGTGATTAAGAAGACGAGCCCTAGTCTACTGCTTCTGTGAAGGGAGGTAGTGCTCTTCATGGGTGAGTGCGTCTTTCTTTTCATACTTTCATGAAGGTTGACTAACTCAAAGTTGAGCTCATGAAATCCGTTCATGATTCGTTGACGATGGTTCATCTTTAGCAGTGCGTTTAAGAAATTTAAGTTCAAGTGTCAGTAGCTTAAATTTTTTGGTGGCAAAACTCTCCATTTTTCCATTTTTCATAAATTTAAAGTAATAGTTAGTCCATGAATGGTTAATACCAGTCTTCTACCGTAAGAAGTAGCGTTTTTTGGGTTACCTCAGTGTAAGTGGTTTTATTTTAATGATTCGCTGTTGCTTCTGTGGAAAAGGTGTTCCATAAGCTGAAAGTTTAGTTCTTATTTTTACTCCATACTAATATAAGGCAGGTTGATGAATGAAATTGTGTAAGGAGAGTGGGAATTGCTTAATCAAAGATGAGTAGAAAGGAGGAAGTCATTCCTTGGTTATATTTTTGGCTTGCATGAAACTTGATTTAAATTATTAATGCCATTTTAATTGAAATGGTACTTGTATTCAACTCAGTAGTCAGGAAAATCGATAAATTAGTATTTTACCAAAATCTCTGATTTCCATATCATTGAAATTTCCCATGAAGTTTTGTCAAGTCATAGACCAAGTTTCAATTAATATAAGACTACCACTATCTTCTCACTTTAATATTTCAGAATAACTTTACTTAATTTCATTTGGTAACTTACTTTGCCATAAAACAATCAATGAAATATTGTGCTCTCCATATGAGTTACATAGTTAAGTGCTCTTTGCAGCAAAGGTTTGCATTTTCGTGGATAATTCTGCATCATGGATTCTTCCTGGAAGTGTGAATATATTGATAATTAATTTAGACTTTAAATAATTTTGAAGTAGACTTTCACTTTCATAAATATGGTTTGGGAAATATTATTTCTATTGAGCTAAAACTAAGAAAGTATTTTGTGAGTGATCTCTTCTGCCTTTGATTTATCTTTTGATATTAAGTGTTGTGTAAGTAGTGGAACTTTTATTTAAAGGATATGGATTTTAACATACGTAACTTGTGCGTTGCCAATCAAGACTATCCTTAGCTCTTTTTTTGATTTCTACGAAATTCTTCATTATCCAACTTAAAAGTGAACTGATTGTGTTGAAACCTTCCCCTCATTCTTCTTACTTCTCTCTGCTCATTCTTCTGGATATAATTTCCATCAAAAATCACTAAAAAGAATTGCAATTAAAATACATAAATAATGAATGATTTCTTTATTAAAACATGTTAATGGTAACTATAAAATTGAATAAATGTCTATTTTATTAATAGCAAAGAGTAAACTGTTCAAACAAAGTTAAAATAGTAAACAAAATAAATATATTTTAAGTTTTGTTTCAACACTTTTTATTTTATTTCATTTCAAGTGTTACTACACAACGCCAAATCAGAAAATGAACAATCTATTAGGATGAATATACTCGGTGTCAGGGAATTGGAAGCCAAGTGATGGGTTTCAGCTGATTCCCACTGGTTCTTAGAATTTTCCAAGTTTATCAAATCCATGCTTCAATCAATTTGATATTATAATAGTGTTAATAAAAAACTTTATGCTGAGAGGGTCTACAAACAGCTTGTTACAATGTTGGAAATACTTGTTTCTCATCTCATCTCAAAGTTTCATGAACAGTTTTTCAAATTAGAATAGGAAAATAAAAATAAGACTGGAAATAGAAAATTAAATGAGAAAAGTAGACTAGGCAAAATGTTCTTTGTACTTATGCCTGCAATGTGTAGTAGCATATTCAATGGACATAACAACCTATTTCTAAAATTTTTAATACCACATCTGGTTAAGTCACTTTCAATATTAGAATCGAAATATACTACTTCTTGAAAAGTTTTATGTAAATATTTTAAAATATTAAAATGTTTCTTCAATTTAATTTCCTCTGTACCACCCTTACCTTTCCAGGAACTGGTTTTTGTTTCACAGACAATGCAATGCTGTAATATTGGTTGTTGCATCCCACTCTTACTTTTCTATAAATTTTGAAACCCCTCCCCTTAGTCCCATGACTTTGCTATAGTTTGGTGAATGTTTACTGGAGACATTAGTAGATTCAAGAATATACTTAGGCCCCATTTACCAAGTTGTAGTCATTGTCATTTACCGAACTCTCTCCTATACCTGCTTGATATGTTTGATGGCATTCTTTTTGTTGTGCTTGTATGATAAGTTCTTATAAGACTGTTTATGATAAGTTTATTTTTAATTTCTGTATTAACGTTGGAAACAATATTGCTTGAATGTACGTAAAAATCCCTTGATCCATAAGCTAATTGAAGGATGTTGTATTAGGTGGTAGAAAACACCTTAACCATGGAGATATGTAATACTTAGCTGGTGACTGGTTACATTGTCAAATGATAACAACATGTTGAATCTAATGTTTTGCTTATCACAACATTATTCAAAATCTATATAAAAAAGAGGATGTGTATTAGAGTTTATACCGTGAATAAGTATCATTTTTCAGTTCAGAGTAAATATTTTTTTATAAAGAAATTGCTGCAGTTCTAAAACTTTTCTTTCATTTTTTTTATAATGGAGAAAATTTGTCAGGGTTATAAGGCTACAACAATAATTTTTCCTCCTTTATGAAGTTTTTTTAAAAAGATCATTAATTCTATAAGGTCTTCTATTATGTCTTAAGGTAATTCTATTGTGTATTGTTTTTAATTATCAGATTCATAGTTGTGGAATAGGTTCCCTAACTATTTTGCAAAACAAGTTTACGAGAGTAGATAATTTTTGAGTAGTGGGTCACTCATTCTACAAGACAACCCTTCTTCTAATATTATGGCACCTTCTAATCAGTCAAGTATTTATCCTTAGAATATTTTTATGAGACCTCAGAATTTTTTATGCTGGATAACACTGCTCTTTGAATTTCTTGTAAGTTGTTACTTATGGACTATTAATTTAGCAAAGAGGCAATAAATAAGGAGTTCTAAATTCTTGTCTTAAGTTGGGTAGTTTTCTTCTTGTGTGTAGACTCTTGTACGTAGACTCACATACTCTTGTATGTAAATTCATGAAGATTCTCACTTTTAGTTAGTCTTTTAGTAGTTCTGATCATAAAAATTTAAGTCTCTATGATAGGTCAGTCAGTTGCTGCTTTTCTCCCTCATTTCATGTTGTACAAGTTTGTACAAGCATCTTTCTTGAGAAAGTCCCATCTCGTCATTGTCAAATCTCCAATATCTTTCTAGCAGCATCTGGATGGCTCTAGAAATTTCAGAAAAATCTATGGACAGTTCTCATATCTTTCTTATGTCAACTTTTTCTTGCTGTACAGCCTCTTTGACCCTTTGAGCATCAAGCATTGGAAAGAATATTGTAAGTCCCCAAGGTCATTCAGTTGGTTAAAAAATAAGAAAACTAGAATTATTCTGAACAAAGCCATTGAAGTAGCACTGCTCACTGAGAGTACAAGCTTGGGAGGCTTGGTCCAGGATGATGCTGGTCATTCATTTGGTTAAAAAATAACATGTTTACTCATTTTATATGTATTTATTTAATTTTTATATACATTCTCTTTTCAGATAATTTTTTGCCTCCTGCACTTATACTCCCAGTGTTCTGTGCTACTCCATGGCTGTATTCATAATGACTTAGAATTATTCTGAATGCAGCCATTGAAGTAGGACTGCCCACTGACAGTTCAAGCACAGGAGGCAGAAATGGTCCAGATGGATGCTGCAACAGGAGAAAACAAATGACACGTCAAAATCTTCGAGATGGGTTCGGCCATTCCGGCTCTTCCAATACCAGGAACGATTGATGGTTGGGGATGGGACAGGTTTTGAATGAAATTTGAAAGGTTCTGCATGGAATTTTCTTTATTGAGCTCTGTAATAAATGTACACTTATAAATTATGCAATAAAATCACATTTAAAAGGATTTGCTTGTCTTCATTTCTCCTTCCTGCTGCTGGCAACAATTAAAATTAAATACATGAGCAATGAACACTTATGAAAAAAGCTAATTTTCATTCATAAAAATTTCAATGAAAGGAAGCAAATAATCTTAATCTGCGACTGGGATAAATTTTGAATTTGAAAAATAAGACAAATTTCACATACATATACAAGCATTTTTGTCAATCTCAAAATTTAAGTGCTTTAAGATGATAAAAATTAGAGTTCCAGAAAAAGAAAATGCCACACGCCGAAAGGCGGCTTGCAGGGTACGTATGGGCCATTCCACGGGAAATCGGACAGAAATTGACCTCTATTTTTTAAGATCAATTTTTATAGTTCAGATTTGTAATTATTTGTGAAAAATTGTCATAAAACACTATTACACTTACTGCGACTTGTAATAAATCTAAAGCGTAGAGTAATACTGACTATTAAGCAGGGAGGTGCAAGTTCCATCCCCGGCCCATTGGGGGATTTGAAGCACAATTACCAAAGGGCGCTCCGCATAGGTGTTGCTGATGTCGCTATCCCGACGTCACTATTCCTTCCAATAGGCAGTTTAAGTTAAAATGTTTTTACTGAAAATAAATTAATTGGAAACGTAATATTCGCATTTGACTTATTCCCAACAAAAAGGGAGAAAATTCAAGTTAGTATTTAGTCAAAAAAATATTGAGAAACCATCGCCATGTCTACCCAACCCAACCCAACAAGTTGCCTGAACTGTTGTGTTCATCGGTGTTGCGGAAAATTGCCAGTATCTACCTTTCTGTGTGATTACAATTCGTTTGTTGAATCCTGGTAGTAAACCTTTCCGGGAATCCGAGCCTATTAAGACGAAACCGACGACACTTTCCAATTCATTTTTGCAGGCAAAATTGTGCGACATGATTCGTGAGGAACTACATTATTAATTAAAATTATTTCGTAATCATCAACTAAACCAATACCTTCAATTAAAAGCAGAGACGCATTAAACGACCCATACTCAACTACGCAGACATAGGATTCCTACGCGCACCATTCACCGTATCAAGCAACAAGGATTTACGCATTTACTTATAATTCAGAATTCCTCGGAAAATAAAATATGACTCTTTTCGTATAAGTTACACTAATGTTACACCCGTTCACGCAGCAAATTGCCGAATAACTTAACCGACATTTTGTCTCCGGACGAAAGCTCACACACAAGCACAGAACCCGAAGAGATTACGGTAACCACTTCAAAATAATCCCGGGAATCTCCAACGGTGAGGGAGAAGCACTGTTGCCAATGTAAAATAGTTTGTGAACCCATGGCAATGGCTGCCACTCAACGAGATTAAAAATGAATGCTCTAGTGCTGCCATCATTGCTGAGGCGCGCGCGCGACGAGCACCGCTAAGTGCACTTATTTTTTTTTCATTATGTTCTTGTTGCTGTCCTACTTTTAAAAAAATGTTTTTCTACAGGAGAAAGAGTAATAAATTTGATTGTGTATTTTAAAATCCGCTCTTTGGGGGCCGTTGTGGTTAAATATTTCATTTAATAATTTGTCGCTAATTTAAACAAATTTATAAACAATATGCGAAACTTTCATTGATGGCATTTCAAAGATACATTTAATAACTATCCAAAACGGAAAATATAATTACTGTAACAGGTTTTGTTAGAATGTTATAGCCCTTAGAAATGACCCTTTTTCGCCGTTTTATGCAAAAAATTCGAAATTTTAAAAATTAATAACTTTGCAAAAACAAAATTTCTGAGCTGAAACTTTGGCACAAAGGTTACCCATAGAAGTACGCAAGCAAAATTTTCATCGATTTTAAAAAATAGAGGAAAATTTCTGTCCGATTTCCCGTGGAATGGCCCGTATGTAGATGTGAAGCGAAAGCGCATGTAAAAAGCAGGACATCCCCCCTCAGATTTATTTTTGGCTACAAATCTAAGCCAATCCCAATAATGCAACGTAGCACGGTTAGCTTGTATCAAAGACGTTTTCTAACAGCATGTATTCACCCTCCTTAAAACCAGCGATGAAGTATAATGCGCCTAATAGTACGTGCCACGCACAAAATTCTGAATTCAGTCAAAGCAGGAAACCGCAAGTATGATCCGGATTAACAATAATTATATAACTGGCCACTCGGCAGATGCTCTGTAACTAAATCACGGAGATGACTTCTACAGGAGGTATTTCTCGTAAAATCAAAGCATAAGAAACTACGAGAAAAGAATGGGTGACTTACGAGTATTCCATCCTGAAGCCATTTGACAAAGTGGTGAAGCGAGGGATAGCTAGAGGAAGCATCTTCGGTTAGAGTTTGGAAGACATCCAGCGTTGTGCGAAAGAAACCACCATGTCAAACTTGCTTTCAATTGGTGAACAATTTATCATATGATCTTTGTCGATGGAAGATATCTACAGGAAAACCACAATACTAATCTCTAAAATAACTTTAACTAAGAGATACTCGATACTTCATGCGTATTAGGCAAAATAAAACACGAAAGTTCTAACAAAATAATTCACGCAACGAGTATGCATTGTTCTTACCAGAGGGTAATACAGATGCAAGCAGATTTCTTTCGGAATTCAGCTGAAAGTACGCCGTCGACCGTCACCGCTGTTACATAGCGATACAGAATCCTCGTAAATTAATCAGCTGCGGTCAGAAATTGGCTGGAGAAAATGACGAGCTTTTCAACAAACCTTACCTTATATAGCGGTAAAGAGAGAGTACCATGGGTAAAAAGACAAACGAAAGTCACTGATAAGATGTTCCCCATACCCATCATACATGAATTACATCAAATCATGCAAAACCTCTACTCCTGAAAAATGTTCATTCTTTTGATAAATCAAGACTTACACTTAAGTGTTGGACTGAGGCCAAAAAATACTATGTACCGTGTATTGCGTTTTCTCAAATTGGGAGGGTGCCACTACAATTCAACTTAAACATTGCAAAAGATTTATCCTTCTTGAAGGAAGATGATTCAAATTACTTCAAGGAGGGGGTTTGCCCTGTTCATTGGGTGAACTATATTAAATTCTGAATTGCTTCGGAAACTTAATGGGTTAAATAGAAAGTGAATACTCTAAACTGTTTAACATTGACAAATTAAAAATATTCCTTTCCAATTTTACACTTAAACGATAAGAGGTAAATTTAATAACCTATGTGTAAGGTAATTAATATTAGGGGAATTGATGAAATCAATACTTTTTCAAACAGAACACAGAAGAGGGTACTTGCTTAGATAACGCTAGTAATGTAAATTACCCTAGCATAAGTAAAAGCAATCATGAATGACTTGCTTGAAATTCAAATATTTTTTGTAGGTTCAACACTGAGCGTAAGAAAGATGGATACTATCCCTGGTGTTGGAGTTAATTCTCTTCACTTTGTAAATTAACTGAGAAGGGGAATGGGGGTGATTCCTCTATTTATCTTTCCTCACAGTGAAAATATTTAGGGGAGGGTAATTGGTATTCTTGCTATTGATTGGGTCAACTCAGTGAGTCGACCCAATCAGGCAGGCTACTCGTTAAAATGAAACCTAAGAAAACTTTAATAATTGAAATTAAAACTACTATGAAAATTGGTGATTACCATCATTGGTGTAAACAACTAACTACTATTACTGTTTAGAACAAGATGAACTGAAAGTCCTGACATATTTCAGTGAAAACGAAATGTTCAAAAGTTCATCGTAAGTGTATATTATACCTTTTTATGGATAAATGCTAAACTGTTGACAGCAAAATAAATGGACCTAGTAGAGCTGCTGCTAGCTGGCACAAATCCTTTCTTTATAATACAGAAAATATCTGGTTAGGAAGCTTTAGAAGGGACCAAGGGAAAACCTCTTTTTAGGATAGTGCTATAGACAGGTTACAACAACCTTTTGTCTATTAAATTGGAAAACAATAAGTGAAGGATATTAAGCCATTTAATTTTAAATAAGCGATTTACCCCTGAAAATGAATCTTCTATAGTTTGCTTCATTTTATATGCTACAAATGTAGATAGTCTATAGCCTGCAAAGTATTTTTATGAAGTACTGTTTAGCTTGTCATATTTTTAAAGAATGGATTCCTTTTGAGAAGAATAGCAGGTTCGCTACTCAATTTTGGTCTTTTCCCTGTTCTCCACAATGAAGTAATTTTTTTGCCAGACAGATTTTTTAACAGCAGTGGTGAGAGTGAATCACAGAAGATGATCTCCTCAAGACTTAACAGCCTGCTAAATACAACTTTTTTGTTGTCCACAAGATTAGTTCTGAAGATTGCAACAAAATGAACATTGCCCAGTGACTTGCTAAGGTTCTAGAAACTTTTAAGATTTCCCTGAGAAAAACTGATACTAATGCTTATCTCAGAGTTTGTATCCATTCACAGTGAGATAAAGATTGCTTCATGACATTTTATTCTCACTAAAATAGTAATTCCACATAAGACTCATAAGGAAGTTTCAGAGAGAAGCCAAAGCAGAAGAGAGGCCAACAGGACCACAGATGATTAAAAAATTCATGGCCTATTAGATAAAGCAGCCATTTGGCTTAAGGGGGATGAAGTGCATCTAACAATAGGGAAAATCTATGGGCAGCATCTTAAGCAGCAATTTTACCAATTGTTTCATCTAGTGTGTAGGACCAGTAGCTAACCACAAACAGTAGGAACATCTTCAGCAGGCCATACTATACTTAGCATACTTAAGAAAAATTGAAATAATCACCATCTCTACAAATTTCTGATCTGCACGTATATATCCAGTCATTCTTCTTAAAACTTAATTTTATTGCGGATTTTTTTTATTCATACCTAGATTTTATTTTTATCATTGGCTCCCAAGAATAATGGTTTTAACTGTATGACTTTATGTAACTCTCTGACATCCTTTTTTTAAAACTCCATTGAGTTATACAAATATTATCTAATTTGATCATATTATGTAAATAACCAAAATTTACACTAACTGATTCCTTCCACGCTGATTAACTTTTTATTATTTTCTCCCCATGTTAAATTGGACATTGCTACCCACCATTAAATTTTGAAGGTATGGCAGACTCCAACAGACAAAAGGTGAAGATATACCATGGCGTCCATTTGCAAAGATATTAGTCTCTTATTCCAGAAAAATTACACTAAAATCTTGCATAATTCAGATACAATAAAATCAAATCTTTGATTAGATAACAGTTAACTCAGAGAGCAACTTGAGTCCTGGTTAATGCTTTGGTAACATCAGATTTATCTTTCTGTTAGAGCTGGCACTAAAGAAAACACCTGAATTAACAGGTGAACATCTTGTGAAAATAAAACAAAAATTGCAACAATGAACCCAAATTATATTCATTAGATTTAATTAAAGAAATTAAAATTAAAGAAAACAATACTCCATTGGAATAAGTTTATTTCTGATTAAATGAAGTCATGCCCTGTCACTTAAATCAATATTAAGCCAGCCAACCGAAAACAGCTACTAAAGTTGAACAAAAGATTGTGGTAATCAAGCCTAGGTGACATTCCCATATCTGTACCAATAAAAAAAATCTCAGTAACAGGAGCCTTGGTGTTTATTGACATGTAAAGGCTTATACAGTTCCTTCCCTGTGATAAGATAGACATCATTTGTAGCATGAGATGACAAAATCCACCCCATTCTACTTCTTGTAACCTATGCTGCGCCTGCGGCCACGGGCACGTTCGAATTTCCTGCCCTTTGAGCGCACATATGGCTTCGAGTGGCTGTGGGGCACACCAGGAGCCAGACCAAAGTGTTTTACAGCCTCACGGGCATTACGACGACCTGCAAATAAAATGGCCACATTTATAGCTTGAAAGTAATCATAGTAAACAAACACAGTACCAACATCATGCCAAGGAACACTTCACCATGACTATCTATGGTGAATAGAAAATCTTTACAAGGATTACAATTACTTCAAATACGCCCTCCAAATCATTAATACTAAACAATGAATGTTTCAGTAGCAGAAGTAAAAGCCACCAAAGGAACTACTATTTGTAATCACCTAGCCTTTCAACCAGCTGAATGCCTTAAATCAGGGAACCCCTTTTTTAATATATGAAAAGCACTTTAAACTGAAGATTTGTGTGAAGAACCTTTCGGTCCTTGAGTTTACACTACTTAATCAACATAGGTAGCATAAAATCTATTTTTTAATACTATCATAAAGATGTTAAAATCAGTGGAACTTGAAACCTTTTAGAGCTAAACCATTTTGATACATTTAAAATTAAGGAATAACTTAATGGGTGTAGCATAAAATACAAAACTAGAGAATAAAATTCTGAGTAATCAGGAAACTGATGGGAAAATTAAAACTTTTGCAAAACTGAATTCCTGAATAAATAAGATGGGCTAGCTCACTTTGGTGGAAGGATACTATAATCCAACATAACCCTTGGAGTAAAAGATTTTCCCCCTAAAATACAATAGTAAACTTAGGTTGATTTTCCATAACCAAATGAACAGAAATAACTGAATGGGTTTAATTCAACAGTAATTCATTCCCCAAATACACTGCATTTTGCACTATTTGTAATAGATGGTTCACTTGCCAAAATTTTATTAGTTTTGCCATATCTATGATATAAACATTTAATCAAAATGTGTAAACTAAACCTCCAACCACTATCTATGCAAATATCCAGGCTGTTACCATCTCCAAAATAATCACCGTAAGGAAAATATTTTTGACATCAAGCAGTCAAACATGAATTAAATCCAAAATCAGTCCTCCAAATAAATCACTATCTAAGCCTTAACATCGCCTTCCTTAGGCAATCCATTACATATCTTTAACAGAAAATGAGGCACTTCATCACTCAGAATTCATCACCAACGATTATACAACCTAAGGCATTCTTTTAATTATAGTTTCAATAATCAATTTTAATATTTAAGAAATATGTACAGGACTTTGAGGATGGAACCCAGGCAGTACATTGCGTGGGCACCGAAGGCATAAGTCCAGTCAATTAATTTTCCTCCCTTATGCACTACAAATGCCCAAATAGAGACAGATGCTTGCCAAGTACAGGAGGTGCTGGTAACTGAGAATGTAAATGATCATATACGAAAACTTTTTCAAACTTCATAGAATGTGATATTTGAAAATCATAAAATAATAACACGAGTCAATAACAAAGTAATCAACCTGCGATTACAAATCCCGATCCTGACACCAACGCGCCGAATGTTACAGTAACCTTTGCTCTATTTTCAGTCGACGTGGAGTGATCTAAGTGATTTGATTACCGGAGACGTTTATTACACTGTAAGAGGACCAATTCTCAAGCGAAAACAAAAAATGGCCTCTCACACAAACTTTCTTGTACACACGTCAACGACTCTTAAAAAAAACAATGCATCAATTCAACGATAACTCACAAGTAATAAGCGTTATTAAGGTTTCTGAGGATTCATTCATACCTTGCATGAGAACGGTGTTCTTTCCTGTTGGAGCACGCAATGCGAGTTGATCGAAAGTGATGATTTCCCCACCAGCATTTAGAATCCTACCGCGTGCTCTTTCGGTAACTCTCAGTGCACAGACCTGATAATAAAAGCAATGGACATTTTTAAAAATACATCGAATAAGATTAATTCGACTTCAGTACTCGGCATCAAACTTACCGTAAGTTTGGGAATTTCCCAAATCCTCTTATCGTCAGTTACTGTGCCAACTACAACAGCGATTCTCCCTTCTCGGCCAGGCTTTTTCATGAACCTGACGATTCGTGCTAAGGAAATTGGAGGCCGATTTATTCTAGACATAAAAAGCCTCTTAAGAATAATTTTGTTGAATTTGGCTTCCGTCCTTCGGGCAAGGAATCTGTACAGCTAAAGGAATAAAATATAAGATAAAGCAAATAATTCTTCTCAATACGTAATAAATACGATGTAAAATATTAACTAAATTTCCCTTACCTTGACAAGGAGCCTGAGGTACACATCCTCGGACTTTGGCTCCCGTCTTACCACTTTTCGGTCCCACTTATGATTAATATCGATTCCCTGAAATTAGAAATCAATACTCATTCATAGAAGAAGTCTTTATAATGATTAAATGCAAGAAATTCGAAAGATGGAGAAAGATATAATTCGAAGACAAAATGTGACATGTGCTTACCATCTTGGACACCGGATAAGAACCTAATCGCGTGGCCTCATGGGATGTCGATGGCTGCCACGAGTTAAAAATTTCTTGAGTACACCAACAGATGGCGAAAGTAATAAAACAACATTCAGTTGTTTGGCCGCGATATATGATGGAAAATTTTCAGCAATTAAGCCGCATAGAATTATTAAACGACTGCTTATGGATTCTGGGATTTAAGATCGTAATCTTTTGACTGAATTCATTTTACTTCAAGAATCTTCAGTGTAACTTCAATCGATAAAGACTTTTAGTCTCGTTTCACATATTTAGCATAACAACATGGAAAATAATGCTAGGAAGGTTCTCTACCCGTAAGTCACCGATCGGTACGTCTTATCTATGAAATAAAGCATTTCATGGGGAAGACTTCAGTTTGTTTGATAAAACTGAGATAAAAATAAACCAAGGTTTGCTTTATCTCAGTTTTAAATTTCGATTATAAATTCCGTGATGTTGATAAAATAGGGGAAACTTTAGTGGTGATAACACTTGACGATTGTTGAATCGCAGCTCATTCATATTTGTTCATATTCTCTATTGAGTATGGTGATTATAACCTATTGAAAGCAGAATTAGGATATTGTATTTTAACGAAACGATTCTTTTTTATGGCATATCCTGAGAGTATAGCAATAACAATTTATACATCCTAGGGATAAGCTTCCGACCATGCAGGAATGCTTCTTATTTAGCTTATTGTATGTATTTTTTCTATAGGGCCTATAGCATAAAACCATGAATATGTATTTGAAATTTTTAAATTGAATTCCTTCATAATTAATGAGAGAGTTTACTAATACTTAGTTAAGAATGGTTAAAATTTAGCAGAATAATGTTCAATGATTACTACTAATAATTTGCTCGTTGGATGCCGCTGTCGATTATTTCTATTTCTCATATGCCATGAATTCACTCCGATGAATTTATATTTTTTACTCCCTAATTATATGGTAAACATTCACAGGACAAGGAAGATGGAGGACAGGAATGTACAGAGTACATGTAAATTATGTTCTCAACGATGAGAACATAATTTAAAAACTGAAAAAGTATATAAAGTCATATTTTTAAACCCTTTGTATGCCTTTCATTACTTTCGCATGACCCAGCAATATATGAGAATCACCTCTCTATAGTTAAAATCTTCCTGGTACAATTTTTCTCAGCCAGATTCAAAACACTCTTTGCACATTACCATGTACTGTTACCCCTATTGATTCCAGCAAGCAGAAAAGATTTGGGTCCTTTCCAAGCTGAAGAAAATCGGTTCTTGGTGTTTCGGCTTCTTTGAATTGTATTCTCACTTTCTGAACAAGACACAGTTCATACAGCACAGACAATCCAGCAAAGGGGGCCAAGATGCAATGTTTCCACATGGGCCCTGTACCAAAGTGGTATTTAGTGGCTGATAAAGTGATATTTTCCATAGTAGTATTGTCTGCCTTCTGTATAACTAGGAAAAGTTACCTGTAAAGAATAGGACCTGGATGCTAGTCCTCAATATAGCCATTCTCTTGGTCAGGCCATTGCATTAGCAAAACCAAGTTCTATAGATGACACACATGGCTGACAGTCGCTAGCTTAGAGATCTCACAGATATAAAGGTTGGTCCAGTTTATCCCCTTCTGTTCCTCCTGTCTACTTCTCAATGATCCTAATTATCTATAACCTAAATTGATACACCCTATCAGAGAAAGTTATGTATCAAGAAAGAAATGTAGCACTACCATTCAAAATCTTGTGCTCATACAAATTGCAGTATACAATAGCAACTTTGTTATTCATACGACTTAAATCAAATTATAATAGGATTTTGACTGGCTCAAAATATAAGAATTGGAGCTCTTAGAATGTTTTAGAAAAACTATGAATTTTTTATTAATAGGAAACTATAGCAAATAAAATAAAAATTCGGAAAATGTTAACTGATAAAGGTAAAATGGATAAGCTCTTATTTATCCAGTTATATATTTGATTTAAAGAAGTGAACTCATATAACAGAATCTGAGCCCTCTATGAAAAGCACATTAAGTATTGATGAGATCTATAAACATGTACGACTATAAACATAAATAAATTATATAATGTAATCCATCTGGCATATAATAATTATATGCCAGATGGATTACATGTTTAAACTAACTATAAACATGTACGTATTAAAGGCACCCACCTTGACTATATGTGATTTTGCAAGTCCATTGCAGAACTTAAGTATTAAAATTCTATTAAATTTATTTTCCCAGAATAATCTCTTCCACACACCTAACACTGGATTAACTTGAATTAGTAGCAGAATGGATATACTAGGGGTTGTTTTATGTATCAACATAGCTACTTAAATATGAGAGCCAAATTTATGTACAGACTTCATGAGGATGATGTCCAATCTGTTCCCGTCATGCTGGATTACACAATTCAGCAACAGTTGATTTATACTACACAGCTGATCTCACAGGTACCAAGGAAATAAAGGTTCAAGCTTATTATAATATTTGACCAAGATTCCTAAAAAGGCAGCTGTGAGCGAAGGCTTATTTCAATCACCTTGACGAAAATCAGGTCTACCAGTACAGTTGACAACAAACAAACTTTGAATTATTCTTAAAATCACAATTCCTGAATTGTGACATTAAAGACAACCCTGCTATCTTTTTAGAAGGAAATTGGAGACTGTGGTGATGAATTATTATTCAGTCAGGCAATTGGAACCTGAGAACATATTATATAGCCTGCATAATGATAAGAAATTATGCTGTGTATAATTATAATAATAATAAAATGTCTTTATTTGGGCGAGATTGAGACTGAAAAGCCTCTTCTTACATCTAACCTTACTATAATCGAGTTAGTACTCGCAGAAAATACCTCAGAATGAATAAAATAAATAAAAATCAGCACAAATGCCTTTTATTGATTATCCACAACAGTTACAAATGTTGACATGATTAAAAAACGATGTATGGTCAAAGAAAAATAATGGGCTTCTAAATAAAATGCTCCCACTTAAGGAAAAACCAGGATTGGATTGTCACATCTCCTTAAGTGATATGCCTCATTGCACTGATTAATACTTTTATAAAAATGGACAAAGGCAAATCAGTAGAAATAACTTAACTAGGACTTAAGTGCAACAGGTCAATTGTGCATTTATGCCAACATAGGAAGAACCAGCTTCCTAAAACAGTTGTTCAACAACAACTTCACTCCTCATTTATGCTCCATAACAAAGAAATGACTAGACTATCTGCTAGTTAATATCTTTTAAGCATCTCTCAAAAACTTGACAAATAGCCAATTTATCGAAGGGAATGAAATTGCTAAACCAAAGCTAAATTCACCATGTCAGAGCCTATAACGAATTCTTCATAAACAAAAGTTCCTATTGAGAAAGAGCAACTCATTTGGAATGATATAGCTAACAAAAGTACACTGATGAATAATAAACCAAAAATTTCAGTAATCTTGTCTCTTCATAGTGAATGAAAATGCCAAGGAAGCTTTGCTTTAAAAGGAAAAAAGGTTTGAAATGAACAAGAAACAGGTGAACCATTTGTCCCTTCAAACTAGACGATAAAGAGGAATGTCAACATAAGGAACATGAAGGGTACTGACAAATGCATATAGGTTACCCCTGTATTAAAAGAATACTAAGAAAGTAATGTGTACATAAATAACATGGAAGAGGTTTAAGTTCTCAAAGTGAAAAGAAAATGACAATGGAACTATGGTCCATGAAAGCCCACAAAGGGATGGAATCCAAATAGGGCAGTCCTTCACAACGAACAATTGCTCGGTAAAATTACAACAGGAAATGGATCACATCCAATCCCATCAGCACAGCAACACTTCAGATCCACAATGTTCGGGCTGATGCAGAGATTGCACTTAAGCTCGTACGTCAGTCTTGTATGCTGCAAAAAAAAGTTATATATTTTATCATTCAAGAAAGTAGATAACATAGTATTAACTTTAGATTTTCATAAATAGACACTACTCACCCATAAAACTATTAACACTGTTTTCATTCCATCCCTTGGCACTGTTCCTATTTCCTGAAGCTCTGTATCCATTACTATTTCCGTAATTATTACCTCCCCACCGGTTTCGCCCTGTAAGAATTTAACCAGGATTAAAATCACATCTTAAAAGAGCAACTTAAATTAGTGTCCATAACACCACTGCTTACCATTGCCAAAACGGCCACCACCTCCAAACCTCATGGATGCCATCTCATCAAGTTTAGGGTTGACATGTTGATTTGCCTCTCTCAAGACAGCTACCAAGTCTCTCGCTTGCCTACTGTTGTTGGGTGTGAAAAATGCATATGATGTGCCCGTCTGTTTACATCTGCCAGTTCGTCCAATACGATGAATGTAGTCTTCAGAGGAGTTAGGATAGTCAAAATTTATCACAAACTTTACGTCTTCCACATCTACCCAAGGAAAATAAAACAGTTGTTAGTGCAAATTCAAACAATTTTAAAGTTTCATGATTAATGCATGCCACAAACATGAATAATGGGAATTGACATGAGCTTCCTCTTTTTATCAACAAACCACCAATCTAATGGAAATCTTGCAATAATTACATGTATGATGCTCAAAAGAATGAACATTAGTGAAAACATACACCTGCCACTGAGTAATTACTGAATAATTGAAATCAAAATTTATATTTCATATAAGTCGTTAATACACAGATCTAACAAATTATCTGACAGCTTCAAACATGAAATATCTTACTTCCCCCGTAACAAATCAAAGTATCCCAACCTTATGCTGCCTTTACCTGCTGAAATCCTCTTAACTGAAATATTACTATACAAACCTTGAGGGAGTGCCAAGCTAACAGCACTTAAACATTCCCGAGCGGACCACCGGAATGGCAATCTATTCCGCAACCACGGACTAGACCAAGGATTGCCGGCCGGGATGCCCCTCGAACGTTGAACTGCCTTCTGTGTGCCCAACACTGTGGGCCCTTGCAGTTCACGACCCCTCTATCGCCCCTAACCCTCTAACTCTGCACTTACAGAACCCATCATTACTCTCTCTCTAAAGACTGTGCCAAGAGGCATATGATCAAATGCTTACAGCAATGTGCATGTGTTTGCTAGGGAATCACTAACACAAAATATACTTGACCTCCAATGAAAGTAGTATGTCAAAATAGACTAAATGAGTTTGCAATGCAATCTCCAAAACTGTTGTGTTGTACCAAAATTTACACTCAAGAGAGCTAAGGACCCCCAACTAACAGTTCTATTCCAAGTAGGTCATTACAAAATTTGCAACCCAATAAATTTAAGTGCCAAATGAGGAAATGAGAACTGTAAAGAATGCTTTCTATGAGGTTTAGGAGCTACGTGATGTATGGACTGTTACAAACAGGAGTGTAACTTCGTGTATGCCCTCCTACCCCTATAAAACACATGCACAAGCAATGTTATGAAGCGCCGGATCAAGCGGCGATCCCCAAAGTGGCTAAGACAATGATTAAAGGGAGGTGCCTCGACAAAATTTAAGACCCTTCTCTCTCCTCTCGCGGCTGGCTCAGCTCAAGTGACTTCGATGGGAGGCACAGTGAGTCCATTTTGTGCCTCTGAAAGAAGAGAGATGGGAAGTGGGTGAGGTGGAATGGTGAAGGATAGAGAAAAAGGAAATGGGGCAAGCCCCATCATTTGTTGCAGGAACAACAAGAGCATATGCAGACATTTTGCATGACTCTTATGCAGCTCCTACTGGAATCACACGCAGCCCATTTTCACCCTCCAAAGGTCATTTGGTTTTTATCAAATGACTGATCACTCCTGCAGTTTGGATTATGACATAAGACACATAGCAATATTCGATTACAAGTACTCAACCAATGAAATATTGTAACCGAAAGGAGCCATATACTTTGTATAAACAAGAAACAAGAGCAAACTTTCACTCAATAAAAGCCTTAAACCAAGATCACAAGCTCATCTAAGAACTCAGACCTCAGATTATGATCCTTTGTAAAGGAAATCAACTCCCCAAACACTCATATACCATGATGAATCTAAGCATCACAACCTTTTTACCAGAACGTTAAGAAAAACTTTAAATATAATAACCCCTTAGTTAATGATTGGCAATTAAAACTACCATCAAAAGTAAGGCAACTGACCCTGAATTAAAAAATGAAAAACTGAGAACAAACAGATGCAATAGCAACAAACTAAATCAATGATAGCAAAACTGAAATGCACACATCACTGACAATTATTTAAAATACTACCTTCAAATAACAAAAGCCACAACACCCCAGTAAAAAGTTAAAGATTAAATTATCCCACCACTAAACAATAATCAAATAAAAAAGACCAAGATCCTAAAGAAAGGTGATGCTTGGACCCTAACCCATGGAAATGTATGAAAGGGCATTCTTTAAACAAAAAGGTACATATATACAATACAGTGGCAACCAAAAGACCATTGGTACATCTTAAATCAGCAATACTTGAAAATTTTAAATCCAAATGGCCTTCACACTGTTCCCACACAGAAAACTCCAAACAGACATTGGAGCTGAAGTAATCCAAATTAAAAGTTAACAGGACTACTCCGATACTACTGTATATATGCCCACACAGCCAAAAGAAGCCATGTAGCAAATTTGAATGTGACTGAATAATTAGTGCAGGTTTATTAAGAATTGTCGGCTACTGCTATGTAATGCCATAATCAATTAGCAAGTTACCAATCGACCGATTTCATGTTTCTACCCTTTGAGGGAATAGATTAAATGGGGCTGCTGGTCTGGAAACATGAATCCCGAGTCCAGGCACCTTGTCGAGTATCCTCCCATAACAACACACTGAGGTGCTGCTAGAGCCAAACACTAGCTATCAGTTAAATTTTGTTGAAAATCAACAAAATCTTACCATGGAGATGATTGCCACTATCTTACAAAAGAGAGAAAGCATATTTTTGAGCCCGCTGTCAACCTTCCAGAAATATCTCAATTTACCATGACTATCCAGTAATATTGTCAATTTAGAGGTGCAAACACCTCACTACACACTGATTTGAGTACTCAAAATTTGTATGAGATTACTTAGATATTCTAATAATTTAAGACACGAAATGATAATAAGAAATGGGAAAAATCATCCCCAAAATGTTAAAGAAATTGACTAATTATTAACACAGTTAGCCTGTGAAGTTTTGTGGTGATATATTCCAAGTTGCGATGAGGAATCTCAATAATTCCAAATAAAATCGAAAAAAAACCATCCAGTTTGAGTACTGCCAAATGGTTTCAAATCCGAGTGAAGACTGCCACTGGATATATATCGCCAACAATGCAGATGCTGGGAAGGGAGGGAAAAAGAACAATCAAAAGTAACTAACCTAGTCCTCGGGCTGCCACATCAGTGGCAACCAAAATGGGAGACCTTCCATTGCGAAACTCTGAAATTAAAGGGAAATACACAATATAGCAACTCCAAATATTAAGTCAATATTAACATTTACTACCAAGATTTTCAAAATGAAAGCAGTAAAAATAACTAACCCCTTAATACATAATCTCTTTCAGGTTGAGATTTATCTCCATGAATGCACACAGCTGGCCATCTGTTAAAAAGGAAAGTATAAATATTATAAATCAACCAAAATAAGAATGCAAAAAAGCCCACAGGTATTCCAAATGGCATGAAATAAATACTAACCCTTCTCTTTTAATATTCCTAGTGATATCTTCCACTTTCCTTTTTGTCTCCACAAATATTATTGTCTTGGAATCTCTTTCGGCACCAATTTCAGAGAGCAGCTTACTAAGCCTAAATTTATTCAAAAACAGGAAGATATTAATATTTAATTATTATGTTCTCATTTAAGATGGGTTAACTTCAAAAGTAATTGAAGAAAGTATCTTACTTGTTTTGTTTTTCATATTCCTGGCAGACATCCACTATCTGAAGTATATTATGGTTGGCAGAAAGTTGAAGTGATCCTATATTTACTTGAATATAATCAGTCAGAAATTCTTCAGCTAAATTACGAACTTCTTTAGGCCAAGTTGCAGACCACATCAATGTTTGCCTGTCAGGCTGAAATTAAAAATACCTTTATAAGTACTCAAGAATAGCACTACACCCTATCATCAGGAAAACAGCCCATTCTAACAATACAGATTGATTTTCTATACATTATAAAATTGGACTTTCTGTTGCCTGTCCTTTAAACAATTTTATTATTAATTGAATTTGCACATAAGCTTTTATAATATCAGAGAAAACTCACCCTAATTTGCTCCACAATTTTACGGATTTGGGGTTCAAAACCCATGTCTAACATGCGATCTGCTTCATCCAGAACAAGATAAGTACACCGACGAAGATTGGTTGTTCCCCTTTCAAGGAAATCAATCAAACGACCAGGTGTAGCAATCACAATTTCAACACCACGTTCCAAATCTCTGGCCTGAAATATTTAATGTTAGAAAAAAATATGAGTATCAAAGTGGAGTATCAGTATCCACAAATATGTTAGTGGTCAAGGAATCTGTAAAAGTAGGAGGCAAAAACAGTTTAGAATAAGAGGTTGACAAAACTTTCAACCTGAGATATTTACTTGAATACTTGACATCAGAGAATGCTCGATTATGTCTGAATGTTATAATGAAATCAGAGAAACCAATATAGATAAAAGAAATGTACAGGACTTTGAGGATGGGACCCAGGCAGTGTATGGCGTGGGCACCGAAGGCATAAGTCCAATATATTGATCTCCCTCTCTTTTGCACTCAAACTCTGCCTAAATAGAGGCAGATGCTTGCCAAGAAAAGAGGGATACTTTCCTAATGACTAAACATGGTTACAAAAGAAACATAATAACACTAGTACTATAGTGAGTTGTTTTAACTACAGATACTGTGACTAAGGCAAGAGATTCACAAACCTGTGGTCCCTTAGGAGCTCCTCCAAAGATGCATGTGTTACGAACATAAGTGGCAGAGCCAAAATCTCTAGCCACTTGCTGAATCTGTTGGGCCAGTTCTCTGGTTGGTGCAAGTACCAATGCAATTGGACCATCTCCACGGGCCAAACTTGGCTGATGGTTTATATGAACAGTAGCTGGTAAGATATACTGTAAAAGTATAGAAAATATTGAAGACTGTGATTTCAGTTACTTATAAGGCCACAAAAATCAATCAAAATATTATATATATCTTAACAAATAATAAGATTGAACCTCAGCAGTATTGTGATACTTTCATAGTTATTTGATTGACCAATATATACTTTACACTTAATGGAGTGTAATTGCTTACTTTGATGGAAATATATAACCTTTATTCATTGAAGTTGTCATGGGAAGAGAAATCTTGGGTTAATGTCATTTTCACAGAACCAAAATAAACCTAAGGCCATACCAATTCAATATTATCTTCAGTCAAGTCAAAATTTATAGAATTAAATTTAAAACCGCATAATTAACAATAAGAAATTCATGAAAGTCAGTAATAGCGATCAGATGGTACATTTGATAGGCTAGATTGTACAAGTTTCCTCACATAGAAATCCAATAAAATTTTTCCGGGAATTCACCTAAAATAACTTCATTTCTCTTCGAGTAAAGGCTGATGAACGGAATTGCCATTAAAAACGGCTAAGTTTTAACTGCCCTCGCAAGAGCAATTAGTTCCTTGTCCCATTCCCAGCCCAAAAGAATAATTCAACGAAAGCAGTAATCTATGGAATAACATCGTTTTCTTCATTAAGCAAAACTGATTACACTTGAATGCAAACTGACAAGATGTCTGGATTGGAATCTTGTAATCTTAAAACTATTAGTGTAATATGTCTCGTTCGCAAATAGGCAAATTTACTTCAGAAGTGTAAGAGAGCTGGAACAGCCAGGACGACTTTCCCATTTTATGTTCACATCATGATACATTCCTAATACATAAAATGCCCACCAATAGCGCCGCGTGGAATAGATCGTTCATCTTGGAAAGCCAGTAAATAGCCACATTCTACATAATTTTAAGAAAAAGGAAGAACTGCAATTTAGCTTACGAAAGTTAATCGTATACAGCATAAAATAATTAAAGTGGAATTTGTAAAACATGGTTTTCAGCCAGACAGTAATGGCCATACTTCAACAAAAAGTCGTACATACTCTTATGAACAAAGCAGTAACGTGAACCGACGCGAAAAATAAGGTACAGCAGGTAGAGCAATCAATTACGAAAAACCAACGGAGTAAGCACCGTCCCTCTAATAGAACTTACTACTGAACGTTTCGTTCAACCAGATAATACCTACGACACGAATGCAGTAAGTTACTGGAAATTCTCAAGCAGAAAAATATTCAAAATTTCGATATGACGGTTAAAGTATTGTAAAAACACAAGAGTAATGACTGCGAAGAAAAATAGCTGAATTATCATCAACCCAAAAATTGACGATTACAATTAAGATAAGTTACCAATTTCTATTATTGCGCAGTTGCGCAATGCAATCTGGCAAGCAACGCGTCCATTTTAACCTGTTCATAGCAAAAAAAATTCTTGCACCTGTCCCTACGCAGTCAGAAAATGGAAATGCACAACGCCAGAGAAATTCTCCCGTCACCTCTCGAAACTCTACATTTATTGTGAGGGTAATAAATGATACGCGATGAAAAACATGAACGTTCAAGTAGTTTAGGAGATGAGTAACAAAATTTAGCAAAACGAAAATTGCATGGATACTATTTAGGACGAATTCATAAACGCGGATAACACGTGATAATTGAAAACCAAAAATTAAAACTATTATCGAAGTCGGGAAACTGATCGCTTTACACTTAACCGGAATGCAACCAACACCTGTAAAAAATATTGCATAGGAGAAGCTTTTCACAAAATGGTGATCACTGGCATGACGTCACAATGGTGAAGCGCCGACCACGTTGTAAATCGTGACACGACAAGTTTCCTAAAGCGCATATACGGTTTGGTAAAGGAAAATTTGGGATTTTAAGAAAATTAACTGAAGTTTTTACTTACCGCTAACGTTTTCCCTGACCCAGTCTGGGCAATGCCAACCATATCGCGGCCATTCAATGCAATTGGCCATCCTTGTGCTTGTATAGCCGTCGGCTCAGAAAATCCTTGTTTCCTAAAGGTAGTAAATAAAATATATTCACTTAAATATATCCCCATAACTACGCCGTGATGTATTAATTAAATATTATATGAAGGACCACTTACCTTATTTCCTTCATTACGTAGTCGGGGAAGTTTCCTTCCTCGAAATGTTGGTTTGGGAAAGGAACATTCTTTCCTTTAACAGTAATTTCCTTGGAAGCTCTGTACTGTTCGACCTCTTGAATATTTCTGAAACCAAATAATTTAGATTATATTATGGAATTTCAAACATAATATTCGCACGATATCATTCTAGACGAAAGATTTTAGCGTAAGTTCACGTTCTGTAACTACGACTGAAGTATTTACCTCCGCAAAATATTAGGATGAGGTACATAAAAATCTTTGGTAAACGGCTGGAGAGATTTCAAATCCCATTGTGGTTTACGAAGCCTTTCTCCTGGTTGCTTCCCTTTCAGATTGTTTTTTCCGCCGAAGTCCATTCCGCCTCCAAATCCTCCGTTTTTCCTGTCATCACTAAAACGACTCCTTCCACGGTTTTGATCACGCTCACGAAACCTACGAGAACAACTTGTAGTAATATTGGAGGCGACTACAGGGCATGTGGTTTTACAAGAAATATTGACACTCAATTTCATTGACCGAAAAATAGATTGAGGCCTGACTAACATTTTGAAGCAAATAGATTCTGTAGACTGCAACTGGTGTTCAACTCACTAAGCCTTTATCACTTGGCGATGAAAATGTCAAGTGAACTGGCTTGGAAGGCGAGGGGACCTGAAAATCCAAAAATGAACCTATAAATCGATTATTCAGTAGTTAGAAGTATAAAAACAAAATCAAGGAGCTATAAAGTTAAAATTTAAATACTTTTTAAGACGGATATTAAGTTCTAGTTAATAATAGAAGTTAAAGTTGCACAATCACAAAACTGAACACGTTACCTCTGGATGGTAAGATGGCGAAAGGAATGATTGTTGCACCCGATTCTCGAATGCAACGAGACTGGACGAGATCTTTCTGGTAGCCAATCACGTGGATTGCATAGAATGGAGTACTCCTATTGGGGGAGAATATTTCATCCCGGATATTCTTACCCTCAATGTCGCAATGCCAATGGATGGTAGATATAGGAAATAAAATAAATTCCGAAGAATATATTTTTTTGATAATTCCCTAATATTTTTTTTCTTATATGAGGTGTTTTTCCAAATTACATCACAAACTTGGTGCTTTAAGTTCCATGACGGATCTGTCAATAAAGAGATAATTTGACTTATTATGATTCTTTCATCATCTATTTCCCATTAACATTTGTTGTCATTATTGCAAAAGCAACATAATACTTTGTTTATAAATAATGTATCTATATTTAATAGAAAGCAACATATATCAAGTACTTCAGGCTTAAATCGACTCGAAGTTTTGTTTTTCGGATACTTCCCATGACTAATTGTTTCTCTATGGTGGACGTGTAGTCTAATTTCACGTCAATGAAAAATAATTTCATAATTTGAAGGTAAAATTTTGATGGAATTAGAAAAAAGGAATGACTTATTTCGTTTATTAAAACTGATTTTTAAAAATGAACATGTATGCCAGTGAGAAACGAATCTCTTTGAGTTTAGGAAGTTTATGCAAGAAGATTACTTCTCATCCGACATGATTATTTTTCATTCGATTCCATGGCCTAACACTGAATTCTAAACATGACAATATTTTCTAAGGGTAACCTTTTGTATCAATCTTGCATTAGGCGCAATTGTGTTGGATTACCCAATCACACTCAAAATAATTGCTGCTATATTGATTAGTCGCCCACAGGAAGTTTGCTTGTTCCTCAACCTTGCAGTATAAAACTGGGTTTCCGTGGAACTCATGAAATTACGGAGGCCATAACCTTCTTGGAGAAGGAATGCTACCTCGCGCTAATTCAGCTTTTCCTTTTATGGAGTCACATACTCTTTTGATTATTATAATTAAAGGAAACGATTTGAATTGTCTTAGCTCCCGTAAAAAATAGTACAAATAAATGCGCTGAATATGCCGCAAAATTGTATGGTTCGAGTGAATAAATATTAAAATATACACACAACATGAATTATAACCTTTATTCTGAGTGTCACTTGATCGTGAAAGGAATTCTTAAAAATTTGTGCTGAGTACGCAGTATTTCTTTATCTATCAACAATAAATTTAGAATAGATTCAGATATTCTTTACACGAGTTAAAAGTTACATTCTATTCAATGAAGTTAATTTTCCTCAATGCTCGACAACTCAGCGGTATGTCGTCTCTCATATCAGCAATACAGAACATTCGAGAAGAACATTTAAGTACTCCAGATCATTATAATTTTAAATTTGACATTGCGTATCAAAGGTATAATAAATGACTGGTTTCGCAATAACTACGCTTTATACCTGAGCACTTCTTCAAAACCTATCATACATTAAACATCGAGGAATATTAATAACTAAGTTATTATCATAATGCATTTTCAACTGTAATGCCTTCGAATATTATTTACGTTATATTACATAGCCAGAGAATGTTGCCAGAATGTTTCCAACGAGCTCTAACTCAGATCTGATCAAATACTTCGATGGATACTTATCACCCCTTGCAGAGAAAAACTACTCAAATCTTGATGAAAAAGATGGAAGGATAAATAAAAATGAAGGTTACCATTGTGAACAGCATTTTCGTACGATTTATTACCATAATACTGTGTTACATTAGGAAAAAATGCCTTCTGAGAGGAAACCAATAGCAGTGTGGGCTACTTTTATGATTTCCAATACAAGGCTATTTAATAGAAGAACAGTTACATAATATTTGTCATGGTTGAAAATCCAGATGGCATTAATGTATACAATACAACAAAAAATTTAGATATTGCCAATCAGATATGTTGAGCTGCAGAGCCCTGACTCATGGTATAACCAAAATCATATGAATTATAAAATGTACTCCCCCTTAGAGTATGAGATTCAGCCTAGGGACCTATTTCCCACACTGCATTTAATTTCAAATTATATTATGAGATTGCAAGGTATCATAAAAGTAATTTCAATAGCCTATTATGAATAGATGTGAACACAACCACTTCCAATGAGAAAGGTTGGTGGAACACAGGCTTAATTGAGAAGAAAAAATACATATTATTAAGGCAATGTTTCATTTTCCTGCCTAATCTATCATATTAAAGCTGCACTCCTTTTTTTCTGATATTATAGTAGATGTATTCTTAAAAAACAAATGAAATTACTTGGACTTGTATGATTATCACAGACAAGAGTTCAAAAGCATGTGGAGCAATGAGAAATAATATTCCTCACTGTTATTTTTAAGTTCACTGATTTTCAGGAACTGTACACTCAAATATTCATTGCACAATTAAATAAAATAATGAAAAACTACATGATGCATAGCAACATGCCTCTCACATAACTTATCATCCTTAAATTTTGATGAAAATATGTAACAATACTGTATCATAAGATAAAAAACATTTTTCTACAATATCTTTAAAGTAAAATAAAAATAACCAATTGATATTGTACTTATGCAATCGCATTTTACATCCCTATATTGTGAAAAATACTGTGCTCTTTTTTTATAATCACTCACGGCAGTTCACGCCGACCTTTCTCCTCGGATTCACAAATTGAAAAAGAATAAAATTAACTCTACTTCGTCACATTATCACAGCATAGAAGTGAATTAGTAGCCACCACATTTACTCTGTGGGCCGTGGACAATTTGATAACTCTCTCTTTCATTAACACATACATACTTTTTATATTACTCACTACTATTTACACGACCCGCAAAAAATGGGTGGACAGATCTTCATTGTTGTGTGTTTTGTGACAGGGAAAAGGGGAAATGGGGAGCCGGACAAGCTGCTTGCAGCTGAAAGTGGGGGAGGGAAGATAAAATGGGCTAGGATAAGTGGTTCAATGACCAATTTTAAACACCTTAAAACATACAACAGCAAAATCACTACAATGAGTCAACATCTTGAGGCAATGAGAGGATAGATTAAATTACAATGGATTCATAGAAAAAAGTACAGGGGCTAAGGTATTGGGAGACTTATGAAAATACATTAATCAATGCAAATCATTTTAGAGGATGTAACAAAAAATATAGCAAATCTCAGAAACTAAAGAGGACAAAATAATCATTACATGACAACCAGTTCAGAAAGATTATACACCACAAACATTAAATGTCAACCACTAGCTACAGTTATCGCGGATTACCAAATGATTAAATCGCCCGCGATTTTCTTTTTTAACAACTACCCACCACATGAAAATTTGATAATATGAGGGAAAGATAAAAATAGCATGAAGAAGGCATGGGAATGAGCTCGATCCCAAACCATAGCCAAAGAGAATGACATTGACCCTCCATTCCCCAAATTCCCTTTGGATGATCATTGACCCAAATTTGAACCACTTATGGCATTCACTCATTCTTCGCCTGACACTGAAGATCACACACACTTTCATATGAAAGGCAAGACTTTACAAACGCTCCCACTCCCTCATCCACGCTGTGGATGAGAAAGATATACAGGAGGAACCACTTTGGGATTAGATTCCCTAACATGCAATTCTCACAGCACTATTGGAAAAAACTTCTGCACCTGCTCTCGAATGCCAGCGAATCTGAGACAAACAAAACTTCTTGTGCTCAGAGAAAAAAAGGAGAAACTGGATCACAAAACACAATAATAGCCCTTAATAATCAATCAATTAGTTAAAGCCGCTTAGCTAGAAGGTGATGCCTTCACCGCAAGATGAAAGAAGAGATTTAATGACATTAAGAAAAATAAGTGGTTCTCAAATTGGGGAGACAGGAATGACAATTTAAGAGTATTAGAAATGCCCTACGATATTCAATATCAAGTATAGGATGGCACAAGGAGGGAATATAAAGCATTTGGGATATACAATAAGATACATTACATTACTCAGCAAAGGCTAGTAGACAACACCAGATAAAACATGAAACAGTAAATGGGGAACTATAAGGAATGCTTGCCTTCATTTAAAATTAAAGGTGCATAAGCATAAACACAAAGACTGCAATGTGCGAAAAGGACAAGAGGGCCTGGAAGTTGTTTACAGGGCGGACAGGAAGGTATGTGTACTTTTCCCAGAGTGGCAGTGGTAGGTGAAATTCGGCACAAACAAAGGCCAAGTTTTCCCTTGGGTCTTACTTTTAACATGCTTCAGAGAATTAAGAAATGGACATTGTCTTAATTAATTATATAACACCCTGGTTTGCATTTTAATGCACATTCTCACACTCACACGTCCTTCAGACTGTTAAATGCAAAAAATAAAACTTCAAGCACTCTAAAAAATGTACCTTCTTTCTTAAAGGTAGACCAGAATCAATCTATATTTGGACTTACTAAATATAGTTTTGTACATGAAATAATTCTTCTGGAGAAAGAATTCAACTATTTTGGGGGTTTTAATTCCCCAATGCACTTAGGCTATACCAAATGTAAAAAATTTAGTAGGTCCTTATGAAAGAGACGTAACCTTATAAGATTGGATGAGTGCCGACATTTCAACGACCATATGGGGATAGGGACAAAGTGCAAATAGGTCATGAAGCCATTAATATTTGGCCCTCGAATTAATTATACCATATATCAGCTCTAATTATAGGCATCCAGGTACAACAATAATGTACCTTGGGTACTACTACTTAGGTAGCACCATAAAATTTGGTGCTCTACAATATCACATAATAGAAAGGAACAAGAAAATTTTCTTTAATTCATATGATGCAGTCTTATGATTGATAAGCATAAGATAACTCTTGAAAAATATTACATTGACTTCAGAGGCAAAAGTAACACAAAAATTTCAAATGCATTTCAATGGAAAAGAACATTCTTATTTATACTGAAAATGATAACAATGAGGCTAAACGTTATAGTAACTATGAAACCCTTTGAGCATTTCCTTTCCAATGGTCAGCATCTGAATTGAGACTGCTGGTTATGCACTCTAGAAAAGATTGTTCAAGGAAAGCCCACACTAACCAGTTTTCAAAAAAGTTTCAAATTTTGGTCCATTAAAAGAGACAAAGGGATTCTTAGTATGTTTGCCTCATCACGTAAAAGAGGTACAAGCGCACCTCACCAACACCTATAGTAGTTAGATTAAATTAAGTGTATACATACTCAAAGAAACTCGCACTCACAGAGCACAGGACCTAAAAACAGGATTCTGTTAAATAAAAGCGGGAAATGAAAATATGCCTAGTTCACTTGCCAGTTAGATTTAAATAGTCCCAAAAATTAAAGCCCTTGTATGGTTGTAAAAATTGAAATAATTGGTGAACATGAAAACTAAGTCCAGTACATGTACTAATGTCTTAGGTCTTGTGCTCTGTACAATCAAAAAATTTCTAGCAATGCTTCAGCGAGAGCTAAAATATATATCTTGATTGGACAAGCCTACTGTTGCACAGCTGCTGCATGACCATAAGCTGTGTAACCATATCCCATTTGGGGGTGATGGTGGGCAGGATGGTACTGCCCATAAGCTACAACATTTTGGTAGGCGCAAGGGGCAGGTGGTGGTTGCCTCAGCTGTGGAGGTGGGATGTGATGAGGATGGGTGTTTGTGGGACGACCGTTTGGACGAGGATGTTGTCCCTGTCTCTGTGGAGGAGGATGCGTTGGACCTGGTGCTGGTATGGACCTGTTATTGGTGATAAAATCTGTCGGCCTTGGAGGTTGGGACTGCTGGTCTCTCTGCTGCTGCACTTGGTCCCTTGGGACATACTTCAATGGCTGTTGTAAAGCCCTAGGCATGGGAGGAGCTTGCTGCTGCTGTGGAAAACCTCCAAAAGCATTGTGATATCCATTGGGAAAGCCAGCATTTGGAAACCCATTGCTTGCAAAGCCTCCATATCCATTAGGAAATCCATTTCCAAAGTTGCTGTTGAATGTTGAACTAGAAATATAGAAAAAAAAAACACTTTGTGTGTGAATCTATAGCATTGAAATAACAAGATACTAACCGATTCTGGTATATAGTATAGGAATTATGTATGATTTAATGAATTGGTTGAATTCAAATGGTTTTCTTTAGTTAAACTGATGATTATTATACAAATGTAAATTATATCTTCACCATATTTAATTCATTCATGAAGCAATATTTTGATGCCCATGCCCCAGGAACCTATATTACAACTACTATATAATTAAGTGAATACAATATGTAAAAAATAGTTGATCAACAATGGAAAAGTTTTAACAGAGAAAAATGTCTCTGAATAATGGAATGAAATAGTACAAACCCATTGCCCATGTTCCCATTTGGCATTGGCCTAGGAGGTCCCCCAGGTCGCTGGTTTATGGGCCGATTTTGATGAGCTGACATCCATGGTACAGTCCTCTTTGGTGGCTGTTGTTGTTGTTGCTGTTGTTGTTGCTGATGCTGCTGCTGTTGTGCTCCTTGCTGTACCACATCCCATCTGTTTGAATTAGGATTGCTATTTCGTGCTCCTCGGTTTCCATTCGCAGGAGCAGAGGCTCCTCTGATACCGTTTGCAAAGCCACATGTAACTATACTGTTTCCATTGGGGACATGCCCATTGGTGACAATTCCATTGTGTCCATTGGGAGAGTTATTCCAGCGCCCTCGTCCTGTTGATGGGGCAATCGCCATTTCAGAGAAGAGAGATGTGCAGCGGTGCAGAGAAGCAGTTCCTACGGAGCAGGAGGGTGTTGAGAATGCAGGGAATCACTACATACCAACACAAACAAACACATAACAAACTAAAAGGGATCTTCAAAGTAACAGAAGCCTGCAGAAAGCAATGATGTACTCAAGAGGTTGAATAGAATTTGGTAAAAATCATAAGGCTTTTGATAAAAGTAAAATAAGTCTACACTTCGATAAAGAATTGAAAAGTACCAAATGTAAAACTAAATTCACAAATATGTCCAGTAAAGTAATCTGAAAATTTGAAGATAAAAGAGAAATTCCATGCAAAAATATTATTGAAAGCAGTACTTAGGTAATAATTTCTTAATATTGGATGTATTGAGTGATGTCTACATTCTTTTGGTCTTGTTAAAACTATAATCATTAAACTGTAAACCAACAGTGAATCCCACATATAGAAATGCATTGTGCTTGGTTTGCAGTGCTAACGAAAATTTCTCCAATTTGATGACTTCAAAATTTGTTCATGTTAGTTCCCATTTTTAAAATATCTGCAAATATTCCTAATGCACAAAAATAATGCCCAGCAAAGTTAAATGACCATAAGGCTTCTTGGTAAACAAGGTTGATTCGGAAAATAAAATGAAAAATTAAATCCACACATGACAAGATATAGTTTCATGTTAGATAAAAGATTCTGCTACCTTTATAGACATAGTTACCATTCTTATCAGTGAATATTACTCAAAATAATTTATCTTATGCATTTATATTTGGCTTAAAAATAAATTAACAATAAGTCACACTATCAACTCAAGGTAGCAGGGAAGAAAATATTTGATTTTAATGGCTTTTATATCTTCTGAGTAAGATTTAACTTGAGTACAGAAAATCTGCCATGTAGCAACAAAAGTGTGAAATTCATGAAGCAATCAATTATGTTTACTATTATAAAAAGTCTTTATTATTAAGAGAATTTGAGTCATTACTACATGATGCATACAAAATATTTTATTCTTTTCAACGGCAGTAAAATTAACAAGGTTAAGTAAATAATGTAAACAGTGATACCTCAGCTAACCAAGAGTTCACCACAGAAATAAATTTGCAAGCCAAAATCCTTAACCAGGCTGAAATGAAATCTTCAACCTAGCTGAGATACTTAATTCTAGAGGAAAATATAGCTGCCCAAATTACCCAATTCACAATCTTTCATACTTGAGCATGTTTGCACTGTATGCATTCACCAGAGGATTTTAAAGGCAAATCTGTAAACATTAGTGAAATTGATTGAAAAAAGATCACATGTACAGTAACTTGATAGCTGTGGGGCCAATGTTCACATTAAAAAAACAGACTCAAAGAATTATCATTAAAAGTCATTAGAAAGATGTGAATCAGTTCCATGCAAATTCCAGCAGAAATAAATATTTTGGCAGATGCATGCAATAAATGCCATATGCAATCATACATAAGCTCAAACTTTTCTAAATACTATTTAATTAGTCATACATTCAATCTGTGTGAAGAACTATTATCAAATTAAGGAATCTGATATGAATGATGAAGATGATATTTGAAGATGCTTCATTTTCTAGTTTGGGAGTATTAAATATATTACTCAATCAAACAGAAGGAAATGAAGATCTGGCATAATTATAATTTAAAGAGTGTAAGAAGTGAAGTTTACTTGTATGATAATATGATGATTCATATTGGTATCATGAACGGCTTTCCAGTACTTCACAGTTTAAAGATACCCATTATTTAACCCTATAAATTTCAGGAAATGAATCCCATTTGCACTATTGCTGACCAAGATTTGAAAATTACAGCAACATAGATAAATAAGTCCTTGGTTTAACAGCTCCTGCAAAGCCAAACCTCATCCAAACAATACTATGAGTGACCCATTATTCTTAGAAGCCTATATCAAAAAGTATAAAGAAACATTTACATTATTTCTAAACGCAAATCAAACTAAACAAAAAAGCTATCAGTCTTAAATAATCACAATCAAATATCCTTAAAAAGAAGGATATATGACTTAGTTAAATAGATTAGATTGCCAGAATATTATTCATGATAATTTCCAATTTAGTAAAAACTACTGTTTACATTCAAGTAAACATTAACCTCTTGAATTATATCCACAAATTAGTTGTTTTATATATCTCATGGTTTTCTGTTTTCAAAATGTACCAATTAGCTAATTCCTACAGTATAATCATTAATTTTTTCCTAAACGCATATACAGAAGCCACAATATCAAAAGATATTTACCTTATGATTTTTATCCTTAAGCTTTTGAGTCACACAAATTTACAAAAGGCTGATATGATTAAAGATGTACTATATTATAAAAATATTTTGTAAAAGCTTAGTTATAGGAAAAAAACCCATAATTGGTTCATTGTAACTGATGGTAATTAAAGTTTCATGAGTGGTATAGTCCATCCTAATTATCTTTCAGACACTAAGAAATAGGTCATGCTATATTTTAATTGTGGAAGAGCCATTCATAATACCTTTCATCTGAATAAATTCTACAAATATATACTTGGTAGTCTCCGTTTCCTTATGCAAGCATGGATCTTCATTTAATCTATCCTCCATATATTTGCCCATGGATATATTTATGAGGTATATATAATTGAGGATAATAAAACGCATGGACTTATATGATGACAAGAGAAAAAATTTAAACTAATAACTTCATTCAAAATCAATTATTTCAATTCATTTCAACATCAATTAGGTCCTTTTTTCTCTCATTGTGAACATATGGCATTTGGTGAAAACAGAAAGGTATTGTAATAAAAAATTTGCACCATATTAAATAATAAAAAGAAATATGAAAATGAACAATAATACGTATCATACCATTCTTAGGACCTCCAAACCCACGAGAATGAATAGACATGGCAGCAGCCATCTCTGTTAACTTGGGATTAATATCCTGTTTGGCTTCCTCCAAGACTGCAACTAATTCACGAGCTTGCTTAGCGTTATTAGAAGTGAAGAAAGCATAAGCTGTTCCAGATTGCTGACATCTACCAGTCCTTCCAATCCTATGGATGTAGTCTTCAGATGATGATGGGTAGTCAAAGTTTATCACAAACTTCACATCCTCCACATCTAAATTGAATAGTTAAGTAACAGTGGTATTAATCTGACTGAGCTACATACATTCTTGTATACAACTGAGAGAAAGTTAAGCATAGCAGTTATATGGGTAAAAACACACAAATAGAACAAAAAAGAATTGATTTTTTCTTTTATGGGGCTCTTTTGTCTTTGAAAGATAAAAGAGCTGCTCCTTATAGGTGAGATACATTTTCTCTACTACATGTATATGTATAAGGATGTAAAGGAACAAAAACCTTCCAGATTTTAAACTGTAATGAAGACAAAAGATAAAGCAATTAGGACGTAACATAAACTTAAAATCTCGTGTTGCATATATTATTAAGCAAAAAAGAAATAATTCATTAATTTATTGAAAATAATAATTTGTACTACCATTACCTTCTTTCAAAAAGTAGATGAAATGATTGAACTCTTATGGAATTTTAAATATTCAACATTGAGGGGTTGTCATAATCACGTCATTACTCATGATGTATCATAAGAAGAATGAGATATTCATGTAGATTCTATACTTCAACTCATATCTTTGACACCATCAAACTGCTTACGAAAATATTAGTGAATTAATTCAAGGTGAATTGCTAAGTAACCTATTTAGCAGCATAACACCACCTGTTTTCAATCAATCAATAAATAGACTTTTTTATGGTATGAATCCTACAGGTATCAAGAGATTTAAATCAGCAGTTATTTCCTAATAATTACAAACTTAATTTATCCTCCACAGAGAGTAACCCAAAGAAAATACCAAAACAGGAACTTGATTGCTTTATGGCTTTATTATAATTAAATACCATTACTTTTCTACTGAAACTTTTCTTTGATTAGTGTGTTAAAACATAGCTATAAGTATTTCGGCCTATCGTTCTATTTCTAAGATCATAAGGCCTAATATTTCAATAGTATTAGAACCCAAATTAGCTTTTACTTGATTTTTGGAGCAATGTTTGTATGTGCTAGAAGAAATATGGAAATGCAGCACTCACCAAGTCCTCTGGCAGCAACATCAGTAGCAACCAAAATTGGTGATTTCCCAGTCCTGAACTCTGAATCAAAGAAAGAACAAAAAAAAATAAGCTAACCATAGAATTACATCTTTAAGTGTAGGATATTATCTAGGTGGGTAAAAATAACTTATTAAGTAAAGGAAACTAACTCTTGTAGCAATACATGCAAAAACTTTGGGTAAAGATTATGGGTTCATGAAATCTCCATGAATATACAATGACTTTTGATTGAATAGAAATATTTTCTGAAGCATTAACTACTTTATGATTGTTTTTAGATAGCAGTTATTTCAAATGGGAAAACAGACTAAATTATTCCTGAAAACACTTAACTAAACTATATGTTCGTTCAAATCGACCTGTTTGCCTAGAATCAGTTTTGTCAGTCAGAATTTTGTCATAAGGAACAAATAATCAATAAAACATTCTGCAGTTATTTTCTGAAACATATCATAGAAACTTTTAAGAGATATAAGACCACACATTTTCCAGAACAAAAAAATCTACATAAAAGCCTTTCTGGAACAGACAAACAGAACCTAAATAAAATTAGCTTAGTTGATTTAAATATCTCAACAGTTTTATCCACATTATGTAGTTATTAATGAAGTGGAAAAAGAGATTCTTTCTATATTTTTTTCCTAAAAAGTGTATATCCTTACATGTAACACCTACCATATTTTGATGAACAGAATATTTTTATTTTGTTGTCTGTTTAGTAGAAGGCATAGTAAATTACCCTTCAGGTCTGATTTTGTCCATTTATATGGCTATGATAAAAGAAGAGCCTCAGACTTATAAGTGATATTGAGTGCTGGCATTTACCTAGGTCTCTCCTCACTGAATGCTATATAAAGTAATTCCAAATATTTTTATCCAAACGATCATTATATTGCACTTAGATGGAATTTTCCACTTAAAGCATTCTGGTTAGGTGAGGTAAGAAAGACATAGTATCTAAATACTCACTTTACCAGGCAATGCCCATATTATAGTTTTTGATATCTTAAGGAGAGGGGAAGAGGATTCAACCTGCCTTGAGTCTGATGACCTCACTGACACATACCTTTAAAGTATGTAGTACAAAAAATTTAGCTTTTAGATGTCTTTGATAGTTTAACCGAAGTAATAATGAACAAAAATCCAGAGAAAAGATTTATTTTTTAAAAGAAAAACCAGATCTCCTACTTGCCTGGTAGTTGCTCTTAACAAGTGAGCTACCATCAAATAACAATATGTCCTTACATGCATATGCATTTAACTTAATGTTGATTATTTTGAAAAAGGCCTAATTAAGCTGGACCCTATCTGGTGTGCTTTTCAGTAAATATAATTCTGTCTTTATTGACAAGCCTCTGTAATATTAGAATAAAGGTGATGCAATGACTGAGGCAGTGACCTTAAATTACACCAGCTCTTTTACAATTTAACCTCTGCAATGTTCAAATGTACAGAGAAAACTAGATACTTTTATGAATCAACATCTCTTAAACAAGTGCTAATGATATTGAAAGTATGATTTGCTATATTTATTTACCATTTGAACCAAAGAAAGAACCATAGGAATCTAACTAGTAAGAGTAAGATGATGGTACAAAATAGTAAGAGGCATTTACTCACCAGAAAGGACATGATCTCTCTCAGGCTGTGACTTGTCACCATGAATACTCATAGCAGGCCATCTAAAGTTAGTAAAATAAAATGTAAGTGTCAATCCTTTTATTAAAGTTTAACTTCTAAAATCCATGAAAAATAAAAATACTACATAAATATGGGTCCAAAACATAACTTTATAAATTCTCTATTCTGCATTTAGAATATTTGATATTCAATCTAAAAACATGGTCAATAACATATCAACTATGGTGATTAGAACATATCTTAACTAAGAACCACCTTAATTTAAATGATGTCTGAACTATCTTTAGTAGAATTTGGATATTTCTTTTCATTTCTTCAAGCTTCTTAAGGAAGTTAGATTGAAATATACTATTATAGACAACCTGAGTATAAAGAACTTTTATTCTATAACTTATTGACTTGCCAAAGCTTAACACAATATTACCTAGCTGAAAATAGAACTTGGAGACTCGCACCCCAAGTTTAAATTTATATAAAGTTTGTTACCTTCAACCTAAAAAATAAGGCAATCAGCAGCATTTGAGATATTAAACAGCAAATCATAGCTCTTTGAGATAAACTTTTAATATACAGTCAAACGAATTTAAGATACTATCCTACTTAAGACATGGTTTTTTCAGTCTCTGTACACCTCACAGAACACTTGGAAAAATTAACCCTTAAAACACCCTACTTCCTGCTTTAGACCAGATTTTCCCCCTATCCAGGTACACTGCCACCCACTTACTTTATAAATTCCTACTTTAAACAGTTTGTAGTAAAGGGGAGTTTTTAATGACTTAAAAAAAGAAACAAAGAATGAACTTACCCTTCTCTCCTAATTAATTTGGTAATATCATCAACTTTCTTCTTAGTCTCCACAAATATTATAGTCTTCCATATTCTTTCAGTGCTTATCTCTCTTAGTAGTTTTGATAATCTAAAATTGAACAAAATTAATCAATTATCCCAACTCATCAGCTGACACAAAAGTTTACAATTATACACTCACTTTGAACTGAAGTGTACTGATATTGTTTTTCAACCAAATAAATAAAAGGATAAATATTCTGACAAAAATGGCAGTCTTGAAATTAAGAATAAATTACTAACTAACTTACTAACATAGAAATGAAGGATGAGGCTTGCTTAAAACACAGTACATACTCCAGGAGTAAATAAATCAAACAAAATCTATAATGGACTGCATAAGTATAATTCAAAGTAAAAATATAAAATATGTCACACTGTTTTCAAAACATTGGAAAATAATAAACATACTTAGTTTGCTTTTCATGTTCTTGGCAAACATCAACTATCTGCAGTATATTGTGGTTGGCAGCCAGCTGAAGTGAGCCAATGTTGATCTGAATATAATCTTTAAGAAAATCTTCAGCAAGGGCTTGAACTTCTTTAGGCCAAGTGGCTGACCACATCAGAGTTTGCCGGTCCGGCTATGGAAAGATGATTCACATTAAACATATCTACAATTATGAGCAGGTATATAAAAATTTATGCAAGTGTTGATTTTAGACGTTATTTTTTATTATAGAGAAATGCAACACTCACTCTAATTTGTTCTACTATTTTTCGAATCTGGGGCTCAAAGCCCATGTCCAGCATACGATCAGCTTCATCCAGTACAAGATAAGTGCATCGACGAAGATTGGTTGTTCCTCTTTCCAAGAAATCAATTAAACGACCAGGTGTAGCAATCACAATTTCTACTCCTCTTTCCAAATCCCGTGCCTAAAACGTAAACACAAAGATCCTATTTGAAATTCCATACCCTAATTCTACAATTTTTGATATCACAACATGATACGTCTTTTTAACATGACAATTTCCAGGGAAAAACCAAGAATTCAAAGACAGATGCTAACTAATGCAAACTATAACAATTATTTACAGAATGAATCAAAAGAAGATGGCATCTATAGAGAAATTCTCATATTTACCTGAGGACCTTTAGGTGCTCCGCCAAAAACACAAGTGTTCCTAATGAAAGATGATGCTCCAAAATCTCTCGCAACTTGTTGAATTTGCTGGGCCAGCTCTCTTGTAGGTGCCAATATTAAAGCAATTGGACCCTCTCCCCTACTCAATTGCTTCTGGTGATTAATGTGAACTGTTGCAGGTAAGATGTACTGTAAAAAACTTCAACATTACCTACCATTCTCAAAATTACTATTCAACAAGAACTGTGGAAATAACCTCAGAGTGTAAAGGAATATTAGCTGTAGAGTAGGAAACATTACCTAAGTCTTTGAGGGATTCAATGCTAAAATAAGTATCACTCATATTAGCACAAGTAAACTGTTACAGCTTCTAGGAAATTGCTATTATTGCATTTAATCGTTCAAATGATGATAATCTGAGAGACGGAAATGAATCAATTGATCTATAAATAACCTACATGCTTGAAAAATTAAATATATTTAACCTAATTAGATATAGCAACAATGAAAAAAATTTTTTTAAAGAAATTTAACTGGAGTCAGCATGCTCTCAAATGAGTTAGTTATCTACAGCTTATTCAGACATCAATACATTCTCAATAAATTAGGGTAGGGAACATTTTCCCATAAAGTAATATAAAAGTATTGTAACCTGCCAAGTAAGTGACTAACTCGGTCCAATGTTAGTTGGGACATGAAAATTTTCTTCAATTACTTCAAATAATTTTCCAATATCTAAATAGTTCATCATAAATCAGCATTTCATATGAGTAGGACACTGAATAAGGGCACTCCTTTAAGTCTTCTGAAAGACCCTCTGGGCATAAAATAACCGCAATCATAAGAATCCCTAATATGAGTAATTTTCCCCCAAAATACAAGCATGTGAATTGGCCATAAAATTAGGTCTAAGTTATAATCATCTACAATATGTTTGATTGAGACAACAAGTTGAAAGCTGTGCGACTACAATACAGAAGAAGCAGTACATTGATATCATTCCTGTAACTACCAGCAAGACCTGTAAGTATAATCTTAGAGGAAGGCTGTTAAAATCTTTCATATGAAATAAATTATAGCTTCAGGTAACTTGATGGAAAAAGCTTGAAAATGAAGACCATATAATTTCTTGGAATTTTTCATTGATGTTGTTTTGGATACAAAAGTGATTCTCAGGTCATCTCACATGAGCTTCAGGAATCTTCTGCTTCCTGGCACCCCAAGAACATCTTCAAAACTGGACACATGGGATGATGCATATTCCTCAGCTTCTTCCAAATAATCCAGGACCAGCTTCTTCACATTAAAAAGCTGAGCTGATTTAGTCCACTTCAAGTTGAGAACCCTCAGCATATTCCTATCTTCCAAACCAAAGTACTTCAAGGAAACTTCCCCTCCTTGCAAAGAATCATGTGGCTCCAAAAGACCAAACCAAACAATGCACTGGAAACTTCAAAAACATCATATCCAGGTCAAGTTCTAATCGAACAGCAATTCCATAAGTCTCAAACTCTTACTATAGAGCGATTCAGGTGAATTATAGGAAAGAACCAGTTGATAAATGCGTTGGCTCAAAATAATCCATTATGAGAATTATTCAGCTGGAAACACCATAGGACAAATTCAGAGAATTTTCACTCAATGATATCTTCCCTCACAATTCTTCCTTGAGTTACAAAAATCTAAGCACATCTCCTTGTAAATATATCGAGATAAAGATATTCGGCAATTGAATTATGATATGACTAGCATGGCATGAGATAAGTTTCTTTTTCTACAGCTGCCACTGGCTGACATTAGAATAAGGAACTTATGACGTCATTCTGTTGAAATCCACCAAAAGACATTACGTTATTTTCAGTTTCACTGGTTATAAAAGATCCTTCAATAAATACTAAGAAACATTTTTACGTTACATTAGACAAACAGTGAGTAATAATAGGTCCCCCTCAAAAATTTGCCATTATTTTGAAATCATGTTATTTTAAGTAACAAGATTAAAAAAACATTTTCAACAGATAACTAAAATTATGCAAAAATGATATTTTCTAGACTACATTTTTTTACTAACAGGCCTGATGAATTAAATAGGAAATGGCAATGACTGATGGTTCTAAAATTCAGCTAGTCAACACATGACAACAAAATAACCAATTAACTTATCCTCTGATCCTAAAAAATAAGTAAGAAAGAACACAAGAGTGATTAAAATATCTGGTAAGCAGGTTAGTCAAATACTAGCATCAGCATTTTAGTCAACACAGTTAAAATCAAGGTCTCAAACAAAACAATTATTTTTTTGAAAATCTGGAACTTATAATGAGGCACAAGCTGATCTTTAAAGTAAAGGTAGATAATTAAATGTAAACATCAATAACTACTATCCAGTATTTGTAATGAATGAAAAATCATACCAAAAATTTTAAGCAAGATAGGGTATATAGAAAGGTATTAGATTTAGGGAAAAAGAAACTTACAGCTAAAGTTTTTCCAGATCCTGTTTGAGCAATCCCAACCATGTCTCGACCACTTAGAGCAATGGGCCATCCTTGAGCCTGTATAGCCGTAGGCTCTTGGAATCCCTGCCTCCTGCAATATTTTTTAGAACATTTGCAATTATCACAACTTGAATTGAAGAGATTCAGCTTTATTGACTATGGCCCACAATAAGAAATTAAACCTACAGGATCCTCAGAAAAAATTGCCCGCAAAAAATTAATTCCAATTAAGTCACTCATAATTCAATATGGCTTCAATTACTATCTTGGTTGAGCTAGTGATGCCTACACTGTTTAGTCTGTAAATAACTTTATGATATAAACAAACATCTTAATTCTATCATTACCTATCTATCATTGCCAACTAAAATTCTCTGAGACAATTCATACTGTTTTTGTTATATCATGGGTAGCTATAGCTATTATTCATCAGACATTTATTATCACAAATTTAACTTCACATTATAGTCACACGGATTAATAAGACATTTAAAACTGTTCTCTTTAAAGAATACTGTAAATATGTAGAAAGTTTGTCTGTTCATTGAAATTTTAATTGATTTCACACTTCATTCAATGACTAAAACTAAAATAAATTATTCAACATTCCCAACAAACAGAAAAGAAGAAAACCTACAGATACTTACACTTAAGTTGTTCACCTTGCTATCCAGAGAATGAAATTATTTGCAAGATACTATGAAGTGATTTTTAGCATGTTATATAATCAGAAAATGATGCTACATTAAGAATGCCTAAGAAATCAATACTCAACTTGTATACCATATTTAAGATATCTAGACTTACTGCTCAACACATCCTTGGTTGGTGATGAGACTCAGTAAAAAGATTTGAAAGTATCACATAGATAAGATATATATTTTTTTAAAACATTTATTTTACTTCATAATATCAAGTAACATAATTCATAAGTAAAATAAAAAGTACTTCATTTATAGGATATGCCAAGATAATATGAGAAACAATTTGGATTTTTTTGCATTTAAGTTTGGTGCAAACACAAGAGCAAAATGAACAGGACAAAGCTGTGTTTCTACGATAGTTGAGATGGGATGAATAGTTGCAACACAAGTTAGTTTTCTATATGAATTGACAAGGGTTCAATTTGAACACTGAACTCTCAATTATCCAGGTTAATGCTAAGGTGAGGAAGCAATAATAATCAGAAATCACTGAATACCCTGAAGTTTCACTTTTCATTTCTTACTTTCTTTCATTTACATAAATAAACAATTCTTTATTATTCGCAGTCTGTTATTGTAAGATTCATGGACTCGTGAAGATTTTTCATAACTCAATTGTGAGTATTTTTAGCAGTGATAATTTCATTCTGACCACTCCATATGTTGCAGCAAACCTACTTGAACATTGCTCATTGTATTAGAATGTTTTTGCTGCTTGAATGTCAAATTACTTATTTCCTATGAGTTTGAAAATTTTAAAAAGAAAACATCAATGAAGAGTAAAGATAAGCTATGGATAATCAGAATTTCACTGAATATTGAACTTATCATCAGTCTTTTAATCTGTAACTTAGAGAGAAAATAAAACTAAGGATTCACAAGAGTATACATATATTGAGACTGAGTTAGAGGTATCAGCTATATAACATTAAATAAAATAAATATAGAATAAAAATGTTGATAATTCAAACCCTTATAAAAAAGAATAAATATAAAAATTCTGAAAAACTTTTTACCATTGAAATCATTTAATTACGTTTTCTTTGAGGAGGCTTTAAAAAAAATTGCATCTGCAAACACTTAGGGAACCCATGCATTTCAATTATTCATATTACATATAAATATACTCCTAAGCAAGTTACCTTATTTCATTCATCACATAATCTGGAAAGTTTCCTTCTTCAAACTTTTGATTAGGATGCGGTATATTATTTCCTTTGACAGTTATTTCTTTCATTGATCGATATCGATTAACTTCTTCAATGGACCTAAAACAATAGAAGTTATATAAGTTACCGTTATAGACAACCACTTAACAAGAGACATGAATTCATAAATTACACAACGTTAAACATGAAAAACACAATGAGAGAATAATGTGCCAAAATCATGCATGGTTATTTAAAAGTTAATGATAATTGTTCCATATAGTGCTAAGAATTAAAAATATGAAAGTAGGATGAAAGATGTCTAAATGTTATCTTGATTAATCAAAATCAATTACTGAAGATATTTCAGAAACTGCCACTACTATGACATTTTATTACTGTTATATGATACTTACATGATGCATAAAGATACTCTACAAAATAATGACTATGTAATAGATGTAAAATATTTTTTTTCAAAAATCCCCACAATGTATCATGTGTGTGGATCAAGAACTCTTGGAATGCTGTGACGCCTACAACAGTTAAGAATTGTTTAAGGAAAGCTGGTTTCTCAAGTGGTACAGAAGACAAAGAAATGGATCATGTACGGATGGATAGAGGGTCATCAGCAGATGAAGAAGCAGAAAAACTTGGAGAACTCATAAATTGTCTAATGTGAGTATGGAAGCTTGCGAATGCTCAAATATAGACGAAAAATTAAATACAGAAGATAGCAGTTTAGAAATAAAAGATATTCTTTCATATTCAACATCTTTCCAAGAAACAAAAGACACAAATGGAATTAAAGAGCCAGATGATACTGATAATTAAGAAATAACAGAACGAGAATACACTATCCTTTTGCATAATTTGTAATTCCATACATAGGTTTGAACTAAAATGTGTTTCTTTACATTTCAGTTGACATTAGCATTAAAACTTATAGTGACAGCCTAGATAATCTTAAAAAATTTAAAGATTTTTATGGCAGAATGCAGGACATCAAAGGATAGAATATCACATGCAATGCCATAATTCATCTAAAAAAACAAATTGTGATGTTGAAAGAGAAGAAATTAACTGAGATACCTTCATATTTTAGAAGGATCAATTTGATTCTCGAGAATAACATGTAAATCATAAACCTTTTCAAATTATAAATTACTTATAAATAACTTATTTTGTTTTGATATGGCTTCGACATGTAGATTACATCAGTTATACAAGTTTATCTGTTTACATTGCATTGTTTACATTTTGTATTACATTGATATTGTTAACTTATTTAGGGAATAAATTTCTTTCTGTAATTTGAGTGTTTAGGAAACACCCCTCTGCATATATGTATGTATGTGTGTGTATACGTATATGTATAGTTATCAAACTTCCAGAGACTAACCACACCCTATAAGTCAAGCCTATCTTCCTCTTCTACATCTGATCCTCAATTATTTTAAAAAATCACATGGTAAGGTGCCAAACAAGGACCAATGCTTGTTTTCCTCCAAATACCTTGAATACAGCATCTTTAAAGTTAGCTTTGATTCCCAAGTAAAACTCACAAGTAATATTTCAAGCCACTTTCAGAGTAACATGTAACAGCTTGCCTATCTGTATATCTTAATATACTAGATTATTTCTACTTGGGGGTAACAGTAGAGAGCCTCCAGACAGCTAGGTGGGCAATGCATTCAACCTCGGACAAAGCAGTCCCAGTTCGATTTCCGATGGAGGCTTGGATGCATAATGACATCAGCTGTTGAAGTACTTTTAACAATACTACAAATATTAGGGTAACAGTAAAATTCCAAAACTATGTCCTGAGCAGGAGTTTTTAGGTGGTGGCTTGGTGATTAGCATGCCTTAATAACAACACTGAGGTTCCAGGCCTGAATCCTGGTTAGGACGATTATTTTTATTTCTTGTTAAAAGGCAAATTGGAAGAGAGGTCATGAAGGACTTAAATCATCAAAGGCATGATTATTACTATCTTAAATTAATATCTTCATTTTACAACAGTTAAATTAAACTGGACACACATCTGCAATATTAATAAGGAAGGATAAATATTGCAAATAAGAGCAATCGCTTCTAACTGGAGAGTTGACAATAAAATCTCACTTAGGCAATCATTATGATAGAATAATGTTGATAAATTGTTTGAATTATGTTTATAAATTGAATGATGATGATGATTTGTTGCATGAGGATATTGAGGAAAATATGGTAATTATTCAAAAAGTATTTCTAACTTATAAAACTAGTTAGTTTACTCCTTGAAATCTAAGTGCCTAGCTTTGAGGAAACCCCAAATCCTCACCAGCTGGGGAGATATTTTGTATGATGTGATAAAACCTCTCTCATATCTTTCATGAACTATAGATGAAAATTAATCTTTTGAATTATCATCAAAACTACAGATGAAAGAGTATGCAAAATATTATGCTATTATGCTTTAGCAAAAAGTGAATAAATAATACGCAAAAGTGACTCTGAGTATAGTGAAGCTGTGAAAAATTCATGATTTTTTTCATGATCATGCAGAAGTTGATTCTTTCTTTCATGAATCAGTTGAATAATTTAAAGCTGATGGTTGAGACTATTTATTAAGGTTATAAGCCTTGAAAATTTCCTTACTTTCAGGTTGACTTATGAAAATGTCCAAATATTTTACTATTTTATCCTGCCCATAAAAGACTATAATCATTTTTACTGAGACGTTACATAATTATGGCATTAATTATTGAATATATCTAAGTGCCCATTATTTAAGTCAGCTTATTCCCAAGCAAACCCCTCATCCTTTGATGAATATGCCACGTGAATTACAATGGGAAAATGGGGAGAATCCTGATCCTGAAGTGATGATATCCCTGAGCTATATGTTGGTGGAAATGGTAGCTATACTCGTGTCATTTGGGATATGATATATATAATAAGTAAATTATGATGGTGGCCTTTGTTAGCTTCTAATGCCATCGTCTGTCAGTAGTGAAAAAAAAGGCTTAAGTAATGATGTTGATAATGTTATTAATTAAGGAGGCAATACCTGCACTCACGGTCAAATTAAAAAATAATTAAAATGCCACTAAATAGAATGTAAAGCAAAATATCTATAAACTGAGACATTTCATAAATGGATAAAAAAATAAATAGCAAAACAAATTATTTTCTTTATACAATCTCCCCGTTTCTTTGAGCTTAAGTTCTATCAAAATGCCTAACTTGTTTGAAGAACCCTAGAAATCATACCAGTCTCTTAAATAAATGCATTTATTTACAATGTTAAATCATAGAGAATTAATCAAGAAGGGAAAATCACCAGGAATCCTGTTTATCATTTTCATAAAAATTTTTTTCTAAGTAGCTCGATTTGGATATTAACATTTAAATGCATTCACTAAATTCAAGATGCTAAAATTCCATTCGTTTAGTTATGAATTTGAAATACAATTAAGTCTGAATCAGCATAAGAAGGAAATAATAATTCAAATAATTTAAGATTTACAACTTCCTAAAACTATTGGGCTATAAATTTTAGTTTTCATTGTGATCCCTACAAAATCTTTAATTCTAGGAGGAATAAATATTTCCTGAGAAAATCTCATGGATTCAAATTTAGTCTTATGATACTTTCCTCAACGAAAGATGGAAAGTTTACCAACTGTGAGTTGCCATATGTTGTATGAGCCATAAACTCTGACATCAATTCTTTTGTTTCATTGGTCAAATTTTCAAAATTAAGTAAGAAAGATTGCTTTTAGTCATATCAATATCCATTCTTGGGATCCTCAACAGTCGAAAAAATCCAAAAGTTCTACACCATTCCACAACAGCTATAAAAATATAACAACCTTCCTCTTCAAATGTTGAATCTCACCCTTGATATTCTAGGAATTCAACAGAAAAATAAAGCAGGAGGATTTAAAACTTAAGTCTTGCTTGTGGAGTTTTGACAGGTAAAAAAGAACTTGTTTCCCAACTTTAAAAAAATGATCATGCTTAGACCTATTGTAGTGACTGATCTTTGATGACTGATGACCAAAAACAAAAAAGTAATGCTTGAATCATTTCTTTTTCTTCTTCCGATTTCCACAACTTTGAGCTTTCTTATATCTTTGGAATGTTCATCCTTAAGGGTACATATCCATTACTATTATTTGATGAAGAGGCTGAGATGTAGTACATCAAAGAATTAAAATAAAAATTTTCTTGATCTTTTCTGATTGCTGGTACAAATTTCTGGAAGGCTCCATCACTTCTCTATTTTTGCATGAAAAAAGGTTATGAACTGCTCTACTACTACTGTGTTAAAATGGTTTTCAATACAGCTAATTTTATAAGTCTTTTATTCTTTTTAGAGTTTTTCTCTACATGTTCTTGCTACAAGAGCAACAGAATTATTTTACATCCATATGATGGGAGCCTCCCAATATTTAATAATATCATTATGTCCTCAAGTGACAATCTGGTATCAAAGTATACTCCTTCCCTGCAAAATTATCCACTGCATTTCATTTATAACCATGCTATAGGCTTCCTGACTTTAAATACTCAACTTACAAACAATCAACTTTAAGAATGCTGTGAATGAAAAGCGTTGGATCAATGGTTGTATGGTAAACGAAAGACGTCCGCTAGCAAGATGATAAAACGTCGTGGATTATGTTTAGGACTGTGGCCTCAAGTAATCAGGTAGCTGTTAAATGTCATGTATATCCTTGTTCAAAAACAATATATCTCGTAGTTCTTAAATGCTAGTGCGGTTATGTTTCAAAGAGAAGTGTCTCGGATTGAGGACGTAAAATACTCAACAGCCATCAATACCTGAGAAAAACGTGGTTCTGAACCACTTAAATCTTCGATTAAATTCCTTATTACCGTAAACAATCTCTCTAGCTTCACTTCTACCATACAATTAAATACCGATCACGTCCAGCAAAGCTCAGGATGCGTTACTGTCGGTATCAGAGGGATTGGAATATATACGAGTAAATAAGTGAAAGACACCTTTTGCCTTTTAAAAGTCTTTGCATGATTTATCTAACTTGACGTATGATTAATCCAGGAAACCTCGACAGTGGTCGAATGAGCTACCTAGCCACCCGTGACATATGAAATGTTGTTCAAAATTTGCCGAGCTGGGAAAAACCGAATCAAAAATAATTCAATTCCTACATTATCCTTTTGCTTCAAGGGGCTGTAATGATGGTAGTACCGCGAATACCAAATACGTAAGGTAAAAAAAATGGCAATCAATATGGTATCCTAACTGCGTGAAGTATATCTATAATGGATCGGCCGGCTGAAAAAAATCTTTAATCCTAGATCGGCATAATTCATGTACATTATTTATCACCGTCAACGTTTAACGTATCAAAAGAAAACGGTTCGTCTGAAAGGATGAGGCATCGATGTAATTCACGGCCATATCCTTGCGGAAAAAATAGTGAATGCATCCGTCGATAACGATTAGACCATCACTATGAATCAGAGGGCGCAGTTTTCCACTAAAACGCTAATAAAGCGATTTAAATATCGAGAAGAATGAGTCGTACACTGGGAAACGTAACGGAAAAACCTCTTCTACAATGACATTAATTCAGCAAATAAAATGGCAGAAAAGAGGCTAATTGAGAAAAGAAAAATAAATTATAGGATTTAAATAATTTACCTGTTAATAACATTGGAGTGCGGCCTATAAAAATCTTTAAGGAATGGTGGTAAAGAAGCGAGATCCCATTGTGGTTTCCTCAATCGTTCCCCAGGCTGTTTTCCTTTGAGGGTGGACTTGTTACTTCCATTATCACTTCCTCCGTTGTTTATGTTGACCCCTCCATTAACGAAAGCAGTGCCAACCCCATTCAACCTTTTATCATTCCAATATCTTCCTTTGTTGTTCGTACCTTGATCTTGGTCTTGAAACCTTAGGTAAATAAACAAAACTCGCTATCATCAAAACGTCTTCATGCAGTCGATGATGCAAGAGGGTATATTCACGTCGCTTTCAAAATAATTTCCGCTGAACAAAATAAGCTACCACTAGTATACGGCAAATCAAATTATATAAACATCTAAAATGAATATACTTAACATTACTTCGCTGAATATCCAGTAGACAAACAAAATGGCGGAAATTTTTACGAAATATTTTACACAATTAGCCACAACTCCCTTTTATAAACACTCTCCAGAATAGTAACTCATGTTATGATATATAATCTACACCAACTTACATATTTTCTACTAACAGCTGTATTGCCAGAAATTCTGTCTCAGGGCTGGCTGACCACTCGGCAGAATGACCTATGAAATAATTCAACGAAAACGTTCATTTTAACGGTTACAGCGTAATTTTAATAATTTCTCAAGAATAAGAGAACAGGGCGAAGGAACCGAATATTTCAGAGAGATACTGACCGGCAATATTTCTAATATATTTTGCAATCTTTCTACCGCATAGTACGCTCAAGACCAACGTAGAACACCTGAGTTTTTGACGGAAAGACCCTATTGCTCGAGACCTCAGCCAATGAGGTAGGACCTCGATAAATCGACAGATGTCACTGATTACGAGCGCGCATGATTCAAACAGTCATAGGTGAAGTTATAAGTCAGTAAAACAATCAAATTACTCTCATTTTTTATTAAAACGAAAAATACATAAAAATTACAATTTTTATAAAAAAATTATAATAAATTCGTTATGAATTCTTATGAGATTTATGTGTTCATAAATATTTGTATCAGCTCCACAATTGTCTAAAATTTGTACATTTACGCTATTATAAACTGAAAATTTATACACAAACAAAATTACTAACAAGACAGAGATGAAAAGTAACATTCTACACATTCAAACAATACTCGATTTAAGAGTTTCTTGATTCACATTTTCCACAATAAATTTTGTTTCAAAATTTAACTCATGGAGAATACTCTTGATGCAGTTCAGAAAACATTTATGCTTAAGTGGAAAACAAAATGCCAGTTTTCATTCTTCACTGCTTTCTTCTGCTGAGTAAACACGTTCCATACAATCCATTCAGCAGATTTGACCCCTCACGCTGCAATGGAACCAAATACTTAAGATTAAAATTACAGCACTCTTCCTATCACACAATATAATGACAGTTCTGATTATAAAGTAATATAATCATGTCAAAGGAAATAAAAGACACAAAACACTTCATATACGAAAGCTAAAATCTAGATGAAATCCTCAATATCAAACATGAACAATTATAAAAAGTATAATTTTATTACAGCAAGTATCAGCATACAATTTTTCAACTGTCCTGATACACAAGTCACCATCAGTCTTGGATCATTATAAGCCAATAGTCAAAATAAACTATCACTTTGCTCTTCACTGAATATAGTTTACAAATGGAATCATATACAATTCACAGTTTGTTTCCTAGATATTCTCTTTCTCTCACATATTTAGAGTTTATACATTACTAACTACTAAAATTTCTCTAGTTAAACTTCCAATACTGCTTGAGAGATGCTCCTCTTATTCACACTTCAAATCTTCAAACTCCAGTAGCTATTTCCAATCACATAATCTCCTAAAAATGACAGAAAATGATACCAAGATGTTTTAAATAATTACTTCACAACTGAAGAAATGAAACTTCCAAAGAGAAGTGATGAACTATAAAGTTTGCTATTAATCCACAGATTTATGTTAAGATAAAATTCAAATGCCCTAAAGACTTAAATCACATGTAAACTAAAGAGGAGCGAGAAAAATGATAAGCAGATTAAATAAAATGGATGAACATTTGGGAGAGATCAGAAATGCAAGACAAATCAATTTTTCCTACACATGTGCCAATAAGTAATCATAATAACATCATGGAACATTTATGTAAGAAAAAGTACTCTTAATCCACTGATAATACAGAACTTATCATATGACTATCTCAACATTCAACACAAATAATAAAGATAAATTTTCTACATTTTCCAAATAATATTAAAAAAAAAACTTTCAGACTCTATGGCAAATATAATTCAGCATAATTTGATTACAGGAGAGAGGAAGACATAACTACATTCCAAGGAATATTTCAATTTAAGTTATGCATGCTTCACCTATTCTTGTATACTTTCAGGTTTAAGGGAGAAATTGGAAATGTCAAATTTTTATAGCCACAAATGAGCACAGGAGGTAAATAAATAACGAGCAGTAGCTGAAGTAACAGAGGAATAGGATAATCGCTTAATTCCCAAATCGCCTTTCATTAACGCACTTTCTCTGAATTTATTAAAAATTGGAGCCTCGTATCGTAACTCTTTTTTTTTCTATTGATTCCCATACTGCCTCACAGAAAATTTTTATAATAATTCAATTTAATTCAGTCCAACAAATGGCAAAATCTTGTAAGACACTCTTTCAGGCCTATGTCTGCATGCTATATCAGAGAAATCCCTTCACTCTCAGCATATCTGTGATGAGGAGTGAAATGTACATTATAAGTATATCATCATTGCACCTATCAAGAAAGCTATTTGAAACAAATTTGAAAAATTTTAACAACAGTTAAGTTATTCATGGCCCCAAAATATAAAAACAAACTTTTATATTTTATCCATTAATAATTAAGGTAATTCTGATTATATCACTCCTTCTTGAAGAATATAACAATAAAGGAAATACGAACACTGACCTACAGTAACCGTTTTTGGTAAAATCAAATTTGACAAATAAATTTTTATTGCTAAATTGTATGCACCACTATGTTGAAAATTGCATAATAACATCATCCCTATTTAGAAAGAACATTATTCTTTGGCAAATAACAGAGTTAATTCTCCATAATACTGATTTAACAGATCGGAGTCAACATTTCAATCCCAAAAGGAGTCCAGAAGAAATACTACAAAATCACTCAATGATTTTGAACTTTTATGGTCAGATTTATAAGGATTAAAACATACACTGATGACAATCAAAAACTAGGGTGAGGAAACCAAAATTTAGATTTTAATACAAGCTAAATAATGCTACCAAATAAAACAGCTCACACCAGAAAAAAATGTCCAAAAAATTAAATGTGATTAAAAGAGAACAGACAATTGATAAAATTCAAACTTATTAAATCTACACACATCTATTACAACTAATAATTAATTTGTGCTTGAAAGTTGACTACAGAAAATTTTCAAATATCAGCTGAGGGAATAGAAGAGGGCATAATTATAATCTCTCTCTACCAATGAACTTAAATTCAGATGATGATCTAAAATATTATATTTCTTTTAAACTATCGATATTGTTTGCCTTAAATTCCAGTTAATTACTCCCCTCTACTTGTTCATTAAGATATATATAGGCTTTCTTTAACCATTTCTAACCATAAACACATCAATTAGGTTGTAGATAAAATAATTCAACGATATTAAATAGATTAAGTAATCAATCCTTGGAAATTATTCTTATGCTCTAGAGATTGAATGAAACTGTGATTGATAATTCTTGGGAAATTGTGATTGGGATAGATATCAATAATCATCCTTAACTAAAGAATTTGGCAATAATCTATTAACAGAAAATATCTTAATTTAGCAACAAACTAAGAAAAACACTTAAGCAACATTGTAGACATCTGTTTAATGGCAGTGAAAAGTTATTAAGAACTGGGAAAAAGATCAGCTGAAAACAGAGAAATGTTTCAAAGCTGAAATACATGAAGCTCAGATCTAAGTAAATATTTTCAAGGCCCAGAATTACGGGGGGGTTACCCCAAAGTAACCAAACTGATTTTGTGGTGGAATTTCTGTAGTAGCAAGTTCTGCCTCTAGGAGATGAAGAGCTACTATTCCCGAGTAATTAAGCCAAGTGCTGTTACTAAAGATGGATCCATTCAGGTTATGTGAATTTTTTTAGCAAAGTTACTTTTTGTAATTGTTGTTTTTTCCAATGGCTTATTTTTGTGAACAGCACGCAACCACCAGGTTTTGCTTCTTGCTCAGAAAAACTGGCACAGAAACTCTTGAAATGTTGAAAACCAGCTACAAGGATGATGTTACTGGGAAAACACGAGTGTTTGAATGATTTCCGGTTTCAAAAGAGGTGCAATTTCAACTGATAAAAACCTAGCTTCAGTCATCCTTCCTTGGCCTGAACTGATGAAAATGTTGAAAAAATTTGCTTTATAATCCATAGTGCAAGTAGAGAGCATTTTGAAGGGGAATAAAGTTCTTCGCTTAAAATAGACATATAAATTTCTTTAACAATGTTCAGTTTCTTTTGGGTACCCCCTTGTATTTGAAAAATTTTAAAGCTAATGATTTTTCTAATGGAAAGGAAAAGAAAGTAATTTAAATTTCAAGATTAACATAGACTTAGAATTCACTTATGCTCTTTCTCTTTCCTTCATCTTAATGTTTTTAGGATTATATAATCAAAGGATAATTTGTTCATATCACCTTTAGTTTGCCTAGGATGAATTAGTAAACACCAAGAAAAAGTAAAGCACTAATTCAGACTTGACTTTGTGGTTTACTACTCCACTCAAAAATTGGGACAGTTTACCATTATTTAAGCTAGGCAGTGTCATTCAAAAATCAAGAAGTTCACTTTGACACAAAAGAAATCCTGGCAATTCATGACTGATTTATCCTCTAAAAATTGAAGTCCATTAGTTCATGAAACCACATAGATGTCACAAAATATAAAAGTTTTCATAAAACCACGATATTCAAAAAGGTATGCAAAAATTTTAAAATCTTAAAATTATTAACACTGCCTATAAAAACAGTGGTTGAAGGAATCACTCTTATCTGACATTTAAAAATACTGGAAATGAGGGGAAAACAATTTCTTATTTTTAATACTCCATCTATAATAAAACCTAGTACGAGTAAGTAAACAGAACAATTCCAAAATACAGTTTGGAGAGATGAAAATAAATCCATTTATCAAAATGAACTACACACCAAAAGTTAAATAATGTATTCATTTTAATTAATATAAAATTGCCATATTTTTAAATTTTACTTTTAGTAATCTATCTTACTACAAAATAGCTTAGCAATCAGGATAAAGAAACGGTACGAGTATATCCTTTCTTAACACAAAGAATTAGCACAAAGGGATGAACTCAAAGTAATTACAGAAGCAAAAAGCACTCACAGAAAAAGAAACAGACATTGAAGATATAGATATAAAAGAGAATGGTCTCAAGTGTAATTTAAAAAGAACAACATGATAAGCAAATGACAAGACAAAGGATTACTCATGAAATTGTGGGGGGAACTGCAATAATAATTAAATCAGAGGTCATATGCACTTCCCCTTACACAACTTACAAATAATTCGCTCTTCCCTTCCTCAGGAATTCAGGAGGGGGAGCAACCAACCAGGGATGTCGAAGGAGAAGCATGTTGAATTCTCAGGAGAGGGATTTGGAGGATGTTTTTCACATTTAATATGTGTGCTTTACATCAGGTTGCCAATTTAGATTCAACTTACTACTAGCTCAAACTGAAAATCATTATTAAAAGAGGAAAAAAGGAAAAAGATATTGTTCTTCTTGAAATGATAAAATATTGTCTAGATGAGAAAAAGGAAAAATAATTTTGTTTTAGCTAAACAATTTGGAAATAACTTAAGATATCGAGCAAAAATTAGGAATGATGCATAACCATAAAGCAGGGGCGGACTTAGAAACCCCAGGAAATTGGACGTGAAACATCATTATAAGTTAGTAAGACAATAATATGTCTATAAGTTAATCAAGCACACAAGATTATTTTCATGGATCAAATTTAATTAAATTTGCAACATCAGACATAATCTACTGAGGTCGAACCTGGCACAATAAATAGATTCACAAAGGTCTTAATATTTGTACAAACACAAACACAAATAGGACATTAGTAAATGTTTTTAGAACTCTATAGTTTAGAAAAATCAATAGACCCATAAATACTGTTTCACAACACTACGGTGGGCTATATGCCTAAATGTGCCCATTTAAAATCAAATAAATACTCTAAATCCTGAAACTGTAATGTCACAATGAGAAATTTTACTACGAAAAAGAATTTTGACAATGACTTCATAAATTTACATCCTACCCTCTAAAAAAAAAAAATTCAAATTAAAACAAAAATTACCAGCCTTTGAATCAATTCCCTATTACCTATCCTCAAATTTTGAGATTTAAACATAATTAGAAATATTTTGAGCCAACATGTTCAAGGTACAGTGGCATAGATGATGACCTAGCTTTTCTGACCCTAAATCCGCCTCTGCTACAAAGTGAAGGCTATGGATCTTGATCTACTGAATATCGTATTTACCTCAAGTAACAATAGGAACTTCAAAATTGATTGAGCGATTGAAGGAATGTGGCAGAAGGCTTCCGTTTTTCAGGAGAAACCAACAAACTGGTGTAAAACCCACAAAGGAAAAATGGAAAAACATTGTCGCTTGGCTCGACTGAAGAAAGGGGGGGCTATACCTGTTTAGGGTGGGTGGGGCGCTTGCACCTCACGCCACATAGGCATATCCATCCCGGGGCTGCCTTGGCGGCCCATATGATCCCGCCGCCTCTTGGGGCGGCAGATTCCCCCCGCCCGCAACAAGCCCTGCCGGCCCATTGTGGTAAGGTCCACTGTGGTTAGGAGGTTGCTGGTTGGGTGCAGGTGAAGGAGCTTGGTGATGGTGATGAGTGGATGGAGGAGGTTGATTGTACTGTTGTTGGGAAGGTGCCGGAGGAGGACGGTGGTAACTTCCATATTGGTCATCGGAGCTGTAGTAACTTGAGCCGTTTTGTACAGTGTGGTGTGAGGAATGATGCGTGGTAAGTTGATGTAAACTGGAGTGACTGGAATGATGGTGACTGGAGTGCTCCTGTTTTGAGGAAGGAGGAGGGGGAGGAGGTTGGTCCAAGGGTATACCGTGGATCAGAGAGGTATGAGCCTGCACCCGAGGTGGTGGAGAAGAGTGCTTAGGAGTGGACCCGTGATTGGATATGTATTCTGCGGCCTGGACTTGCGGCGGGGGGGCTATGTTGAGCGAGAGCAGGGGCACAGGACCGCCCCCCGAGGGGGGGAGCGGCCGGGAAGCATGGTTCGCCATCGTCCTTGCAGCAGATGAATGGGAGGAGGAGCTTAGGAGGCTCCCCCCTCCTCCACTTGAAGATGATGATACTCCCCCTCTGGATGACCCATGGAGGTCGAGGGGCAGCAGGCGCCGCATCGATGACTGGGGTGAGGAGGAGGACTTGCCTGATCGGTCATTCTCTCGACCTCCACCTCGGTCTCGGTCCCTGCGACCACGGCTGCGACTCCTGCTTCGGCTTCGGGCCATCCGACCACCCATCCGGCCACCCCCACCACCAGAAGATTTCCACCGGTTACGACCTAAAAAAGTAACTGAAGGTTTAGGGAAGAAAATAGTTTCATTTCCAAAAAATTTCTCTTTTGCTTTTCTGCATCTCTAGGTCGGTTCTCCATAGATTTTCAATGTTTCTTTAGCTTCAGTTCCAGAGATGGCAGATAAGAAATTAACTTAAACATAAATATTATTAGAATGATATAGAAACTAGATCTGATCTTAGAGACAACAAAATGGTTTATGCTAATCATTCACCATGAAAGGGTCGTTCTGTTTCCTAAAATCTCTGATATATTAAATGGAAGAACTGAAAATACTGATACAAATCAACTGTAGAATTATTCTCAATATTTTAAATAAGAATCACTCTCATTTTTATTGTGATTTATGATAACATTCAGCACTAATGAAATCATATCTTAATGCTGCGCACCCAAGTTGCTCAGTGTCAATTAATTATGATAATTATAAATTTTCCCCTATCTATCTCTATTTACAACAGTGCACACGAGAGACTAGCACTCCAATAAGAAACATAATTTCTTCATGATGATGAATGAAGCAATGGTAAGTAACTAAGATCATTAAATAAATGAGAAATTTAAAAATCTATTACAAAAATAAAATAATTTCCATGCCAAATGCAGTTTGAAAGAACTATTATGTTATAAAGCGACCTCATTCCCAATGGGCACTGATAAGTTCTGTGGTTCATTGAATTTCTTTATATTAAAAAATACTCCTTCATTGTTAACAATGGTAAAGATGGCAGGAATGTTGGAAAAATGTATCTTTCCAAAACAATATGTAAAAGTTGAAAAAAGAAATTATGAATAAATTGCATTTTCATACCCAACACTCATTGATCCACCCCATTAAAATATTTAGATCATGTTAACCTAATAAAATACACTGAATAATAAATACTATGAGATTCCAGAAATTTTCACCTCATATGATCAAATAGATAATTTTCTAACATGAACCTTAATTCTTACATGACTGGTTCAGAATATTAACAGGCATCATCAAAGAATGGACAATTTTTAGAATGTATTTGGACATTATCCTAAGCAAGTAATTCTAAAATCAGATTTGCCCTTCTTGTGAAAAGTTATATATATTTTTAACAGTTGTGTATTCAGAGTGTCCAAGGGTCTTAGAACTGACTGGAATTGATATGTAGCTTACCAGTGATAACAAATGAAAATTCACTGTAAACCTGGAATGTTTATAGGAATAAGTCATAAATACTTTCACATTTAACATACAAAGTTTGGAGAAATCAAAGTTAAGTCATACGCTGTTCAATACTATATTCTGTAATGGATAAAAAAAGGTGTCTTGATAAAAAATGGTTCTTCTGGTTTGAAATTTCCAAGAATGTAGCCTTCTTTAGAATCATGGTGGAATTCTCACATACTTTTGAAAATTAAAAACAATTATTAGACATCGGAAAAATTTATTGTAGGCCAAATTTCTCATGGTAATAGCACGATTGAAGTCTAACAGGGAAATCATACCTGATGTTCATAGCAGGCATGTTTTGAACTATCTTGTCTATGAAACATGTAAAAACCTTAAGCTCTTACTAGGGAATCCCTATGAATTTAAAATAATGTCCTTTCAAATTATCTGCCAACTAGAGAAAGAGATTTTGCTCTTCATAATGGAGCTAATGCTTCTAGAGAGCATAATGTAAAAAATAAGTTACTGAAGATTATACTTAGGAATAAATATCATATGTTATACTTTACCTCTGCCCCCACATGATCTAGACATGTCAGACATCTCCAGTAGCTTTGGATTGATGACTTGATTTGCTTCACGAAGGACGGATACAAGATCCCCTGCTTGTTTCATGTTGTTAGGAGTAAAAAATGTGTAAGCTGTTCCTGTCCTCTGTGATCTTCCTGTTCGCCCTATTCTATGAACATAATCTTCGGAGCATGATGGGTAGTCAAAGTTGATTACAAACTTCACATCCTCAACATCTATAATAATAAAGGTTGAAAAAAAAATAGTCTTAGCTGATTGCATCCCATAAAATAAATTATTTTGAGGTCCCTGATTTGTAGAGAAGCTAATAATATTTCAATTCTTTAAAATTATTGTTTGGTGGGAGTTTTTATAAAGAGCTTGAGACTCAAAAGCACCAACTATAATAAGATACAGTAGCTACGGCATCGATACAAACTCAGTGGAAATACAAATAGTTTTAAAAGTTGGTATTTGTAGTACTAATATGCATACTATTTCAATCACCCACCAAGCAAATATTATTCATCAACTCAAAAAGTTGTCTTATTATGAGTACTATAAAAAAAGCATACATACAAGTATAATGATAAAGCAAGCAAAAATATTGGTCTGAGAATAAAAAAAATCATTTTAAAGACTGATTTTATATATTAAAAACATTAATGATTGAAAAAAATTCTCAATAATATCATCAAATTATACTTATCTGAAATTAAGGGGAGAAATTAAAAAAGTGGGCCATGGGAACAAGTGAACAAAAGAGTAAAAACTAAATTCTCTAAACTGAAGAATTTCAAATAAACATTTTTTACCATCAAACTACAGATTTTATATCTTAAGGGAGATTATTTTCATAACATCACCAAATTTGAGATTGAGTTCAATCATTAAATTACCTTGGTTAATCGACCTGAAAACACTGAGAATAATGTGAACCCAATTACTGAAGCATTAAATTATTTACTAATGACTCAAAATACCTACAGTGCAAAAGTTAAAAGCCACACCCTTCAAAATTAATCTCATTAAAGTGAATGCAATTTTCAAAACACCCACCCTTCTCACCCTCAGGAAAATTACACACAGGTCTTCCCAATGATAAAACTCGACCTATGTCCATTCATTGGTCACACCAGGGGCCTCAGTTAAAATCAAAAACCTCAACCGGACATCCGCCAGGGCACGCAGTCCAATTACCTGCGGCGGGAGCCACCGACCACCAGGGCCGCGTGCCGCCAGACGCGAACGGCCCGACCCTATTACGTGGCACAGGCGGGCCCCTCGGGAGGAATACATGGGGCCTCACCACCGCCACTGCGAGGGAGGGGGCGCCCGGCAGGCAAGAGCATGCCAGCCCCCGGCGGAGTCCATCCCTTTCCACATGAAGCGGCTGTGCGCGGATTTCCACGCTGAGTACGCAGGGGAGGGGGTTAATTGGGGAGGGAGGGCTGTGGTGCAGTCTTCTCTCAAATACCAATTCACACAGCATGGAACATTTCCATTATTACTTCTAATCATACCACATGAAATCAACAGTAATGACAGAAGTGAGTTCTCTTTTTCTTAGATATTAACACTTGATATTTCCAAGCAATGATACATCATCTTCAATACATTAAGCTTGAAATATTTTAATTCATCATTCACTCTTCCATGCATGCAAAAAATCATAGGGAAAGGAAAGGAGATTCAAATAAAAAATTAATAGTTTAGTCTTCTTTGGTTTGTTACACTTTAGTACAATTTTTGGCCAAACTTCTTCACATACAGAATTGTTAACTTTCCTTTCATTCCAATAAATTTTACTTTCTTCAGAGTGATAAGTGAGCTCTACAGATGTCACAGTATTTGCATTGATCAATACTATACCTCAATTTCACTTAGTTCAATAATAGATATTCCCTGGAAAATTGAATAGTTACAAAAGTAATACAATAAAAGAAATTACTTAGAATAAAGCTCTTGATCTACTGTAAATATTGAGCAGGAGTGGTTGATTAATAGAATAAAAATTAAGGGATATACAATGGTAAATTTTTGATGTGGAAAAACGTTTATAAAATTAAACTACTTACAATATAATCATTAGTTGATTGTTGTTGTTGCTGTTTCCTGTGCTTAAGTAAAATCTTATAGTAATTTGCACAAACTAGGAATGATTTTTTACAGTTGATGATGTAAAAAAATAATGAAATAATGTCTTAATTTAATAGTAATGATAAATAATCTTCATCAGAAACTCCAATCCTCTATCAAAAAAATTTAAATATTATTAATTGATATATTGATGTTATTACATACAAAGTTGTAAATAAATGTCATAAATTAAAATATATCGATGTAGAACAGGACTCCCTGTCAGTAGAAAAGATGAAAATTTTAAACTGGCAAACTATGGTTTGCTAAATTGGTTTTAATGCTAACCCAGTTGCAAATCAACAAGATACAAAAGGCTCTCACAGGAATACATAAATCTTTTCTTTCTAGTTAAATATCATCAACACAAAATATAATATGGTGATCTGTAGAGTGCATAATTATTTTTGATCATGAAATTTCAGCAACACTATAATCATGCAAAACAATAATTGTCAGCCAAACTTCATATACACGTGACTTTTTCAGTGACCAGTGCACAGAAATCCTAAGAGTGAACCTCTAAAGTGTTGTTTTAGTTGAAAACAATTAAATAATTTACCCTTAAATACTAAAGCATTCCATATTGGCAAAACAAGACAAATGAAATCCTATTTCACAACATTCAAAGCAATCTGTTCCGATTAGCATCTGTCAGCACCAGAATGTACCATGCTGTGGTATCACTTTCAACAGACCATGGAGAAAAGAGCAACATGAACACCACTTGCAAGTTACAGTAGTTTACATTTTTGGGCTCTTTTTGAGAGAGTCAAACAAGAGACATTGCAGACTGCACCATCAGATGTTTAGGGAGGGGAGATGCAGGTGGAAGGAGTAGACTCCTGTTGTGGAGCATTACATCAATGGCTGGCCAGCCTGTTGGTGAAGGGGGACGCTGTTTTCCCCATCCATGACGGGAGTTGCAGTAGGGGATGGGGGTAATGCGGCCCCCCAACATGCGGCAAGCGAGCCGACGCGTGGGTCTCGCCCAGTTGCCAAGACGAGTCGGGGCGGAGGGTGAGTGCCGGGCGAGGGCTTGTGAGGTTGTGAAGGGATATCCTCAGGCGTAAGGGAGGAGGGAAGAGCCCGCAAGCCTTTCCAGGCCTCCCCATAGCAACCTGCCCGGCGCCTGACCCACCGCCTTGCTATTAGGCAAGGCTCAAGAGGCACGGCCAGGAGATGCAACTAAGCACATTGTTTGCTATTGCTTTCCTTTTCCCTCTTTTAAATGTGCGCATCTCCCTTGCACCTCTGCAAAGGAGAGAAAAAAGAACCAGGCGGATTAATTTGGAGGTTTCCATTAGAGGAAAGTAGACCTCTGTCTCCCGAAGCTAGAGTACTGCTCGGGTATTTCCTCTCATTTCCATCCATAAAAGGTCTTCTAGTTGATTGCCTTATTTCCTTAAAAATCTCAACCATGACTAACCCCATTATTTTCAAGAAAATGCCAAGAATTGAAATGACAACCAGAACACTAGATATTAATGACTTCTAATAATTTCTGAGGGATGCATTCATAATATATTCAACAGTATGCTAAACGACTATTTAAAATTTTTAATTTTATCAAGAAAAATTAATAAAGTTCATTTTTCAAAAAGTAAACATTAACACTGCAATCTACTAGAATAAGATATTTCATGAAAACGGTAGAGAAAATTTAAAACCTGAAACACTATATTTACCCAAAAGCTCCTGCAGAACATTTAAGTTTCAATTGTGATACCATAGTAAACAATGAAACATATTATACATGCCATATTATTCATTATTTAATAATCATTCAAATGAAAAAATCACAGAATAAGCCTAGGTTTCAGAATAAAATTTAGTGCATTACTCAGGTATTCTTAAGGTTTAGGTATTCCTTCATACTGGAATCACAAAAGAGAAAATTACTTTGTTAAATATCCACAGAATCTACTCACAAATTTCATAATACTAATTTTAATTTTACCACAATTCTGGCTAGCTTTTTTATGATATTCCAGGTTTTTACATAAGTTTTTCAAGTCTTTTGATACTAATACAGTATTTAATATATTTTGAATATTATTAGACATTCTCATCTCATTTGGCTAATAATTAGATAATGATACGAGGGTAACAATACTTTCTTAAAAGATTTAGTATAGAAGAATTTCTAGATTAAATCTTATTCCTAAAGAAGTAAATGAAATTAAATCATGTTGTCTTGATAAAGTAAAAAGAAAATTTTGAAAAAAAGCAGAAATTCTAAAGCTAAGTATCATGATTCCTAAATGAAATTCTCAAGAGGAAAATTTACAGGGTTACTACCGATTATGACCAGAAATCATAGGATAGGTGAAACAGATGTTAGGGGATCATATGACAATCAAAGAGACAAGTTGTTACTCAAATAGTCATATCAAATACTGAAAAATGAACAAAATCAATATGAATAAGATTTTCAAAAGAGGAGAAGTTGTTACAAATGAGAGTATAACTTGTCATTGAATGCCAACTTGAGTGATTGTCTTTAGATTATTGCTACAACTGTTATTACTCAGCAGAAAGTATGACCAATAGATAGTTTATCAAATTTACTAAGAGATTTTTACCTCTAAAGCATTTACTTTAGGGTGCTCATTTCAAGTCCTTAAAATTTCCTATGCAGTTTTCCATAAGAAAAAGAATGCTGATAAATGTTTTAATTACTATAAACCTTAAATAATGAAGTACTTCTGTGGTTTTAACGAATACCTTAACTTTCAGATAACCATCAATAGCAACAAAATTAATAATTCTATCACTCAAAAATTCAGATAAACATGATTCAGCCTCTCATAACTTCAAGAGATGTAAGTATAAATGAAATCTTAGGAAAAATATAAATCAATGCAATGGTAACATAACTTATTTGTTAATTTACAAGTAAACAGCTTCCTTCCCAAACATTAATAAGTTTAACTCTAGCGAACCATATGAGAAAGCTAACTAACATAGAGAGCTACTAAAGAATTTTCCAACCCTAGCAAATACAACTTTCATGTGTTGCTGGATTATTTCCTAATTTAACTTATTAGTAAATACAATTAATAACCAATATTAGAAGAAATAAATGGTTAATTGCAGGATTTTTGAGTAAATATAGCAACAAATAATCCCATTGAAAATATAAAGCATACTGAAATATCAATTAAGTTAAATTAGCAAAGCTATTAAATTTTACCCAAGTTTTAATACAAAGTAAATTTATATTTTATAAGCTACATAATGAAGCATTTGCATCTAAATTTAGCTGAGAGTAAAGGTAATGTTTAACCTTGCATAATTTCAGTAATAACAACATTAATAAAATAACATCAAATTACTGACAAAATTCAAATCAAAAGCTGAAGTTTTAACTATATATATGTATGAATACAATAGGTGATTAGGTGAATTCACTTCTTACAATGAAAAATTAATAATTTCTTGACTTACCAAGGCCTCTGGCAGCAACATCAGTAGCAACAAGAATGGGAGACTTCCCAGATCGAAATTCTGCAGAAAAAATTATCTTACATTAACTATTTAATATCGTGAAAACTCTATCTAATGAAGTACCTAGCTGACTATGATTAAAGAAATTTCCTTCTTTAACCTTGTTTGTATCAACAGCAATGAGACAAATTTCTAGAGTCATTCTGACAAATAAATCTGAATATTCATAGGTAAGAAAATATTAAATAATCCCTTAATTAATTAAAATTCCCTTTTTCAGAAGATGATTACCGAGACCTAATAAGGAAAAACTTCTGAACCATAAGGAAAAGGGTATTCTAATGAAATTTATTTCACTTTTAAATCAAAAAGATCATTCACCAATATTTATGTAGCTTCAGGAGCATGTGTGGCACAGGTTTTTATTACACACTAGATCAGTAATCCCCAAAAATAGGGACTACCTCTAACTTTACTTCACTACATTGATCTAGGTGGGTAAAACAAAGGATAGAAGGGATCACCAGTCATAGAATCAAGCTGAGCAGTAGCCATACTACTTGCTTCCCAAAATATCACAAATTTAGTCCAAAACAAATGTAAGACTTCAGTAAATAACTTATGTCAAGATGGAAAAGGTTTCCAGGATCAAGCCTATTATATTTGGGTTTGAAAAAAGAGAAAGTAAATGGATAGGACAGAAAAATAAAATAAAAGCTTTTATACCCAGAATATCAACTATAACTTGGGTGATAAATTTTACTGAGAAAGAGTATCCGGTCACAATAAAGCAAATTAAACTGATTGTAACTTAGCTGAATAATTTTCATGACTTATTCAGGAGTCATTTAGAATACATTTAACAGATGGAAAAAAGATTTTAACTTACAGCTAAACCTTTATAATCAGCCAGATAATTACCTCTAATAATATTAGCTTAAGAGAGTATTCTCTCTCTTAGCCACTTAAGTTAAAAATTTGTTCTTCAGTATTCATCTAGGAACTCTCCAAAAAGAAATTTAGAAATCAAAACTAAGGACAAGGAAAGGTATCAATATTTGAAAAATAATCTCTTGAAATTTTTCTTTCAAAATTTGCTACCGATTAACATTTGAGAATGTTTAATGAGAATCAGCAACAACAAGGTAGTTCACTTGCCTTGCCAATAAAAATTCCACAAGAATACCACTTACTCAATCACTACACCTATTTAAATTGCGTGATATAGTTCGATAAAATGATGGAGCTCCTGCTGAACGGCTTATATATGGAGAAGAGAGGCCGATTTCCAAAGTCCACAATCTAATTATTTTGGTATATTAAGCTCAGAAAATGTCAGAGAAATGGGCCATAGGATCACATGCCCTTTACACAAAAGAGAACAATATAAATGTGCATGTAAATTATAGGGGAATTATGTTGCTGATTGCAGAGTATTAAGAGCTGGTTATATGCTGATTTGAGTAAAGACATAAATATTAGAAAATATACTTGGAGAGTATCAAAGACTATTCTGTCAGGGGAGATCAACAACAGTAGTAGTGGTATTGTTAAAAGTGCTTTGACAGCTGAGATCATTTTGCACGTGGGCTCCCATGGGGAATTGAACCTAGGACCACATTCATTGAAGGTGAATGCACATCTATCCATCTGGCTATCCACGAACCCACTCCACAACAGTTCATATATTAATCCTCATTTAATAAGGCAAATTCATGAAAAGTCTTATGGATATAATTTGTAATTATATCAGCTTATAGCTTTTAGTATTAAAGGTAATTATTATACACATGGCATATATAGGTAGAGTATGACTTGGTATTCTGAGAAGGGCATTTTTAAACCATTGAAGAATTTTGTATCCCAAAAGAAAGTAATTACACTTTCAATTGTGACCATAAAAACAACCTATTGCAAAGAATAATGGGACAATTAGGTAAGGAAAGAGGTTTAAAATATGGTGATATCCTTTCTGTAATGCTGTTCAGTTTGGTGCTGGAAATGACATTATCAGGTAGAGAATGTTCAAAAATGGTGGAGGAATAAATTTTAATAAGATAAATCAGCTTATTCTGTATGCTAACAACCTAGTACTGCAACTGAGGAATAGTTGAGAATGTGAGGAGACGTACATCTTGTGGAAGTAGCTGCAAGAATAAGTTTGGATATTAAAGGGAAAAACATGAGGAAAAGATGAAACACTCATATTCCACCACAGAGATGTATTACAGAACTTTGAATATTTCATTACATTAGTCACAAATGATAACTTAATTGTAAAAGAGATTGATGCAATAACTGCAGCAATAAACTGGGGAGGCTATCCTTTACAAAAAGATGTCAAGCAAAAAATGTTCATAGAACAACTAAGAAAAGAACCAATAAAACTGTCACTAGACCAATAGTGATATAATTGAGGGACCTTAGCAGTGGAAGATGAGAATCATTTATGGAGTAGAGAGAAGAAAATCTTACATAAGATCTACAGATTAGATAATGAAGGTGGGAATGGAGGATAGAAAGGTATGAGGAACTGCAGCAGCTGCAGAGATGGGAGGAATGGTGGAATACACACAGAGATAAAGAAATGCAGAATTAAATGGGAAAGTTGTGTACACAGAATGAGTAAAGATGGAGTAGTTAAAAGGGTAATTGGGAAAAAACGGAGGAGAAAATGAGAGAAAGACACAGGATGAGATTGGTGGATGACTTAGGGGAGGACTAAAGGAAGTTGGGGGTCTTGCGGTATAGAAAAAGCAGCAGATAAAGAAAAATAATACACAGTTGTGAAGAAGATCAGGGTCCCATATGGGCTGTGGTTCTGAAGATAATGATGATTTCTATCAATTATCAAATTTTAGCCCTATTTACATGCATTTTTTTAAAAGAATTTTACCTGTTAATACCCAATCTCTCTCAGGCTGAGATTTATCTCCATGTATGCACATAGCAGGCCACCTAAAAACAATAGGAAAATTGATCATACAATTTAGAAATATTCAAATGACAAATAGTTAAATGAATTAATCTAATGAATAACTATAATAAACATGATTAGCTTAAATAATATGATTATTAAAATTTCTGCTCCCTACAAGTAGAGCAGGTTTTGAAACATTCCATGCTGTAATACATAATGACTATAATGGACAACTGTATACAACAACTATAATGACTGTCATGTATCTATTATATATAGCTAACTCTCCGGATATACCTATATATTTAAAGGGGATACGAATTCTGACCATGTTCCACAAGCGCCATCGACGTCAGATTTTTTCGACGTACTGGCCCTACACTCTAGACGCCACAATAATTCAGACATCGACGCTAGCTATCATGAGTTCGATGCCAGAAATTCCCAAAAATCGCAATTTTCCCATAAGAATACATTGCGCGGACGATTTTTTTAAATGCCTTCCCGATAAGCTGGAAAGATAAAACCCGGAATGATGACAGAGGCATGGGACCTTCCCGATAAGATATTGAATCGAAACTTTGGAACAAGTAAGGATGGCACTTATCTAATATTATTTTGCTGTCTTCTCTCACGATCGGGTTCTTAGTTCGTCGCCAGGCGGTCTTTGGCGCGAAGTTTTAAATTTGAACTGAGGCAGTACTTGGTATGATACTGTATTCAACGGATAGCTTGCAGTATGCAAGCAACTTTTACTCGTATAAGATAAAAGTAACTATAACATTCACAGCTTTAGATACCCATTTTCCCCAATTTTCAAACAAATGTGTAGGGTCAATTTACATAAAATGCAACATTTTAAGCACCAATTGACAAAATATGTAACAAGAAATAAATATTGCGTAAGTAACACATGTATGCATATAAAAAAATGCACATGTGTTACCGATGGGACAATGATTCCTCTGTATAATATCCATAACTTTAAATGTGTAAAAATCTATTTCAATTATGTTTATGAGGCATTCAGAATGCTGTATAAAAATCTGAGTATAACTTTCTCTTATAAATGATAAATTAAGGAAAAATAGTGATTGCTGCCAATTTAGTCAGAATGGAAAAAATTATAAAAAATAATACTTTCATGATAATGCCATAATAGCCAAAAATATGTCCTTCACCATATATTTCTTAAAATGAGATACTTGCAGGATAAAATGAAATTATCACGTAATACAAAATAAAATGTTAGATCTATGAAATCTCTTATTGGTTAACCTTGTACATAGAGGTGGTCTCTTTGATATATAATGCACCAAATAAACATTTTGGCTGAATCTCTAATGGCTGAATTTTATAATCTACATCTGAAGTGATTTGGCGTAGGCCAAATATTACTTCAGATAATCACTTCTGGTTGTCTTTCTCATGGAGCATAAGAGGTTAACAAGCTTTAACTAGAAAGGGATATCACCTATAATACACTTCCTGCATCCATCCTGTCACCTGAGACTTACAAGTTAACTACGTAAATGCTCTAAGTCCAACTGTCTTTTGCATGTACTCTACCTGCTCTAACAAAGTTTCAGTCAACTGCAAATTTTTCCAGCTGGCCATATTTGGCAACATATAAGACACACCCTCATATCAGCATGGAACAGACAGAAAATAGTTTTGATGGCCCACACAAAAAAGCTGTTTTGTTATAAACAGTTCTGTTCAAATAAAAAAGAGGTTCTTGATTTGGTTTCCTAATTTTTATAAATTGAAGGAAATTTTGATCAAGAAAAATACAAATTTTATGGATAGTAATCATAAAATATACAGCTTGGGTACTCAGAGAAGTAGCAGAAAGCATATGCCCTTTTCTTAAATTAATACTTGAAAAATCTATGAGGTATTATCTATAAGATCCCAAAAGATTGGAAAATTGAGAATGACTCTCCAATTTGCCAAAAGTGGCATAAAGTATGATCCATCAAATTATAGGCCAATTACTTCATGCCATTGAGTGGTAAAATAATAGAACATATTATTACTAGTTCTTCAATGGGTGTTCTTGAAAGGTCTAAATTCAGAGTTAAGAATCAACACGGTTTTATTACTATACAAATTTGTGAGTCACAACTGGCACCTAATACGGATATAACTTAATATCTCAGAACAAGTCCACCAACCAGTTCATGACGTGAAAGCAGATTGTTCACTCTAATTGTAACCATATCCATACATTAATGCTTAAACAAAAAAGTTCATAACTCACCCATCTTGGCGCATAGTCCTAGTTATTTCATCCACTTTTCGCTTGGTTTCTACAAATATTATGGTTTTGTTTTCTTTCTCAGCCGCAATTTCTTCAAGGAGCTTCATTAATCTATAGGAAAAAGTTTTAAATGATGTCAAGATGCTTGCAAACTTTACTGCAGAAACAATACAAATAAATATTTGGATAACAAGGATATTATTGAAAATGCATACACTAAAGCATTTAAGTAATAACCACAAAAATATCTCCACAGACCATGATCAACACTTACTTATTTTCCTTTTCATGCTCTTGACAGACATCGATTATTTGTAGTATATTATGATTGGCTGAAAGTTGTAAAGATCCTACATTAATTTGTATGTAATCTTTTAAAAATTCCTCCGCTAGGTTTCTCACTTCTTTTGGCCATGTGGCAGACCACATCAGCGTTTGTCTATCTGGCTGTAAATAAAAAATAGCACTATAAATTTTGATCTTAAAAATTAAAAAAAAACTGTTAATATAACAAAAAGTAACTATGAAATGAACAAATTTATGGAAATTCCTTTCAAAATCATGCATTGATCTCCAATGAACTTACGATGAATCAAATCAAGTAACCTGGTAGACAAACTATTTTTCTGAGATTCATAAATGGAGGCTTAAAATGATTAGTGGTAAACTTAAAATTGGGAAGCTATCTACAGCAGTAAATACATAAGAACACAATTATAATCTTACCCGAATTTGTTCAATTATTTTTCTAATCTGAGGCTCAAAACCCATATCCAACATTCTGTCTGCTTCATCCAAAACCAAATATGTGCATCTCTTAAGGTTGGTAGTATTTCTTTCCAGAAAGTCGATGAGTCGTCCAGGAGTTGCAATTACTATCTCCACTCCCCTCTCTAAATCTCTGGCCTATAATGTAATCGGAATTGACTATATATCTTAACCAAGGAGCAGACTAATAATTGCAAGGGTGAAAGTGATGGCTATGCATTATCCCACACTATAAAGAGACCACATAAATCTTACGGCCACACTTACTTTTGGGGCAATGGCACTGTTGCAACATTTGCATAGAAAAAGAAAGTTAGTGATAATTGATTTTGAAGACATTCGGAATAGAGTAACATTGATTTCTGACAGAACAGCACATGCAATCCTCCCATAAAGAATACCTAGTGCCATAAGATTTATGAGGTCTGTACATAATGTTGGATGCAGTATAGTAGTATTGAATGATGTCTTAAATTGATATTTAAATATTGTTTGATCATTAAAATTGCTTACTTATTTTTTAAATTTACAAATGGGAGACAGTGGTGACCATTTTAAAAATTAAATCATTTAAAATTAGATTAATTTTTCAATTAAATTTCAATGAAACATCTATGCAAAGATTCTTTGGAATACTCTCATAGAAAAAACTAAAAAGTAATTAACAGTAAACTAGACAAATTTATGTGTCATATTTCTAAATATGGTGAATTTTGTAACACTGTATCTACAATAAGAAGGCTAGTCTTAACCTCTTCTCTTACTTATCACCTTTCATGTCTATTCATGAATGAATGGCAGTGGCAGTTATAATCTCTGCAAAGAAACTACAAAATCAAAAGAGTGACTTCTGCAGAGATGAGTTTAATTTTGCATCCAAATGTACCAGAATTTTCTATTGTGTGGTGTATTAATCAATGATTTACTTTAAGTTATATATTCTGAACTTTGCCAACATTTCTGGACAAAATGGAGCACCTAAAGCTTCCAGTAAAGTAAATATTACTGGCACTACTCTGGAGCAAGGGGCTTTAGGTATACTTTACTTGGGTGTGCTTAGTTCGATATAATGATAAAATTATAATAAATAAATTTTAGACCATTCCAAAGAAATACAGTACATCTTACATCATCTACTAAAAAACACTGGGATCACAGTAGCTTGGTACCTACTTTATCTCCAGAGTTATACAAAATATTTATGTCAGTTAAATGAATTTCAAACAAGCTATACACTTTGAAGGCAAGCAAAATGACACGAATGTATGTAAGAAAAGGGGGGGCAACATACATGGCACTGCAAATGACAGTGACACTATCATTTCATCTAAGCACAAAACAGTAAATAACAATTGAGGATCAAACTTGAAGTTGGGATTTTCAGGAACGATAGTCTTCCAGGCCTTATTTTTCTCTCATATTATACCACTCTCTGGTAAATTTTATTTTATTTATTAATACTATTACATATCAGAAATATTTAGAATCATAGATTTTTTACTTTCATCACATTTAAGGTGACACCATCAATCAAATCAATCAATCGTAATCATATTGTTGGCCATGTCTAAAAGATATTTAATAGAAAATATTACATCAAATGTGAAATGAGAAGCCTGAGTATTAGTAGAAGAATAAAGTATTCATGAGCCAAAGAATCTGAAAAGGAAACATACCTGTCCACCCTTTGGAGCACCCCCAAAAACGCAAGTATTCCTAATTTGTGATGAATGACCAAAATCATTTGCAACTTGCTGAATCTGCTGTGCAAGCTCACGAGTGGGGGCTAATACTAGAGCGACTGGACCATCACCTCTAACCAAACGAGACTGATTGTTTATATGCACTATGGCAGGAAGGATATACTGTAAAAGGAAATTCAAAAATCACAGAAGATTCTGAACTGATATATTAACAGAAGAAAACAATTACAAAAATTAATCAATAAAGGCAATGGTAACATGAATATTAACACCAATAACATTTTTATACAAACTAAAATCTTTAATGTTTTGTTTCATTGCGTGACAAATTTGCAAAACTTCTGCTATACTTGATGAAACACAAAATAATGAATGCTTTCACTTACAGCCAATGTTTTTCCAGATCCTGTTTGTGCTATGCCAACCATGTCCCTACCACTAAGTGCAATAGGCCAGCCTTGTGCCTGAATAGCTGTTGGTTCAGCAAAGCCTTGCTTTCTAAAAAAGAATGATACATAGTTTTCAAAATTCTAAAAGTAAACAATTAAAATTTAAACAAGAGAATTAATTGTTCAAAAAGCTCTTAACAACAAAGAATTAAAACATAAATAGTTTATCTAACAACTATATCTCCAATGAAATATTGAAGATTCATTCATACACAAAAACTAACAAAGTCAACAAAGCTCTGACAGTAACATTCACTTACTTAATTTCTTTGAGAACATAATCTGGGAAACCAGCCTCATCGAAATAGCGGATTGGATTAGGTATACTTCTCCCTTTCACAGTGATTTCCTTGGAACTTCGATACTGTTCAACTTCATGCATAGGCCTATAAATGTGAACATTTTCTTCAAATTACTACCTTTTACAATAAGTCAGTTAAATGGAATGTTGTCATCAGGATTAGGAATTATCTAATTAAAATGCTATCTGAATGATTGTAGTAAAAACTAGTTGTCCATAGTTTCTGGTTTAGTATTTGTCTTTTTGAGTGCTTCCAACTTTCTCTACCTAATGAAATGTAAAAGTTGACTGAATGTACAAGAATGAAATCACAATCATCAATAATACAATCAAGCAGTATGTAAACTGCAACACTAGGAAGACATGTATCAAATGGTGTCTGACAACCACAAAAAATTTCTACCTTAACATATAACCAAAACTGGCCAAATATTTATTTTATTATTATTCATTTCATTACAGGTAGACATATAGCCTGGTATCAAATCATATTAAACTCAAGGTATTTTCTGCTATGGTAACCCTGCTTTCTGCTACAATCATAGCGTTCTTTTTAATAATAAACATATGGGGCTCTTGAAGTGAGAGAGACTAGGTTGTACTTGATTATAAATAAGTTAAAGCAAGGATTGTTATGAATTGCTTCCAATGTTTGAATGCACATCAAACCCTTTTACACAAATTCAACTGCATGAATTATTTCTTTGTGCAGTAAGAAGTATTTGCAAATAATGCATTTTGACAAAACAGTTCAACCTTAAATGGCTCACATTTATATAAAATTAAATCTTTATTTGGAAACATAAGAGAATATACTATTCTGTCAGATTTAATTGAAAGCTTATGTCTACAACATTGACAAACTTCAGTTAAATACATACCTGTTTGCAACATCTGGATGAGGTATATAAAATTCTTTCCTGAAAGTGGGCAAGCGGCTGAGATCCCAATGAGGCTTTCTTAACCTTTCCCCTGGCTGCCTTCCTTTTAAGCTATTTCTACTGCCCATGCCACCTCCATAACCACCTCCTCCTCCGCCGCCGCCTCCTCCACCTCCAAACCCGCGCCTATCATCTCTAAAACGATCCCTATCTCGACTACGGTCTCTGTCTCTCCCTCGGTCCCTATCACGGTCCCTTCCCCTATCCCTGTCCCGATCTCTCACCCTATCTAAACTTCTGTCTCTATCACGATCACGACTGCGATCTCTATCACGATCGCGACTTCTATCCCTATCCCGGCTTCTATCTCTATCACGACTTCTGTCTCTACTTCTGCTGCGGTCTCTGAAAGAAACGAAACATGTACCACATTAAAGTGAAGACTGATTACACATCCCACATGACTAATATAATTATAAGATAAGATCAATCGAAATGTAAATACATGTTGAAATATCTCAAGGATGTAATCGCACGAAAATATCATTGGCAAATAATTTTGGTATCAGCATAATTCAACATACATATACAGAATTTGAATTAAAATAGGTGATTTAAAAAATGATGGAGACTTAAAATTTACGGGTTAAACCCAATTATAAGCTGACTGTATCTAAATATTCATGATACATGCCACTATTTTTATCAACAGATAAACCAAGAGCAAACCAAGATAAATCAAACAATAAAACTACATTACTACATTACGGTATCGATGTATATTTGTAAATTCTATTTTCCAAAGGAAAAGTAAATTATTTCATAGGGCTGTTCTTCAGGGATAACTTAGTAACACATAAATAGCAAACAATAACTATAAGAAATTATGGTGAATAGAATTAGTACTATATAATATGATATTATCATCTTGCAATGAAAAATATGAATTGAAATTAAAGAACCACTTACATTTATCAAGTGCATACTACACCATCCCTATTAGTAATTTATACGATTATACATAGTATATTTATAAACACTATCTCTTAAAATGGATCCCAGAGAAAGTAATCTTAATTTTCCAATTTAATTAATTCATACAGAAAGTAAATAAGCTACGGCGGCACCATGACAACTTTCACTGTCGTAACGCCCCATGGAAAACACTTTAGTAGTTACCTCCAGAACTGGGGTATTCATCAGTAGAGCGAGAAAAATGTAAACATTGAAATATCAACATTGAAGTCTTTTCTAGATAACACATTACTCATAGATGTATTCCTGAGGACCGGTAGAACAACAACAAAATACCCTATGGATCGTTTCTTCAAGATATCTTACCGAAAAATTAATCTTTCAATTAAAAGGTAAATGCGTATAACTTCCTTAACCACATTTATTGAAAAAATGGTGTTTATTTACGTTTAAGATAATTATGAACACAAAGGTGACAGAGATTTCACTGATCGTTCAGCGTCAAAATATCACCATAGACGCTACATTGCTACATAAATAGTACAAGATAACACTCCAAAATGTAAACACATACCTTCTATCAGATCTTCCCATTTTCAAAACAGTATGACCACTATTCTTTTTTTACAAAGACACACTTCTTCCGAGCAATTCAAATCACGGTAAAGCGTCTTTATACAAGAACGATGGCGTTCAAGAACACTTCAATAACAATTGTAAACTGAATTCTTACGAATTCACGCAAACTTTTCCGAACCACACGACTTCTTGATTTTCTTTCATTATTTCTCCTGGGTGTGTGACAATATAAATAGTTGATTCTGGGCAATTAAGCCGTGGATGAAAATAAATTTACTGGTGACTTCGAGGAGAGAATTGATTTTCCATGACAAACGCCTATCGCTCACTACGGGTTTACGTGAGAGGGAGAGCTACCGATCCTACGGGGTTGACATGGTTAAACCGAAGGAACCCAAATAATGAATAAGTCCGAATACCTGCGGTACCTGCCTCGTAATCTATGTATAGACCAAAGATGACCAGATTACAGAATTTTGAGGTCACTATCGCTTAAAATACGTCTATAACCTAAAACTACTTCCAATTTTATTCCATTAGAATGCTTTCATGTAGTATTCGTTATGAAAATTTTCAATAATTATTTCCGGGACTGAGTAGAATAATAATGTTCGGCCGATATATTCTTCAATTCTTTGGTCAACTAACCCAAAATTAGAAATATCCCCAATGGTGCGAGGAGATGAATCTTTTCGGTTCAAAACGCCGGAGAGAATATTTACTTCACAAACAGTTTGGATACGAAATTAAGAAATAGAATAGTTTTACGATGCTAGGCAAAGATGTAAAAGATCGTAAAATACCCTGAAATCAGCGGCTTAGACTTACTTGAAAATTATAAAAATATGTACAGCGTTTATTTAAGGAAAAGCGCTAACGTAGCTTTGTGTATCCGTTACTTCTCCAATAAATTTATCGACGGGTGATTAGCAAAGGAAAGGAATTAATTTTCAAGGGTGAAAAAATTTTCTTTACTAACTTGAATACAATTAACTATGATAATTTTTAGACCAACTTTCAACATTCGAGTCCTATTAAACGCGGATAAATTGAATTCTAATCCATCCTAAAAATGTCAATGCTAGCATAGTAAGGTAATTTAAAAATATTAAATCACCGTAATTTTTATCAGAGAAAAAAATGTTTCACACGCATTACATCCTAAAAATAATGTTGAATAGGCTGAATATAATCTTTACATATTCTTCAGAAGAACTAAACTTTCTTCCAGTGCATTCAAAATTAATAACTCGAATAATAAATTTCTCTTGACAGTGAAATCAACGTTGGTCCAATCATCTTAAAATTTCTTCTTTTATGTTAAAGCAAGAATTCCTTGCAATGTGCAGAGGAAAACAAGCCTAATAACATTTTTAACCAAATGTCAAAGATAATAGAAAGATTTCATCTTTCACATCATTCATCTAGTAAGGATTGTTTCAAGATCATTGATTAAAAATTTAATTTAAAAATAAGGTAACATAAAATTAGGTAATAAAACTGTGCAATACTTATTGTTGTAAATTTGCATTTTGCAGAAGATCGTCATATTTTATTTCCTTTTGTATCCTGGCCCCAGACAAAAAAGCTATGAAACTGTTTTTTAAACATATTTTAGTTTTTCCTGAAGATATACAAAATATCATACATAAATAAAAATAAAACAATTTTGACATTTCATAACATCACGTAATGAGGTTTAATCAAATTTACAAAACTGGACATCAACACATCAAATATAATAAAAAAATGAAATGACGAGAAATGAAAATAATTTCTACATCAACCTATCAGCTTGATAAATGGACTAACAAGAGAGTTATGAGTATTCAGACTATTAGCAAAAAAGGGAAACTTTTTCCATAAAAATCAGCATTCATCAGGTGGTGCACCCACATTATTTAACAAGACTGAAAATTGACTTCCAGTATAAATAATCATTGATTTATCTATTAAATAATCCCTTTTCAAAAGTTAAGTGGAAATTTAATTGGAAATGCAAGTTGAATTTAGCAATTCATAGCCTTAAGATAAAGATCATACTTTACATGGGATTTTCATCGTCGGTGTCAGCCATGTTGCCTTAGCATGATCAAGAATGGCAGAATTGAAAGGATCAGCAGGCATTCACACGAGATTCTTTTGCAAACATCCATCTGAACCCATTAAAATAGTCACAGCTTACGATAGAAATAAGACAGCATGACTGAATGGCTTACAACTTCACTCATCTCTCTCTCTCAGAGCAATAGATGAGGTCCTTGGTCATCAGCTGATAAGAGCCCCGATAGGAGCTTGACGTCACAATGAGGCGCATTTATTCTGAAACCTTTTATTAACACCAATCACAATCATAGCCACTGAATTCATTCTTGATACAAGAACAGGACAAGAAGGGAGGAAGGAAATGCAGGATACCCATCTTGAAGAGCAGCATCAAAAAACTTTTTAGAGATCTTAAACTTATTTTCATTTCCCTTTAAACCTGCTGCACTAACATAGCAAATGAGTCTTAAACGAAGAGATGGGGTTATCCCATACACGAATATCCATCAATTCAAAAAGAGCATCACTCATCCACATAATGATAGATGGTCAACTCATTGGCTTATCTTTTCCACTATGCCTGAGCCGCAACTGTGGAGGACCCAGCTGAAGTACTCGTACTTGGCTTCCTGCGTTGATGATTGTAATTAACAAGGCGGCGGCCAACCAGATATTTGTCATCTCGGATGTGAGCATAGAGACGTCGGAACTGCCTCACTTGGAAGGTGATCATGAGAATGACTATCACTGATGCCAGCAAAGATGGATATATGCTCCTAGCTATCAGGATTCTCTTGTATAATGAACTCACTAGAAGTGGAGCCAGCCTGCAGGATTAATGTGACCAGATATTAGATATTATTTACACTGTGAGGGCAATTTTGTTTAGTTAATTTTTAGATACAGACAAGCAATTTTTATCTAAGATGCAATGAATGTTTCCAATTCGTAAGACTTGCTTCTATAGTTGAGTGTAGCAGGCTAAAGGCCTGAATTCACTAAGAGATTTTTTTGGAAACGTTCATGACTCATACTCATGCATGAAACATAATTGATGATATACAGCAACTTGTGCATCAATAATTTAAGTGGTTCTATTAAAAAGGGCAGCTTGAAAAAAACTGGCACACACTATTACACACAGTGTAAATTCATTTTTCATGGAGACTCTTCAATAAGGACTCACCAATTTTTTAATTTGCCCATTTTTGATTGTTCAATTTGTATTTTTACTCGCTATCAGAGGAATGACATAAATCAGAACTATATAGAATAGTAATGAAAATGTGTTTGAGTATTGCTCATCTTACTTTTTAATATTTAATGGAGAAATCTAAAATGAGATTTTGATGAAAATTAAAAGGATATTTTTGTGCACAGTTTTCATTATTTTACTGTCTCCACCTTTATAAGCTTAAGTTGGGGAGAAATTAATAAGTAAAAGTAAGGTATACTTTTATCTCTAATTAAAGTAACTACAAGTACTATCACATCTTAGAGATACTTACCCATGGGCTATGGCATATGGTACTGCTAAGGCAAGTCCTAAAGCCATTAACAATGGTGCAGCTAATTGTGTGATGATGAATGATAAGGAAAGGTCCCTGATACCATCCCTATAAGCTCTCTCAAGGGCTCTCCGTAACCACCAATCTGGATGTCCAAGAATCATTACTAGTGCCACAGCGATTTTTGTATACAGTACACCAAGTGCCCAATCTTGCCATATAAACAATAACGGTGACTGATTGAGGGGAACTCTAAGTGGTACCACAACAACAACATCCAGTAGAAGACCAAGCATGAGGGGGAATACTCCTAGAAATAGAATAAAAATTTAGAATCATCAACATTTTCATGAAATATAATAGAGTAGTAAATACAAAAATTAGTCAATATAAAAGATGAAAAATTAAATTTCAGAGCAGAGGAAATATTTTAAAAGTTTTCTTAATTAATGTGTAGAACTACTTAAGAATTGCAATATTTTGTTCTGTTGACATATCTTTCACCTAAATGAGATGAGAATTAGTTTTAGTCTAATTTTTTAAGGTAATATTAATAAGAAATGCGATAAAACAAGGGAAACCAGCAAAGATCACTTAAAGGCATGAATAATTAAAAGGTTAGAGGGAACATATTTCAGTAGGCATAACTATTTCAACTTTGTCTTCTTCATTAACTTTTACCAATAGAGATGATATTGGAAATGGACATAGGAAAATTCTTTACTGCTACACATGATACATATACAAGTAGCTGTTAAACTGTTTGCTCTGCTGGATACAAGATGGAAGACTATCAAAGATTTTAAGTAATAAAATACCAATTCAGTAAAAAATTATTTAAGATTAAAAGAAATAATATTTCTCAAGGTTAGTAATCCGAGCCCTTTAAAAATCAAGACAAAAGTTTGAAATTTAAAATTTCTAATAGTACATTTTGATATAAATTTTTAACTATAACAATCTGTTTTCAAGATTTGAAGAACTCTATTACCAAAATCAATCTTTGAGTAAATTAAAAGAAATAACTGAAACATATCAAATTGTATAAGATAACTAATTTAAGTACCTCAGATGAATCATCCCAGAAAAATTTATAATATATTTTCAATAGATGCAACACCATTAGAGTAGGATACGTTTTGGCTCACAATTTTAGTTTTATGAGAATGGTTAACCTGATTGTCAATTCAGTCAATGGTTCTGTATATAACTGGATGATAATAAAATACACATTTAAAAGAGATATTAACTTAATTTTTATATTTACTAGTATTTTATAGAATTACATATAATTATTATATAGATAAATATTCTCATTTTAACTTTATGAAATTTTTAGAGTAGACAATTTATAAAATTAATTTTTAAAAACATTAACTTCAAGTTGGAAGCACAGTTTCATCAATAGCAGTCATAAAAGACAACATCATGGTATGCCGCCTCAAATGTGGGCACTTAGAGAGAGATAGTAACAGAGCTTTGATGCCATACAATATGTATGTAAACACATGCTAATTATTAACCGTGTTTTGTTACTGGAGTATCCCTACAGAAGCCTTGGCTAAATGTTACTCGAACTTCTTTGAAGGAGTTCAAAAATGTTTCAATATGAGAATGCCTTTTATTATCCTTCAAACCATGTATTCAATGGAGAATCCAAAGGTTGCTGTGTTTAAGAAATGGTAGCATAACTTGACTATCCAAAATTTTTATACATTTTTAAGAAAATAATTTTCCAGAAAAATGGCAAATGTTTTCTGATTTTTTAGATTAAAAATCCTTCTCAGATTGAGTAAACAGATGAACCATTCATACATGAAATTTATGTTGAATTTTCTTAATGAGGTGTTGCCACAGGGGGACTTGCTTAGAATTATTTTGGGCATAATTTCCTTTAAACATGATCATGATTGAAAGATGTTATTCATATTTATGTCGTTAATCATATACCTAAGAGCAAGACGCATGCAACTGCAGATCTGGCAGCTATGAAGAGACAGGTGCGAATCCTTGGTAGTATAGCTGTACGTCCTTGAGCTAGGGCTAGGCCAGCAAGAAGACCCCCAGCTCGAGCTGCAGCCCAACAAACGTATAGGCCACATGCAGCAGTGTATAACTCATGAACCTGACATGGAGAGTGAATGAAATATTAAAGATATTTCGCTTCTTGATGAAAAAATTATCAAGTAATCCAACCCAATCATGATCTTATATATCAATTTTTGAAACAATAAATATTCTATGAATGCTAAGATAAAGGGATTTTTTATTCCTACAATTATGATTTCATCACCATTGCCAAAGATCAATGATTGAAACTAATGTAGCCATTATGAACACTAAAATTCTAGAGAAAATGCTGACACCCAAGTGATAGAAATATAAAGTAAAACTATACCAATTATTTATCACCAAAACTCACCTTTCCAGGGGCATTTGTAGGCAAGGTTGTGGCAGTTGCAGGAGGAAGGAGCCATAAGGCAGTGGCCTTGCGACCGAGCCAAACTGGTAAGGTTAAAGCAATCACACTGGCAAACACCAAACTAATGCAGAGCAACACAAGAAGTGCGGCCAAGCGAAGAGGAAAGAAGGGAGGACGGACATATGATTGTGTGCCGACATTTGGTGGTCCTTCCCTTTGTAGAAGTGCCTGTAATACAGTGTTTTATATAGAGTTGATTACAAAGTCTTCATCTGTTTAAGTAACCTTTAATACTGAAAAAAGAAAAAAATTGATTTTTTGTCGATAACAAGAGCAACCTACTTAAATTAAAAATTATCAACACTAATGAGAAAACAGTTTACTAAAGTACTCTAAAAGTAAATTCTTATACTGCAAGAAAAATCTCCATAGAAATACTTGAAAATTTTTGACACTGATCAAGAAAAAAACAAGGAATTTCATTGCTACTTTCCTTAAGCATTCTGTAGAAACATCATGCTTAAGAAATAACCAAAATTCAAAGAAAAATTCCTATAATTTAAGGTAAGAAGATCTTCTATAAAAACCAATACTTTGGGTAAAATAGTAAAATCTCCATTATTAGAATGAAGATTTGAATAAAATTTCAATTTCTCTCACCCAAAGTTTCATTTCTTGTTCCGACAGTAAATATTCAATAGGTGTACCTCAAATTGGATCAAATTGGAATGGAGCTAAATCTAGTCAATCCTATTGTATAGCTGTCACCATTCATATTCTATGCTTTTATAAATTATATCTACAGGTAGAATTGGTTGCTTCTGTAAAACTTTGAAGAAGCACTGAATTATGGGAAGCACATTTGGGTGAAATAATTCAAACAAAATGATGGTTTAAAAGACCAATATCATAAAATAAAGATAATAAATTTTTTGAAGGAATCTTGCTTAAAATTTACAGAATGCTCATTCAGTACCTAAGTTTATAATTTTTTAACCCCTTAAAATATACTTGTTGAAAAATATTTATTCAGACATTTTCATTGGTGCATTTCATAACCTTAGTCTTCAGTTCTTTCCCATCCTTTGTTTACACCATATTGGTAATGAAAGGTGACTCAAATTTTAAAGGTAAATTATATAAATGATTACTTCATAAATAAAAGAGAGATTTCCATCAATCAAACTATACATCCTCATGTTCTCTGCTCATTCCAAAAGTTGATAACACTGCATGATATTAACAGACATAAATTTGTTGGCTTTTAAGAAAATAAAAGAAGGGAATACTAACCTGGTGAGCAACACCAAGTCCTAAACCAAAGGGTTGAGGTTGCACTGGAGGAGGAGCTTGTGGTTCCCTAACTTCATCGTCTGCTGGATCAGCTGCAGCTTCAGCTTCTTCTGCCTCACCCCCTTGGTTTACATCATTATTCCCATCTCCTGCATCTTGTCTTCCTTCTGGTGGAGCAGCTGCCTGCACTCCCTCAGGCCCATCTTTTGGATCACCAAGAAGATAAGAGCGCAAGCCTAGCAGCCAAGATGCTCCCACACACCATGCCCTCACAATACTTTTCAACCAAACTCTTGCATGGGACTGCTCTAAAATGGCTGGAAGAACCACCTGTTGGAATAAGAGAAAGTCTCAATAGACTATAAGAGGAAACCTGAATCATGATTGGAACAACTAAAATCAAAGGAAATAAATACTCTTCACGGCAAACATTAAATAGAGTAGACCAGGAAAGCATCCAGAATGTCCACTTATGAGAGGGGGAGAATAAACTTCAGGAATGTAACCAATAATATTTTAAGTTTACATTTTATAACGTTGTGGGCACTTACTGATTGTCATCATAAGAAAGTACTTTTGATAAAGACCATGTTTTTAAGATTTCCTATTATTTATTAACAAATCCTCCAAAAATTTGATCAGAAGAATATCAGATCATAGGGGTGAAGCTCACTATCCACTCCCTAGGCCATGTGCCTGGAGTAGATAGTGAAACCAGAAATGAGTTTTTGATGTAGGAGAATGTCTGTATCTTACATAATACCAGCATTAAAATAACTTACAGAGGAACCAATCCTCTGTGAATAAGGAAACTGATTCTAATCAATATCTTCATATATTCATGGTCTGCAAGCTGCCTTTTATAGTGTGGTGGGTGAAAATTCTTATTAGGCTACAAATGAGATGACACAGAAGGGATAGATTTTAGAGAAATTTTTTCATGGAACAGTATGGAAACGATACAGAAATTTAAAATTAAAGAAGCTACGCTGAAGATACAATCGTGTGAAGTATAGATAATGGTGCTGATTATGGGCTAAAAGTGAAACTACAGGAAAATGAAAAAGCCGCAGTAATGAAGTGTACATTCCTGCTATAAGGGAATATCTTGGCTTAATAGAAAGTGAAATATGTCACACTGCATGACATAATTACATTTAAAATTTTTAACAAATAATAGCTCATTGTTTAAATTTCAGCAATCATGAGACCTGGATCGAATAATACACCAAAATGACAATTTTCAATTCACTATGAGGCTGATGGTTTCCATGACCCTGCAATTTAAGAAATTATAGAAATTAAATTATAACCTAACTTGCTATTCTCCATTCCTCTCTTTCAATATTTTCATATACATGGGTGGTCTGAAAAGTTTCTGACATTTCACTGTTTCTCAACATGTTTTCTGAAAATTTTCTGAAGATTTCCGAAAAATCTAGGATCAGAAACTTTTGAGACCACTGTGATAAGAAAACAATATGATAGTTTTAAAGAAATGAAAATAGAGTAACAATATAAGACAAGTAAGCAAAGGATAGAAGCTTTTGATTTTCACTGAGTCCTTAACAGAAAAAATATTGACGGCAACCTCATTTAATCATCGTCAGCAGTAAGGCTCACTTTGAAGATGCTGACCTGAAGAAGGAGAAGCTCCAGGGAAAGTTCTCCACTTCCAGGGTGTGCACTGGGGTGGTCAGCTGCACTTATGGACACCGTATAGGGAAGGAAGGATGGGAATAAGGTGCGAAGAAGTTGGACAGGTAGCCACAACATCAGAAGTACGGCTGTTCCAAAGATCACAGCAGATGCAACAAGCCTATAAATGAATTTATTCTTAGGTGCATTGAAATTTATACAGTGAACATTTAATTTAAAATTAATTCTTGCTAATCATCACTTGAATTTGAACACTGAACTCTGTAAACTCTCATATATTGACAAATAAAGTTGCAGATAATTTATATCTTCTTTAATTTAAAAACAGTAGGGCTAAAAAACACATTAAAATCAAATAATGACACAATGGTAATAATATCTTAGTCCAAAAGTGGAACCTGTGGCCTTGAGGCCTAATGACCTTTAAAAGCATTTGTTGTAGGCTTTTAGTCACTTCCTGAAACAAATACTCCTATTTAAATCATTTTGATTTCTAATCTTAGCTGATGACACAAATTAAAAATGAAGTGCAGAATTTCATCTTCGAATTAACTCAGAAAATGAATTAATTTTCTCCTATAAAATTTCAATGTCAAACTATTTAATCTAAGCACCACATAACAACACTAAAATAAGAAAATTCTCTCAGGTTTCCAGCCAGGTAGGAATGATCGGAAGTTCCGATGTTTCGGCCGCTATCACTGCTGCCATTTTCAAGGATGAAAATGGCAGCAGTGATAGCGGTCAAAACGTCGGAACTTCCGATCATTCCTACCTGGCTGGAAACCCGAGAGAATTTTCTCAAATCGATACACCAGGAAAGCATTACATCATTTTAAACACTAAAGTGGACCGATGTGGCCTTTCTATCCAGACCAAGTGCTAAATATTGCCTTCTGATGGTATAAGGTTCTCTACCTCAACCTCCTTCACTGCTGGCAAATTAAAAAAAAATGCTCAAAAAAAGTCTCAAAAAATTTCATAAGTGTGCCACAATAAAATAGAAGAGTAGGCATCAGTTAGTATATGTAGTATCATAAGCAGCACCAGCCCACCTACAAAGACAGCATTAGGCAGGCACCTAGGACCATTTTTGTACTATTTGTGGGTGGCCGGCATTCAAAGTTAGACCAATGGTCCCCAAAGTACTTAATGCTAGGAGAGTGGTTACTTGGTATAACGCAGGGATAAAAAGCAAGGTGATAGCAGGGATGTACTGGAAACCGAGCCCTGACCATCGGCAAGGATTCCAGCCACAAACAATATTTCTAATTCTTCCATTAAAGATTATGGTTGGGGATGCTTGATATTGTTAGATATATTCATTTAACCAAGGATGAGGTGGAAGGAAAAAGTTTGGGAATCACTGGGTTAAATAATGTAATCGGGAAAAATAACAAAAAATTTGAATTCAAAGAATAAAGTATATGTAAAAGTTGGAGAAATTAATAATTAAGGTCTTCATACAAGTGGACACAATAGCACAAGAAAAAATAAAGATTTAAAAATTGTATAAAATAGCATGATTTAATTTGTCTAGTTTCTATCATTGGTTTTATCATACTGTCACAAGTTTCACTCCCTCAGCTAAATAATTTAACAAAAGGACTGATGGCTACACGCTTCAACTTACTGTCTTCATAACATGGTAAGAATTACAACTTGTTATTACAAGATTTAAGTAATCATAAATAAGGAAATAAAATTGGAAAGCCATTTATTATACCTACAAATAGAAAATTATTTTCTAACAGTAAATTATATTCATGGCCACATTGGTGATGTGGGAAAGGGTCTTACTTTTCTGAAGAAACATTCCTATGTTAAAAAGGTTATAAACCTTCATGGTAGTTTGATTGTAATTTTCTGAGGTACTCCAACTAGCTGCATATACATAAGAATGGGAGGAATTAAAATCTGCATTAACTTTCAGAGGCTCCTTACCTACGAGCATGCCGCAACAGAGGGAGGTGAATCATCTCACGAATTGGGCTGAAATCGGGGTCATTCAAATTTCTCAAGAACCATAACACACCTGGTCTTAATACTTCACGAAGCAGAAGAACAAAAGAAGCAAAATAATAAACATACCTGTATGAAAGAAAGAAAATTTATTTAACAACATAAACATCATCTATGATATCATCATCATTGACAAAATATTTTTTTAAAGATTTCCAAGATGAAGTATGTTTATTTTAAATTCCATGTTCTAAGGGAATAGAAAAATCAAAAAATTAAAATAAAAACAGATTTTTTACAGGTTTATGCAGAAAAGAGATTAAGAGGGCAGGAAAGAAACTCTCCAACATTAGGATAGTGTGTGGTCAATAACCACTAAAAGAAATTGCAATAATAAGATAATGATTGAATGTAAAATTGAACTATGATGATCATTCTTTTGGCAGGAACACATGAGCAGGGTAGGAGATGTAACAAGTTTCCTGAATTAAGGATTATATTGGAGAAGAAGCAGATAAAAGTGGTAGAGCAAAGGCTTTCTGAGTAATAAATATGGATATAGAGGAATCTGAGGAACTACTAATAGAAGTATAAGTAAAGATCTTAAATAAATGAGAGCAGGATGACATAAATACAAACAATATTATGAGAATATTATTATAATAAATCCAAATTGAGAGAGAGTGAGAAAATGCCAGTTGAATGCATGAAGAGAGATCCTGGTGAGAAGAGACATGCAGAGATAAGACAATACAAGGTAGTGTAAGAAAGATGTGCTGATGTCATTTAGTTCATAGGACAGAAAAACATGGATGATCATTGCAAATGAAAAGGCCTAACACCTTGGGATCAATGATTTCTATGAATGAAGATAGATGAAAATCAAAATAGTATTAAAATCTTACATCATCCCAAACAGCCAGTGAAGAAATAAAGATGTTCCTGGTGCTAGACGAAAACCTAATTCTCTGTCTTTGAGAGCTGCATCAAATAGTGCTAAAGAGCAAACATCAAGCCACCATCCGCAAGCTAATGGTAAAACTCCTATTTCCACCACTGACAAAAGGGATACCTGAAATATAAAAATATTCCATAAGAGATAAACTTGATAGACTGTTCTGTGTTTCAATACATTATGAATTTCTGCAAAGAAATTTGTACCTTGACTACAAGACAACAAAGAGCTAGAAGATGCCTAGCCCGAGCCAACTTTAAAGCTGATGCAATTGCATGAAGGAGTGCCAGGGCTATACCAAGAGCACAATATCCAACCAAAGTCGTCACTAATCCTTCAAAGCGAGATGCTGCTGCAAGGGATGAAGCCCTGAAATTTAAGATATTTTTATATTTAAAAATAATCAATTTTTCAAAAGTGTATGTTTACACTGATACTATAAGGATTACAACTAAAAGATTTTCTGATATTCAATTGCCATTTTATCAACTCAAAGCATTCAAAATTCACATTTCATAAAGAACAAAATAAATTATATATTTATGATAACAAAAATGATTTTAAGAATAATTCAAACCCTGATAAAAATACCTGTATTTACTACATTGATTGATGATAAAAACAAAATTTAAATTCGTCCTTTCCAATCAAGGATGTTTTCAAATCTTTAAGCTTAGTCACAGTAAAATAAAGAACTACTAAAATAGAGTGATTAATAATTTAGCTAGGTAGGTCACCTACTGAAAGTAAGCAACATTTTCTGTTTAAGCAGACAAAAATAACCCTTTTCCCTAATACTACTGGAAGGAAATATCAATCATATCTTTTGCAAAAACATGTAACTGGTAACAAAAGAAAGAACTGAATTCTTAAAAATTTTAAGATACCTTTGCAATTTATAAAAATAAAAGTGGGCAAAGGAAACCTTTATTGTATAGTAAGTTAAACTTTGTATAAAGGCATCAGCCACAGGACAGACATTTAATATTACTTCAGTTTTGCTTATAGCCCAAAAATTGTGGTTTCACTCAATAAACATGAAAAACTTGACAGATCTCATGGTTATGGCAAAAATATTATGGGAATATCCTCATTGATTACCTCCAGAAGGGAAGAACAATAAATGAAGAATATTATACAAACTTATTGGACTGGTTCAATCGAGAATTAAAGGAAACACAACTACATTTGAACCAAAAGAAAGTGGTCTTCCATAAGGACAATGCAAAGGTCCACATGTACATAGTCACTAGGGAAAAATTGAAGTACTAGAGGTACCAAATTCTACCATTTCCAACATATTCTCTGCATTAAGCTTTCAGAGACTATTTACTGTTTCCAAGTCTAAAGAGATGGCTTGGCAGAAAGAGATTTGGCTTAAATGATGAAATCATTGCTAAAATAATGCTTATTGAAGTCCTCAGTAAATCCTATTATTTGGAAGGAATAAAGAAACAGGAGAAATGTAGAACAAAGTGTATGGAGTCAAAAGTAGACAAAGTTGAAAAATAGAAGGTCTTCTTGTTGAAAACCTGTTTTCTGTTTTACTTAAAAATTCGTGGACTTATTGACCCACCCTTGAGTTAGAACATCAGCCATATTTACACAATACATTTATGCAAACCTTTACATCAAAATGAAAAATTTTTGAATGGCAGTAGTTGATGAAAACGGAAGTAATTACATAAAAGGAATATGATTATTATGAACTTACTTACACATGTATGTATCAACATCAAACAAATTTCTACAGGGTTTTCATCTTACCTCAAAGCAACAACGGCAAAATGTCCCACGTGGTATGGACAAAAAGCAAAGACCAACACAAAGAGTGTGTTCAGGGAAACCACCCAAAATACATGCTCCAAAAACATAAGCGATCCATCCAGACCAAGAAGTCTCTCCCAGGTGAGTTCCTCAGCTGCTCTCTCCCATTCCATGTGATTCCATTCTCCGGCTGCCTGCCCTCCTGCACCTCCCAACCCATCTCCTTCTGCTCCACCTTCTCTTCCCACTTCCCCTACCTCTCCACCATCAATCACACCATCTCCAACTTGCTCTTCCTCAGCAACTGGAGGAAGTAAACCTCCATCTCCTTCCCGTCCCACCAGATCTTCCACTAATTCCTCCGGTGGGTTATTATTGATGTTATTATTATTGTTGTTATTGTTGTTGTTCGGATTATTGTTGTTTTCTGCAACAAATTTTGCAATGGAGGATTAGGAATGACATTTGTAGACATCTTGATGTAGAACTGAACCAAGATGTAAACTGCAGATCATGGTATAATTTACTTAATTTGATTAACTTGGTTGTAAATGTCTTTAAATTTATGACCACATGTGAGGAAGAGGAGTAAGAAATGGGATGTCTTTCAGGGCACATGACAGAGGCCAATGAAAGATTCATTTTCCCATGAAAAACTCATTAACAAATTAAAATTTATCTGGAAATCAAAGGTAAGGTATAAAAAAGGTCGTATACGTAGAATATGTTTGATTTTTCTTGGATAAAAGGGCAATGTAGAACTGATTAAAAACCAACTGTGGTTCAAACCAGGGCTTTGAATTATAATTATTTTTATTCCAGTTTCAATTTCGTCAGTTCAATAATGTGCCAAATTTAAGCTCACTTCCAATCTTCTTCAGGCAGCAACCATCAAACATCGTTTTTTTGTTCCATTAGAACAGTTATTGTACAAAGTTCATACTGTATGTGACCCTTAGACAAAATTTCTTTTGCCTGAGTTTTATAATAAGACTTCAAAGAATAAGTTCAAGTACTAAAATTTAAATGCTATTACACAAGTTAAAAGTCGCCATTGCATACATTTATTAAATACACTTAGACCCACCAAAGACGTTTTCAGGGGATTTAGTGTAAAACCACGCTATAAGCAGGATAGCATTATAAGAAGGATATGAAAATTTTTTACTTCTTTTACATAGGAAATTTACAAGGGAAACAAAGGTGTTTTTTTGGATTTTTAATAAGTACTTTATACCTTAAAGTGAAAAGGAATCTTAAATAGATTGTTTTATTTGCCACAGCTGCAGACAGGGATTACGAGGAATTTGCAAACTTTTGTTATGTAATACTAGTGGCCTTCTTGTCCTATTTTAGAAGAATGGTCAGCTTTTCTGACAAAGAAAAGACCTTCCTTTGTTCCTTCACTCAACATTGAAGCAATTTTTAACAGATAGAAAATCACAGAAAAATATCAATTTATTAATAGTGGTACAATCTCTCCAAGACTATGCTTAACAGCCTGTGAATTGTGAAGGAAACACCACCCTGCAAGCACATCTAACATTCTACCCAGAGGCTAAACTGGTGGGGAGGATCTCACAATATCTCAGAGCTAGTAATCACTCCAGTAGTTGAATGGAAACTGTTCTACTATATCTTCATTCTCTTCTCACACAATTAGCCATTGCAAACAAGACAGACAAGAGGAACCCCCTCAGAAACAAGGCAAGAAGAGAAAGAGGAGGTAAACAATGTTTGGTCTATCAAATGAGGTAGTCGATTGGCTATAAAGGATTACATCTTGGTAGAGGAAAAATCTACCTTATTAGCAGAGTAGAGTATCATAAGCAGTATTTTTTCCATGTGTTCCCTGAGGAAGGTATGGGACCAAAAGAAAGCAGCATATTAAGCAGGATAGTGCCTAAAGTGGAATCATTTTGAATGGGTTTTGTGGTATAACTACTGTAACTCATTAAGTCAGCCAATATTTGGAAGGAAATATTATGTTTTCCAGTCTAGAACAAGTTCGAGGATTGAGGTTTTACTTAGAGATCTATTTTACAGCTAACAGAATGCCTTACCTCCATCCTCTGGTGGTATATCACCACCTAGTTGGACTTCATCCTGACCAGGTGCAAGATCAGGTGGAACAGGTTCAGGAGGTGCTGCAGGAGCTATTCCTCCATCCATCCAATCTGGACCACCTCCATGCAATATCTGCTCTCTTAGCCACACTAAGCCAATGAAAGCAACCAAAGTACAGCTCACAACTAGAAATCCATGGAGAACGTCTGATCCCAAGTTATCCATTGACAACAGGTCCAGTGGAAGGGTGAGAATGGAACTTACAGAACCTAAAAAATACATAATATTCTTTGAGAAACTTGGAACTTTACAATCTCAACAGGATTTCATTTCCAATGTTATGCAATAAGCAATATTATTCAGTTTACCTTCTGGATATGTTCAATCATTATTAATAAATTTCCAATTTTAATGGTAAAACATATGTAAGATATAGCATTATAAGATTATGGATGGTCTTGAGATGCTTGATTTTGACATGCTTCGCAGTGGAAGGGCCATACATCAAGATTCTCTTTTTGACCAATGATCACTGGACCAACACCTAATTTGTAAGACTTGTTTTGACAGGTAGGTCTTTCATTGCAAATATTTTTAAAAGATTTATTAATTGATTAAAAAAATAATACATCTAAAATAATACTGCTATGCATTTCATGGCATTCATTTTTAATCTATAAAAATATTAAGTTGATAATTTCATTGTTTTAGAGACAACGACTTGTAAGTTTTTGGTCATAAAATGTATTGGTGTTGATAACATTCAACATTAATAATTGAATTAGTAGATAGATTCCAAGATATTTTTTTAAACAAGCTGAACTGTTCATTGATTCATGATATGGATATTTTAATTATAAAGGAGCACCCCAGAGGAGAATATAACACCTTTCCTCTCAGCATAGTTCCTTTGTTAAACTGAAAATATTAATTAATATCTTATTATGAAAAGAAATAAGTTATTTCACTGATATTATTAATTTTTATACCCACAAAAATCAAAGTAAATCACAGAAACAAAAAACCAAACTTCTACCACATCACATGAAATATAGTATATAAAATGTAACACAGCAAGGAAAACTCTAAACTAATTTTAGATAGTATGTCTATAAGATAGTATCTCTACATTGCATGACCAAGAACTTTCCAGAAAAATTTGTGAACTTTCTAATTAGAGAACCATGTGGATGACACCTCTCTGAATAAAATATATGGTAAATGCAAAGAAATTCCTAAGTTTACATAGAGTTTTGCAAGTGGAAGTTCTGCACTTTGTTACAGTTCATTCACAGCCTCATAGTGGAAACTTTTCTCAGCTAAGTAAAAAGAATTATTTTGAGAAAATATAGCATTCCAATGCACAAAGATCTAGTAAAGGTTAGAATATTTTAGGTTATACAGAATGTTTATATATAATAAGTCCCAGAAATTCACGATGTCAAAAAGATTACGAAACAGAAGATTAACATCCTAGACATTAATCATTCAAGTAAAGCTATTAAATGAAGAATTATACAAATATTTTAATTGGGTTATGGTATTGGAGATAGAAAATTTCATTGAAAGAAAAATAATGTGCTGAAACACACACTGAAAAATTTTCATGTTCAGCTCTAAATAATTTTTCCATATATTAATAAAAATGCTACAAGTAAAACCTGCTTAACATGGTAATATTCAAGATAATAATTTGGACTTTACAATATTTAAATACTATAATATTCCATCAATTTGGTCTTTAAGATGACATATAAGTACATTTTACATCATTTCATAATTTTTATTTTGTTAATTCTTAATCATGTGATTAGTTAGATTTTAAATATTTAAACTACAGGATGTCCTCCTGACCGCTAACTCATTCTTTGAGCAATGGGCACCTGAATTAAGGAAAATGCCAACCAAATATCCATGTTCCATATCAATTGGACTATCCTGGAGTATTCTTACTTTAATCACCATGAGATAAAGTCTCCATTTTCAAAATAAAAGACCAACTAAGAAACAATATACATAGAACGTTGGCCCTCGCTACAGCTGTAGCAGTGAAACAACTGTCACAGGTGTGCCTCTACTGTGAGCACTAAATTCAATTCTTAATCCAATAATAGCCATGGGATTCACATTTAAATGTTTAATTGAACAACTAACATGTATCATAAGAAGTTTTTACAGAAAAGAAATAAGAAATTTTTACAATAATTTAGCCCTTATTTATGCTATTAACAACAATCATATGACTTGGTGTGGAAAAAGAAATGCAGGGTGGTATATCATATCTCTACAGTCATTACCAATGAGTACACATACCTGTAAAAAGACATCGATATACACGATACGCTGTAAGTGGCACAAAACCAAGCCATGCAAGGGCCACCAATGAGTAATGTATCCAGTGCTTAGCAGCACGAGCTACACTAGCAGCTAGTCCAGAAATTACATCCTTCAGTGGAAGGCGCCCAGGCATATCAGCTGCATATATTGGTGTAAATGAGAAGAGGTAGCCACATAGTTCACAAAATTCCTTGCGACTGTATCTGTAAGGTGAGAGAAAACAAAAATTATTGTATAAAACTATCAGTTATTATGCTTAAAATTATATTCAATTACATACTTCAAGACAGCTAAGAAAAGATTACAAGTTGGAGAGTTCAAGAATGAGGTTTCTTTCATGACAATAGCAAAGAAAATATAGATATAGAAAACAAATGTCAATAATATAATTTCAGAAACTCTTGTTGAGATTACAGTCGATAAAACTTTGATTTTACAAAGTTAAATTCTAAAACCTACAAATAACTGGATCAAGATACTTGCAAATACACAACACATCTTTATAACCCTGCCGGAATATAAGCGTTAACTACTACAATATAAAAGAAACATAAAATGATCCACTTTATCAACATTTATGTTAGATGTTACAATAACCATGAACAATGCTTAATCCTAAAGTGGCTTATGTTAAAATATAAAATTGATGTGACACATCGAATAAACACGACATTTCATGCATAATTAATCAGAATTCATAAACAGCGATATAATTTTTACAAAAATTGAGATTCTGACAGCACGAGAATATGTTAGCGTTTATTTTCTAACAGCTTTATGAAAATTTTGTTTGATAATTAAGATGATGGAAACCGTTATAAAGATAAAAAACGAAAATTACCGCATCCATTGCACAAGGCACTCCTGGTGAATAAATTTAATGCTCCCAGCACAAAGACAAGGATGAAAAAGGGGACGATCTGAGGTTCCCTCACATCGGCAAACTCTGCATATATCTCCACTCCCATTACCATTCCCTCCATCCTTTCCGTTATCGTCTTCCATCCTAATTCTGAACTGACAAAGTCAGATGGTAAAGGTTTTAACTCAGAAGAATAATGACAACAATCGCAATGTTTTCTAATACAGCTAAATGATTAAAAGTATAATTATACATCTATTATATTGTAATTTGAAAAAAATAATCACAATAATAAGAGGTTCTTAATATCCCAGTCTCGATAAAGGTATACGAGAGGCGTAGCAAGGTTGACACAACCTTCCTCGCAATACCCAAGTGCAACAATGATTTTTACTAAGATTCATCTCTTAAAATTAACGAAGGATTACGAATATACAATATGTGAAAGAAAAAATAACTAAAAGTAGCCAATAAATTAAAATTTTACATACAGAATAAGATTAACTTAAGAATTATTGCGACTAAAGATACACGGTTCTGTTATTCACAAAACAACGACGAAATAAGATTACCTTTATATAATGTTAACAGTTTACTTGAAAAACATATTCTAATAAAGAGTACAATGAATCTAATAGCAATTTTTTTCACATTCTGCTCCTATGACAATTGCAAGAAAGTTCCTGAATCAATCTGGTAGTCCATATCGTACAAATCGCCTGATTTAACATTACACTCAACGAGATTCGATAACTGAATCGATCTATCGGGGAAAGGGATACTAGATCGAATCAGATCGAATAGTGAAAGGAAGGGACCATTGGAGTTAAGGAATACTACACTTTATTAAAAGTAAAATGGAAATGTGTTAATTAAATCATTCTTAGCTTTTTATCTTTAACAACTAGACATAAATCAAATCGGAGATGCTTACCATTTGGGCGTGTTATGTTCTTCCTCCGAAGACTATGCTCAGGTGTTTCTTTGTACGAAGGAATTATTTCTCAAATCTGCCGATTCGAACCCATTCGTATTTTCTTTTAATTATTTTTACCTGACTAATTTTCCTAAATATATGTATTTATATTTTTATTGTGTATATGCTTGTTTATGTTACGAATCTATTAATTCTTCTCTTTGTTGTTTGTTGACATTGTTATCAGACCATGTCGTAGTTGTATGCGATAAAAGGTTTATTCCCAGGAAATCGCTCTTTAATTTCCGACATTGCACCTGCCAGCTGTCTTGTTTTCCAAAGAATTCGAACGAGTTCCATATGACGGAAGCAGGCAAACTTCGATTGCAGCTCTAGTTTCGTGATTGAGTAATGTTTAAATTTTCATCTTTATTTACTGTAATTTGTCCTCGTGAGAATCTTTAACGAAAATATTTACGAGGAATATCAATGAAATTTGAAGTTAAATTACATTTCCTCTGATTACAGTAGCTGTATAGATACAACACATAAAATTTTAATGTTATACATTAGATTGTTGTGCTCGAGCTATAGCCTTCATGACAATGTATGTAATTTTAGATCCCATCTATTTAGATTCTTCTTTTAAATAAAATGAGAGGGAAATAATTGATTCTATTCTGTGCTGTAGAATAGTACCTTCCCCCTTTATATTTATTGCATTTCTCTCGGTGTTGGTTTTATGAAAATATCTTTTATTGAATCTTTTATCATTGAACGAGCAACCTCATATTGCAGGCAGTATTTGATATTAGGGTGCTCAAATGATATACTCGGCCGCCGCCGGTTTACACCCTTTTTTAATTAAAAGTTAAGGGAAAGATATACTAAAGTAGTAAGGTTTGCTACATAATATAGTTCAAATTTTGTTAGTATGTCATTGAAATAGCTCCATTACACTGAAAAAATCGTAGTTTTAATATAGGTCCAGGGACCTATCAATGGGACAATGTATAGCATCTCGCCTAAGGCAATAAAATTGCTTAGTAATACCCTGAATGGATTGTTTTAATTTTTAATAATTATTATATTGAGTTCAATTTTAGAAAAAGCTTAATGAAGAGTTTCCTTAATGTGACTATTCAAACCCTTCCTAATTTTACTCGACATTCAGTTATCTTTAGAAATATAAAGATGACTTTTGAAGTTAGGTGATAGTGAGCTTAACCTTACCAAGAAAGTGTCTATCAAAATTATCTTAAAGTAATAGCTTTTGTTCTCCAGGTTTAATCTAATCTTATTTACTTTATATTTGCTTCTTAATGAATGCTATATCCCAATACCTCATTCAGTGACTCTTAGCTGACACTCCATCTCATATCTCTGAATAATCTTGAAAGAAAATGTTTGTATTTAATTTGGAAATGATAAGGAATAAATTAAGACAGTAATACTAACACCAACTGTATCATATGTAAATGCTTATGACCAAAGCTAATATTTTCTCCAACTACATATTTATTTATTTTGGATGGATAGATTTTGAGTTAAGACACCAAGGCAAGCCTCTCAAGGTTATCTCTAAATCTTGGGTTAAGTTAAACCTCCCATTAAGTTTCTTTTTTCTACTCCCATAATAAAACAATCAAAGAAACAGATTGCAAGAGAGATCGCATACTTCTTTCTTATTAAGAAAATGAAATGCAACTTCTTCACATCTTTGCAGTTTTGAATTTCTCTATTATTTCCTGTTAATTAAAAGTCTAAGAGATTCCCTCAGGTTAGAACATTAGCAATGAAAGTGTTAGATTTCAATTGAATCTGTTGTAAAAAGCAGATTTCTTTGCATAGATATCTCCGAGTAGTAAAGAAAATTTATCATAAATTGCATCTACTAATATTTGTAAAAATTGCAGTGCTTAGAAGGCTGCATATGATTAAAACGAAATTTATACCACAGATTAGACACATGACAATACATGAATGACAAAGATTACAGAAGTATACATGATCTATGTCCTAGAGAACTTAGTATGATGTGAAGCCCCCACATGCTACAATCAAAGTCTCTAGATGTTGTGGCATGGAATTAAAGACTGCTTGGATATGTTTCTGAGGCATATCCCTCTCCAAAGTTTTTATACAAAGATCAACACTGGTTGCTAGAGGACCATGACAAGTTGTAGACCAACCATATGTCAGGCATGAGTGTATGCCACAGTAGCAGTGGGTTCCATTGTTCTTCGAAAATGTTTTGCTCTTTCCTCACCATATGTGGTCAAGTATTTTCCTGTTAAAATATAGCATGCGGAGTTGCCTGAGGCAGGGGCAGTAATTCTGACTTCACGACCTCCCTGATGTAATGATAGCATTAGATCCATTGAGGGATATCTAAACCCTATGTTTAGATAGCCCTCAATAGACACATGTTGTATACAGTGGCATTGAAAAGCAATGGTTGTGGTTTCTGGACAGTGGAATGAAATGAGTGCCATCAGTCCAGCCTGCATCATCTGAACCTTCAACATATTTGCAACCCATCCAAACTGTATGTATGTAAACAGTGTATGCCACCTCTCTGCCATCTTAATTAACTATTGCTGGTACTGTGTTTTACATATCCTTTTAGATTGGGTGAATTCATGCTATTCTTTCATGATGTTGTAGTATTCATAAACACTTGTTTACCATTCATAAATTCAACAGTAATTTAAAGAAATTCCTTCTATCTTGACCTAGCACCTAGGAATAATGACATTTCCAGGGTTACCAGCCAAGTACTTTAAATAAAAAGAAAAAGCTGTTGTAAATTAGAATAAAATTATTGAAGATCTTCAATAAATATACGAATGACTAATCTTGAATTAAAGAAAAGAATTAGAAACTCTCAAAATGTTGATGTCCTGCTCCATTCCAAAGAGCATAAAATTTTATCTTCCCTAAGAAATGTACCTATTAAGTAAGGAAAGAAGCAACATGATGAAATAAAATGGAATCTTGCCTATGAGCATTGATTTGCTAATAATATCAGTTAAGAAAAAATTGGATATGTTATGGGGACTTCAAGTCCTGATTTTTTCAAATTAATCAGGAAAACAGGCAGTCATGGGTTAGAATATAAACCACAAAATATAAAGAGAAATTTTTATTCACAAAAATCAGAACATAATATAAATATTGATTAACAGGAAAATAAAAATCAACCAAGACTATATCCATTTGAGCATAAAACATTTTCTAAGAATGAGAAAGGTAGCAGTAAATTTCTAGCCTTTCTATCCATCATAGTATGTACATAAAATTCTTTACATTATCTACATCGAAACAGCTCAATTTCAAAAATAAATTAACTTACAAACTGCCATAATTATCATCATGCAAGTACAACAATATATTTCTACAAAAATATCAAATTTTCATTAGCCAGCCATTAGTCAAATATTCCCATAAAATCCTTTATTTTTTGAGAACCTGATCAACAAATGCATTAAGTTTGTCCATATCTTGCAGTCCCACAAGGCGTATCTTTTCCTTCCCATTCTGCATTCCAAGGATGACAGGAACAGACGCCACCTAAGAAAATATTGGTTATTTTGGAACAGTAATGATTATATATCAGTGTCAATGAATTCAGAGGTAAACATTTCGTTAAACATTTTTCATTATTTTGGTTATAATCACAAAGCCTTCAATCTGGGAATGATGATTAAATACGTGAGTTGCTACAGACATAGTAGTTTTAGGTCCTATAAACGCCATAAATCCATTTCATAACGATAATAATATACATTCTCAAAATTACATTGATACTTATCACTAAGAATTTCTTCAATTAATAAACTATGCTGAGTAAATAATTAGCTTTAAAGAGTCACAACTTTACTTTTGTTATTAACAATCTTAGCTGTGAAGCGGTAGTGTAATACTTTAACATTTATGCCACAACTGAATTTCACTCCAGGTGTTATTCATAAATTATTTGCATTGATATTAATAGTAACAGAATTTAAAATAAAATTTACTGCCCATAATCCATTTAGTATATAAACATTTCAGCATTTGAGATTACAAAGGATGTAGTTGAGAGAATGTGTACCACCACAACAGAAATAACCCAATGTTTTAATATAAAACGGTAACTATTTTCCTCCGATTAAACAAATACTTATAAAATGGCTAAAAAACAGTAACTTTAAAGTAGGCATATTCAGTAAGAATGTGACCAGTAACGTTCCAGTCAAGAGTGCAATTCAAATGATTGAAAAATGGCAAAATATTTTATGACGCAGTAAATGTGCATAATGGCACTTCCTTACGGATCTCGAAATACTTACAAAATTCTCCGAGAATGAACGGCATCTCACAAGGAGTAAACAACGATCTGCTCCAATATTGCTCAAGTCTGACTGAATTTGAGGGTTTCATTATAATTCTTAGGTATTTACCTCGTATTCCAGCGCCAAATCCGTATGCTCATCGATATCAACCTTAGCCAGTTTCACTTTTCCTTTTCTTTCTGCAACGACTGATTCCAGACGAGGAGTCAATGCTCTACATGGATTACACCAACTGGAATAGCGTACTATAAGTTAAACAACTCCACTTAGGAAATATTTAACGAAAATGTTTCATACTTACGTGGCAAAGAAATCAACAATCACAGGAACGTCGCTACCGATAACCTTTTCCTCGAAATCTTTTACATCTTGAATTTTAAATGATTCCCTGCAACTTTGACTCTGAGAGAAATTTCTCCCTAAAGGTAACACTTGCCATCTGATATTTTTGCTGACTAGTTTTGATTTTCCAGCGAGGATACAATCCCTCAAAACTGACTGCCTTATTATCCTTTGAAACTGCATCGCCAATCTATGATATATGCACTTTCCTTACCTAGTCAACAGGGGCAAGGGTGGCAAGTCTCAATGGATTTACGAGAGTTCGAGAAGGCGCACCAGAAAGGTGGAGGGTTGCCAAACCTTCAAGTGGGAGGGTTTACCATGCTTGCAACCTTGCCTAACGATATGGCCTCCCATTGGTTGTCTTCTTTTACCTTCACTTGTTACATGGTCATTCTGTCGATATAATTTACGTTCCTTATGTTTAGTGCAAAGTGGTGCGCTTTTTTTAATTTTTACGAATATTTATTATTCCTTACATTGATAAATTACAACTACGCAGAATATTAATAATTTTATCTATATCCAGGGCCTTGAGCGAAAGCGTTATCTTGTAATAGTTTAATAAAAGGTCGTCACGAGAGAATGAAATCCAACAAATTAGTTAATGTCATCATTGAAATCATCCTTTTGAGAAAACAACATCTATATAAAATGTGTGATAGTATTTTTTGAGATTCTATATAGAAATATGACATCTTACTTTGCTTGATTATTTTGAAATTATGCCATCAGATAATTTTTACAATTTCCCCATGAGGAATACATTTTTTATTTCTTCCCAAATTTCCTTCACTTACAGCGGAATTCAATACGACATGAGAGAAATCTATAACTATGTCTATATACACAGTATTAAAATTTAACATTACTATAGATGTGTAGGTAATGATTCTGGTGAACCTGTTCTTAGGACTTCTGAGTTGCGGTTCCCTAATCTATTTGATACTATAGTATTGTAATTGCATATGTATGAGTACGAATGATGCTCTTTAAAGCAACTGAATTTAAATAAAACCGAAGCGGAGCATCTCCAACTTATTTTTCTTCAGCATTTGTGAATTACTGTGCGCTATAATTTGTAATAGACTCGTGACTGATGTTGAGCCACATGATATATTCCACTGAATTCTGAAGCTATCCAAAGAAGTATCAAATAATAAATTAATCGCTAAAATCAATTCCGCGAGGATAAATACATCGCATCGGGTCATTTTTATGATCTGCTTCCTGACTTTGAATTTCACTTAGATAAAATATCGAGAGTGATGAGACATCAATATAGCAATACCATGAGTTAGATGAAAATTATTAATTGATGCGGTTTAAGTTTTTGGAAATTTTTTTAAAATGCTTAAAATATTTACTTCATTGGTACTGTTTTAGGGATAATAAATTTGATCTTAGAATTACCTGCTGGGAAGTAGGCATGGATAATTTCGTTGACAACTGGACTCACTATCATACGTTGACTTTTACAATGAACGAACACCAATATGACAATAAGAGGTCATCGAGTAAGTTTGTTCTATCATACAAGAATTCAAAAATGATCTCTCCCCAACCATTCGATACATCGCTACTGAGCGATGACGCGAGTGCAATTGCATTCTGCTTCAAGCAGTTTCTGAAAGCTCTGAGGAAATCTAAACAAGCATTGAGATTACTTTATTAGTAAGAGAAGAGAATTCTCTTCCGCAGAAACATGCGCTGTATCCCCGTTATCGTTTTTATTCTTACCGCCGAGTTAGGATACGCAGGACGTATGTTGCCGCTCAAAATTTTGGATGAGACTATAAATTATGAGTGAGTAAAATTTTAAAAAGCATTGATGCTGAACTTTGGAAATATTACTGACTGAGATCTGCTTTAGCCCAGGGAATTCTGAATTCGGGGATCCTGCGATTCCGGAAACTCGCAATTCTTATAGACCGGCTAACTTCTCTGGACCAGATCATTTTCGAGTTCTTGTGGGCAAATGTTACAGTTGGGCTGACAGCAAGTACGTTGTGATTTGAAGTATTGTACTTCAGATAATATGACTGATTTTGAATAATTGCCGTCAATGATTGTTCTTTTGCCTCCAGGTATAAGTACAACTTCTGTCCTTTTAACAACGTAACGCAGTCGGAATTGATAGAAGCATGGAATTCATACAAAGGAACTTTAGGGTATGTAATCTATTTTTATAATCAATCTCGAAGTAAATGTGCCGTAAGAATCTCAAGCTAAGTCTTAAAATTCTTGTTGTTATATTCTGGCAGAATCTGGGGTGAATGGGTTGTACAGGGTAACCACTTTGCTGCGATGCGGATGGTACAAGGAGATAGCTGCGGTGATAAGGAACGTTCAACCTTGGTAATATTGCAGTAGATATGTATGGTCCGTTTATTAATAAACCCAGAATGTTTGATTCAATATATCGAAGGAGATATCTTCATGGTTTCACTAATGATTGGTCGTTCAATATCATTTCAAACAGCGGAATTCAACCGAATCGAAGCTATACGATAGGAATAAACTTAGTAATAAGTAGAAGTAATTGTCGATACCTGTCAAATAAAAATAATAATCGAAATATGGAATCATTTCAGTTGCTCTCTCGGTCATTATTAAATAATCTAAGGTATTATTATTTACTAGCCTACACTTTTCCTTGTCTTTTGTTCTTCTCCACCTAAAGAAAAAGCACTTTTCTTCAGAAAACTTGTCGCATGGTCACCCCAATTGAAAACTATGTTCAAAAAACCATAGCATATTTTCATCATTTTAAATTTTCGTCTGAACAGATTCGGATAGAATGTGGAGATCAAGATGAACTCAAAGAAGTTGTAGAGCCTGGTGCTCATTGCATGTATGAAGGAGTTTTTCGTACTCCGCTAGCCTGTCATGAGCATTCTCTTCTTGTATACCCTCGACTACCTTCATCAGATCTTCGAACCCGCTGGGACTCACTTGAGACAGGACTTTTTAACGGAGATATTTCAGAAAAGGTTTGCTATAGAAGATGTTCTTGAATATTCTAACCAAATAAACCCAAAGATTTTTTTTCAAGTTTCAACTTTGAAATGAACCCTCTAAACTTTTGCTGTTAATACTTTATAGCATGTTTTCTTTGTAATTATGACGCTCTATTTACAAAGATGTTTTCTGCGTCTTGTCTTGAGAACTTTACATTTATGACAAAGATAAGATTCGGATAGTAATGCTTTTAACTCTAATATTTGTCAATTTTTACAAATTAACATTTGTATTGAAATCAATACTTTTAATTTTCTTAAGCTATTTTGGTAGATTACTTAGAAAGGGAAGTTTTGAATGTTACTGTAACTAATGATTTTTAGATATTTCAATGACTCATTAAAACCCTAATTTTATTTTAAATGTTATGATATTATAATGTTAATATTTTAACATTACTGCAAGTGCTACATGACAATTTAAAAACAAATAGATATGAAAGTTTTCCTTATGTTTTTGTCAAATAAATAACTCTTTCTATTTTACTGTTAGGAATATAGCATATCGCTGGATGATATATTTCGAGAGGCAGGTTACTTGCTGCCGTTAGTGAATGGGGGAATGGTAGCATTACGTTCAGATAGGACTATTAATCACAGCTCAAGTGGTACCAACCATGGTCTTTCTCATTGCCAAGCAGAAATAAATCTATTGCAGCAACAGTTGGAAGAAATGAGGAAAGAACTTCAAAAGGTGAAAAAAGAGCAGAAAAATTCTGTGACCTAAAGATTAAAAGCATTTCTAGATATTTTTTAATCATTTCCAACGCTGATGGAGGAAAGGTTTAGCTATCCAAATTAAAGCCCACTATTTGAGTCATGTGTTCGTTTATAAATATTGGATGGTGATTTATTCAAAAACTACTTTCTTATTTTATCCAGACAAAATTTTTTCACTTGGAAATCCTTAATCATTTAACGACTCAATGTGATAAAATTTAATGTTTTACCTAATATTTTATATCTCACTTTATGAATAAGTGAGCTGTAAAAAATATCAAAGTATAATTTCTTAAGTACATACCTTTGAAACCATCATATCCAAAGAAACTCTGTATCTAAAATGTGTATGTGTAAAGTGATGGATTATTTTTGTTGAATATATTTGGTTGATTTCTGTTAGACTAAGAGTCTTTTCTTACACCAACACATTTTGAGAATAATTATTTTTTGTAAGTAAACAATAAAAAGTATTTATTAAAAAATCTATTGCAGTTATTTTCTCACACAAAAGAAAAGTTTGGACATAAAAGCAAAATAATTTAATCTATAGAAATAAAATAAAGCATTCCATTGAAAAAATGGAATGATCATTTGTTATGAATATGTTATGCTCTAGCATTATGTTGCTATTGTATGGATGGGATTTGAGAATAGGCATCATTATTGTATATGTTATTCAAAGTTGCAAAAATTGGGCATTCCCCAAAACTATTACTTACTCCATGGAGTGTGAAATAGCTTTTACTCTCTGCAGAGTGGAAAATTTCATTATCGCAAAACCTGAATGGTTTTCATTGTATCTGCTGCTTCACGCTATGTTTATTAATATTTTTTAAAAGAATTTCTCCACTATAAATCAAATATAAAAATAAAGTCATTACATTTCCATACACAGAACAGTGGTTTTATTCAATATTAAAATTTTCAAATTAAAATTCAAAAGTTTTTAAAAACATGTAACTTTGTTTACCTGTAGAAACATTTTTTGTCTTCTCATTTATATTGGGATCTAGCCAAAAACTGGAGATTAAAATAAAGAAATAGTTATATAATTTTTTTAAACTTTTTATTCTGAAGGTTGACCTGTGATGACAATTCGTAGACTAAGATCAAACTTATAAAGCACATCATATCAGAATACTATAGCTGAATTAAAATTTAAAACTGGATTATTTTGATGATTCAATTTTAATTGACTTGATGCAGTTAGTGATACAAAATTAAATTCAGAGTTTAGGATTTTGTTACCATATTGTTAACCTTTCAGCAGAGACTATTACGCCAAAAACATCTAATTTAAAATTAATAGGGGATGGAGAGTATATCTTAGTAGAGGGTGAAAAAATAAATGCAAAATTTAATATAATAACATTATAATTCACACTATTACAATATCAGTTCTTAACAATAACAACAATTTCACTTATGTACAGTTGTAAAAGATATTTACAGTTAATCAGCATGTATATATATATAATAACAATAAAGCAATAAGCCTGGTCTAGATAATTGAATGAAATATTAAAATAATAAATATTGAAGGTATGTTCGGCATCTTTGTCTATTATTTAGATTCCAACCTTTATATACAATTGCTACATAATGGTACAAGTTCCTATAATTCTAAAATTAATGGAATGAAAAACTCTCTAATTATTTTCAAATGAATACAATAGGGCATCTTAGTTGAAAGAGGTTGACTAACTTCATAGAGGGTTCAATTTTAAATACAATTATACAATGAATTTAAAAGTAATTACACTTTGATTAAACTTAAAAAAATATTATTATTACTGAAGACTAGTTAATTAACTTCAAAAACAAGATAATTAATTTAATACAAGTTAATCAACAAACTCTTTCAGGGAAATGGAGGAAATTAAAATAATATTAATAAGTAAAAGTAATAGAAATGAACTATTGATAAGTTAACTTCAATGTACTCTATATACAATTTACAGCTATGGGAGAGAAAATCGAATTTCCAAGTTAAGAATGGCACCAGCAGTGATCAACACTTTTAAAAATTCATTGCTATTATAATTAATAGAATGATGCGGTACTTTCTACAGTAAAATATGCCAAAGGAGTTTTCTTTGGCTAAGAGGATGTATGAATTTAGATGGAGTCTTAACTAATGAAAACATTTGTTGTTGAGGCTGATTTTTAAGTGGCTTTATCTATTGAAATTAAGAATGAAAGTTATAGAAATTGGATGGCTAATGATAATTCTGCTGAAAAAGTTTAAAAGAACTACTACAGGAAACAAATTAGCCTTAGTTAAACTATTAAAAAATCTAACAGATACTTTTGCAATGCCAATGACAGGTTCCGAAATATTGGTATATATAGCATTTACATTCTGTATACATACAGAACATTGAATTACTCTAGAATAGCTTCATTCAGTTTGGCTAACTCATTCAAATAATGAAGATAAAAGTTTTCATTTAAAAATGAAAATCATGCACTCAAAAACAATTTATGATATAAGATCTACATTTTAACTGTCAGCTTGTTTATCATGCATAAGTTTGAGATAAAATTACATGCTAATAAAATTTTATCAAGACATATAAAATTTTGGAAAAGGATGTTCATAAGTATGCTGTTAGTTAGTATGATATTAGCAGATTCTTTGATATTCTTTCATAAAGGTAGTATGTGACACAAATATAAAGCTTATATTAATCTGAATAGAATAAAATGTCTTACTTTAGAAAAATACTGGATTAAAAGAAACAGCAAATTATAAAGAGATTTTCATGACTGTAGATCCAAATAGTTCCCATAAAAAGAGAGACAGCTCAAGAATATGAAGTTTTACACAATTGTCTGGAGTGGATTTTTAAAACTGCACTGGAAAATCTGGAGTCTTGCTTCTCTTTGAACATTAAGGGTTTGATAGTGAGATGATAAGGCCATATATTGTGAAAAATATTGTTTTTAGGCCTATCCAGTAGCATTCACAAATTATTCTAACCTATTTAACTTTCATAACCCCTTGGACCCCCAATTTTATTGAACAGTAAGCCTTGAACATTGTGTCATTTGGAATAAGTATATTTCCTAGAGATAATTTGGCATTCGTATTACAGCTTCATGTTCAAATTAATAGAAAATGCAATTGATTGTAACAGACATTAAGGTAGCTTTGGCATGATTCTTTAGAGAATATGAATAATAATTGTTATTGATATATACAAATACTATGATTTGAACAGTGTTATTTGGATTAAAAACAAAGTGGTTAGTAAAAAGAATATTGTAATTAATCAGATAATGCATGATGATACTTGATTAACAGTGAAACATTCATACTTATTAATGGGTAAGTGATTAAACAGTATGATTAAATAGTACATTCATTTTTTAAATCTCAAGGAACATATATTTGTTTGTGCATAATGTTTTGTGCAATACACAGATATTTATTGGAAGTTTCTCTCATGCTTATCAAGTAGCCCTGAGATTTACTCCATTTTACTTCACTTATCAGAGAGAAGGCAGTAAGGCAGTAAGAGTAACAGAAGGTAAACTAACATGAGTAATACGAAATAGATTCAGTTATTACATAAAAAAACTCTACATTGAAGTGGAGATATATCATGAAATTTGCACCAGTTTGATACAGAAGTTAATCAAAATAGTAATTACCATTGTTACCCAGAAGAGCAAATATATTAAATGGAACATATTTTGTAAACATGGATTTCTTATAGAAAGCAAGATCCCAAACCATTATTATAATAGCATATACACAGTTTAATGTAAATTCTCATTCTCTGCACGAAGAAATGAGACCCTGTAAAATCCTAGCTGGGGGCTTAACGTAATAAAGTGTTTCACTCTGATAACAAAATTACTAAAATGCTAAAAAGTAAATATTTGTAACGAACTATTCAATATTGAATAATGAAAGAGTTTTCAACTGAAATAATCAATTTCTAAGTTAACAATGGCTCTGAAATTTCAAATTGTTTTTAATGCAAATATAAAGTGGAAGATCTGAATGAAAATTATCAATTACATTACAATACCAATTATTAGAACAGCAAAAAGGAATAATTTAAGCGGGTGAGAAAGAATGAAAGGACAAAAAATAAAATACTGAAGTCCAAAGATGGAATAGAAAGTAGTATTATCTAAGAAAATTTGATCTATAAACTAAAGTATATCCCAACAATACTTTCCATGTATTCCTAAATTCACTCCAAGAAGATTTTAATCATAATAGAATTATATTAATATTTTCCTACATAATATTCCATTAGGTTCATCACATACCTCAACCAAATGTCATAAAGCAATACCTAAGCATTAAATTTTGTTGACCAATCAAGGTCTTTCAGCCTAAAAGGCTTAGATAGACCTTGATTGGTCAACAAGACTTAATGAATTTCTTTGATCACCATCACTATGCATGTTTTGTAGTAACAATCAGTCTTGTAAAAAATACTCATGCAAAAACATTTTTAAAAGAACAGATATGGCTTAAATAGAGGAATTGAAAAATTCAATGAATAAAAGTATAAATCATACACTTCAATTATATTAAAATGGACATGCAGGCCTTAATTGATTGCATTGTGTTTAAAATTGGCAGCTTTATCATTAAATGTGACTATTTTCAAGTAAAGGACATTCAAAGTTATTACTGTTATATGTCTAAGTTAATTCTATGGATCTCTATTCAAGACATCCTAGTAAATTATAGAAGAAGTATTATCTAGAAGGCATTAATCAAGTTAAATATAAGACAAATATTCATAATGTAACAAAGGTTAGTATGCATTTTTTCAACATCATATATATAATCTAGCTATTTCCTTGATTTAACAGTGAATATTTAGTTTCCAACAAGACAATTAAAATAAGATGCAGATTTGAGTCTACCGCTTCCTATAACAAAGGCAATAAACTAATAATGAAAATATTTTGTGATCCACTCTAGTTTGATTCAGTTCATTTAGACAAAAAAGATCCAAATATTTAACTATTACAATGAGTATCATTATGACTTTTGCAGGGCTGGCCATCTACTAAGGGAGTTCTGGATGCAAATTGTCTACCAAGGCCACTTCTTACAGATATCATTTACTATCAGCAAAGTAGAATATTTCTCTTGTGAAATAGAAGCTAGACATCCATAGAGCCTCCCTCTTGGCTGGTCATGGCCATACGCTCACAGTATAATTCAAGAAACCCAATGATTTTTACTACAGTGAAAAATTAAATAAACAGAATACCTTGTACTGAGATACTTGAACAATCAATATGATTCCAAGGCTACTACTTTACTTACATGATTCCAAAAGGAGTAACCCAAAATCAACTTTCAGTAAGCATTAAAATATTCCTTCTAGGTAAGACATGTTTCACTAATCACAACTAAATCTGATCTCTTATATTTTACTTAAATGGTGAGTACTCCATAAAGTATGATTTTTCATACTGTATTTAAATTTCATCGAACAAAATTGGAAATAACCATCATTTGAACTAAGACTGTTTTCCTTAACGCTAATAACATTATTACTTATTTCATCAAACCTGACTGTAAAATGATATGTGAAGACCAAACACTGTTATAATCCTAAAATTTCAACAACACATACTGATAATTGCAGCTCCTTAACAGAATTGTTTTTACTAAACATTATAACAAAATTGAATAATCTCGAATGAAATATTTCAAAATAACTAAGTGTTATGAATTATTCTCACAACAGAGTAATTCATAGCAGAATTTGCATTCAATGTAAGTTTTTCATACCTCAGGAAATATAACTTTATAAGGCCATAAAAGAAATGAGCAAGAGAATAACTTCAAACTGAAATCATATTCCATAGCTGGAGTCTGCCAATAAGTTCTTTCAAAAATTCCTAATGCACTACAGAAATTTTTGGGTTTTGTTCCTGTTCATTTTATACCACTGGAGAGATTATGTGGCAGACTGAACTCTTTAGAATAGATAGAAATAAACTCGGCCATTGTATAATAACTTTAAGCACTAAATCTGGGAAAAAAATGAGAAATGTATTAAGTAATTCAAAATTTGAATAGTTTATGTTAGGTAAAGCAATTTAATCAAAACAATGAAACTCTAACCAAATCTCAACATTAACAATTTTTAATTAACATGATTAACAAAATTAACTAAATTCTTATAATTTATTTGTCCTTTTACTGTAGAAAAATAAGTGCAAGTGCCACATATACTCACATATAGGTCAACTCTAAGGGAATGAAGAATATCCCTCTTTACACAAGTGGAATATTTCATTAATAAGACAAATAAATCATGTTAGGAATGAATAGGTGAAGCAAATGGTATTCTATGCATAAATTGTATAGGAGACTATATTTTATACTCTCTTGTGAATAGATCAACAACAATCATGGTTTATTTAAATTAAAATTTTGTAATTTAATGTCAACCTCTACATGAGTATATATGGTATTTTTCATCAATCCAAGTAAATTTTCCACCGACTATTGTCTATACTTACACCAGCAACATACATTAAAATAAAGATTAATCTGTCTTCAGCCAATAGAATAGGTACCAGAGTCATAACTACTGTAAGGATAATACATTACTAAAATAACCAAGCATACTGTGAATCGCCAGCCTCAATTTACTGTGCATAAAAATACTAGATACTGAATATCCAGAGGTATTTCAGAAAGATATATTAAGTAGCAGTCGAGAAAAATTTTCTCCATTAAATACAGGCAGAGTCATGTAAATACCTTAAGTAACATGTAATTCCTGTGGGAAATTATACAACACCTAAAAATTATCTCAAATATGGAACAAAATATTCCAACGAAAAATGTATAAAAAGTAAACTGCTACTTTTTCTTCCTATGATCTCTATAAACAAGAGTCATAATTGTATACTATGGTTTTTCTTTCCAATAAAAATTTAATATTCATATATTTCAACATTTTTCCACTAAAAATCACTAAATTAAGAAATATCCTAGATAATATATTACTTTTATGACAACAGTAATAGTTCATTCCAATATCATGAAATCATCCAACAACAGGATTATCTTGTGAATCGAACTACATTGGCAGGCATTTCAGCATTTCTGTATATACACTATCACAAAAATTAAATACGTGCTTTATACAAATAATCAGACTGAACTGAAGGAACTTGACAATCACCCCTATCTGTTTGGCTTTCTTGATTCTCTGGGCATAATTATAACTGTTATTAATATAAGTTACATTTTTGATTTCTTGTACTCTCTTGATTTGGCAACGTCATTAAGAAATACTCAATAAACAAGTCAATATAAATTATACCCACGTACAAAACTATAAAATTTTTCACGGAATAGAACCAAATTAAGTTTAAAAAGATTGCCATAGATATTAACATTTGTTACAAGAATATTGAGCCAATTAAAAATACCTCATCCCTGAGCCTCAACACTTTTCTCATCGGTTAATAAATTGTTAACATGGTTTTTAGACTTCTTAAACCTGAATAACACTTGTTCATTCCTCTTTTTGGCATCTCTCTGCTCAAATGGCACATTATCAATCTTCTGCTAGCTGCCATAGTAAGAGGCAAGGGAAGCAGTTGTGTTGCGCAGAAGTCGCCGCAGTGGTGGCCAAGCCCATCCAAGGGCTGCACGGCTAACTTGATTCCACAGCCACTGCAATGGCTGGCGACATGGCTGGGCCCATCCGTTGTAAACAATACCGCAGCAATGTTTGACATGGTCAGTGGAATGAGTTAAGGATTCACTTCAAAAGATGAAGATAACCACCTCAAATTTCCCCACTTATAATTTCCTTCCCCTGCAGAAAATACAAGAAATGTGCCAAGGAGAAATGGATATGGAAAAAGTCTCACAATTCTAGGACTCGAATTGAGCTATATTGGTAGAATATTTACACATGCTGTTTTAGATTAGTAGGCAAGTAGAAGGTTTGAGACTCAGTTCGGTCACAATATTGTCATGTCTGTTTCTCCTTGGGATCATTCCTGAGTACATGCTTTATCATGCAATTTCGTCCTTATTACCTTTCTCAAGCAAGAAATTCACTTAATTTTAAGAGGAAATTTACAGTCATACTTGAAAATAAGAATAATTTTATATTATTCATTAATGAGTAATCTCTAAAAATTCGGAATAAAACACAATACTGTCACTCAACATTTAAGTTGGGTACATGTAGATAAATGAGAAGATGCAATATTTTTTATCAGTCAAGGCATGCATTCAGAACCTGTCCAGAAATGTTATGATGAAATAAGAAAGAGGAAATTTATTTGTATATACACAAGTTTCAAAGGATATATTAATCCCCATGGAGGGTGACCACCATTGATGTACAGCACATATGTGAAACCATCCTTGCATTTCCCCTGGATGGAATAGTAATACGGCAAAAATGAATGGAGCCTGTAAGAGGAAATTAAATCACATTTATCTGCAGTTTAAACAAGTGATATTAGTTTGTTTGTGAGATGTACAATTATTTGGAAGCAGTTAATATCTGGACAATTAATCAAAACACGTCATAAATGCAATGGCATTCAGTAAAAGGGTTGATCGGAGTAGCTTTTATAAGATTTTAAAGGGTATGTTCTGGTTGGAATTGCGTAATTAAAAATACATGTTATTCAGACCACAAGCTTGCATTTGTGATTACTTAAAAAAGAAATCGAAAAGGAAATACCTTGCAAAAGAGAAAGATGTGGATAATATAATGAGGAGGGGATGCAGAGTATGACAAATGATGTCTTGTATTAACTCTAGATAGCAAGTTCAATCTGAACTCTTACTGAACCACACAAAGTATACAAATACCTGAAATTCCGTCTTTCGTAAAACCGAATGGCTGCAGAATTGGTGGCGAGTACATGGAGGTAGAGTGCTTTCACAGTAGGGATGTGATATGGTGGTGAGTGAGGTGAAGGAGGAGTGGTGTAAGATGGAGTAGATGGAGCTGCAGTGAGATGAGATACCAGGCTATCTAATAAGAGAGATGCTATTCCATTTCGCCTATGCTTTTCTACGACCCCAAGGCTCAAGATATACCTGTGATCAAAGAAAGAGAATCATGAAACCATAAATTAAATCAGAAATTTCCACTAAATTTAAGTAAATCTATTTAAAGTTGATGAGCATTAACAATTTTGATATATTTCTTTTAAGGAGCGATAAACATTTAAAATTAGTCAACCAAAAGATTTTCAGTGAATAGCAGAAAACTTTGGAATACTTAGGAGAATTTAGATGCTAATTATCACTTTAAAATAACAGCCTACACAATAAAAATAACAGTCTATTAATAACAACCTACCTTTTGGTGCTTAGAGTAGAAATGGCACTGACTGAACCTTAAAAATTATCTCAGTAATTTTATTTAGCACTCATATGAATGGTTTTATGCAAACTTTAGCCAGACACTTATAAATTGTAGAACTTGGTAAGTATTAATAAAACATCTTGCCATAGAAGTATATTGATAGATTGATGTACTGATAAATACAATAAAATGTTGATAATATTAAAATTAGAAGTTTATCAATATACATTATATCTACCAATCGAAAAGATATTTTAAATTTAAAAATGAAAGATATAGAATCAAAACCTATAATTCACAATGAATATCAATAATTATCATCTCTTCTAAAAATTTCATTTAATATGGCAATTTTCTTAATATAAGAAATAGGGATAAGAAAGTTGAGAACCATTATAATCTTATAATCTTGCTATACACAGTGCAACTCAGTTAAAACTTTCATGGGGACCAAACAAAAACTGCATCATAAGTGGGATAGTGTTATAAGCTGGTTTGTAATGTTGTAATCATATTTTTTAAGAATAGTCTGCTTTTTGTAATGGGAGACAGGGTTGGCGACTTTAGTCACATACTATACACCTGGTGTATAGTATGTGACTAATGTTATGCCTAAATTAATTAAAAAATTAATTCTATGAATTTAGCAGCCCATACTATTATACTTCAAATGACAAATGGTATCAGTAAGGAGAATGTGAGGCTGGAGTAAGAAAAGTGCTTTTTTTGATACAAAATTGAGTGTGAATATTCTAAAGAAACGTAAGAGCATTTGTTATATTTCAAGCTCTGACAATTTGTCTTTTCAGAAAGTATAAGTGTGTTTAGAAGGTTTTAAGTGCACACCCAGGCCTATAAATCGATCACTACTTCTAAACTAAATTGTAAGTTGTCCTCGCTTGTAAGTTGTCTCGCTTGATGGCATGCATAACATTTTCCAGTTCAGTCATGTATTCTAATAAGCATATTCTTAAGAATTTCATTTGATTTATCACTAAATTTAAATTCACACATCAATGTATTTACCCCACATGAACTTCACTTGAAGACTGAAGTGAGTTTGAGCCACCAGCTTCAACCTGTCCAGCAGGTGAAAGTCCATTAGGTGATGAATAGCAGGGAGTTTGACGGAACGACTTTGGTCTAACGCTCCAGCCACATGATGGGGAGAGCAGACCCCGATCCTAAAGAAAATGAAAGAGGAAATCTGAAATTGCTGAAAACATATAAATACTCCCAGTGAAATAGCAGTAATTCAACTAACCTCTCGATTAAGCTTAGCATAAGATTTGATTTCTGCTACAATAAGGCCTATTATAACTCCCTGGTATACAGCAGCCAAGGAGTAAAAGCGTGGATCAGAGGTAATATCAATATACCACGAGTCTGGGTAATCAATTGGGAACCAGTCACGACAAAGAGCCTGCACCTTTAGAAACAGACAGCCACACTTGTAAATAAAACTTTATATAGGTAAATACATTATAAAAATAACAACATTCCAATCCTTATCTTTTGGATAAAATATACTTCCCATTACTAAAATCGTTCAATACCATCCCACAGCTTTATCAATTCAACGTTCGATTAGGAATGCTAATTTATAGTCGGAAAATGTCATGTTTTGAATTTGTAATTTTATCTGGATAATGTGGGTAAAAGAAAATGATACTGTAAAATCAACTCAATTCTAAGAAGCACAATCGACTTGTATTTCATTCTTTCTCCGAAATTCGATCAGGATACTGCTTCTTAAAGAATTTTTGGTGAGGCCCAAATTTCAATCACTAAAGAAATAAATGGCAGTCACTTAAAACAAGTATTGCATTTAAAAAATATTAGATGGTGTAACTGGATAGCTGTAAATTACTGACACCAGAGGTTTTTATAAGACTACCATCTCCGTTCATTCCTAACTAAGATGCAAGTATTTGGAATACAGATTGATTGGCTAACAATACCAGGAATCTTAAATAAGATTACCTCTTCAAGGTCAGAAGGACACAAAAATCGAAGCTGTAGATTGGAAAGACTACATAGTGGTACTGGTTTTGTCATACAAGACGACCTGGGCTTCTTGACCAGCTCGCCGGCATACCTACAAGAAGGATTGGAGCTTAAATAGGAATATTATTCAGTTACAAAATGTCCCTTTCCGTGGAATGGATGACACAGGATCAAAGCAGATCGGTGAAGGTAGTATTCTTGCTATGACAACAAATTATTGTTTGATAAAATAAAATACTGAAAACATTCTCAACGGAAAAGCTTTCTATGGAAACACATTTAATATTTACCAGCTAAGACCAGCCATTTATCGAAGATTAATTCCAACTGAGTTCATCTTTGACCATAACTTCCATTTCCAAGGAATTCAATTATGAAAAATAGAGATCGCTGACTCTATTTCATTACGGAACGTCACGTAACAGACGTATGCTAATCCTCCATAAACGTAAATACAAACATCAATGTTTATTATGCTAAGCACAGCACCTCTTACGGAGTAACAGGAAAACTCTCGTGACCAGGTGAACAAATAGCAAGCGGAAATCAAGTGTTTTTAAAATATTTCGTGAGGTCATCAACTTGAATAGATCACACGCCCCTTTGAATGGAAAATTTGAAGAGGTTTAGGCCTAGGGCGCCTTACTTTTTAAAAATGTGAAAGCATTCTTAATGCTTTTGGTAATCATTCCGTTATAATTTTTCCTATGGTCCTTCACGGTTAACTAAGTAAATATTATGATCGAGTACTGATTAATAATGGCGATATTGTCCATCAAATACATGACACCGGAGAAATTACATATATCCCAAGGTCCAGGGTGGTACTCTTATACTATCTTAATTGGTATGTTTATGCATTTGTACAGTTAAAACTTGCAGAAAAAATTGTTTATTTAATTATCCGTCAAACTACGTTTCAGGTATTCTTTTCTTCAGTTTTTGGACTGCATTATATCAATCAGGTTAGTAGATACAGAGTGTTCATGATTGATTAAATAAAAAACAATTACTGACTTGAATTTTCAAATTTTTTCCAAGGTGGCATTGTCACCAAGGCAGTTTACGTACTCGGGGGTTTCCTCTTCGGACTATCTTGGATGGATGACTGGGAGGTAAGAAGTATCATGATACAAAAGTTCAAATGTGTGACTATCGGATTCGTTTCTAGCCATGTCTAATAATTATATTTTAAGAAATAGGCGATTACTATTGCTGTCAACAAATTGTTTATTCAATTACTCTAATGATTTTAACTACTGTTATTGTCTTCTTTTCTTTCCATTTCTATATTTGTGGGACACAAATTTCTTCGTTTGACATGTATCTAAGAAGGGTTAAAAGAGATCAATTTTTTCTCCTTAATGTCCCTCGATACTTCCCTGATTTAAGGCTATTTATAAAAGTAGCTATTCTATAAAGTTTAGATTCTTAATGTGTATATATTTATATTCTTATAATATCAAGCCAGTGTACTATATAATCATTGGTATATCTTCAAAACTTAAAATTCATAAAAATTGAATGACTGATATTTACAGTGATCATTTTTATAATGCATCTACTTAAGTTCATTAATATAACCTTGTTATTTACAAGATATGCTATAGAAACTGTGCAATCACTGCAGAAGACCTTTCATATTTTATCATATTTATACAAAAATTTATTGTATTTATACAAAACTCATACTGCATCTCAGTTTTAAATATCATAGGAATCGGGTATTTTGTAACCACTTCTCTCTCTAATTGTACTGCAGTTGTTAGCATATTCATCCATTATAAAATAATGTAAAATAGAGACAAAAATGCATTGTGAATGCAGTTTTATTGGATTAGAAGAAATCAAGTTAATTTTTGCCATTGTCAGTGAAAGAAATGATTCTGCTGAATAATCAATTATCCAAGTAGCCTATCCTATCTTCAGAAGTTTTATAAATTAAGAACATCAACTTTTTTCATGCTTTATCTGGAATTGGATCAATTTGAGATTGTGTAAACAGCAACCCATAGGTAAACATTCCATTGCCAGCTATCAGCAGCCAAACCATTCTCTGTGATATTAAAATGGTAAAATGTAAAATAGAGACTTAAATGAGCATTCACTTCCTAACACTGTTTCTTGTAACTAAAAGAGTTCTAACTATCTTAATATAACATAAGCTGTTCATAATTCTGAGACTTATAACTGTGTGTGCTATTCTTAAAATTTTCAGGCAAGCTCTTCTACTTTTCGTTTCGATTTCAAAGCTCATATCTCATAACTGTATGTTTTCATTATCGAGTATCTATAACTGCTCAGTAGAAAGCTCCCAAGCTAATAATATTTCCTGATCTATTTTTAATGAAATATTTTTCTAATTGATAATCTCTATCATTCATCATCCATCGTTTGTTGTCTTTATCTTGTTTTTTGATAGCTATAATCCATTATTAAATAAATTCAACAAATCATCTCAATGTAATAACTGTGCCTGTTTATCCAAAGCACAATTTTAGGTAATTTACACAAGTTAGTTGTCTACACTGGTGGTCTAGAGTTATGAGTTGAACAATTTAGTTTTAGACAATTATAGGCAAAGAAAGACTGCTTTGGAATCATTTTCTTAAATTTTTCTTGTGATTAAGTGATTGCCATAGAAGGTCGTTGCAGGTTAATTGCTATTTACGCAAGTCATCAATGCATTAAACTTTCCTAGCGTGGAATAAAATTATATTTGGAAATGGAATTTCTGCATTTTGCAAGAATGGAAATGGATTCTAAATGAAAATATAGCATACATCCACCATGTTAGTTAAGATCATTTATATTTATTGTACACACTTGAAATCTATTGGTCTAGAACAGCAAGATATGGTGGAGTCATTGTGCTAACCATGTGTCACCCATTGTGAATGTTGCCTGACTAGGCCTTATCACTCAACGGAATGTCACGGCATGTACTATGTACTTAACTTTAAGGGAATCTGTGAAAAGTATTAGGAAAAACTGAAATACTACATCTTACATTTTACTGGTGAATTAAATGCTATAATACTTAATGGGTTTCCATCTGGGTCAGATATTAAATGTTCAATATTTTGGCTTTTAATTAACATTGAAAGCATATCCCAACTGTAAACACATGAAGTGTTCTGGTCTGCAACTAGTGAAATTCATACAGATATGTAAACTATATATTTTTTTTTGAAACTCATTAAATAGGTAATTATGTAACATTGTTGAGTTCCTATTTGCCAATCACTAGCTTTGCCATTGCTCAGAGCTATTCATGTTTCCCTTTTAAGAACCTACAATTGTAATGCTGATTTGTATTTATTTATATAGGATTTTCTAATCAGATGTTTTTAATTTCTTGTAGGCAACTTTGCAGGCTGAGAGGATTAATATAGAGTATATTTTCTCTGTTTGAATCAAGATTATTTTTTGAAACTTAATAATAATTAGGCCCTTCTTTTATTTTTTCAGATTCTGAATGTCATAAAAATGTAACTTATAACTGTCTTTGAATAGGACTGGGTTCTGGACCGTGATGCTGGACTTTGCACTGTAACTCGTTGCAATTGGTATGACCGACTGCGATGTCAAGCCAAGGAATCATCTACTATTCAAGTGAGATTAGCTGATGTTCTAGCTGCTTTTGTGAAGTGTGATAAAGGCCTAATTCTGGTGCTGAGAACAGGAGATACAATATCATCAGCCAGTAAAAAACAGAAAAGAATAAAGACTAAGAGCGAAGATTTTCAGTAAGTTTAGATTCAGTTGAAATTAAACCTCTAATATTAAAGTGTACTCGTACGTCTGGTACATCATGTTGTCTTTTATGCTATCTTTAAATCTTCTGGTTATAAAAAGGAAAAACATATTTTTACCTCAAAATTTTTATTATATATTTGTATCTTTTCCTCTTAGGAAACTGCAGAATGTTGCTGATGAAATCACAAGTTTTCTTTTATTGAATCACATGGAAGACATTAGTAAAAAGAAAATGAGGTCAGCTTCTTTGGAAATTTTTGATGGGAGAACGGAATACTTTGATAGTGTATCAGATCCTAGTCCTGCTGTCAGTGAAGTTTCTTCTGGTCGTGAATTCATCAATATCATCTTTGAACATCCAATTTCTCCGGAGGTTCAGGTAGCTGATTGAATAAAAGATTCATATTTATAAAGAGCTATAATGAATTTTTAGAGAGTTTTTTGTATATTATTTAATGAAATATCTGCTTTGTGAGTTATTTTTCTTACATAAAATGGTGCCTCCATTTGAAAGAAATGGCTATAGTCAATGTGAATGGTGCTGTATTATACAAAGGTTGTGATTTTTAATTTATTCTGCACATTAGCAAATTCTCTCAATCATTTCTTCTTCTCTTGCTTTAAATATATTTCTTATAGATTTCTATAACTTATTTTATAAATGATATAGTATGTGGTGTTGAATGATATTTTTTGGAGAAGATATCCCTTGTATTTTTGGAATGGAGTCATAGATATGTGCCTTGCACAATTACAAATAAAGTATATTGATGGTTATAATCTTATAAAAGTTAACAAAAAATTGAATATTTAAGAGTATCCTAGAATATGTATATAAGACAGCTATTTCTTGTCAGTTGGACATGAAACTCTTAATCTCAGGGTCTTAGGTACGAGCACCATGTTGGTGACACTATTACTGGTCCCTGTGAAGTAGAGGTTATGATGCTGGCATTGTCCTTTGAATTCAGATTAGGGCATAGTTTCTTGTTTTTAAATTAAATGATTTATTCAAGGTTGGTCTTAAGACTAAAATTTAATCTCAATTAAAAACTGACTATCATAATTAAGCTCTGTGAAGCTTTGTAAACCATATGAATGTGGTTCCTAGTTGTAATTGTATACATTTTCATGAATGTTACCATATTAATGTCAGAAATTTCTTTCTGCTTGTTCATTTTTTGAATTTTTTTTTCATTGTTTGATTTTTGCATCTGCAGTTATCAATTAAGTCAAATCTCCACTATCCTTAGATAATTTTTAAAAAATTATTAAGTAAAACCTCCAAAATACTGTTTTGGATACTGAGCAGTTTTCCTCAAATCCAGTAATTTTCTTAGCTTACTTGAATGAAAATTTCATGCTTCTCACTCTCACTGTTGATATTAGAATACCAGAAGTTTAATTTATGTTTTTCTTAAGATCTAACTTATTTACCATTAACTAGTATTATTTCTCCATTTATTTTGAATATTAATTCAGTGTTGTGGTTAACTAATTTTAAATTTTGGTCATAAGGTGCTACTTTACATTTTATGATATGACTTATCGTAATAAAATTGTTGGTTAAGGAGTATCTTGATAAACTCCTTGCTCATATTTAGAATGGCTTAAAATAGCACAAAATAAAATTTACTTACTATACCCTTCAGCATTAATTTTATGTATGAGATTTATTTTTCCATAAATTATATTTATTTATGTTAATTGCAAGTTATATTTTCAAACTAACATATTACTCCTACTTATACAAATATAAGAGTATATTATATAAATGTAAGAGTAATTATTGATGTGATCTGAAATGTTCATTTGGTTTTACACATTTTCCTTCTATTAAGGTTCTCATGTAACTTAAAATTATCCTGGGAATTTTAGAAGGAAGAGTATGATCTTAATTTTTTCTTTTTCAAGAGGAAGAGAATTTACTTTTCTTTTCAATTACTATTAATCCTTCTCCATAAAATAGTTTGAATAGTCTTAAGTAGTTCTTGGAAAATTTTGAAATGTAGAAAATGAGTTATAAACCCTCTTAGCAGTTGATTCCAAATTTTATAGGGTGCATTTAGACTTATTGTAACTAATGAATTAGTAGCTAATTCCAATAGCCTTGCAAAAAATGGGCATCCTATTTTGCTCTTTCATATGCGACTGTTTAATATTATTGCAGTTGTATGATGTCTCACTGTATAAAAAAATATTTATAAGTGATGATTTAAAACACTGTTAATATTTGTTGCAATCTATGCTATCTGCTTTTTTCAGTAGAATCAGCTTCATTATGAGTTAATTTTTGATTTGCAGAAATACGAACATAAACTGCATTGATTAATATAATTAAACTATGAAAATTAACTATCTTTCTCCAATATTGGAATTGGAGATAGATAGTTAATTTTCATAGTTTGACTGTGGTTTAGATAATTGTAGCAATCTTTTCAGTTTTGCCTCATTCTTTAATTTTGTAATTTTTGTATCAAGCATGCAACTACATGCCCAAGCATTCTCTAGAAAATTCCATCCTGTCTTGTTTGCCCTTTGTGGCTCTTACATTCCCATCTTCCTCACTCTTGCCCTGCTGATGACTTGAACATTTAGACCTAGCTCTGGTGTATAAATAAGCAAAACTAATGCATAATATCTCATGATTGTTTTTCAAATTTGATAAATACCAGAATTTAAAACATATTGTGAAATTAGAGTTTAACCTATTCTGTGATGGTAGTTATTCATTTATCTCATTTAAAGTTTTTACTATAAAATTCTTTATGATTGATTATTTGATAACTTTAATATCTTTATCATATTATACACCCATGTAATTATATTAATCTGGTTTAATTTTGCTGATGGAAAAGAATAATGATGAATTTCACTATTGAATCTCTTACGCTTGTTTAATGGTTATGCTCTAATGATATATAAATGCACATAAGTTATTGGAGGAGAAAAGTGGTCGCTAACTGACTGAAGATAGAGCTTTTAACAGTATACCAATGATAAAAGCCCCATCCTATCCACTCCCCTATTCTAGAGAAGGATGGACTAATTATAGATAAATGGGAAAAGGTCATGCATATCATCCATATTTCATTCATTCCCTGTAATTGAAATACAAAATCTGTCCTATCTTCTATTCTATGTAGTTATTTCTAAAGCAAATTAGAAATAAAATTGACAATATATATTGTACAAAGCACATAAGTCTCATTGTCAAGTTTTCAAATTTTCATCAATTATCAGGTTTTGTGATAAAATTTTCATCTTGTACCAAAGTTGATGCTATTACTAACTAATTTCTTGTTTAGCTGTTCTCTCTTCAATTTGACTTAATCTTTATTTTCAGTGGACAAGTTACTTATCATTTCATCAAATAATTTTATCTATTTGCTTAAAATGTCTTTCTTACAACCAATAACTCTTAATTCTCTGGTTTATTAGAATGTACCTGAAAATGTATTTAAATGGAAGTTATTTATTTGAAAGCCCATTCAAAGAAAACAGCTAGATAGAGGAAAAGTAATTCTTCTTATCTTTTAAGTAACTACCTGGCAATATTTTTATTGAAATGTATTTATTGGCTAAATTTAATCATTATATTTCCTGTTATTAGGTTCTATCTCAGTATCTTATGAAAATGTTCTTTGGAAATATGAATGATTCTAGCCCAAATTTTTGAAACAAGTATGTTATTCTGTGTTTCATTAAAATAATTGTCTTCCAGTTTAGTGGTTACAATTTTTCACTTCTCATTATCCTTGGGTTTTATTTAAAATGCATGCATTGTCATGTCAAGTTACTTCCCTATTCTCATCCTTGCATTTCATTTCATTGCATACTTTAACAGAAGGTAAATATATTCTATGAGGGATCTCATAGGAATATTTTCCAATATTGACCTCCTGATGATAATTTTAGAAATACTTCTAAGCTTTGAAAATTATCTTGGTGAAAGATATATTTGGGTGGCAATTTAAAATTAAAAATAATGAAAGTTTCGTGGAAGTGGAATACATCTTCTTTATCAATTTTCACTGATTTCCTGACTTGGAAAATTTTCTACCCAAACTGAAAAGTTGGAATTAAACTTTCTAAATGATGCAATTCTGCAATTTTAAATTCTGCTATCAAATTCCATTATCTGAGATGTTTAGATTTGTCCCTGGGAATGTATGGAATCAGAGCTTCAATATCAGTTGACTTGTTAAATAATAATTGAAAAATTCTCTGAAAATCTATCCTCCCAAGATTTTAGCAAATTTGCTCAGAATTTTGAGCAATTTTCGTTTTTTTTTAGATTCTGTTAATATTTTTCCATCATTTTAGGCAGCAAAGCTTACTTTGTTCTTTTCATTTTGTAGCCACTTTTACCTGGATTGCAATTACTGAAAATCATATTTAATACTGTGGCCTTATTGTGTGACATAGGTGTCCAGATGTGGGAGGCTATGTAGCTGTATACCGATGATACTGGATGGGATAGGGCTCATACAGTCTCTTTGCGAAAATATTTATCTACTCAATAGAACTATTTTATGTATATCAATTATAATTTTTAAAAGATTAATTTCAATCTTCATATCCTCCCATTTACCTTGAATATAGTAAAAAGAGATGTTGAAATAATGTACTTACTGGAAATTGCTGAGAAAGTTATTGTTTAAGTTAACTTTAATTTGAAAATAATTTAGAAATTTTTCTAAGTGGATACAAAGAATTTGAGTTATTGTGAACAACAAGTGGCTGTGAAAAGCATGAAAATTACTAAATATGCCCAGATAAGAGCTGTTTGGAGATCCATGCTAACCAATAAGAAATGCACGCTACCGAAAGTATTTTATAATCGGATACATGTGTCAAGTGCCCTCTCTCAGAAATTATTGAACTTAAAGAATGGATTTTTCCAAATGTACCATTAATTATGTAGTAATAAAGTAACCAATCCTATTTCAAATACCATTTTCACGATGAGATGCCGATTTTCATCACAACGTACGTGACTTTGTAAAAAGAAATATACACTTTAACGCGTTAAGGTTTATTTCATCATTCTTCCACCATAATTCTTTCTAAGTGTATGTTAGGTGTAAAATAATGTCAATACTGTGCACCGAAAGAAGACAATTTTCAAAGATAGCGAAATCAAAATCTATGGTCTACAGCTGATTTGTGATTCTTTCTATAAGATTTGTTTACGAATATGTACTCTCCATGACTGATGTGTTGATCTTGTGTTAATTTCATAATGTAATCTCAGAAGGAATTTGTATAATTTTTTCAAGATTCCTTCCAAACAATGTACGCTGTCGTTGGTATTGAATGTTAGATGGTTTATTGTAATGTTTGGGCATCGATTGCATTTAATTTTTTTGTAATCCTGAGACTGAAATATTTGTGCTCTTAAAATTCTATAATGCTGTGAAATTCATTTAATTCTTAGTGACTAGTCAACTTCATTTTTAGCAGAGGAATTAACTTATAATTATTACATGCTTTGAAAGAAGCACTACTTTTCATGAACCTCCAATATCTACTGTTGGTAATTTACCCTACCCTTTACGGAGCTTTCTTTGTTGCATTTATTATTGTAAGACTGGTTAATAAACATTTAAACTTCAAAATGAGTGTAATTGTCTGATGTTGGTTGGTACAACGGCAACTATATTTTGTTATCTGACACTAAAAATATAAGGTGAGCAAAATTGTAAAAATGATTCAGAAAATAAATTTGTCTAACAATATTTCCGAGTATTACTTTAAGTCTTTCAGACCTGGATATCTCTAACAAGTTGTTTTGAAAAAGATAATAACAATTTTTAAACTTATCTACGGAAATCAAATTCGAGTATTAACGTAAACAAGAATTTCGGCAACAAATGTTAGAAAATTTCCCGCCAGGTGGCAACAAAGTAGTTGTGCGGTCGGTGAGGAGAGATTCGCGGGTGAAAGAGTTTGTGGTTTATATTTCATTTTTAAGTTGAATTTCTTGTCTCTGTTCGTCGTCGTTAGAAACAAAATGCCTCCTAAGAAACGTGAAAAAGATGCAGACACATCAAAAAATCCGAGAATGGACCAAATGCAAGCCGACCACGAGCTCTTCCTTCAAGCGTTCGAGAGTGAGTAAACTGATTACTTTAAGAAAGAACTTTGCCCGAGTGTCTTCATTGCGTGAAATGATGCTTTTGAAAATGGGTTATAATGTAACATTCGGATATGTCCTATTGTAACAGGATTTAAAATGTTACGTAGTCTTTGAAATTTAGATTAGATATAACCGACGCTTGTCCATTCCGCCCTCGACCATGGCTTAGTTGTTACCCGTTCTCATGCTCTCCTCGAAGACAGCACGCTTTAATTATCTTTTCAAAGATTTCATGTTAAGATCTAAGATAAATTTTTGCTCGACGTGCCATCTCATCTTTAGAATTTCATACTCTAATGTAATATTTTATGTAAAAATCGTGCTATGCCCGAGTAGTTAACACTAATAGATTATGTGTGTATAGGATTTATTAACGTCAAAATTATTGCATGAGGGTACCCTTACATAAATATTCATCTCGTAAAAAAATCTTTGAGAACGATTTCGGTAAAATTATTTGGTTCTGTTTATTTTTATGGTGTTGTAATTTGTAGCGTTCGAATGCAGATCAACATTGTCGTTAAGCGAAGATTACGTGTAATTTATTGTTTTCTTATTATACTAAATGTTATTTACTTATGATCTTCAGTTGAAAATTTCAATTTCACTAGAACGCTCTCGTCTTCTTGAGGTATTCTGCTGATTTTCATAAAAATTAAAATATCATGCGAATTGATTATGTTTAGCAGTAGCATCCTTAGTCATTGGTCTATAATTTTACTTAATTACTGAGGGTAAAGTTGTTGACATTCAACTTTTCTTCGACAAGTTGTTTAGGAAAAATTTTTTATTGAACTTTTGAAGTAATTTCTGGTAGCATTCATGTATTTTAGCGCAGTGGTGATCACAGTGTCATTATTTTTAGAGATAAACATGCTCGCACGTAATGGGTTGCTATTATTTTTATTAACAACCGACTTTCATGCTGGAAATTTTAAAAATCGCAAACTGAAAGATGGGAAAAGATAAGTGTACAAAAGAAAGATTGAGACAGTATATATTGCCTGGTGTATTTTAAACGTTTTGTATGTTCCAAGGACTTCTAGCATAGTATTACAACGGTTTGTTTTAAGGTTGTTACAAGTTTTGTTTTAAGGTTCTTCATACTAGAAATTTAATTTTGATCTCAACTTATATCCTCTGCTAGCAAATATTTTAATGATTTAATCTTTATGAGAATATTTCTTGCGTTTATACATCAGTATCCTTACATTCTTTCATCGTTCATTGTCATTGTTCATTAACATCATTCATAAGTTTTATGAAAGACAAAGGCATTTATTACATTAACTCTAATTCGCATCGGTGGATGTTTTATTCGTTGCCTTTTCAGACTAGACAATTTTATCCTTCATATTGCTAAAAGACCTCGTTACTTGAAATTATTAGAAATAAATACCTAATCCAGAACTCGAAGAATTCAACGGTATGTACAAGCATATGCCTAACGTATGATGATCCTCTATATGTATGTAAGTCATCATCAAGGATAAGGAAGGTGCTTGTGTAACTATCTGATATTCGAAATATTGCATTAATGATTCCTTGAAAGTTTATCTTGCTTTCTATTTTGTTTGAACTGCTTGGGAATCTACCACATTTTTTGTTGTTTATGTTAGTGGACAGTCATTTGAAGACATGATTTAACATGGAAATCATAACATCACATGGAATGAGTATGTTGATCGTGTTATTAGTTTAAGTGCGTTAACACCGTTCTGTATATTGTGATCTTACTGTTCACCCCAGTAGTCATTCGCCATCTCACAGCACTATTCAGCAAATCGGGTAACAGGTAGGGTCGTCGCCCGTCCAGGTTTCGCCCGGAGTGTGCGGGAATCCAGTAGTTTGACTAGGGTGCAACCCGAAGGCGGTCGGTCAACTTTTGTAAAGGAATGAACTTCGCTAAAAAGGAGTGGATTTTTCTATCAAACGTTCATGTATCTGTGGTAATTCGCATTGTTACCCCTTTACCGCTCTTTTTCCCGTGTACCAAATTTTCAGCGTCGTTATAGTTGTAATAGAATGTCCGGCCATCTGCTCTGGGATACCGGAACTGGCATAGGGATTTCGTTCGGAAATTCGTTAAGCTGACAACTTGAGTATCACTGTAGTCGTGGATTATGAGTTCTACGATCAGTAATTTTATATTCATGGAATATCGCATTCGAACATTTTCAACCAGTAAAACAGCTTAGATTTTTAGTAGTTCGTATCGTAATATCATTAGAATACGTTTCTAATTCAAGTAAAATCACTCACCGTTTTCGAGTCTTGCGAATGTTTTTATGATCTTGAAGTTTTGTTCCTTTCGTTTGGTTTCAGGACGACTTCACCTTCACTCATAGTTGGATTCGTTTTTTTTATCCTCTAGCATTTACGTAAAGAAATAGCAAGTAAGACTCCCGAGATTCCAAAGCGCCCGATGATTTCCGTAGCCTCCGTATGTTCTTCTAAAAATTTTCGGACATTTTTCACGTGAGAATGTGAAGCATGGAATTTGCTTTTGGTGTATTAATATGATAGAAAATCTGTTCTGAGGAAAACTGGGGTTTGGTCGTCGGATTTTCGATACTTCATTAAAGCAAAAATTATAGCTTTACAAAGTTCCTGTGGAAGAATTAGGAATGGTTTTTCTTCCGGCCAGGGTCCATTTCAAGGATCGATTCCATCATCTTGATTTACTTTTGGCAATATGTTGATTTTTGTGTGTTATTTTGTTGTAAGAGCAAATGGAATTGGAACGGAAGAAATATTATTCTGTGGTTAACATGTTTGTACCACAAGGGCAAGCAGCCTAAATAATTCTCCTGAATCTTTTTTTATGGAAAAAAAGTCGCAGAAATTCTTGAATATGTATTATGAGCGGAAAATTAAGTTCCGATTATTTCAGAGGTAGTAAAAGAAGAGCAGAATGTCAATCGCCATGTAAAATAGTTGCTTCCGTTTGTAGATGAAATGAAATTCTTGCAGTATTTAAGGAAAGATGAGATTAAATTGTATTCTCCTTGTATCAAATCTCTATATACTTGTTTTAGAGAAATGTTTTAAATCCAAGTCGTCGTCGTTTTTGCTTTCTTTACTGGATTCGAATGTTAATCAAAGGGTCGTCGAACTGCTGCGTCCTCTCCAACATTTCTTTGCGCGAAATTCATACTCCGACGTCTAGCGGCTCGATCCTAAAATGTAAAAGTTAGCTTCCTCTCCCTAACCTTTCACCACGGGGATGAGAATGATTTCTATGCTTCCTTAAAGTTTTACAGTGCACCAGCCATGTCGTCATTCAGTTATGAAGAAAAAGTTTCGAAACTGGGAGTATGCAGGGCGTGTCACTGGAATTATTGGGAACTTCAGTCATTAGATTTTTCTTCTGTGGCTTGCTTCTAATCCCGCGCGTAAAGTATAAAAAATATCCAGTCAAAAAAGGAAATTAGAACTCGTAGATTAAGTTTGAGAGTCTCTTTAATAATAATAAGACCGATAATGTCTGGGGAAAAGTAAGATATATCTGACATATTCATTTTATTTTACCATCTCGTTTTCCGATTTTATCCAATCAGCGGCCTTCAGAAGACTTGGGAGAATTTATTTACAGTTATCTCGAAATAAATAGTTGTCATAAAATATCAGTAAAATATTAAAATCAAAAATTTTATCGCGATATAAAACGCATAACTTGATCTCTCTCCTCAAGAATGGATAGAGTCAAGTTCATCATTTTGTAGACAGGTTCCAGTTTTGAGTTTTATTTAGATTAAACGCGAACAAGTTCCACATGGTATCGTTGGAATTATTTAGTTATAAGTGTAAATTATAAAAGATGAAGGAAATACTGCATTTTTTTATTCAAATTGAGAACATCATTCCACGGTGTTTATTGTTTTAAAATAGCATTTTTAGTAAATTACTTGTAAATTATAGAAAGAAATTCGGGAGGGTAATTTCAGTGTATCCTGGAAAAAAATAGAACTGGAGTCTACCAAAAACTTGCGAAATCATATGATCACACGATGTATGGAAGATTTTCAAACACTAAAATGTTATAGTTCGCTCATTGTGTCACTTATTTGGTCGATATTTGCGATATGTTATCATACGATGATCCATTTCCACAGGAATTTCTTTGCTGCGCCTGACAGTATAATTTTATGAAAATCTCGCCGTAAATTTTATGCTGTGAAGGAGAAAAATTATGCGTCAAAGAGTTAATTTAAAATTCGTGACTTTAGTCTGTAATTTTCATGGCTTAGATTTTCGTCGGCTTTCTTGTTCTGAGGATTAATCTTTCAAGATCGAATGCTCCAGAAATAAGAAAGAGTTTATACTTTCCGTAAGTAAACGTTTGCCATTAAATAAGCCAAGGTTACTCAGAGACCTTTTTTATAAAGATTACGTGTACTGTTCTAATTATCGCTAATCTATACATTTTAAACCGATGTGTTATTTAAGTTAACAGGCTGCTGTGGCGTAAATTTTTAAGGGAATCGACGTCTGTTTTGCTCTAAAAATGCGTTGATAGAATTATTCCAGTAGTATTGGCTCTTGCCTTGCTTTACAGAATTTCCTCGTAATTATTCAGTATTCACTGTGGTTTTGACGTAATTCACCTGTAAATGTCTCCTTAGGTCATAAACTGGCCGAGCAACTTACCCAATTCTTCTACTTGTCTTAACAAATAGCAGAGTATTTTGTAAATCCTCGTCACGGTACTTTAAGTTAGTAGTTTTTCCTTCACTTTTCCCCCATTAGGACTTATTAAATTATTATAATCCTGTGTAATGTATTAACATATTTTTATTAGCGCAATAATGTTAATTTTTAAAGATTTATTCCGCTTTAGAAATTGTTTGTTATTTGTTTGTTCAGTATCTGGAATATTTTGCGAAACAGATGATGTGGTTGCAAAATATGTGGAAGTTTTCGTTTTTTCTCCCTTCTTTAAATAATTCTCTGATGGAGAAATGTCGGATTAGTATTTAATTTAAACGCAAGGCATTTCCCTTAATCATGAAGATGTAAGTATTGCGAGAATTACAGCGTTTATCTTTTGGCGGCGGGAATCCACTTCAGCGGTATTTTAAGAAATTGGGTTCGTACGCCAGTAATTTTGGAAGTTGGTTGAAGAATTAGCTTGCGACATTTTCGGCTTGCCAATGTATTTCACCATGAAGAGAGGCAGTTATCCCAAGGGAACCGCAAAACCGCGTTCAGAAGGCAAATAAAATGACGGGAGTAGAGATGAAAGCTCTTATTCTGAGGCCCACTTCTTGATACTGAGCAGATCAAGCGTCTTAAAGCGTGGTTCGGCGAAAGAATGTTTTCCAATATTAATCTGGAAGTAATCTTCCATTTTCATCGTTTATCCTTCGGGAGACGTTAGCTGGTTGTTTTAAACAGCTGTCAAGCTGTCAGATCCAATATGCTGCGTTGCTCTGTATAGGTTGCCATTTATTTGTAAACATTTTTAACAGTCTGCAGAGGGTATTAATTACGGGGTGGAATGCCTAAGGGAAAATAGTGAGCCCACTTTTATCCCATACCACAGATTTTCACTAAACGATCTATAACAAGGAATGGGTAATGGGTGGTTTTGCACCCAGGAAAAATCCCAAGGAAGAATAGACTTGAAAAAAGTCCGACGAGACCGGCAATCGGGAGACCCGGGTTCGATTCCCGGTCCCGTCGGACTTTTTTCAAGTCTATTCTTCCTTGGGATTGAAACGATCTATCTTTACAGTATGTTTAATATGGTAAAAAATAATTAAAAGGGTACTTTTGAAAGCGTCCTAGGTGTTGGTTTGAAAAAAGCTCCATTTTGTCCGTCTCATCACCGTCAGCCACCTCCAGCTTTAGGGAAAGAATGCAGCTTACCAAGCTGTATGGAGATGAAATTCTATCAGAAGAACAAAATGAATGCTTTAATACAATATCGCCCATACCCCAGTATGGAGTTTCGTATATTTATAGCCGTGTACATGCCTGAGGCTAAAGTATGTTTATGGAGATACATTATTCTGTACACCGAATAACTAATGAAAAAGTCCCTATCATCAGAATATGGCGGTAAGAATAGTTCCGTTTTATCGAACAGGAAATTTTTATATCTCCTCGATGTCGTAAAATATGGCATTTTATTTGCATCGTGCTTTCTTTTTTGTGTTTGTTCGATTTAAAAAGCATATTCCTCACGGAGTGCTTGAGAAACCTTATTTAAATTTGCGGAAATAATCCACAAACAAAACTTTTTGCAATCGAATTTCCCCGGAGTCTTATTAATTTTCCCGTAAAAGCCATCTCGGATACTGATTTTACTGCTAATTTGCGAAATGTTTGATCGAAGTGGAAAAGCTGCTCATTAAATCCAGTAATTTGCCTAAAGTAAATAAACTAGAAGCTAGTTGGCTGAAGATCAAGTTTCTTTCCTTTTCAGTTGGGAAATAAAAAAGTCTGCAATAATATTTTATGGAGAAAATCATCAGCAAGGATAATATTTATGAGGCTATTCCATTCGGATTACTCCTTTTGGCTTACATTTTTCACTATACTACTCTGCCTCCGATAATTAACAATATTCATATTATTTAAATTTTCAATAATTACAGAACTATCACATCGCTATATTCTTGATCAAATAACCGTTTGCAACAGTTGGGAGAATTTGAGACTGTTATAGATTTCTTCGTGAGGAAATTATACGCATCAATTAAATTTTTCCTCATTGTTTTCTTATTATTGTGTTGTTAAAGGGAATCTGAATGTATGAATATTTATCTCGATCATCCTCTCACTTAATGTTCATCCTTGGGACAATGATTAAGTCCTACTTGGAAATATTTCTCATGCAACACCACTCTGTCTTTAACATATTTGTAAATCAAGATTAAAATAAATCAGAGTTAAAATTCATGAGCGTTGCAATGGTTTTCAAATGCTCGTTCGTATGCTCAACCTCGCATTCTCCTGTTAGTTTACTGTGTTATTCAAGAGTCATCACTTACCTTTTTAATCTTTGTCTAACGTTAACTTACGTTCTTATAACTCGTGAACAACATTGTGATGCTAACAAATACTCATGCTAATAAGCAGTGTCGAACCGATAGCGCCTTGAAAAAAATTGCGCTTACCGTATTTAAATCTCGTATTTATATTTTTTGTCCCTTTTCCCTTTAATATCATTGATTTTTTTTCGTAGGACGAGTTTTCCAAGAAATAAGGGCTGTTATGATAAAATTTTGGATCTTTTCTCCCGCATTTTTTTTATTGGGATATTAATGCAGAATTTGCTCAGTGCTTATTATTCAGGAAACTAGCCATGCGTCGCGGAAACTATGATTTATTTGCAGCGTACATGAAAGCGAACTGATAAAGACTATTCATCCTTATCGGTCATTACTCCCAACCTTCCATATCCATTTAGCAGAAATACTTCCGGTCGTCAGAGGCCCCACTGTAATTTCCTGTGTCGTCGGTCCCGGTGGTGCAGTAGTTGGGGTCCGAATTTCGACGATCATGTACGTTTGGGTTAGTTATGGATGAATAGGAAGGATTTCTATGTTAAAAATACTCCATGACATTCAATGTTAAAAATCCAATCGCAAGGAACTGAAATCAGATTGCATCCGTTGCAGAAAAGGTCAAATTTTGCAACAAGTGCGAATCGGGCTTGTTTTAAGATGATTAATGTCGATACCTTAATACCTGCTAAAAACATTTGGCAGATCTGTAGCTTTTAATGAATTATTTTCATTGGACGTTTCTGTCGTCGATGTACCGTTTATTTTGCTCATTTTGCGTTCCTTAGAATATATTTTTTTATTTATGTTTTCCTCTCATTCTAACCCATGGGCTCCCTATTGAATCACTCCGTATTGATTTACATATGAGAATCGTCATAAAAAATTTACCCTAACTCCAGTCTATGAATTCTCATAATAATTTTCCTACCTTTTGCAGTGCTCCATTCAAGTTTTCCAAGATATAAATCGTTCTGAAAGTATAAAGAAGGTTAAATTGTGAGAAGCATAGGTCAGATGGGTTATCTGCATTTGTAGTAATATTATTTTTGAAGCATACATCGGCATTTTTCTCTTCTTCGACCAAAAATATACACCTGCCATGTATAAAAATATGTATTTTGCGATTGTGTTTAGTCGCTGACATTTCTTGTTCATTAAATATTTACAGAACAACCCTAAAAGAATGGTTATAAATCCTTATAAATATAAATTTTACAAATATCCTTTCTAAAAAAATTTATTATTTATTTCATAAGCTTTGAGTTGAGTATTTCGTTTTTGAAAGACGTAGAGAATCAATTAAATTCATCTAAAAGTAGTAGAAAATCTTCTCTACGTTAAAAAGTTCGGTCTAATTAATTTTTTTATTGGCGAAACTTTACTTATAACCATGTTTAAGGTGAATTACTAAAGTGATGGTTGTGTTGCATTTCCCAACTAAAAAATCAGGTGGAATTTTCATAATTTCAATGCTCTGGTTCCTTTTTAGTTATTCAACCGTGAATTAGGCAATACAGATCGTTTGCTTCATTTCTTGCCAAGTTGATGTACGAAGCAGATGTATATGTTACGTCCATCTTCATTATACTCAAAAAATATAATTTCCTCCCACATTATTGTATTACAAATAAACTTTTACAGGTAATGATTTTTATTATTATTATTTAACATTTCATTTCATAGAAGATATACATGTGGTGCTTACGAAAAAATATCCGGTATAACATCAGCTAGGTGTCACTGCACTCATTTCTGCTTTCTCTTGGCTGGTCAATCCATATTTATCTCACCGCAAAGATTATGCACAGCCGACAAATTCACTATCGGAAATTCTTCCAAAAATTTTCGGTGTGATTATTCACTGTTTTAAGGAACAATATTTGCGTAAAATTTTTTTTTCTGATTCAAGACCGTGAACGGACGTCAATTCGTGTAGAATGTTATGAATTCTGCAAACTAAATTGCGTATTTAAGGACGCTAATTATTTATTTTACTGCCTACAAAGCCTTCACTGTTATGTGCGTATTATTTTGTATTATTCACTGAGAAAGACTTATACTGAACCAGGGAATAATTTATGAAAATCCTCTGTATCCTTTGGTGAACAGCAAGGTTACCCGGGGACGTACGGTTGATGACCTCTCGTTCCAAGAGTAATCGATTTCGCTTTCCAGCAGTGTGCTCTTCAACGAATCGGTGGAGTATTTCTTAATGATCTCGTCTGAAGGCTGAGCCTTATTAAATTTGATCGAACAACAAATGGTAGCAACTGCTTCACTTATTGGAATTTCAAGGATCTTATTTTGTCTGTCTCGTCTACGCTTTTTTCGTTCTCATCTCTGGACAGTTTTGTATCGCTTGTCTGCACTAGCTCTCCCGTCAAAACTTCATTGAAAATTTTCTTAACTGATTTATAAATAATGGTGAGGGAAGATTGATGCTCCTCTATTAGCATTAGGATCTATTACCATCCCAGTTTAACTCCTCTACTATTCATGTATTTTATCAAGATTTTGACTCCAACTGAGCTTGAAGAAGTGGTTATAACCAGTCAAAGATTTTCTAGGATATAGTTCCCGTTCGCCTCTCTATGCTAAATAGTTTAATTATACACCGCCTCTATCCTAGACTTAATTGCCGTAAATTTTATGTTTTACCCTCTTTTCTTTCCTTTTTGCATTATATTTTGCATTTTGCAATTGACATTTAGCATCTGCGAAGGAGATGAATGCTTTTGTTTTCGAATTAGCTAAATGAATCTTACCTCAGTTATGCTGGAGTTTTGAAATTATACGCGAGCCTGTTTTTATTATAAATTGAATTTCGTCATTCATTGGTCATGTGCAAGGACATAAGTATGAGGATTTAATTAAGTAAAGGAATAAAAAACTGCTAAAATTGCTTGAATCACTTATGCATCTTGCCGTCACTTTTATACTGAATTCCAGTTTTACAAATAAATTACCGATACTCGCTGTTCGCGTCAACTTGAAACGCCCTCATCGCTTCAAGCTTTTACTTGTGACGTTTTTTGTTTTAAATCTCGAACCAATTTCTCTCATATACTGCCTTTAATTATTCCCTAGGTAAATATTTTAAGTTCGATTCCATTCCTCTGAATCCATTGTCGAAGTGTTATTCCTTCCGAGATCGATTGTAGAATAAGACCCCTTAACTAGCATCAGAGGGTGTAGGTATTTCAGTCTCGTTTTCTGTTAATGGCTGGAAAATTATTCCATTAAGATGATTTTCGACAGCATTATAATTTCTCGACATTCGTATTAAACTGTGAGGTACAATTTTTTCTTAATAGGCTTCTAAACAGATGTCATTCATTTTTACTTCTGTTTTTCGTTTCACTGCCTTACGTTCCGATTCGGAATGATACATCGCATATCCATGAATACTTAAGAGCATGATTAAATTGAAAAATAAACTCGTATTGATAATTTTCCACAATGATTTTTTTTAACAAAAAACAACATTCTCGACGAGTGATAATTATCTCGTGGAACAAGTACACTTTACGGTACAAGTTGAATTGTTCATAATGAACAGCGACTAAAGCACATCGCCTTTATTGTGAAGTTGTAGTGATATTAATTTTAAACAATGGAGTTTAAAATTATTGAATTTTTGTTAACAAAAGGCTGCCATTTGCTTCATTATCTGGAGGTTTACTCTAGAAATATTAATTGACCATTTTCCGAGTAAAAAGTGATGTATAAAATACATTTATGTAAAATACAATTACATTTGTACCACTTCGCGAATCAACAGACACTTCTACCATCGAAAGATATATGCTTTTGAAAGTTGGTATCACTTGCCTTATTTCAATTCGTAAAATGTCGGAATGCTTTCAGCTTCGAATATGGTTACTTTCCTTTTGTTATATACTTTACAAGAATCATCAATGAGAGATTAGCGTTGCGGATTTTGGGTGAACTAACTAGGAAATGGATCTGGTTGTGATCATTGCTCAAATCTCAAACAGTTCATGTTAGATAAAGATAATCCTAATCCCGTTTTAATTTTGCATACACAATTGGGAGGTAATGCATCTGTAATTTTCGATAACTTTGTCATAAATATCATCGTATGGCTTCACGTATTGTTCAGAAAGTTTCTTTTGACCCTCTCAAAATCTATAATATTGGTCCACAGTAAACCTAGACTATTTCTTGATTCTCTGTTCCTAGGGCAAATTTAGAACCAGACATCACATAAATTTACCATTTATTTTTGATAATTTTTAAATTAAAAGAAGTTCTAAAAGAAGTCATTCTAAGTTATTCCAAAGATATTTTCGTTTTTCAGTAACGAAATCAATGGGCCTCAAAAAGGAATTGGGCATAATCTCGTAGCATTTGCATCTGACGCTACGGATGATGTTAGAACATTGATGCACTAATTACCGACCGAGGGCCTATATCGATCCACTAAAATATTAGTAGCGTAAATTATAAATTGTCTCCATACCATATCTTGTTAGATGGTGTATTTTCCATTTCTCAAATAGTAAAGATAACTTATTAATAGTATAGAGTTAACTATATCTATAATTTGATTGTGTCGGTCGTGGCTGTGATAGTATGAGAGCTACTATGTTATTAGTGTTAATGATGTCATTAATTTTGATCACTCCTTACTGAACACATGGAATGGAATTTAATCATATAGCATTCTAAATCGGAGAGAAAGAGCAAGGTAGCGGACTTCCTCACTCTTCATCTTGACTTTACTCTATTCCTCTCCAAATATTTTCATAGCCAGCTTATAGTGGAGTGATTGAAGATCAAATCAGCATCCAGGCGGAATATCTTACAAGTCATCAATGATCATTGAACTACTAGGGATGTTATAAAATATACTACTGATCATGATATATTACAAGCCTTCGCTTCATTTAGTTCAAAGTAATTATTGATAGGTACATGAGAAACGATGAAGACTCGAGTGAAATGATATTGTAATCTTCTTCAAAAGTATATCTGCTTGAAATACTGAACTGCGGCCCCGGATTATCCGGCCTGCCGAGTAAAAAGTTAGCACATCACTATGATAGAACACCAAGGATCCGATTTAGGAGCTGGAACTACAACCCTCACCTCACTTACATGTAAAAATTTCCTTCGGGGTCATGAAGTAAGTGAATTTCTGAATGTGGCCTGAAGTAAGAGCCAAAGCATTGAGTCTTTGAGAAGCCCGGAGAATGAGAGAGTAGCGTTTGTTGGATTTTCACCTTTAATTATCGATTTTCACCACAAGAAAAGCATATATACCCGTTATCTTTTCGGCATTTCTCGACTAATACGAGGTTCGGAATTATGGGTTTTCTTCAGAATACCCAGCCGTTGGTAAATTATGAGTGTTTATTCAAAGAAAGTCCCTACTATAGTTGGAGATATATAAGAGACCAGCTGGCAGATAGCAAGAGCCTTGCCCTAGTATGCTTACAAATGCTGCGTCCATCTTCCATTGCGTTGTCTCCCCTCGCCCTTTCCTGGACAGCGTGCCCTTCCTTTCTGCTATAGAATTCGTGTCTTGTGCTTAGCTGCCTTGTACTTTCTCCCACATGCGCTCTTCTACGCATCGCAATTATTTTATCCTTATCGGAAGATCGTCGTTTCCTCTGAGGGCTATTTTGGAGTTTTCCTACTTGCTTTTATCAGCATGAGAAAATTTTCTTAATTCGCTGTTTTAATGGAGTAAAAGGAACCAAATCCATGATAAGTCTTTGTCTATTACGTTAATAGGTGTCATATATCATATCATGTAGATCATGGAAGTAATTTTCCAGCAAATAGTTGATTAGGTGACGAAATTAGTTTTGTACACTTCTAGCGATGCTTCGTACGTAACCATCATTTAAATGTACGCATAACTTAAAAGATGAGTTAAAGACCGAAATTGGCTGATAAAGAGCTACTATCGTGACATGACGGAGAATTTCGAATGATGGCGTAGAACTGGCCTGAACAAAATACGACCATACTCGTTTCACTCTGCGACTCGCAAAGGGTTTTGGAATTTAAAGCTTCCCACAGATAAGACTGGAGATTGGTTGTTAACTTTAAAGATGAAAGGCAAGAATAAGTTCTGTAAGGGATATCTTGAAATTATCGACCCCTCATTTCATTCAAAACTACAAGATTCTAATTGCTGAAACAAATTCTATCAAATTCCTGAAAAAATTCTATCAACCGAGTTTTTATATTAAGTTATTTTCTTGTTTGTAATAAAATTAAAATTCATTTTCCCACAATTATTCATCTTCGGCAAGCGATCACTTTTTTCTAACTCTTACAGACCTTCCCTTCCTGTATCTTTTGCATGTCTTGTGTAGAGACAGGAAAACTGATGGTTTCGACGTGTTTGTATAATCAAATATATTTATAGCATGGGGTTTACTTTTAAGTAAAGTACATCTCTGCGGGATATATCATCAAAATCTGTACTGAGTGGTAATGCGTGACCTTTGGCACTAGTCTTAATCTCCATGGCTGGCAATTTAAATTTCTTTTCGTGGGAAGAGTGGCATCATGGTAAATATAGTAAATAACGAGCTAGCATTATGGAGGCGCTATTGACCTTGTAGATCCCCTAAATGGAATTCGAGAGTTTTTTTTTGGGTCCATGGTATACCATTGTTCACGGATAGAGAGAGAAGCGACGGTCCAGAGACGCGGAGTAGAGTTTCATCATACCTTACCACAGCCTTGTCATGAATATGCCATAATTTTCAACGATAAAATAATTTTTGTTGGGAAAATTATTTCGATTGATGCAAGTGTATCGTCTCGCTTCTCTTAGAGCTTATAAAATTCAATCTTCACTTTATTATGTCCTATTTTTCCATTTTCGTCGTAACGATTATCCCTGTTCGGTGTTTACATTCTAATGCTATGATTTTATACCATATCTTTGGTTTCTAACGAATGTGTACTATTTTGCAGAAACTGTTTAACTTTCGGAATTACCGTGGCATTTGGGATTATTTTATTCGAATACGTTATTATGGATGAAGGATTTATCTTCTGCGAATAACTTTCAGGTCTTTCGCACTGAAAGTTGTGACTGTTGCTATACTTTGTAGGAAAAAGTACTCCTCTACCACATGTTATTGTGGAGAATTACAAATGAAAATATATTGTTAACACGCTTTATCTGTCTTAACTGCTACAAGTAGCCTTTATTCGTTATGAAGCAAAATCTTTATGATTTCAGCCCGTAGCTTTAGTTAGTTTTTCTAACGTTTTAGGAAGAGAACTAAGGAATCGATACACCGTAATTTTGGCGATGGTCTTACAGATTGTTGTTTCTGCAGATTCATAAAAACATTCCAATTTTTATTTACAGATTGCGATTTACAGACGCGCGAGAAATAAATTTTCTCGTTGCTTCTAGTTTTACATTCCTATTTAAGATTAAAGAACACAATATTTGCTTTCAATTTTTCTCCTCAGTAGCTCCATCTTTTAATATATATTTATGTTTATATTAATTAAGGTTTAAACCTAACAATTTATGTTTAGGATTGCTTCAATACCCAGTAAAAAACGTTATGAACAGAGTTTTCTTTCCTAAAAGTTTCAACCTCTAACAAACGCGTAAGACAATATATACGGGAAAGAAATTATCGCAATATTTTATTTTTTCCTTCAACACCTGAGGAATAACACTATATGTAAGTTATACTTTATGTAAGAATACATTAATATTTTTCTTGTAGTTTTTTGATATTCATTTTCTATAATAATTTCTTTATATCTTATATATTCAAAAATTAGCATCTGGTGTTCGGGTATATCCTATCTACTGAATCGCGTATTTTTTAGAAACAGGATGCGTATTTCTCGTATTTTGCCAAAGCAGACTGTGAATTATAATTCTTGTTGACTTCTCCATTCTCTACAAGAATACATCTCATTAGAATGACTCTTGCCTGTTACTTTATTGTGATGAATAAAATATTTTTCTTCGTCTTTTCGTGAAGGATAGAGGAAAATGTATCTCTTATTTTCTTCTTTGTCTCATTCCTGGTCATGATTGTGATAGTAAGAAAACTAAGATGTGAGTGATTCTGAATAACGACAATCATCTTGGTCTCTCCTTGTCGAATGCTATATAAATTGCTATTCATGAGATCACGTGGATTTGTTCCGCTCATGCCATTCTGGATCAAAAGAAAAAAACAAGGGCAGACGACCTAACATCTCATTTTGTTTAGTCGCCTCACTTTTTCTCCAAAGCCTTTGATAGCTAACGGAGAAAGAGTTGAGGATCCAACTAACCTTTGGGCTCATGGCTTTTTAGGCAAAGAAGAATAGCTTCAGAACAATGGGGTGTTAGACAATTTTGTTTGTAATCGATCTTTTATTTGCTTCAGTACACGGTATCTATATCATTTTTGCAGTCGCACTATCTCTTGAGGTGGAAGAACTTTTGGAAATAGTCTTCATCAGGTGCATAATATCTGGATATCCAGAAAGACAAACATTAACTCATACAGAAGCTTGATAAATTGCATACGCTCGTAATGGAAACGTCAAATAGAGTTTAAACAGATTTCTCCCGCAAGATGGATGGTTTGTCCTTCGTCCGCACATATCGAGCATTTCAAAAGCGAGATACTTTTTCCTCGCGATGATGAATGCTTCGATGCATTTCACAAGTGCCGAGCTGCAGTTCGGCCAATGATCCGCATTGAATGCACTCCACGTAAAGTGGAACGCGCTTTCTCTTTCCATTTAGAAACATTGCGCAAGTCACGCGAGAAGATTCACGCTTTTTTGTCAATCTTCCTTGAAGATGGAGTTCCGCTGCATCACTCACATATTTCAAATATTATTTCCAAATACCAACCCCGTATAAAATCGCCTGGCTTGCTCATAAACAAAACTCTTTGAGAAGTATAGAGGGTTGAATTTCCCCTCAATTTCTTTTGGAATATGTCGTTTATGTGATAAAGATGGAATTTTGAAAGCGGTGGCCTCGAGGCTGCAGAAATATGTGCAATTATTATATGACGAGTGTACAGTCCGTATCTCTTTCGACGACTTTCAGTGAAACCATCCATATAGCTTTTACATTATACATTCTCACTATTTTCTGAATAACTGAGATGCTAACAATCTGGAACGATAGAAAATATCGTAATCGTCAGTACCTTACTAGAAGAATAAAATCGTCACATTAGTAGCTAACATTTAATTTCGTCTTTTTAGTGCTACTTATTAGATGTTGTTAAGCAACTCAAATTTCTCGAAAAAAACTTTTTGGAGCACTCAATGTGAACTTTTTTAAAAATCCTCCAATGAAGGAATTTTTCATCCGAAATCTACCACATATTTTAATTGCTAATCGTTTATGATTCAAATATACCTAAGATTAATTCGCACACATTCTTTCTCGGTTCCTTTATTAAATTCCTTCTTCATCATTTTCACACGCATTTTCCAATAATAAGTGTCACCAATTTCTCTTTTCTTCGTTTTTCTTCTGTTTTCAGATCACGTCTCACTCTTTAATACATCAATAGCGTTTTTGTTATCTGACATTATTTTCCATGCATTGATTCTTTGTCATTCGGTATGCTTTGTTCGCTTCCATGGTCGTGCATTGTCATTACTTTAAAAAAACTTCTTATTTTGTCACTTCCCTTTTCCAAATATTTCCTGTGAACGTATACCTTTCAATGCTTCCTCGTTCATTATCTGCATTTTCCGCTTCATTTTGTGTCTGTTCCTCCGCTGCAAATATGGAGGTTATATGTACAGTTGATGGAAGTTCTTTGCCTGGTTGAAGCAGGCAAGGAATTTCTCTACGTATGACGGTGCTGCTCACAGAAAATTTCCTCAGCTGCTTCCGTTGATAATGTATTTTGCCCCTCAGTTTAGTCTTCTCTTTCATGGCAGGTATAACTTTCGCTGTCTCATCTTTATATTTAGACAGATCCATTTGTCTCTTAGTCATTGAAATAGAAAATTGTTTCTTTTTGCTTAGGTCTCAAAATCAATCCTGTTCATGACTTTGTGGATTTGATACTGAAGGTTAGTTATGTATCTTCTCGTAGGTGAATGCTATGAAAACTGATATCCATGGATACATCGTAATTCCTATCTCACTCCTCATCTTGTCCAGTCGCCTCATATATCCTCTTCAGAGCTTTTCTTAGCTAGTGGAGGGTATGAAGATTCGACTAGCCTTGGCACTGATGACTTTGCTCACAGACAGATTGGTTGTTTTAGGCTTAATTTTCACTTTGAGTTATTCCGTTTACCGTCATTGTCAGAGTGCTCTAATTTGTTGAGTGTCGGTTGTTCGTCGACATCTGTAAACCTTTTATCTAAAATTTTTTGCTGTTATCTGCATTGATCTCTATAATCTGTCTTACCTATTTAACGCTGCGTTCTGTGCCGAATGCGCGACATTCTTATACCTCTTCACGTATTTATCTTTCAGCTATTACCATAATGTAGCTTCACATCTTGCCGTTGATGTGCTAGATCTATAAATTATCTCCTGTCTTTCCAATCAGGAGCTTTCTTCCGCCAGGAAATCAATTTATTCTAGCTTGCTCTGTTTTTTTGTAAGTCGAGGAAGCATATGTAACGGCTCCTTTCGAATGTTGCAGTTGCTTTCGAGGGGGGCAGTTTGTGTATTAATCTCTCCTATTTTTTCTTTCAGCTCCTTTTGTCTTCTAAAAAAGAGTCATCCGTTTCTTTGATTAAATTGATTTATCGTTATTTATATATATTGTTGTTTTGACATTACTCTGCCGCGGTACAGTATTGGCAGGTGAAATTCCCATTGTCTATTTATTTGCATCTTACAAGTTATGGTTATGCGTGGTAAAAAGGTCGATTATTCGTTCTGTGCTTTGTTTTGTTGGACTGCTCTCATTGCCCACTCATGTTTTTTTAGATTCGCAGTATCTCAATATCCTTGGTCACTATCCGTCTCCATGCACCTTAGTGTTTTCTATATCGATTTCCCACGATGATCTTTGATGTAATTGTATTATAGGTGATTCCTATAGATTTTTTCAAATTATTTTTTTCTTTGATATTCCTCATAATTGTCTTATTCCTCATCCATATCCCCAGTCTACTTAGACTTGCCACTCTGAATGAGTTGTTAATGCTGTTTAAAGCTAAATGTTTTTCAACGCTTATAATTCTACATCCCTAAGATTGCCTTACTGTCGTCTTCTTTCTTCCATTTATTGAGATCATTAGATCAGTGAAGCATTTATGTCTTAACTTTAGTTTTGTCTGTAATGCCATCAGGCTAGTTGGATACTCTATCTTTTATCCATCATCCATTAACAATCGAAAGCTTGAAGAGGTTTTGAGGCTTAGTAAGCAAGATGTGTATTAATTTAGTTTTCCCTAACTTTCCTCACTGCAATGCTTTGAGTGTAGCAAGTCCACAATCAAGCTCAATGACTATCTCGTTTCATGGTATCAATAAGTAGTATTCAAGATATTTGCCATTATTCGGCCTCACTCATACGTCAATAACTTTTATATTACCGCAGCCACGAACAAGACGGAGGAAGAGTGTATGACAGTTACATATTTTTCTCTATTCTTAATCAGAAGACAAAAAATAATCCTTCCACTAGGATACATCAGCAGGAACAACTTTTCTTCTTTGGTCTCTTGTTTTCATTATTTCAGTCTTGGTTCTGCGTTTCTCTTCATTCTACATCCTCAAGCTTCTGTATGCTCGTAATTCTTGCGGAAGTGTTCGTGAAATTTAAGGATGTTCATTAAAAAGATGTGATCTCTGTTACTGATCTACTGTTACAAACAGTAGACTTCCAAGAAGCGCCTTTAAAGACTAGGCGAAGCAGAAAAATAGAGAGGTATAGCGACAGATAGTGTTTAAAATTTCCATTCATCGAAGACGCAGAGAAACTATCGAAGACAAGAAGAGCGGCACGATGTTTGAAATTTTCATCTATCGAATGATGCGGCCGATTTCCGAGAATATTGGAAATGTGTCTTCATCCAATTGAATAAATATTTTCATAGCATATGAGCACAACTGGGGATATCATGCCCGTAGCTAGTGGGAGCTGCATATTATGAGAATTATAGATTAGGAAGCAGCTCCGCTTTCGGTGTGTAATTGATGTGTTTATGGTTAGGAATATTCCGCTATTTATCACCAATACGCTTTATTTCAGCGCTATATTAGGTTTAAAAGGAATCTTTGCTTCAGTAAAGGAAATCGGTGAAGAATCATAGTTGGATTTTTGAGTGAAGGTGGTATAGTTCAGTCTTTTAAGAATCTGATATGATACATGTGGCAATTAACCTTTTTAATAATGATAAGTAATAAAATCTCATTTCTTTTGGGTCTTAGACAATTATATCTTTGTGGCTTGAAATATTAGATCGTTTCCAAGCATTAAAATGTGGATTGAGAAAAAGCCAAGGCATGGAATAAGAGTTGGTACTGGTCAATTTTTTATGTGTTATACCAACGTGACACATTTAAATGATGCCTCCCAAGTTCTCAAGATGGGAATGCCTCAGACAGCCAGTCAGTCTTTCGTTTTCTATCCGTCCCCCAATTTTAAGCTTTGAAGATGCTTCTCGTCATTGGTTATCCTGTCTCAATTGGACGTTTCCGTCTGAATTTTCCTGATCACGAATTTCGTAAGCGTAAGGAAATTAACGGATCATAGATGGATAATATTAAATGAGTAGAGATTTTGATTCATTTGTTGATGTAAACTAGAACGAATTTATCCTTTATTTTTTCCAATGCATCTCTAGAGAGAGATATTTTGATAGTACAGTGTGTTAGCAGATTCGTTTGGGATAAGTGCAATTAATCGTTGTTAGGCTGGATGCTCATTTTTCTTCAGAAATCTTACGCTAGGGAGAAAACGTACGAAACAAATCCAAAAGATACTAGATATGGTCACGAAAAAGTAATTATAATAATTAAGTAGAATTCTTTTCAGAAGTGATTTGACATCTATGGTCATTTCGCACTCATGGGCCCCACTAGGAATCAAACCCGTGACCGGAAGACCCGGGAACCCTGTAGAATTGAAGCAATTTATCAATTCTAATTACCGTATTCCTGCGTCATCAGTGGTATTTTTGGTACTTAATTCTGTGTTATTTTTTCTGTTCGTCCTTCTCAATCCATTATTTGCTGAACTTTTTTGCACGTTTTTTGTCTTCCTTTACCTTTACTAGGAGTGATATTACGGCCGACTACCTTAGTTATTCTGAAATAAACCATAGCTGCTTCTTTTTTTACTTTGTCAACACAATCCGAATGAAATGGAAGATCACGTGAGCCTTCTCAGGTAGCCTAGATAACCGGTTTGACGTCTGAATTGGTATACCCTACGAAACACCCTTCTTCCATACAAGAGAATTGTGATTGGCGTATCTCCTCATCTGCGCTATCTAGTTTAGGACGATCACCAACATCTAACAGACAGTTCTCAACGTTAAAGATGCATAGAACTGAATTTTGTTCTCTCTACAAATTTCAAGTTGGAGAAATTTGAGTCAATGTTTCTATGTAGCCTTGCCATAGTCTCGACGTAGATACAATTATATTCGGTAGTTTTATGAGATGAAATGTAGTGCAGGAATTTTGAGGTTGAAATTTTTTAACGTTGGTTGCCGATTTCGGTGGCAGAATGGTTCCTTGCAAGATATCTTTGCGACAGAGATAACGTGAAAGATACCGTGGAAGCCGCAAAGATACCGCGAATGGAGATATGTATGCTAGCAGATCATTACCCGGGTTCGAGTCTCAGATAACCCGGATACGTTTTTTTCTGATAAGGGAATAGTATACATTCGTCATTCGTCCATTGTCACTCCATACGCTCTCATTCTGTTTGTTCAATAGATGGATAGTTTTGAGGGAATATAGAAATCTATATTAACAGTAATATAACCTTTTCGTACTTAATGATACAAACCCTGAGGGCCCGGAAAAATTTCAGTGCAGCTTTCGGAAATAATTACTCCGAATTAAATAAACGTTAAAATCAAGCATACAATGAAATTTTATGTTCATAAGGTTTGTAAAATTATGTTGTTTTGCTTCTTAATGTCTTGAACTGAGGGCGAGATATCTCTTTCGAATCATGGAGGGTCAATAATGAAAGATGAACTGGGGCTGTACCTAGAGTTCACTTTCTACCTATCCAGAATGTAAACATGACTTAGTAAAATTATCAGTGACATTGGAGAATCTCGGTTTAATATTTTGTGGATGAATCTTTCTGCTGAATAGCTTTTGGAAGAAAAAATATAGGGCTTTGATTGCGGAATGCTAAATGAAATCTTAAGAAAATTATTAAAAATTAAGAAAAGTATCAAATAAAGTAACCCCATGATACAAGAAACCATGAAGATTTCCTTTAAGTTCCTACTCTTTTCCCTTTTGTATTCTGGAAGCACACTTTGCGTTTAATTATTCCACTTTTGATAAACTAGATTTCATTGTTATCATCATGAGCGTACCGAAAAGATTTATTTCTTTGACATTGGCATTGTAGAAAAATGAAGTATATATACTAAAGATTATTTTTCGTTTTTTATAATAAAATTCCAAATATCACTTTATTTGCTTGAATTGAATTTATTTAATGAAAAAATATTTTAGAGATATTATTAGTATTAGAATTATCAATTAATATTACTTAAGTGATTTAGAATTTATGCTCACCAGCAATGATCTCAGCAATTGATAAATAATGTTTTTTTTTCACAGAGCCAACACAAATATATAGGTTCTTGCGGACCCGGAACATGATATCTGTAAGTATATTAATGTTTATTCTTATGAATTAATGTTTATTCTTGTCTCACTTATTGCAAAGTAAAAAATCTTCTATAGCTATTTCATCTTTAACTTTATTATTACTAATCAAGTATGCAAGTTTTCAATATTATAACCCTAATGATAAGTGTTGAATATTGTGCTAGTTATAAATTTGTTGTGTGTGTATTACGATTTTTACAGAATTGTTTTTGTACTTCTTGGTAGTTATTAAATTTTTTGATGTATCTGAGAATTTATATAAAAGAAGAGATTCATAATGAGATAAGAGTATTTAAGAAGTTATAATTTTAGTTTATTTAATCAGCTTTATAACTTATGAATTACTGTTTGTTAAAATTGCAACACTCTGAAAGAATGGCCTGAATGAATTCAAACTAAGACTATGAACAGTTTACTGGCACTGTTCAGTTTAGATTGCTGAGAGATGGGCGTATACATAGGTCTCCTTTGTTTGACCAGAAAGGTCACTGTTATACCAAGCTCAGTCATTGAAGAATCATTGAAGAGGGAAAGCTGAAAGCAATTGCCTGTATGTCTCATTGATGTCATAGGGAACATTATCAGTCATGTGAGAGTTAACCAGGCACAATGATCAGTCTCTAAGAAACTTGTAAGTCATTCAATGAAATTTCTACTTATACAGGGTATGCTGCCATAATAGTGAATGTATATGTTTTTGTAACCAGTGGATAAAAGAATGTCACATACAGTGACAAGCAGGTGCAGGTCCTTGAAGTTTACCTACAGCATGGGAATACTGCCATCTAGGCTGCATGACCATAAACAGCTTTGTCCATTTTTTTTGGCTTGACTATAGAGCGTTGGAATAAGTTTGCACCTGTCTGAGCTGGTGGTTTGATGCCATCTGCTGCAGGCTGGACTAGTGGCACCTATGCCATTGTATCAATTTCCACTGTTCATAAACCAGAAATGCCTCAGGTTGCAGTGGGAATGTGAAGATTATCACTGGAGTGCTGATTGGCAAAATGTAGTGTTTTCCAACAAGTCCTCATTCATCCTTTCCTACTGTGATAGACCCATACATGTTACATGCCATCTGGCTGCAGTATTGTAGAGCAATGAAGTGGACAAATGCGAAGTGTATGGGATGCTATGGTGTGCCATTTGATACAATATCTGATCTCAACTCCTAAATATTCAGGGTTATCTGAACAGCTACTATTACAGCAAGAAGGTTTTAAGCCAGAATCACTGCCCCTCCTTCATCCAACTCCACATATTTCAGCAGGACAATGCTTGGCTAAGTGGGTGGGAATATGCAAGTCATCATAGAAGTATGAGAGATACCACTGCTTGTCTGACCTGTGCATATGCCTGATATTGATCATTTCTGGGATATGTTTTCTGGAAAATTGTTCATTGTGATCCTCCAGCAATGAGTGTTGATTCTAATTGGACTTGTACACCAACTGTCAGGAGAAAGATTCCCGAGGAACTTATCAAGGCATTCTTTTATTCCATTCCACTACATCTAGAGGATCTGTTCGCAGTGCTCAATATATTAATTTCTCAAGGTCATAAATCACGTTTAGTTCAGTAATTCAATGATTTTAGTATTATCGTGTACTAAATCTAGATGAAAAACTAAATGTGGTCATTTCAGTCACAGCTATCCTCCTCATAAACAGTAGAATATTTCCTTTATTAAACCTATCTTGCATATACTAAATACTGTAAAAATAATTAGTTGATGTTTTCTTCTGTGGAAAGTTTAGAAAGTTATTTATAAAAAGCATCGTACCATTATAGATAATAGTGCTTTGAAGCTATATTTGTTTGATCTTCTGTAACCAATTTGGCATAGTTTGTTTTTCAAGCTCATTGTTTATCTGAGTAAAACAAAGAGCATCCATCAAATTTTGAATAATTTTTTATATTTCTATTAATTTTTTGTGTAACTCATTTTAAAACAGCAAGTTCTTTATACTTTGCAGCCAATATTCCTCAACCGGACATTGGCCTACATGAAGGGACGTATGTCAAGGACTAACATGGGTCGTCCAACTTTCCGAGTTGATTCTCTCTTGGATAGAGCATTAGCAAAGCAGAGGGAAGCATCTCGACCTGACAGACCTCTATCCTCCTACATGACTCTTACTTTCATAGGGTTTTATGATAAGAAAGGTAAGCTAACAAGTATATGTTATTACCTTTTCCAACAAGTTCTGTTTACATGGAAAGGTACATTATAATCTAAAATGAAGATGAATGTCCATTGCTTCATGGTTTATTAATAAGGTCCTGTTCTTTTTTCCAGTGGAGAGTTCTCAGGACACAGTTTTGGTTGAAACTTTTTTAGTCAAGATCTGCCATAAAAAGAGGAAGGATGTTTCATCTCCCATTATGCAGGTTGGTGATATTTACTGATTGCAAAGCAATAGTGAAGGAAACACTTATAAATTACTCAGTCATTAATAATTAACCATAACTTAATCATTAACTAATAATTCTCCAGGTTTGTGTGGGTACAAGTGAAGTTACAATTAACCCAAGTGAGGACATTGACCCATCAAAAGGACCTATGCCACAAGCACCTACAGTTTCAATTCCCACAGAGTCATTCTCCCTTTCAAATGGTCACCTTGTCAAGTCATACATGCTTCTTCTTAGGGTTCACTGCGCTTCAACCAAGAATTCCTTCATCTCCGATGCTACAAATTCCTCACACAATGACCAAGACTCAGCTGGAGGTAAATATTCAAGTTGCATCTTATATGCTAATTGTTCATTTTCAACTCCAAGGATTTTACTTTGTCACTGAATAGAATTAAGCTTAGTGTTTATGTAATATGGTGATCAGCTGATCTTGTTTTAATAGTAGGAATTTAATTTTCAGTTACTATTGATGTTAATCTGTGTAAATTACTTTTACAAATGCTGTCATGTGATGAATTTGCTTTGATTAAAAATGAGGAATTTTTTTGCAACAGAGCCTCCTCCAAAGCGACGAAGATCTTCATCCATACCAGTGTCACAGCAAGGAATCCAAAGATCTGCAGAAAATGATAATGGAAATGGAGAATCTCGTCTCTATGGAGCCGAGCTAGTTGTGTATGACAGACACAACAGGTGTCTGCTTACAGATGGAGATTATGAATTGGCATTGCAGGTTTCTCAGACATACACTCCACCTCAAGGTCAGCAGAACGGTAGGTTCTTTATCTTTATTAATTTTAAATGGGATACAAGATCAAATTAATACATGGGTGGTCTGAAAAGTTTCTGCCATTTGCAATTTCTTGACATGTTTTCTGAAAATTTTCTGAAGATTTCTGAAAAAATCTAGGGTTGGAAACTTTTCAGACCACCCTCGTATAAACTGATTGAAACTGTCGTATGGTTACATTGAGATAATAGTTCTTTTACTCTCTCTTAGTTTGAAGTTTTCAACAGAAGTTTATATTTTGAATATGAAATTTTTCAAATTAATCAAATACTCTTCGAGATTCTTCAAAATCAATAAGTTAAGCTTTTCTTCTTTTAATTCTGAAGCTTACGTCTAGATATATCAATTTCATATTTTTTTTAGAAGGGGTAAGTTTGAGGGGATCAAATTGTTTTAATCATGCCAATGGACAAGGGCCTCCTCTCAGAGCTTCACCTCGAAAACACTCATCCTGGGAAACAGTCGGAGAGCACATAGCAGAGGTAATTTAATGTTTTTATGCAGGATTTCAACTAATCTGTCATGCAAATTAGATTACTTTCACAGGATGAATTTTCAGCTGCCATAATTTTTTATTCGCATAGAAGAAATGCATTGCAAACTGTAAGGTACACTTTAGTACTTAATGTATTGATCCACCAATGCATTATGTATGATTCAGATATCTCTCAATTATAGACCTCATTAATAATTTATTGCATTTCTTAAATTTTTGATAGTATTGATTTAATTACTCCTTATTAAAGAAATCTTATATTCATGGAAATTGTCATAGTATTCTTAAATTTAGTTCAACCACAACCTTTGATGACAAAAAAACTGTTTATACTTGTTAAGTTGACCATAAACAGCTTCTGAATTGGAATGCACATACCAATTTGTTGATTACTTCAGTATTTTAGCTAGGTACATAATTTTAACCTTTGGTTTAGAAGTGGTCCTTGATATTCTGGGTCTTTCAAAACAGGATCTTGGCCCATTTGAAGCATTCTCTCGTGGACCAACACTTAAATTCAGGCTTAAGTGGACTCCTGAGGCAAGCAACTCTTTAGTTGAAAGGCCAAGGCCTCTTCGACCTCGTCCAGGATCTGAGCAGGGTGTACACACTTCACAATCTCAACAATCCCAACAGCAGTCTTCATCTGTACCCTCTTCAACTCCTAACTCCACACCATCAACTGATGGTGACAAAGAAAACAGCAGGCCAGGTGACTTATATTTGATATTTTACTTGGCTGATTTCTTTTAGTTTTTTTCTCTCTTAATTTGATAAGGGGAAGGTGATAACTTTGCATAGGAAGTGTGCACCTTGAAACCCAAAGGTAAACAGAAGTGTAGGAAAACACAAAAAAGTGTAGGTTTTTAAGAGAATTTGCATGTAAAGGTATGCATTTTTCATGCCTGTTTCTCTTTAGGAATCAAACAGAAGTGACATGACCAGACTACTATCGTTTTCATTCTGGAAAGTGGGTGACCTGGGTTCGAGTCCCAGTTAGTCACTATTTTTCACTTCTGTTTATCTTTTGAATGTTCATTTTTTTAGGTTATATGGGTTAGGTGTTGTTGCAATGAAATATTTTCCACCTAAGGTATTGATGATTTAGGACCTAAGGTATTAAAAACCGAAATTTTATAGTTCCTGCTGGAAAATCTTGAAGATTTATTTTCATGTCATCATTGAACCTCGAAAGAATCATAGGGAACATTTTTGGATTAATAGGTAGAATCAGAATTTTGATATGATGTTGTTTGTCTTTTGTAATGAAGACAACTCCAGATTATAAAAGAGCAAAATGGTTACTGTTCATTTGTGAACATTTGAGATGATTTGAGTATATGCATTATATTAACCGAATGACTAACTAAATGTTTGATATTTAGAAGGTATTTCAGATTTATTTTACCATATTTAGAGGCATCTCAAGTCATACTGTGCTATCTTTTCAGACTCGGCTGGAGGCATAGGGTGTCGTGTTGGCCGTCGTAAAACATCTTCTTTAGGAAATGACAATGCTAGCCAACAACAGCAAGATGGTACTGTGGCCTTGCCTCCTGCTTCTGGTGTTATTGTGCATCAGAATGGTGTCCATCACCCTCACAATCATCAAATGTCACAGCAACCTAAATTACAAATAGTTTACCAATTTATCTATAATAGCAGTAGTAGACAACAGACAGAAGCCTGCGAGGATCTTCATTGCCCATGGTGTTCCCTGGATTGCGTCTCTTTGTATGCATTACTTAAACATCTAAAACTTTGTCATTCACGATTTCTTTTTACATACGTGGTGAGTATATCATTTTCTTTACTCCGTGTTTTCTATCTATAGTGCCTATTGTAAATTTGTGCTATCATTGTAGCCTTTATTATAAGTGCTTTGGCATGTGTAAAGGTCAACCAGATCACTTATAACTTCATTCCTTCACTATCGTAAACAATGCTGTTAGACTTCTCTCAGCCTAAGGATACACCAAAATGCACAGAAGTTAGGGGAAGAGAGAAATGGATGGAGTAGAGGAGCAGAAGCTAGCCCAGGTGTTTAGCAGGTGGAAAAGAGGAAGTTTGTCCTTTCTTCCCCATTGACTGAATAGACTTATCTTTAACGAAATTGGGGAAATGGACGGGTGCATCCTTAGGCCATGGGAAGTCTAATATAGTAGCATTTGTCTTTCGGGAAGAATGCTTTTTTTATTTTTTTTTAAATTTTAAGTGCTCCTGTACATTGATTATAATGTGTAATAAAGAGATTTCACTGAGTAAAGAATGAGGTATTTGTGTAATATTTTAATTACACTTGTGTTCTCATTTGCTTGATTGTACAGATCGTAACTGAGTAGATGATTGTCCATCATTACCATGAATTACTTAGATTCCTTTTCTTCATTCTTTCACTGGTCACTTTTTAAAGAATTTCTCAAATTCATTGGTCAACCATGATCATAAAAATTGTTAGTCTTCATTTTGATGTTAATATTTTTTCTGTATGTAGTTTCATTAAGTATCTAGTTATAAAAACTGCATGGCATGCTTGTAAAGTAGAAACTATTTAGTGAGCACTCATTCATACGTTCACATTTTTATGAAATACCTATTTCATAGTTCTATTGATTATCATGCATGAATCAGGATTATTTTTATTGATATAGAATTTGTTAAGTTATGGTTAGCCAATGAGGTATACATAAGTAATTGTTACAGTATTGTGATAAAAATTCTCCTGTATTCATTCTCAAATCAAAATCTCTCATGGTGAAGAAGTTTAAGTGAAATTCTATCTGTAAAAAAGGAAACCAAAATTCTGCTTATGTACTGTATTTGAACAAATCTAAGATGATGCTTTTACTCTGGGCTATGAAAGAAAAGGGAGTTCATCTTATAAACATAGGCCAAATCAACAACTGGATTTTATAATCTAAATATTTATCTTCATCAGCGTGCCATAATTATTGAATTATTTTGAGTTTATCAATATAGTTATTGACGAAAAGAATTTCTAAAGAAAAGAATAAATAATTGTTTTATGTATTTATATTATATTTTATCATGTATCCCTATATAGTTTTACTACTTATAAACAAATTCTGAACATAACATCAAGGGAAAGGATTTGACAAAACTTTGCTTGAAGTATCATCCATCAGGGAAGAATCTTTGTATGAATTGAAATAGAAAAGGGTGTTTCCTTTTCTCTGCATGATAGCTTAATGGCTTAGACCCTCATCTTGGAAAATTGAAAATCTGGGTTCCAGTCTCTGTCATTTTCTCTTCCATTTGTTTTATATATATAAAGTGAGATATTGTTAATGATTTTTAATCTATATGCACAAAAAATTAATTAACTGAATTCTTAAGTTGTGTTTTACATCATTATTATATTTTAGTTTCAAAATTCATATAATCACCTGATTTTCCAAGAAGAGGGGGTTGTATTGAAATCCAATTCTTCTTATGTTAGATTTGTGCAAATACATAGCAAATTTAAGTTTCCCTTTTCTAAGAGGATAAGTGTTTTAAAAATATTTCTGCTGTGACCAATCCATCATAATCAGTTTTTCTCTTGGGATTTGCCTCCCATCTATTTAAAAATATTAATTTTTAGTAACAAGGTAAGCTATGAGAATACCCACATTTTCAAAGTGGTCTGTTGTTTTATGTATGTGAAGGGTCATCCAGAAAGTTTGCTCTATCGACCAATTTAAGAATCACAAAATGTATTGGAACAAAACATTTAATTGCTCACTGACGTACAAGCCTTGGACTATGTTTCAACATAATTGCCATCCTTGTCATGGAATTTCAGGAACAAGACACCACGCTTTTTATCCCTTTATCGAAAAATGACATCTCCTTTGTCAGTAACCCTTTGTCAATAATATGTTTGACTGCATTATCATCATTTCTCATCCTCAAACCTCTGGTTGACAAGGAAAGCATTCAGATGTAGAAAGAGATGATAATCTTATGGGATAAGTTTACATAAATGAATGGTATTGTAAAATTCATAAAACATGGGAAAATCCATCAGCACACACATTATATTGCCTACATTGCTCATCATACTGTCATTCATCATATTGTTACATCATTTGCCTTGAGGCACTCATAAGTCATCCACCAAATACCTTACCACTTTGATGGTTAGCTGATAAATTCTGTGGATGAAGATTTTCTATAGTTGATTGGGATGATGTCAAATTTACTCAAACGTTATTACATTCCACAACACAAAGGCTGTACTTTGATCTTCTTCAACACTAATTTCTCTGCCTTCCCAATGGGTAAAACTACTCTGTACACATTTGCAGTGCAGTTTCGTTATAAATGCAAATTGAGCTTCCTTTCTGAATACACCTATAGTTTGAATGACTTTGTGACTTGTGATGTTTTATCAATGAAAGTATGCAAATTAATTGCCCCATCTATGAGACTTTTAAGTCCCACATGTGGGACACAACCCACTGATTGAGACACACTACCCAAGATCATCAACACTGTAAGTTAATTTTGTATTCTATAAAAAATCATCTAAACCTAACCAAATTTTATAATTACCTGAAAAATATAATTTAGCTTGTGTGAGTATGGCCCTCCAATATTGTCTTCCATTTTTCAGCCCATTCCAGAAGGTGCCCGAATAGATGTCTCAATCAATGAGCATCATGATGGCTCATACAGTGGAGGACCTCACGACCTGCTTTCCCAACCACCTGGACTGGCATTCTCAAGGGACGGTCCTGTGAGAAGGACACCCGTCACGCATGTTCTTGTATGTAGACCTCCTCGTAACAGAATGAGTCTTCAAGGTGCTCCACATCAGATGGGTGCTTCATCTGCACACCACCCTCACCTCAACTCAATGCTTCCTCTTGGGACTGTTGTCAATGGAGCATATTCTACTCAGGGATATGGAGGTGGAACGTAAGTTACACTTTATGTATCTCCTTGTTGGTGATAGAAAGAGACATGCCAAAAATCATGGCCAGACCTGGACTTAAGTCCTGGATCTTCTTCTTGCCTCGTGTTTTCTCGTTTTTCATTTAGGTTTCTCCTTGGAATATTTCATAGGTGCACACCTTGTTCTAGGTTAGCAGACATCTTCCTTTTGTTTCTCAAAGTGGGCTTTACCATCACCTTGTTAGCATGGCACCTCATATTCATCATGGTTGTGGACAGTACTACCTAATTGGACATACCACTCACCCTTTGCTAAGAACTATCCCAATACAGCATGTCTGAGTGGTTTGGTAAATTCAATTATTTAGAGCAACCACCTGACAGATGAGAGATCAGGGTTCAAATCCCTGTTCTCTCAGACTTCTTTCGAGTCTGTTTCTCCTTGGGGTTTTACTTAGGAATATAACCTCTTGTGCTAGATCAATCTACCTTTTCCTCCTTATGATAAAATATGCTGTAGATAATTTTCAATATGTAATAATAAGTATGAATATTTGACAAGCTTATACCTTTAAAATTTTGTGATTTGAATGGTTTTTTAAAACCATTATGTTAGGTTTCAATCTTATACCAGCTCAAAGACATATTCTGCCATTTTTTATTTCAGGAAGTTTCTAATTCGACTAGGTATGCTTTCGATCTGCACAGTAAAATTATTATATACCTCTACCATCCAGTTTTAAAGAACTAGCCTCAAATGAAATAAAAAGCATAAGAATTTTTGAATCAAGGAAATTAAACTTATCTATTTGGTCAAACTAAAATATAAGTTACTTCTGGAAAACCATCAAGTAAATTTAATTTTACTTGATGATTTTTCAGGATAACTTTTTATTTTAGTTTGACTATTGTAGCCATCAGTGGCCTTGTATATTCATTAATCTATTTGGATTTAAGAAATAACTATGAAAGAGATGAGGTTTGATGAAGTTATTTCACCAAAAAAACTATTGAGGAAAGCTTCAGAGTGCAATGAAGAAAGCAACAAGTAGCTCTAGCCAAGAAATTTAAGTTTGATAAAATTTTACTAGGAATTAAATTAATTCATCAAATATCTGTCAATTACTTATAAAAATCATTTCTCTTTCTCTTCAAATTAGTTTAGAAGATTATTATTATTATTTAATGAAAACTTTTATGCAGTTTTCCATTAAAAAAAATGAAATATTTACTTTCTGCTATATTTCTGATTTTTTTTCAAAATGCTAGGTAACTTTGCAAAGTAAATTAAGGAGTTTGTCAGCTTTTTGAAGGAAACATTCTTTTATGTTCATTACAGTACATTCAGGAGAGGATTTACTTTGTTTTGTAAGCATCATGCAGGCAATGAGTAGATTAATTAGAGGCGTGTCTCTGCAATTTGTTATTGAATATCCTACCGTAGTGTTATTTTCCGATTGTAATTATTTTTAAAAATTAGTTGAAAAATAGACCTACTGGATTGCTTTCTCCAATCCATAGAGAGGTATTTTATCTCCCAAACTATAAAAACGTCTACTTTGAATGGTTTTTTATTGCTGTATTTTAATTAACTTGAGATCTTCTTCCAAACTCATGCTCAAGATAGTATCTTATTCCCAACTTACCTTTTCTTTTATAGTTTTTGATTTGTTGTTTCATCATTTAGAGTCAGCACCCTTTAATGTTAGTGAAATACTATTTGTATCTGCAAGTTAATTGTGTGGAAATTTTCGGAAGCATTCTAAAATTTTATTCATGAAAAATAATTGGATATTTATTTCATTTTTACACCAAGAGGGATGAATTAATTTTTTTTAGTGGGGATAAAGATATCATGAATTATGCGTGGAATAAAAATTAGAATTATATTTAGGTATGGCTTAAATTGTGTGCTTTTGTTGTGATTTCACTTTTACCGTAAGGAATATTCAATTGTGAATGAGATTCAATAGCTAACGGAGGATGGAAAATAAAAGGGAACTCTCTTGCTTGCTTTGCTCCTTTTTAAAATTTGTAAATTGGTAAAACCGAAACTATAATTGGGTGACAATATTTTTGGAATAAGTTTTGATGCTTAAATAACTTAAAGAATTGGATCAGATTAACTAAAGGGGTAATTGTCTCTATTTTATACTAAGTGTAGGTATATGAGATGAAGGTTGACTAAGATCCAGCTTGATATTTTCATCGACATCTTTTTCATGACCTTATCCCTCTAAGAATTGTACCTGTATAATTTCCACTCGTTGGGTGGTATGATGATCTACTAAGGGCTTCAGTATTGCCAGTGCCCTCTAAGAAAATGATAAATTTTCAACATCTTTCAACTCTTGAATGCATTAGGCCTAATATATCCACGAATTAACGCTTTGGATAGAACAAAATTAATATTTGCAAATTAGCCAGATCGGCAAGGTTTATTTAGCGAATCTAACAGACTCATTCTTTCATTAGGCTGTGTATTTTCACTATCCCAGCCCAATGAAAATGTGGCGGGTCGTATTTCGCCCGCGGCCGTACTTTCTGCACCGCCGCTTTAAATGTCAGCGTCTTCGATAAAATTTTCATTTCTTTGTTTATCTCAGCAAATCAATAGATTACTCTCGTCGTCTTCACTATCTCAAGGAGGACATTGACCCTATTTAAATCTATTCATGTCCCGCCCTCTCCCATCTCCAAAGATTGTTGACGCGCCAACCAAAATGGAGGCGAAGTTTTTTTGAACGAAATTTAAAACATAGCTGAGCTGGCACAAAATTCTGCGTTCTTAATCACCGTTTCTGGAAATCATCTCAGTTATCATTCGCGTAATTCAGTCTCTTATTCTAAGTATGAAAGTCGAAATATGAAATTTTATCCGCGCAACCGCTCTTAAAAGGGTTCGATGAAAAGGCATTATTAGTGGATGCAGACCCCTATGCTTCATTTCGATGTCTTCTCATCGCATCCTAAATGTGTAGTAACCGCTGAGCAATGCCAAAAATTTGATGAACTAAGGGGAAAATAAAGATTGTTGATATTTCCTTGACGGGCGGACGCCAGTCCCTGGACGACGTTGCCATATCGCCCTTGCCACTGTATGGTAATTCGTGTATTCATAAACCTTTTTTTCCTTCCATATATCAGTTTATACGAGTGTCTGTGATTATGAATGCGTTGTATTAGGAACTGGTAACATATTCTTTCGAGTAATGAATGGAAAATATCGACCGACCTACTTATATCGTAATGCGAGCCAGAAACCTACCCCGCCGGAAAAAGTGTGATCTGCTATATCAGCGACGATTGTCCACTCGCTGTGCTGTCGCAACAAATCCTTGGTCGATGGCACTATAGACTTCAAGGAGATATCTGTGTAGTTTAGAATTTATTCCTGTTGTGTTAATTAATCGAAGGAATTGATTTTTTGTTGAATGTCATAGTTTAACCCTAATCCTCGGTGTCGTAAAACGGTGGTTAATTCCACTAGTGTCGATTCGAATAGAATGAAAATTGGCGAGTGTTCTCATCATGTGATTTCTTAACTGTCGCTACTGAGCGGCTTATACAACTAATTTCACGGACTATCCTCGCTAATATGGATGGCATCAGCCGAGCAGAAGAATTATGATGTTATCTGGTGTCATAGTGTGCCCGCAGTACCCCAACTATTATGGGCAGTAGTGTGCTATTATGTCGTAATTGTAGACCGAATTTGCCGTTTTAACTTTTTGCAAGCTGGCAACGTCGTCACACTAGCCGGGTGCGATGAGGGGAGGGGAAACAGTTGGGATGATAAAGTTTAACTGGGCATGCCGCACACCTTGTCGGCTTCTTTGGGTCACGATGAGTCTCGCGTGACGAGAGAGAGAAGGCCCAGGCGTTTCGAGGATTTTTACCTCCAATCTCCCCTTACTTCAAGA